>JAZDUH010000331.1:4305000-4920000 GCA_036419115.1 Scarus forsteni | reverse complement strand
ATATATATATATATATATATATATATATATTTTTTTTTTTTTTTTTTTATCGAAGCCAAGAGATAAAGAAAAGGTACAATAGCAGCAGGAAAAGCACCTCTGCAAAATGTCTCATTCTGCAGCAGTTTGTATGATGGCAGCTGCAGTTAGAGAGATAAATGCTCTGAAATGTAAAGTGCTTCATTAAACAACCTTATAAGTTATAAGCTTAAAAAGTTGTCCTGTTAAATATTTAATTTAAATGTTAGTTTTTAATTATTAGTATGTGCATGTGTAAAGTAACTTCATGCACAAATTACTTCGTATACAACTTAGAGATGATCAAAAGTCAAGATCTAGATATCCAAGAATAAACCTTCAAATGATGACCATGCAACTAAGAAACCAGAGCGAGGGCATTCAAGAAGATGAACTTATAATTTTCAGTAAGTATCACATTCTGAAACTGCAACAATACAACTTATTTTACAAAAATACTTGCATAGCATGTCTTGAAAAAAACACTGGGATTATCACCGACTGCAATGTGATTCCCTTAGAGCACAGTGGAGCGCAGTGCAGTCACATCTTGCGGCTTTGACAAAGGGATCAATGATCACTTGGCAGCTGAGGACCTCCACACATGGCTTTGACTTAGTACTTAGACTGAGAAAAAAAACGTACCATCAAGTTTGTGCCCTGCATTAAATCTGTCAGTTTTCTCCCAATGGCGCCTTTTTCTTTACTTGAAGAGTTCAAAAAAGCGAGGGATGTACTGGTCCGAAGCCTCAAAGAACTGTACTTCAAGATTCTTACTGGCAATTTTAGTCAACTCCGCAAATACCGCAGAAAACAAGGAGGGAGGAAGAAGGCCAATCAGTAAAGTATGAAGACATCCTTTTAAATAAAACTAGTGTTGCAAACTGAAAACTGTCAGGGCTACAAAAAAAAGGGAGAGTAAAGGGTACCTTCAGCTTTTTGTGTGAAAAAGGATAGATTATAGAGTTCTACTGGAACTAACATTTCTGGCCTCAATTTAACAATTGGTATAAATGGGTACAAAGTTCTGAAAACAGGAAAATTATGAAATTGGGATTTTTCAAAATTTAGAGAAGCAAAGCTCAAAGACATAAGTAGACTACAACTAAAACATACATCTAATTATCACGGCCAAAAGGTAAGTTTTTTCAAGGATGATTTTGTGATCACAAAGGTGTATTTATTATGCCCAATATTGGATTTTTGCCCACATTTATATATTCATTCTATAAATTATGTTTTAAGTAACTTAAAATTCTAAAGTTTGAGTGAAATTTCAGGTTTGATAATTAAAAAATAGAAAAAACTTTTAAAAAAACACACATGAAGTTTAAAGAATCGTAATGAATAAAGAAAAAGATCACAACTCACATAGGTCTGTTGGTTTAGCCTAAAACTTCAATTTCTTTATAGACAAAGTCAAATTTTATGGTTTGTGTGCTGATATGAGCATCTAAAATATCAGATGTAAACATCACTAAAAGTTTTGATATCTGCAGATACTGACACAATCTTACGACATAATAAGCAATGATGATAAAAACGCAATTTATGCAAATGTAGCTCAACAAAAGTAATACAAACCTGAAGTTTGTCATAGCAGTCTGTATTACTGGTATTCTCACTTAAATATTTCTATTTCTGATACAGGCTGTCAAACAACATTGTTAAAAAAAAGCATGGTGCAGAAGAAACTTCTCCCTCTTTAGAAGGCAATGTGTATAAATAAATGTTTCAAAATTAATATTGATTCAAATGATTTTTTTAGATCTTTAAATGAAAAGTCCAGTATTGTGCATCCCAATATGACTTGTCCCTTTGACATTTAAAGTTCATGTAAAGCAAATTCAGCCATTTTTTTTCTGAACACATTAAATAGGTCATAAATATATTTCTTTAAAAACATGTGAAAGCCATTCAACCATTCTGAATTTAATTGTTTCCCGGATACCACAGTGCAAAGGCGTCAGTTTGTCAGAGGTCATTTTGTCTCCACCGCACACAAATCCTTCACGTGTAAACCATTGTTATCCCAGTTATTTCGGTTTTATAGAATTCCGACACTCCTGAACGCACCATCCGCATTTGTTCGAGAGTAGTAGAGACGCTGCAGAAGGAAAGAAAAAAGCGCGCAGCTGCTATAAATTTGCAATTGTGCAAAGCTGAAGCTCCGACCCAGAGTGTGCTTTTTCTTCTGATAATACCTGAGGGGTATTCCACAAAGCTGGCTTAGGTCTAAGCCCGGCTTATTTTTGTCAGCTTCGCCAACTTTAGTGAGAGTTTTGTTCCACCAACGAGGCTTAGGGCTAGCCTGGCTTGGTAACCGTGGTAACTCAGCCAGAGCGACAAGCCTGGGGACTTTTCTACGAAGCAAGTTCAGCCTAGCGAGACAGCGTTGGAGCTACCTCGCTGAACTGAGCGCGGTAGCCGGCGGTCTCGCTAAACGGTCTGACGATGCTGTTATCAACGTTATCAACCTCATCAGTGGATCCAGCTTTTCAGTGAGCGCGTGCACGCATATAAGGTGGAGCCCGCCGCATCTGACCAATCGCGAACATGGACCAGTCTGGAACGTCAGCGCAGGCCGTAGAGCGAAGGACCGCACACTTCACACAGAAGGAGCAGGAGGCAATTATGACAAAGTATGAAGAATTAAAACGTAATAAATGTCAAAAGAAACACCGTCGCCACTGCAAAAGCACGGAAGGAGTGCTGGCAGAAAATTGCTGACAGTCTCAATGCATAAGTATAGCGCGCAAAAAATCTTTTGTGCCATTATCATCCTGAAATAGCACTGTTCAACATGCACTTTTACTGTAACATGTACCAGACATGTCTAATTCATTTCCAAAATGAATTCATTCATTTGTTCATTCCTATCGTGTTTACATTTTTTGTGTGATATGTAGGCCACATGAGCCTTACATGAATTCCTGTCACAATTTTAAGATGGGCAATAAAATATCGCCATGGAGCAGAAGTGCTGGCACTGAAGATCTTGTTACGGCAATGAGAGTCCTCCCCCAGATTTTACTCCTGCAGAGGAGCTGGCCAAGAGAGCTCATTGGTCAGTGGGTGGGGTTTTTATAGTCCGCGAGTTCAATCTGGAACCTAACCTTAGGTTAGCCGTTCAGCGTATGTTGCCATGGAGACTTGCCTCGCCAAGAAGTGAACCCATCTCGTAGAACAGGGAACCCGGTACCTACCCTCAAAGTTACCTCGCTAGGCAGTAATCCTGCTTCGTAGAACAGGCCCCTGGTCCGTGGCAGGCAAGAGTCAAGCTTACTTTAGCTCCAAGTCAGAGAAGGTTCTGACAAGCTTCAGAAAGATGCCTGTGAACTGCATGTCTCACATTGTATTCATCTTGATCTGTACTAATCAATGATGTTCTTGTTCGGTGACATACATTGAGACATTTTTTAAATAACACCAGAATAACTGTGAATTAAGCCATCTGAGTTACTGCAAGTTTTTCAGTAGTGTAAGTGAGGAGGTGGGTGAGTGGTTTAGGTGCAGGGCATTGAAGTGCACATGATTTTACTTTTCACTGCGCCGTGGGTTCAAATCCACCAGTGGTAACAATATGAAAATGTATCTGATTTTCTTCCTTCTTTCACCCTCTTAAGTGCAGTCAACACATAACAGGATAAAGGCACAAATTATCTTAGAAAAAAAGATGACAGGTGAAGGTGACAACAGCCACAGTTTTCCATGAAAATACCTTCCTTTTACCAGCGGTCCAGTCTGATCATGATGATAATCTAAAGGTGATGCCAAATGATGAGATTACTATTTTATTTGTGTACAAGCTCATTTGTGTCTTCTCCCTTATTTAAATGTAGGGCACTGCAGCACTATCATCCCTAATAAAAAAAAAAGACATCTCCCCTGTCGGCCTACGTGTTTTTTCTACTGTTTTATTCAATATTTGATGAAGCATCACCCCATGAAGTTGCCCATTTTTTTCTAAGTCCTACTTTTGTAGGTGTTTCCTATGTTGCTGCTATATTCATCTATGATGGATATAAATATTTGTCAAATCAAGAACATGAAGTAGGCCTACAAATAAAGTGGAAACCACCATCACATTACACAGAAACTGTGAAACAGACTATGCTGTTTAATCTCTATCTATCTCTCTCTCTCTCTCTCTGTCTCTCTCTCTCTCTCTCTCTAAATATATATAGATAGATAGATAGATAGATAGATATAGATATATATTAGTGCTGTCAGACGATTAAAAAAATTAATCTAATTAATTACCAGATTTATAATTAATTAATCTAATTAATTGCATTTTAATCTCATATCTGCTTAAAGTACCCAAATAAAGAATTTGAATTCTAGGATATTATAAAATTGTAGTGCATGACTAATCAAATGAATACACTAAGAAGTGAAGATTTGTAAATCCACATTTTTATTGGTGACTAAATAAAACCAAAGTCAGGACAACTTGTCCAGAAAATTCTAAGCTCAATCAGGCAACTCAAATTACACTTTAAGTGTATTTCATAAATCAAATCCAAAATGAGAAGGTCGGGGACATCCAGCAAACCAATTAGGCCTGATGCATTATTAAAGAATGTAGCACAAATATAGATAAATAAATTCAAAAATAAAATAAGACTAAGTCTTAAACATGCCATTCCTGTTGTCACCTGGGCTTTGTTTGGTTTGACTAGAGACACGTGTGAAGTGACGTGCCACTGCCATGTACGGGTCCTACAGCTGGCCAATATCAAAATGTTTGTGTGCTTTGATTAATCTTGTGATTAATTTTTATAACGCATTAATTTGCAGTGTAATTAATTAATCAAATCAATGCACTAAATATATATATATATATATATATATATATATATATATATATATATATATATATATATATATATATATATATATATAGCCTGTATATATATAGCCTGTATATATATAGCCTGTATATGTGTATATGTATATATAACCTGTATATATACAGTACAGGCCAAACGTTTGACACACCTTCTCATTGAATGCGTTTTCTTTATTTTTATCACTAATTGCATTGTAGATTCTCACTGAAGTAATGATGACTGCTCGTTTCTCTCAACTTTGCTGATTGGTTTTTGCCGTAATGTTAATTCTAACAGTTGTCTAATAGGGCCATCACAAATAATGGTCCCAACCCCATTAATAAGGCAAGAAATTCCATTAATTAACCCTGGCAAGGCACACCTGAGAAGTGAAAACCATTTCAGGGGACTACCTCTTGAAGCTCATAAAGAGAATGCGAAGAGTGTGCAAAGCAGTAATCAGAGCAAAGGGTGGATACTTTGAAGAAACTAGATTATAAGACATGTTTTCATTTATTTAGTTTTTATTTTATGTCGAAATGAAGAATTCATGTCAAAACCAAGACACAGAGACGTCTTCAAGGGCGGAGCAAAAACTCCTCGTTGAGTTGTATGAGGACTACAAGGGGAAAACAACAAAAGGGCGGTTGCAATTAATAAAGCCAGAGTCTGGAAAAGCACTGCTGACCGTTTAAAAAAAAAATCCTATTATGTACTTAACAAAAACGTGTAAAATGAATGAAAACATATCTTATATTCGAGTTTCTTCAAAGTATCCACCCTTTGCTCTGATTACTGCTTTGTACACTCTTGGCATTCTCTTTATGAGCTTTAAGAGGTATTCACCTGAAATGGTTTTCACTTCTCAGGTGTGGCTTGCCAGGGTTAATTAATGGAATTTCTTGCCTTATTAATCATCATTAAGCATCAGTGTTTTTGTTCAGAAGTCAGGCTGATGCTCAGCCGACAGCCCTATTAGAGAACTGTTAGAATTAATATTATGGCAAGAACCAATCAGCTAAGTTAAGAGAAACGAGTGATGATCATTACTTCAGTGAGAATTTCCAAAACTTTTGCCCTACACTCATGGCCGTAGCTACCATTGAGGTCACCGAGGTCATGACCTCGGCATATTTTTCCGGAAAAAAAATATACTGTATATACAGTCATGGAAAAAATTATTAGACCACCCTTGTTTTCTTCAATTTCTTGTTAATTTTAATGCCTGGCTCAACTAAAGGTACATTTGTTTGGACAATTATAATGATAACAACAAAAATAGCTCATGAGAGTTTAATTTAAGAACTAAGAACTATTCATTTTCCATGGTTTTCTTGATAATAACCAAAATTACTTAAATTCTTACATCAATAGCTATGGCATTGTACCGCCAAAAACACTACTTTTAAGCATTCCATGTTTTCTTTTCTGTTTGCTTTAAACACATGATACACACAAGAGTTAATACTTGATTGCATAACCATTGTTTTTGATGACTGCAGCCATGTCTTGGCATGCTCTCCACCAGCTTCTGACATTGTTCTGCTGTCACAGCAGCCCATTCCTGTTGGACAAATTCAAACAAATTTTCTTTGTTTTTAGGCTTGTGGTTCTCAATTTTGAGTTTGATGATTTTCCACAGGTTTTCAATTGGATTAAGATCTGGTGATTGAGCAGGCCAAGGCATGGTGCGAATGTTGTGGTTCTCCATCCAGGCTTTAACTGACCTTGCCGTGTGGCAAGGGGCATTGTCTTGTTGGAAAATCCAGTCATTCGAGGCAGGAAAGAGTTTTCCAGCTGATGGAAGAAGACTGTTTTCAAGGGTAGTCCTGTACATGACCTGGTTCATTCGGCCTTCACACAATTGCATTTACCCTGTTCCACTCAGACTGAAACAACCCCAGATCATGACTGATCCACCCCCATGTTTTACTGTAGGGGCAAGACAGTCTGGGTTGTAAGCTTCTCCAGGCTACCTCCTAACCAGTAAGTTGGCTGGAGTGGGCATCAATTCAAAATTGGATTCATCACTGAAGAGAACCTTAGCCCAATCATCAACAGTCCAATCCTTGTGGTCTCGAGCAAAGAGTAACCGGGCCTTCCTCTGCCTTTCATTGATGAAGGGCTTCTTGCGTGCTCTGTGTGACTTCAAACCAGCTTCAACAAGTCGGTTTCGAACTGTCCTTGCTGAACAAGTCACATTTCTCGACAGTGCCCACTCATTTTTAAGGTTCCTGGAGGTCTGACGACGATTCCTGACACAGGAACGGATGAGTGCACGGTCATCTCGTGGAGTAGAAAGACGTTTCCTGCCACGGCCAGGTAGCAATTTGGTAGTGCCATGTTCAGCTTGTTTTTTTTTGTTGTAATGAACGGCTGTCTTGGAGATCTTCAGTTTTTTCGCTACCTGTCTCTCACTCATGCCAATTTCCAGCAGTGCCAAGATGGCTGCCTTTGTGGCTTCACATAATTCTTTTGTTTTAGGCATTATGTGAGAGCTGACAACTTCTGAGTTGTGCTACGGCTTGAATGTAAGCAGGAAACCACTCTAGGCCTTTGCATGTGCAGTGCTGCTTGTGACATGAAATGGCCTCTTATATACCCTGGGAATCAATTAAGCTTAAGAATGTCAAATAGGACATAAAGTATTATGTGACCAGCTGCATTTTTTGTTGTGTTCATTGTATTATACGTTTAGTGGTACCAGATATTAGAATGAACAAGAAATTGAAGAAAACAAGGGTGGTCTAATAATTTTTTCCATGACTGTATATGGGCCATTCTACCGAATTTGTCCAAACTGTGGTCCCACACTAAAAAAACTATGTAACAAAACAATTAAGAATTCAGACTTTACATATTTACTAAGATTCTGTTATGATCTATTCAACACACAAGACAGCAAATAGATAGTAATAAGCTAAATATACACAAAATCATCATTTATAGTGTACTTTCTTTTGGGAAGTGGTTGTCCCAACCCCTAAGCCCTAAATTTCAACCTATGAAAATAATACTTAAAACAGTTTTGTATTTTTTTTCAATGATGTTTTTTAATATATCTTGTTGATTTCTTTTAAACAGCATTGAAAAGATTTGGATGTATTGCGGGTTTATTTTTTTAATTTAAAAAGATCATTCAAAAAATGTTGTCCCACGCTTTCATGTCACACCCGAAACACAGATAGTTTTACCACATAGTTTGAGGCTGGTTTTAGCCACACCCCTGCATTTTTGATCAGGCAGAGACTCAGCATCCCTCTACCTCATGGCATCATGGTGAGTAGTTACCTCTCATCAGTTTGGAGTAAATGTGTTGTAAAATCTGAAAATCTGTCGGGAACATTTTTAATTGTCTCTACCAAACACATATTCACTGCAATTAGATAAACTTTTGGAGGTTTAATGCAACATATTATGTTTTTATGGGTATACACCTGTTCAAACATCCATTTGCTGGCCATGTGCTTAGTAGCATTTTTTATTATAAGCTAAAATTAGCTAAAATTGTCACAACCGAAACAGATGGTAGAGTTTCGGTTGTGACAACATGTAATGGTCCACTCACTTAAGTCAATGTTTGATCATTATTACCTCTTAAAACATGTAGATAATGCTGATTCATGTTTTATATTATAAAGCATCAGGAGAAAGCAACAGGGAGAAATGAAAAAAAAACACCAATATGGCAAAACAAGATATTTGAAAAACTAGACTTTTAGCCCAAGGGTGTCGACCACGTTATTCTTAAGAAGTTGTTTGTTTTGTTTTAAACCAAAACTATGTAGCTTTTCAAACATAATATAATCCTTCGATATTCATTGTGATGGTCCACCACTTTACAATGAGTTCAATGAAACCTCTGTCGTGGTCTGGAGGGGTCTGTATCCCTTTCACTGGCGCTATGTAACTTTGAGGTGGATGGTGGGAACCCTGCCACACTAAAAAACTACACGTTTGGACTGCTTTACGGCATACGTCACTTCCCCCGATTCCCGATTCGTTTAAAAAACGGAAGTCTCGGCGAAAGCCAATCGCGGAGCTTTAACCATGGCGGAGGCAACAACGTCAGGAAGAGAAAAGATTTGTCGGAGGATACAAAACAAAGAAAGTGAGAGAAAAACAACTGAATGCTCGGACCAGAATAAACATCGGTTCGGCGTTCACTTCGCTGGCGTGAAACAAAAGACGAGGAGGGATGTCCGACTACTATCAGGTATGTTGGGCGACTAATGTATGACGAAGTTCCTCAAAAAACTTGACAGGAAAAAAAGTACAGCACAACAAATCCACAACATACCAGTATGTAGTTTTGTTTAGACCTATTTCAAGTGTGTGATATCACCAGCTCTTTGTTGTCTTTACTTTTATTCACTTTATCGCTTCAACAGGACGGGGGCCACTTCACGGTAATAAAACCAAGTTGAACTTGGCGATTTTTAACATCGTCATTTAGTCAAAACTAAATACATTATCTCATCGCTACCCATCCTGCAAACAGCCGCTGAAGACAGAAGAATACTTTTTAGCGAAGTCCTGGCTTCTGTGATTCGCCTACAAAACAAATGCACGCGACCGGCAGATCTGTATCCTTACGACAGCATGCACGCTAGAGCTCATGGGTAGTTGAGTTCTTTATCCGGTCAAGCGAGGATCTTCCGTAGTGCTGCTTTACGTTCATTAAAGTTCTTGCATAACACTTTCTGGTGTGTGTATTTTTTTAAAAAAGATGTTTTAAAGGGACTGTGAGGAGTTTCTAAATAATTACAAAAAAGTCTCACTTTTAGATATATGCCTGATCAAAATTTCTAAATAAGTTTCTAAATAATTACAAAAAAGTCTCACTTTTAGATATATGCCTGATCAAAATACACACTTTAAGATGAGTTTTATAGCATCAAAATAGGTTATCTATAAATGCTATTCCTTAGCCTTCCGGTCGGGTCGGACAGGGCTGGACTGGCCTGGATACTCTACTTCGAGAACAAGACAATTAAAACTAGAGCAAATTTATATTATTCAGACTCGTCTTAGAGCACCAGGCTGTAAGTAGTGATATATGGCCAGCTACAAAACTACGATACTAAGTTTTCTAAAAATTGCTTGTTGTCACACATCAAAAACTACCGCTACGTAACTAGAAAGAGATACATTACCTCGCTGCTTTGCATCCTGTAAGTTGTTGAAAAAAGAAGTTGGAAAGCAATGCAGAGTTCTGAGGAAGGTTCGAGTTTCATTCATTTAGCATCACAACAAACACACGCTTTGGCTTGTGGTGCGTTCTAGTTGTAGTCGGAAGTTGGAATTTCTGAGTTCCGAGTAGGAGACTACAACTGAAACGTCCCCCGAAATGGAAATTTCCTACTGGGAACTCGGGGGAACCTCGCCACCCCCGAGTTGACAATTGAAGATGGATGCCCCCAGTGTGAACAGTTATTTAGCTGCTGTAATAATAAATTTATTAGCACTTCTGACTGGGGCGTGTTGCTCGAGATCAGCTGTATACATAGTATTGTTAGACTTATATTTACAAAAATGTTGCCATAGCGATAATCACATTCTTCATACAACAACGCAGGGCGTGCTAACAACAGCTAACAATAGCCTGGTAGATCGGCATGTTTTTTTCCCGACTTCAACTGGAACGCCGATAAGTCAGAGATGATGTCACTCCCAGTTCCGAGGTTACTGGAACGCAGCATTACGACAGTCGCCTCGCGTGCTCATGGGTAGCAGAGTCTTAATGTCGCCGGTAATAGATTCTCCTCATAGCACCTTTAAGTAATGTTACAGTAGATGCGTTGTGATGTTTGAGTAGGCTAATGCTGGCCTTCAAAGTAAATGTCATTTGATTGACTATAAACATTTGTGTTCATAATATTCCCAATGTAAGACATGTTTGAAGTTAATATTAAGCAATAAGGTGGAGGGAATATGATACAACCTTGCAAACAAAAAAATAGTGGTCACTACCATAATAGTGCAGTCACAACCGAAACAGTGCAGTCACAACCGAAACACTGAGTGTTTTGTAAAAAATAAAGGATATTGAGTCATCAACTCACATTTTATGATGACTATTCATTAAATGTATGTTCAATTTCATAACTCATTAACTCTGAGATGTATATAATCAGTGGAATTCATTTTACAAGAAAAGATTGGATTTTGATTTTGATGAGTCTTAGAAATTGAACTTTGAAAAATGTTTAAAATATCATTTTTATTGATTTTGTTTTAAAACCCTTCAAGAAAAATTTGTAAAAATATTCTTTAGAGGGGGCATGGAAGTACAATAAGAACAGATTAATATAATACCTTTTATTGCAGTGTGTTGCGATGTTTCGGTTGTGACACATTTTGGGAGTAAAAAAAACATTTCAAGAACAGGCAGAAATTAAAATATGAATATTGACTGCACTATACAAGATATATGTACCCTAGATATGGTACAACATATGTATGGAAAAAGTTTTGGTAAAAAAAACACTTAAAAAATTTTTTCCAACCCTGCACTTTGGACAAATTCGGTAGAATGGCCCATATATATATATATATGTATATATTAATATATATATATATAAATGTATATATAGATATAGATAGATAGATAGATAGATAGATAGATAGATAGATAGATAGATAAAACACGTCTAGAAAAAGTCTACTAGTGATGTCAGTTTAGTAACAATGCCTTTCCAGCTGATAAAAACAGGGTTGTTGTTTTTTTTTACATTGCCAGCTTCCATTGTTACTGTAGGTTATGTCCCTGTACAGCAGAGGGAGGCCCCCCTCCCCTCCCACATGTGGGCGTGGTTCCAGCGCCTCTAACTGATACGCCCCCAGCGTTTTACAGCAGAGAGAGGTGCTTGTTTTTGCATGATTTTGACACCTAATTTTATGTTCTTAGCAATATTTTTAAATATTGCAATATTCAAATTTGGCTCAGTGGTCAATGACACATGTTTCTGTGGTAGGAAAAACTTAAAACACACATTTGCTTTTGGTTTACAGGGACTTTAAGTACCATGAGATTCACAAAACTAGCCTATATGAGAGAAAAAGACAGAGATAGAGAGAGATGTATTGAAACAGATAGATGTAGTTTAACAAGTGTTGAGATATTAATTATAAAGTGTGTTGACGTGAAATGAAAATACCTTTTGTTACTGGAATTTTGACAGGCTGACTGAGAATCAGTTTATGCCTAAATGATAGAAGGAAGAACAAAATTATCACAAAACATAATTATTTCAAATAAAACATGACAAACCTACCTCAGTTATACTCTGATAAAATGACTGTATTGTGACTAAAGTGCACAAGAAATTTATGACATGATAAACTCATATTTAGGGAGGCTGTAAGTTAAAATCAAACAAAACAAGTGAAAGTAAGTCATGAAAATTTGCGATAACATTGATATCTTGGCTTTTCTACTTGTTTACCCACCTTTGTGCCTTTTGTAAAGCCCTGCTAGCACTTAACACCAATACTAATGATGTTATGAGATGTGCCGAGGCTTCGAAGCGTGTGCGAGTAATGGAAAGGGCGTTTCTTCAAAGCGCGTATCGAGGCTTGCTTCATTTAGGGGAGGAGCCAAAAATGATGACATCCGAAGCCTCGCTGCCCAGCTGTACCACGTAGCTGCTTCAGGAAGTGGTTCAGATTGTGCAGAGAGGTGTGACAGCGATATAAACCCCCCAGGCTCCATTCAAAATGTAGGTGTTTGTAGGAGAGTTGCGGTCAGTTGAGAGTTTGGATAGAGTTTGGATTGTTTGGAGAGTTTGGATAGTGTTTATATAGTTTGGAGATAGTTTGGAGAGTTAGAAAGTGAGTTAGAGAGATAGATTGGAAATTTAGGAGAGTGAGCTTGTTCTAAGTCCATCATAGAGAAAAATTTTGAATGTCCCGGGCAGTTCATCAAACCCAGAGATGTCCAAAAAATATTCAGATCCAAAATTCAAAATATCCAAAGTTCTTTGTCAATTCAAAATCTCAAAATGCACAAAAATTAAACCCAACAAACTCAGTTCTCAGTCCTCCTGATGCCCCCCACCCCTCCTTCCCCTCAAACACAAACAAAAAAACCCAAATCAAATGCAATTGACAATGAAAATTAAGAAAACTCATACACTAAACACACAGTGCATTCAAAAATATTTTATTACACACATATGTGTTAAATTATGTCCAGAAATTACTTGATCATATATATATATATATATATATGTGTGTGTGTATATATATATATATCTATATATCTATATCTATATCTATATCTATATATATATATATATATATATATATATATATATATATATATATATATATATATAGTTAAATCCTAACTAACTTGTGAGTAGTTGTAGCTGGTCCATTGGGCGGAGCTTAATATTTGTGGGCGTGGCTTATTTTTATGATTATGGTGGGCGTTCCTATTGGTCACGTGATTGTGACGTCATTTTTGTCGCACACCCCGGATATGACGTAATTTTGGGAGGGGTAAGTGGGTGGAAACTAATTTTAGACCCTCCCCCCAAAGACCGCCCTGTGGGTGTATCCAATTTTAAGAGTTGAATATATATAGGAGTAGGATTCTACCACTTGTTCACCTTTCTTCCTACGGACAAGGAAATCAGCGGAGCCCTCCATCCACTTTTTCTTCAAATCGAGAGACGTCTGACTTTTTGAATCTTTTTGACCATGCACGGATCAGGACCCTCAGCTTCCATCAACGCTGTCGATAGCGTTCCTGGCATTGATGCTGCTGGTGAATTAGGTACGTCTACCAATGGGGCTGCCTTTACTCGATCTTGTGTGGATGCGCCAGTACGTAGGAGACGTGAAGATGGGGGACGCATTTTTTCACCACTGTCCGATTTGAAAATAGAAGTCGAGGGAGTTAACGGGTACGCTTACTGTGTTAAATACCAAAATGGTTGTGTTACATTGAGTGTGGGGAGTAGTGGGCGTCCTTCAGATTTTAAAACAGTTTCAGGCTCATTGTCTGTTAAAGACTGGAAACTGTTCCGTTCTGCTGTGTGTGCAGACCTTGATATGTGTGGATTCCCAGAGATTTTGTATGTGTCTCAGTGGCTGAGTGCTGCAGGCCCTGAAATTTACCGGATTGAGGCCGATCGGTATTTCAGACCAGCAGAAGATTTTATTTTTCTGAGTTTTTGTGAAGACAGAGAGAGCTTGATTGCGAGTAGAGGTCGTGAAGAATGGCGATCACAGCCATATCCTCTCACTCTTCAAGAGTACGACTCATGGTTTAAAACCTTTTTCTTTATTCAGTGGTGTGACTGGCGGACATTGCAGAGCGTGTTTAGCCAAATTGATGAGGCCATCAAAAGAGACAAAATCGGGTGTAGTTTTGAACGCCTTAGAAAACGTATTTTTTTTGATGATAAGACGCCTGTGGATAAGATTGGTCGCCTTACTACCCTGTGCAGGCCGAAAATCATCAGACATCCAGACTTCTATTAACTGACTAGGGTAGGTTTTGTTAAATTATCATTTTTCATGTATACATTGATCAAAATCCTGTGTTATGTTCTGATTGATTATTTTTGCTAATGACATGTTTTTTCTTTTTAAATAAAGGGTCTACTCCTACCAGAAGGATTCCTATCAGGATGGAATCACCGTGGAGTCCATCAGCAGACCCATTTGAAACCATAGTTTGTGACTGTCCCAACCACCACCACCACCACCACCACGCACCACCATCATCACCAGTGATCCCACCTTCACAGATACTTCGGACCCCTCCACTATCGCCAATTTACCCCTCACTGCTGTATCCGGACGCTTCTCAACCCCCTTCACCAATGTCGCCATCTGTGATCACCATTTCATCTCAGGGGAGTTCGCAAGAAATTTCCCTCTCACAGCTGGAGCCAGTGTCTTCACCACCACCTTCGCCGTTGTCGCCACTGGTGATCTACATTTCATCTCAGGGGAGCTCGCAAGAGGGTGCAGGATGTTCTCCATGCAACAATAGTGGAGACAACACTGGAGACAACAGCGGGCAACAAGCTGGAGGAGCAAATCCATCAGCACCGTCTTCAAGTGACTTTGTGGGGACTGTTCAAAGTGGTGCAGCATGTGTGTTGAATGCGGGATTTCTTTTGTTTTGGAAGAACAATTGCTACGGATGTGCGATAGATCATCCTAGTCAGAAGGAGCATGATTGTTTATTCCCCATCCCTGCACATTTTTACGCAAGACACCTGGACGATGTGGCAAAGGAGGTTTGGAATGCCAGATTTATCCCAGCCATCATGCACTGTCTGAACAAGGTCAACCTTCAAGGGACTGAGGATCGTGTAATGGGGGTCATTGATGCATTTCTTTACGAGTTGA
Source organism: Scarus forsteni (assembly GCA_036419115.1). Taxonomy (NCBI): domain Eukaryota; kingdom Metazoa; phylum Chordata; class Actinopteri; order Labriformes; family Labridae; genus Scarus; species Scarus forsteni. The sequence continues at coordinate 4,904,776 of JAZDUH010000331.1, read as the reverse complement.
AACATGTTGAGGACGTTAAAGAGAGGTTAGAGAATGTAACATGGGGTGCCTCCCCTTACGAGGATGTGTACCTACACAACATGGTTTTCCAGCTATGGAGGGATGGAAAAGTAAAAAATTAAAACAATAATAATAATAATAATCATGATTGTATTTAGGATAGGCTGTTTGATATTTTGTGTTAGAGTACTACTAGATGTATAACCATTCTTTTTAAAATATGTGACTGTCTTGAATTGAGCTGTCTTGAATTTTTTGAATAAAAAGGACTTGTTGAAACCATCATGTGTTCAGTTTTGCTTTAACATAATCATGGAAACATCTCTCCAGAAAATTTATTACGATCCAGCCCACCCCGGTGGTCTTGGGGGTGTGTATAACCTTTACAAAGCTGTTAAAGAGATTAAGGGTGTTACACCATCTTTACCTGAGGTGAAAAAGTTTTTATTGGGTCAAGATGTGTATACTTTACATGCTAGGGCTGCATTGAATTTTCCAAGGAATAGAGTTTTAGTCAGTGGGATAGATAAACAGTTTCAGGCAGATTTAGTTGACATGAGTGAATATGCATCAGAAAATGACAATGTAAGATACCTTCTAACATGCATAGATGTATTTTCTAAATACGCATGGGTTAGATGTCTTAAAAACAAGTCTGGCATAGTTGTTACAAATGCCTTTAAAGATATATTAAGGGATGGACGTCTTCCAGAAAAACTTCAAACAGATGAGGGTAAAGAGTTTTATAACAAAATGTTTCAACAGTTATTGAAGAAGCATAATATTGTTCATTTTTCTACATCTAATGAAACAAAAGCCAGTATAGTTGAGCGTTTCAACAGAACTTTTAAGACACGAATGTGGAGATATTTAACATCTGTCAACTCAAGGAGGTATGTAGATGTAGTTCAAGAACTGGTACATGGATATAATAACTCGCGCCATAGATCTATCAGGATGAAACCATGCGATGTCAACAAAGATAATGAGAAGACTGTTTTTTACAACTTGTACAAAAGAAGACCACAGAAACCTCTATCATTCAAATTTAATGTTGGGGATACTGTGAGAATATCAAAACTTCGTGGTGTGTTTAGAAAAGGATACAAGCAAACTTTCACAGATGAATTTTTTACAATAACAACGCGTATAGGAAGAGATCCTCCTGTTTACAAACTAACAGACTGCGGTGGGGAGCTTTTAAAAGGGTCATTTTACGAGCATGAGTTACAACAAGTCATCAATGATAAAAACAAAACATTTAAAATAGAGGCAATATTGTCAAGGAAAAGGGTTTCTGGGAAAAACTATGTCCTGGTTAAATGGTTGGGCTGGCCTGAGAAATTCAACTCATGGGTGCGTGAAGAGGACATTATTGATGTTTAAAGAGAAGTGTGATGTTGGTTTACACATCATATGCACAATCGTACATATTGTCGAGTCAAGACAGAGGGCCATGGATACAAAAAATGGGTTTTATGTGACTTTGCCTAGTAATGCTTCAACAAACGTATATCCAAATAACAAAATATGGAACTATCGGACAAAATTAGCAAAACCCATTGTTTTGAATGAACCTTATGAGGTAGGATTGATAGAGGTTCAATATCCAAGGAATTGGGTAACATTCCCATCAGCTGATGGAGAGGTGACTGTTGTCAACATTAAAACAGAGAAGGAAACCACAATAACGTTATCTCCTGGGCATTATAATACTGTACAAAGAATAGTAAAAGAATTTAATACAAAATGTATCATTAATAGCGCAACAGCACGTATAAATCTACACTACAATCCTATAACGAATCATATTGTCGTCGCTGGGGCTGAAGGATTAGCCATAACATTTAGAGGTAGACTTGCTGAAATTTTGGGGTTTGACCCAGTATCCCCTTTCATCGTGCCTGACATAACCACTTATAAAAAACCATCTGTAGCACCTTACCCTGCTGACATTTATGGAGGGAGTTACAATATTTTTGTATATACCGATATTGTGGATTACCAACTAGTGGGTAACAGTCATGTACCCCTGCTGAGGTGTATAAATGTGTCTGATGAAGAACGTCATATGCCCACTTTAACTTACGACAAGCCTCACTACACATCGTTGTCCAAGACAGTCATAGATGACATTGAAATCTCCCTAAAAAACGACCAAAACAAACATATACCATTTCAATACGGAAAAGTGATCATAAAACTACACTTCCGACCAGTGAGTCGGGGTTTCTAAGAGACAAACTTTTATTTTATTTTATTTTTCAAAATGCTCCGAACTCCTTACAACCGCGATGATGACAGGTACATGTCATACTACCTGAACCAGGCTGGTGGTGATTTGCCGGGCTTCATTGGTACTAGTACACAGTATGGACAGGGTCTGGGGGGCATATTCCGTACACTGTTCAGGATGGCTGTACCACTGTTGAAAAGAGGAATTAATATTGCAAAACCTCATCTAAAAACGGCTGCTACAAGCATAATTGGAGATGTGGTCTCTAACGTTGCCAAAAGCGCGGTGTCTAGAAAACAGGAAGGAAATGGCATGATTGTATACACGCGGAGAGCTATAAAAAGACCACCATCCACAACACGAGGGCGCAGTGTGACTAAAAAACGTAAAACAGTGTGCAAAACACGGAGGACTGTCAAAAAGAAGCGGGCTACCAAGGCTAACAGAGCTCCTGCCAGACGTCGAAGATTTCTGTCAAAGGATATATTTTAGTCAAGACAAAACATCAGAGAAACCATGTCGCTGATACACAATCAGTCAGAAGAATGTGTGAAGACAGAGTTGGATCTGTTTACCGTTCCATACACACAGACATCCATTGAAAAATCAACATATGTGGAAATACCTCCTGTTTCAGCCATAACCGACACTGGACCTGTGGAATTTTATGTGTCTGCAAGTGGAGAGGATTACCTCGATCTGAATGACTCTTACCTGTTTACACGTGTAAAGATTACAAATGCAGATGGAACAAACCTGGCAAATGATGTCGACGTGGGATTCATAAACTACCCTGGTTGTACGCTATTCTCACAGGTTGATATTACACTGGGAGACAGACTCATAACCCAATCTTCCAACACATATCCCTATAGGGGTATAATTGAGTGTTTAATAAACTATGGGAAGGACACATTGGATACACAGTTTAGCCCCGGGTTGTTTAGTAAAGATACTGCTGGACATCTGAATGTTATCGCTTTAGATGGAGATAACCTCGGACTAAGGACCAGGGGGAGATATACACGAAACAGTCGCGCCGTAGAGTTAATTGCGCCAATACATGCTGATTTGTTTTTTCAGGAAAAACTATTGCTAAATGGTGTTGATATTGCTTTGAAATTCATACGATCAAAAGATGAATTCTGTCTAATGTCGGATGGAAATGTACAGTACCGTGCGCAGCTCATGGCCGCTAGTCTGTTTATAAAAAAGGTTTCTGTAGCCCCCGGTGTCAGATTGGCACACAGCAGAGCTTTACAACACACTAATGCTAAGTATGCTGTTGACAGAGTGTGTATTAAAACTCATTCTATACCTGCAGGAACAAGGGTGTCCACACAGGATAATCTGTTTATGGGACAGATCCCTAAATTCATTGTAGTGGGATTTGTAGACAACGAGGCGTACACAGGAAGTTACACCCGTAACCCATTCAATTTTGAACATTATGATACAGAGTTTATCAGTTTGTATGCGGATGGTCAGTGTTTCCCTGCAAAGCCCTTCCAACCACTTTTTCAAAGAGGTCAGTATACAAGGGAATATTATCAGCTGATTCAAACCACTGGCCGTCATCTTAAAGACCGATCCCTGGCAATATCACGTGAAGACTATGCTAATGGATATACGCTATTCTGCTTCAATCTAGAGGCTGATGAGGGACGTTCAGGGAATGTTTCATTGATTAAATCGGGTAATGTTAGATTGGAGGTGCGTTTCAGAATGCCACTACCCCGAACCGTTAATCTGATATGTTATTCAGTATTTGATTCAGTTATTGAAATATCAAACAGAAGACAAGTACTTTTGGATTATTACTAAATCAGAATGAACACTATAGAATTAACTAGTATTATGAAAAATAGAATTATTAAAGGTACAGATTTCATTGGTACCCTAGCATGTGATCAGCTCACAGATATTAAGGTCTGTAATTTTCCATCTATGTTGATTGTGAACACACAACCATCAAGTATGCCTGGTGAACACTGGGTTGCTGTGTACATTACAAAACACAAAGAGGGCTATTTCTTTGATAGTTTTGGGAACCCCCCTGATTATTTAGAATTTCCTGAGGAGATTAACAATTTCCTTGTTAAAAATTGTGTGGATGTATGCTATTCAAACAGACAAGTCCAAAATTTTGATGCTACAACATGTGGTCAACATTGTGTGTTTTTTCTGTGTCACATACAAAAGGGTATACCTTATACCAAAATGATTAACATGTATAGTGATTGTCTTGCTTATAATGATGCTATGGTTTGTCAATTTGTTAAAAAAATTAAACCTTGTGTATGTCATGGATACAATTTTACCTGTGTTCAACATGGAAAAACTTTGTAAAACCTGAAATGCAAGCATGCATTATTATTATATTTCTTTTTAATGAATAAATGAAACAAAAGACATTTCAATTTAAATTCAATGTGTCATTTATTGAAAAACAATATATTATTTCATCAATCATGTAACACTTTTATTCACATTACTCTAAAATAGAGAACACATTTAAATTTATATTTTCAAAAAAGATTAACTTTCACAAAAAAAAAAAAAATAGATGAGTTTTTATCAGATTTATAGTCATGATTAGGGTCAGCACATATGATTGGTGAAGAAGAAGAACTTAATAAAAAAGAAAAAGAAAAAGAAAAAGAAAAAAAAATGTAAAAAAGAAAATCTAAAAATCCAACCACTCGTTACTATTACCACCAAATGTCCTCATTCTCTTTGATCTGTCTTTAGGCGTTCTAAGAGGGGTACTAAATTGTGGTGAGGCTGACAAATAGAGTGGACTCTTGTGAGGGACCCCTTCTCTACTAGTGTCCCCAACCCCCTTAAACTCTGCAATGGCATGCCGTACCTGTGTATTTGGGATTGCAGATAGTGGCATGTTTAAGGTTGCTAGAGTTTTTAAAAACACATCCCAGCCAAGGGGTCTTGAAGTGTCCGAAATATTGTGTAATGCAGTGACACTTTTCACTAAATCAAACAGATGGGAACCTCTAATTGTCTTTTTGTTGACAATGAGCTCTCCATGATCTGTCCATGACACCAATCCATTTGATCGACACAATGCCTCCAATACATGCGCGGCGTTTCTCTTACTTCTTCTAGGTATGTGTCTCAACACCTCCGCTGCAATGTGGTCATCTTTGATACTGACAGCTCCACTGTCTATCATCGCCTGGCTTGAGTCGTCATTGCCTGAATCCAGAGTTTTGTCGGTGGGAAGGGATAATGTCAATACAGCTTTTTCACGCTCACCCTGTCTCACTAATGTGAGGTAACGTTGTAAGATAGCGCTGTACTTTTTGGCCTTCTCATAAATGTCTATGTCTGGTAGTTGAAGTACGTCAATCATTTCTTTGTCCAGTTCATTCTGGACAGCTTGTCGCAGATTTGTACTATTTTGATCCGGTGGGTGATACTGTTGCTGCTGATGCCGCTGCTTCAACAGGTCAATCTGATGCTGAGGTACCAAAAACATTTTTTGAGTGTGCTCCATTTCAGTTCTTGTTGATTAAGCTGAATATAAAAGGAATAGCCGCCCCTAATAGAGGTAACAAAAAACCACCTGTCTGATTGATGACCTTTTTCTTTTTTGCCAATTTCACCCCCTTGTCTACAACTAATTTAATAGATTTTCTCTTCCTTTTTAGTTGTTTGTATTGTTTATCATTTAGTGGAATGTTACCCCGTAATACGTTGAGTGCTATTTCACACAAAGCCTTGATAAAGTCTGAGCTGGCGTTATTCACAATAACCCTTCTGACACTCGGCGGCGATTTATATATCAGCTCTAAAAGCCCCAGATGTCTCTGTACACGAGATGACATTTTTATTTTTTATTTATTTTCTCTTTACTTCTTTTGCTTTTTGGAAATGTACACAACCTGCTGATGCGAAAGCAAGTTTGTTCTGAGTCTTAAATAATCAGGGGTTTTAGCTTTATAATCAATGAGCAGATAACCGTAAGGTGTGCTAGTGGCGTCATTGAAGGCCTCTAAAAAATATTTTGTGTCACCTGGAAACATTTGTCTAGCTAAAAGTGAAATTTGATATTTATCCCTGGGGTTTTTGAATAAAACAAGGTAGTTTGTATTTAAACTAATAGTACGACTAGCCTTGCCTTGAATAAATAAATTTTGAACAAGATATATACAACTTAGATTTCTATGGTGGACATATTTAGTAAAAACATTTTGTACTTCTAAATTGTTACTCGCATCATTCATTAAATCATCAATTATAAGAAGATTGTTCTTCTCAGGGGGTAACAAACTGTCATCACATAACGTATCAGGTAGACCATTTACAAAGTTGATATCACAGATTTTTAGAAGCTCATCATATAAAGACTGCCAGCAAGAATAGATATATACAGTATTATCAATTTTATGTGAAGTAACACTCGACGCCTGTTCTAAAACACTCTTTACAAAAAATGTCTTTCCACAATTGGAAGGCCCGCTCACCACCAGACTAGGGCTGCCACGATTAGTCGACTAGTCGTTGACTAGTCGACTATCAAAATAGTCGACGACTAATTCAGTAGTCGACTAGTCGTTTTGTTTTTTTAGGTGTGTTTTCTCACAAAACTGCCGCTGTACCTCTGCTGTCTTGTCTGCCTATCTGTCCTGTTTTCTGGTTATCACACCTGCAGGAATCAAACCAACACACCCGAAGCACACTCATGCATGTGGCGCATGAACAACTACGCAGGCACCAAAGTTGCCAGGTCTGCTCATAATAAGCGATTTGGGCCACCAGCTGCATGCTGGTGCAGTACACTGCAGTTCATGCATGAAGTGACTAGTCGACTAATCGCAAAAGTAGTCGTTGACTAGTCGACTATCAAAATAGTCGTTTGTGGCAGCCCTACACCAGACTGAATGGATGCTGCAGTTTACCGTCAAAACACACCCCCGTACTAAAAGCCATAAGGTACTGTGGTGTAATCAGCAAGAACCTTGCGTTTATTGTACACTACCTGTACCTTCTTAACAACTGACACATTTTTGAGGTGGAGCCGCAATTTATCGCGTTTAATGCTGTCAGCTGTGGTGATGAGATGTGCGTCACTCGACTGATTGTTTACAAAGGCATGAACCAGACTCTCCAAAGACTCAGCGGTGACAACCGATGCGTTTGCAGCATTTAATGTCACCCCTTTGCATTTTACCTGTGATTTGCCCTTGCTGGTGCGGTATGCATAACACTTGGGTCCTCCTGAAACAAACTCTGTTATGTACTCTTCCTCAGGAAGACCACATACATCACCATCATTTATTTCATCGGTTAAATCCCCAAGGTAAGGACCCAGGGGAGGGACCCAGTCACCGCTCTTTGATGTGAAAATGATGCTGTCTGTGTCACAGTACAACACCCGCTCCTGCAGCTTGTCCAACAGGTCATAAAGCATGAGTCTGGCATGAGCTGTTGTCATAGCACCAATGAATACATTTATATCGTTGACCTTACACATCTTACCATCAGCATGACGCCATTGCACCATAGCGACATCATCTGACATGAAACAAAACTGTTTCACGTCAAACTGGTCGCTAAACATCAGCTGGGTGAATCTGGTGGGGTCAGTGATCAGTTCACACTGAGCCATGTCAGTCCGCATACTGAATCGTCCCCACAAGGAGTTAAGGAGCAGCTTGTTACAACTCCTAACAGCCTTGTTGACACAGATTTTAGCTGGATCCAGTCTGATGCCCTCTTTTTCAAAATAATCATCAATGTAGTGTTTCCTCTGCTCAGGTGTCTTTACATGTGCGGGGTAGCCTGATGCCTCTTGTTTACATTTCAGAAATGTCTTGACATAGTCCTTAAACAAAGTGTCTGTCTTGTCAGGAAAATGCCACACTTCGTCTATGGTCACAATGCTATACCCCTTTTCAATAGCTTTCTGAAGCTCAAACGATACCCACACACCTGACAGCTGTCTGTCCTTGTCACTATGTGAGCAAGTCGCCTGATTCATGCCCTCAGCACAACTTCTGCACAGCGGGAACATCAGCTTGTCATGACACCTGTAGGGGAGGACAGGATGGTACAAGCCTCTTGGAGGAAGCACAGTACATTTGATGAAACCAAAGTATGTGTCAATGGAATCAAAATCGCTTGAAATTATTTTTGGGTGTCCAACAGGGTAAGGCATTTTGGACTGGACAGTGGGGTAAAGACTGGTGAAATCATAGTACCTGATTTTCTCACCACTCTCGGCTTTGTGGTAGAGCTTCATGGCATTGGTACGACCGCCAAACAGAGCCTTTCTAGCATCCAAACGTTCTGGTCTCTTGTAAGTGCTCAGAAACATTTGGACACGCAGATTTTTTTTGGTCATATCCAGCCACTCACACTCCCACATCACCACAACCCGGACACCATGGATGGATTTTAATGCCTCTACTTTAGTGATGAACTGATGATAAAGTTCACCGTAGGATACACCACTTAGTGGATTGACATCTGCAGGGACCTTACATTTCACACACCCATGGAAAATACATCCTGCAAATTCATAGCAGGTGTTTGAGGCAGGATGGAAGCCGTCTACAAAGTATGACCCCAGTTGATACTCACCAAAGTTTAATGCGTGATGTATCTCAACCCCCTCAGTATGAGAAACATACTCAAGCCACTGAATAGACACTTCTGAGTATGTCTTGTTCTGGCGAGTGTAGGCTCCATCATACGTGAGGGCCACCATGTCTCTGGGGAGGAACAATGTCTTGTAAACACCCATACAGCTAGATGGCAATGTGGTGAAAGAAAAAGGGTCAAGCTCTGTACACTTGAGAAAAGTGTCCCGATAAATCATGCAGGCCTTGCGTAGGACTTCAACATCATTAACACAATACCTGCTGATCTCAGTCTGGAAATCAAAGATTTCCTCGCAGACTGACTCGTACCAGCTCAAGAACCGGGTCTTCTCATCACTCCCCATTTTTTCAATACCATAGAAGGACGGGTCTGGGTACTTGCCAACATAAAAGATGTTTTCAGGGGTATTGAATTTGTGTGGGAAGTAACCTTTCTCAAGATCTTCAAACCCCATTGCTGCTGGTGTTTTTGACAAACGCATTGGAAGGAAACTAAATGAATCGATCCAACGCTGTTTGTATGTTACATCATACATCAAGACAACCCTGCTACCCCTCATTGTCACTCTGGGCACGATACCGTTTTTAACAAAGTGATTCAACACAATATAATTGTCAAATCCTGCGGCATTGTGTGCTATGAATGTGTAGCCATGGTGTTTTTTTCGTCTGCACCAGTTTAAAAAAGCAGACACACAGTCAGTGGTGTTGAAACAAATTTTCTCCCCCTCTGTATCCATTGCACACACAAAATTCGCATGGTGTCTGCCTTCATAATACTGGGTCTCAAAGTCATAAAAGATATAATTTGAGCTAATTTGTTTTTTTGGAGTTGGCTGTATGAAGCATTCGTGTGATACTTTACCATCTACGATTTCTTCATGACAGTGGGAGCACCGAATTGGTTTACAGGCATGTTTCTTGTTTTTGTGTACTTGATATGTTTTTCCACACACCTCACAATATTTCATTTCCTGACAAGGGATTTTATTGTGAATCCCTTCAGGTCGCCTGTGCTGCTCAAAACAGAGTTGTGATTTACAAATGCGTTTGCAGTCTGGACATTTAACTGCTCTGGATGTCTGGTCGCTACATTGTGTATAACACACGTTACACCGCCTTTTACAATTGTGTACTAGCGGCGTTTCATATGTGTTATAGCAAAAAGAGCACACATATGAAGCACCAAAAAACCCTTTTGCATTTTCAATCATAAAATAATGGTCATCATGGAGATAAAGCCAAATTGTTCTAGGGTGTGGGTTATCATGTGTCTCAAAACACTGGAGGCGCTTACGCTCTGATGTGTGGTGAAACACTATTATTTTGACATCCATGTATCTCTCAAATTTGCTTACATCTGAGAGTGAGACTTTGTGCATGTGGTCAAAGCCTACTGTGAGGTGTAGCTGTTTTGCATGCTCCAGTTTTTCTTCAGGAGACATCATGGGATTCACATAATGTGCAAGACACAGAGAGAAACAAAGATTATTTTCGCTACCATTGTTGGGGATAAACAGGTGTTTACCTTTTTTGGATAGAATCTCATCATAGAAGACTTTACCCAGCTTCAGACGATTACTACCACCACTTCTTCCCTCTGCGACAGAAACTATAAATTCTAAATCATCATCTGTAAGTGATGTGTCATTACTCTGTATAACACTTGAAATTTGGTCTAAAAATAAATCTGTGTTGTAGTCATCATCCACATTTAAGACAGCCTGCACATCATTTGCTAAGGACTGTCCTCTCAACACCACATTTAATATGCTACCTGCTGGAGAATCAGCCAGGGCTCTCTCAATTATAGATGACAGACTTTCTCTGATTACCGCAGGCATTTGTGTCAAATCATCTTGATTAATACTGCGTAAATCTAAATGTTGGCGCAGCTCTCTTGCGTTAAAATGCGGGATTTCTCTAACAGTTATCTGACTTTGATCACTAATAATCCCGTTATAGGAAGTTGAGGGTATTTCTGACGGTAATGACGATGATCCACCGACATCAGAACAAACACCGGCCCCAATCTGATATCGTTCACGATTCTCTGGGGTTTGACCTAATGATGGAGGATCATTGTCATGATCAACAATGACTACATATGCACTAGTTGGAGAAGCAGAAGAAGTAGTAGTAGTAGTAGTAGTAGTGGCAATGTCTAGCTGGTTATCTCCGAACACCATGTCTACATACTCACCATCACACCCAGCAAGAGTAAAGGCTTGATGTATAATATTAGAGTTATCAATGTTCCCACCAACAGAAACAGGGTTAGGAGAAAGGCTGTCCAAAGCAGGATGTGAGGGAGTTCTCACCTCCCCACACAAAGGGGCCCCCAGATCTGAAGATGCAAGGAAATCAGACAACTGGGAGCCATCTCTGTTGACATCCTCACACATCGCCTGATCAAAAGCCTGTTGTATAATATTTACAACCCCTGGCAGGTGACACAGAGGTGCGGTTAAATTTGCATTGCTGTTGTTGGCCCCCCCAGACACGACCCCCTCCTCATTTCTATTCACACACTCATTCAGGCCAGAATCAGAGGCACCTTCAACACCTTGACATAGGGGCGAGAGGAAATGCTGATTTACATCTACACTGCCACTTCCACACACAGTTTGTTGAAAAGCCAATTCTATTATGTTAGAGACATCAATGCGAGGAATGTTAGACAGTGGATCTAAGTCAGATGATATTTCTTGTGATTCACTGTTGGAACTGTTGCTAAAACTGATATTAGTGAAAACATCACTTGCATCACTATATTTAGTCTTCTTGATAGGAGGCTGAGACATGTTTTTTTTTGTTTTGTTTTTTAAAAAAGCAAATAACCTAAAGACAGACTTTGAATCTTAAGGACCACAAAAAGGAAAAAAGAAGTTAAAAAAATACAGTGGGCTACGAGCTGTTGAATACCTGCTGTAAAAAAGTAAAAATCAGATTTTGTGTTTCCTCAACAGACTCTGCCCTCTGCTTCAACAAAGAGATATAAGTTCCAACTTCTTCACCAAATAAATTAAAAGATGTATGGAGTGAGTGCACCAAATCCACACTATTCTCAATACTAGTTTTCAAACAGTGAACAACATCATTAACACGACCATTCAAATTGGAAAGCAGATTATTCAATGAAACACTTAATTCTTCCAACTTTTCTGAATTAGCTGAAAACAACTCCACCTTGTCTTCATCAGCTGGTGATGATGTAGTAATCAGACCCTGATTTATTAAATCCTCAGGATCTAAAAACTGTCCACCACAACCACTAATATCCAACTCAGAAAAACCACTTAAATCAAACACATCAACATCTACAGAATCTGACGGAGCTGAAGAAGCTGAAGAAGCTGAACCCTCCTCCTGTACAGGTATATCAGACTGTAAAGGAGTGATTGTGTCTGCAATAATATGGTCTGGATGGTCGGGAAAAGTGAGGTTGTCGTATATAAAAGACAAATCGGGAGTGCTGGCCCTTTCACAGCTAAGTAAATCTAATAAAAACTTATCTTTTGTGATGTCTTCTGTGTCCTCGACAGAGAGCGGTGTTTCCTCCAAATTAGACTCTTCTTCTTCTTCTTCTTCTTCTTCTTCTTCTTCATCTTTTTCTTCTTCTTCTTCTTCTTTTTCTTCTTCTTCTTCTTCTTCTTCTTCTTCTATGAGTGCCAGCTGTGGTTGACTCCCCGCCTCCAGAACCACGTAAAAACTGATGTAGAAAACAAAGATAAAAGTGTAACAAATAAAATGCACAACTCTAATAAAATTAAAATGATGAAAAAGATGTGAGAATATTTAAAACTTTAAACAAACCTCGTGGCTGTATTCTCTTGACTGTAGACTCCCCACTTTGAATTCTCATGAATTAGCACATCAATGGCCTGATTTAATTCACACTGGTAATCATGTACCTCTGGAGGGCTCTGTGGATTAGGGGACACAGAGACCAGTTCCTCCTTGCCCGCACTAAAAACAAGAAATAAAAAAAATCTAAATGATTAAGTAGATTACAAATAAGACACAAAGAAACATGGTGGAAAAGGATACAGTTTTATGTATCCACTTTTTACAAACTAACCTGATGTGTTGTTCAACTTCAACAACCACTGAATTAGAGGACTCAGAAGAGACCAGTTCCTCAACACCACTAAAAACAAGAAATAAAAAATCTAAATGATTAAGTAGATTACAAATAAGACACAAAGAAACATGGTGAAAAAGGATACAGTTATATGTATCCACTTTTTACAAACTAACCTGATGTGCTGTTCGACTTCAACAACCACTGAATTAGAGCCCTCAGAAGAGACCAGTTCCTGCACACCACTAAAAACAAGAAATAAAAAAATCTAAATGATTAAGTAGATTACAAATAAGACACAAAGAAACATGGTGAAAAAGGATACAGTTATATGTATCCACTTTTTTACAAACTAACCTGATGTGCTGTTCGACTTCAACAGTATTGTTGGGCCTTTTCCGCAAAGCAGATTCTTCTTCAGCTCTCTGGCGCTTCTTAGCTTCTGCTCTTCTGGCTCTTATCACCTTTAGACTCAAAGATCTTGCAGGCTTCTTCTCTACTTGATCTTACATTTAACGAATAACACACATGAAAACAGAAAGGAATGCTGAAGATACACACTTTTTAGGCCACAATCAGTTAAAACATCTCCTTATTTTACCAATTTATACCTTCAAGATTTTGGTCCAGCTGCTGTAAAACACTTTGATGGTTCAAATTGCGCTCTTTTGGAAGTCTTCTGGCTCCTGATTATTTGAGGACAAAAAATAGTGTTTGAATAAAGTTGAAACTAACATCTAAAATAACTAAAATTAACCCTAGAAAATCCTACCTGAATGGTTAGGAGGGGGTGTATTTTCACTATCCTGGTGGTTTTCCACACGGTCTGGGAATCCTAATAAATAAAACCTTTAAGAACATTGTAGAATTGTTTTATATTGTTAAAAACACCAAGTTCTAAAAACTGAAAGTGGAGTTACAGTTACTTTCAATACAATGTAAAAAGAAACTCAAAAACCTCAGAGAAACTAAGTAATGTAAAAACTTAGTCAACTTACCTGCAGCAGACATGATGGCACAAAAATGAGTCCTTCAGACAGTCGGTTCGAGGTCAAATGAGGCTGATGCATGGGTCACACTCATGATTAAACCCAGGCCACAACAACCCTGCCCTTTCATCACACCTATGGAGTATCACTGGATTGGTTACTGTAGATGGCCCCACCCCATTGACCATTTCGCAGACCTCTTGACCATTTCAATTGATCAGTCAGACCTTGGCTACTGAACAGACATCATCTCCCCCCTCACTACTCACCAAAAGCGACAGTAAGAGGCCCTCTGGGAGATCTTTGTGGTCTTTCACTGTTATCTAAGACAAAAAAAAATCTAACACAAATGTATTTGTTTTCTCGGCTCTGGATTTTTCTTTTATTTTTACCTTTATTTTTTAAAGTTAACACAGGTTAACACATTTCCAGTTTTAACAATTCTTTCTTTCTTTCTTTCTTTTTTTACTATTTCTCATGTATTTTATTTTAAAGTTTTACTAAAGATCCACTGGTGTTTACTTCGTCGACTATGGGATATTTCTTTTTTCCTTTCTTTTATTTCACTCTTGTTTTATTTTTAATTTAACACTTATATTCAGATCAAGAAATTCAAACATTCCTTTTCCTCTAACGTCACAGAGAACACGCCCACCGCCCCGACACGACCCCTCCCCAAATCACGTCATATCCGGGGTGTGCGACCAAAATGACGTCACAATCACGTGTCCAATAGGAACGCCCACCATAATCATAAAAATAAGCCACGCCCACAAATATTAAGCTCCGCCCAATGGACCAGCTATAACTACTCTTGTGATTTATAATGTAATTTAAATGGGACATTTAAAGGTGTGGCTGTTAAATCCCATGTCTGTGACCTCCTGAAGACAAGATGGCTCCCTGTCAATCATGCCTTGACCACACCCACCAAACTTTTAAAGCTGCACCCTGTAGGCCTCAGTCTCCCTCTTTCCCTCCAAACCGCAGCAGGCAGACAAAGGAGCTGAACATGTGAGTGAGAACACTGAATATACACCTTATTTGTGAAAAGCTGACATGGACTTGATGTTGATATGTTTAAATCTGATACATTGTTTGTTTCCTTATGTTAGGTACCTGACCGAATGAGTTATTTGTGTTTATTGGATGGAGCAATGCATTAAAAGTAAGTTTAGCAATATTTGTCAGGTTTCCTCTAAGGATAATGGGTAAATTTGTAATATTATTTTCTTAATTTGTTTAGATAAATTATCTGCATCCATCCATCTGCTTGTTGAGACCACAGAATGAAATAAACCTAGTGAAACATCCATTGGAATCCTGTGTTTGAATGTGCACCTCCCCACATGTTCTGTGTACCAACACCATCATTGGAGTATAGTTTTTACATGGTCCTTCGAGCCGGAGAGAACATTGGTGGAGAAAATGGAATCCAAATGTTGTTTCACATGAGGATGAGAGCCAAATGGGAAGGCCACAGAGAGAAAGAGTACCTCCAAGATATCTGCAGGATTACCACACAGAATTTTATGGCCAACCCCCACTTCAAATAAGAGACACTGCAGAATCAGAGACAGTTTTATTGAGGCATGAATTGGCACAATTAAAGAGCATTGTTAAGGAATTAACTGACAAAGTTGAACAATATGGACACAGTTATTCAGAAGCAGATTCAGAGGAAGAATGTGAACTACGACCACATGGTGCCCAACATGAGGTCAACGTTCCTTTACAAACTCCCATTCAGACTCAGTGTAACAAGTCTCAAAGTCAACCAAACCTCACCGAATCACTACCTGCTTTAAAACCTGGAAAAATCTCCCAGTCAGTTCAAACACTTTTCCTCTGCATTCATAGGCCTGCCCACAATCTAGAATGTGAACATGAGCGGCCTGCTTCTGTCCCCAAAGGATTTACAAATGAACTGCAACCCCAGGCACCTTCACCTCCATTACCCCCAGATGCATCTACTCAGATGATTTCTAACCCAGCTCTTGCCTCCCACCATGCCCCAAATTCAGCTTCACCAGTTGCAATATCGAGTACCCATGTACCTTCAAGCTCAGTTCAGCCACCCTTAAACCCTCCAGTTCCTGTTCATATTCCACCTGTTATTCAACCCTTGTCCTCAGCCCCAGTGAACATGCCAATACTTTCACAACAGGCTTCCTCACCCCATGTCTACCAAATACACAACTACAGCAACCTACAACCTGTATAGTCAGCTCCCACCAACTCAAGGAACTCAACCTCTTGCTCATGTAATGCACACTCCATGTATTCCTCCCCCAGAAACTCAGCCAGCTAGTTCGCAGCCATCAGCTTACCAAAGTGCATCAGCTTTATATCAGTCCTACCCTGTATTTCAAGCTCCTTCACAACAGTTTCAACCTCAATTTTCTGTACCTCAGCCAGCTTCAGTTTCATATGTCCCACAGCCGACTAGAGTTGTCCCATATCCAGATTCCTCCCTACCTGTAGTTTCTGTTCAACAAATCCCATACCCTAGGTATCCATCCCGTATTGAGGGGCCTTCATTTCCCTATTTCACCCATAATGACCCTCATGAATTTATCATGTTAAAGATGGCATTCAATAACCTTCTCTCAGCTGATGAACCTGAGCTGTACAAATTTCACATCCTACTGGACCATCTACGTCTCCCAGCTGCCCGACATATTACCCTGTCTTATGCCCATGACCGACAGCCCTTTAATATGGCACTAGCAGCCCTAGAACGCCAATATGGTAAACCCCATCAACTGGCCCTTAGAGAAATCCAGATTATCCTTAACCTCCCTAAGGTTGGTCGTGGAGATGCTGAGGGTTTTCAAGTCTTTACAGTCAGGGTTAGATCATTAGTGGGTATGCTACAATCCCTTAATTCACCAGAAGGTGCTGCAGAACTGGCCTGTGCTTCCCATGTCCAGCGACTTTCAAGTAAACTGCCTGCAGAGTTAGTGTCTCACTTTGCAAGACATGCTCGTTCAACTTCCCCTTATGTTCATTACAATTTGATGGACTTCTCTGCTTGGTTGGAAGGAGAAGCAGAATGTCAAGCCATTGTCGCCCAAACTAATAACCTTCAGAGTGGTGCAGTCCAAGCTCAAAGGAGAGATCCAGTCTTCAAATTCAAGCCCCCATCTACCACAATACTCTATGGATCTCAACGTGCATTGCCACATGCACCCCCCGCACCTGGACCGCAGCCACAACCTAAAACAAGGTACCCATGTGCATACTGTAATTCAACAGCCCATTACCTAACAAATTGTGATGGTTTAAAGGAGTTAAGTAGAGATGAAATCATGAAATGGTTAAAGGATCACAGAAGACGTTGGAAATGTGGCAGAAGTCACAGAGCAGCAGATTGTACACTCAAAAAACCTTGTCCTAAATGTAATGGCCTACACCTTGGCATTTTTCATGAGCTAAATAAAACCAAAACATCATCTAGAGTACTGTACCTGAACCCACTAAGTATGTCACCCAAAGTACTGCTTAAAGTAGTTTAAGTAAGACTCTTTAACAAAACCAAGAGCTTTGACACATATGCCATCTTAGATGATGGCTCGGAACGTACAATGCTGTTGCCTGGTGCCGCAGAGTATCTTGGCCTGAAGGGGGAGCCAGAGAAACTGGAGCTGGGTACAGTTAGACAACAGACAGAGACATTAGAAGGTAAATCTGTCAATCTGAAGATATCTGCTGCTTCATGCCCTGAGAGGAAATTCTCAATCAATAGGGTTTTCACCTCTGACAACATTATGTTTGTTAAGCAAAGTTATCCAGTTGATAAACTTATGCAACGTTACCCACATCTGCATGGCCTCCCATTAACCCCCTTTTCAAAGGTTCAGCCACACATCCTAATAGGATCAGACAATCCATTCCTCATATTGCCCACAGAGAACATCCAATATGGGCCAAAGGGAGCACCAGCAGCAGTGAAGACGAGGCTTGGATGGGCTCTACAAGACCCAACTTATCTGAGCGACTTATCAGAAGCCACTCAATGTCTGTTTACTTCACAAGTCAACCCCTACACCGAACTAAAACAGCACGTGGAAAAGCTGTGGCAAGTTGACATCCTTCCCTTAGAAATGAAAAGATAGTCACCAGATCAAAACAAGATGAGGAGGCAATAAAACTGTTAAATACAAAGACCACACGAGTCCATATTGATGGAACTGAATGCTATGCCACTCCACTGCTTAGGAAAAAAGCTGCACCTGAACTCAAAGCCCCATATGATTCAGTTATGCCCCTTCTCCGACGATCTGAGCGAAAACTACAGAAAAACCCTCTGTTGGCTGACATTTATAATAATGAGATAAAGAAACTAAAGGAGGCTGGTGCTGTTGCTGAAGTCACACTACAACAAATGGAGACCAAAGAATCTTGGTATATACCCCATCACTTAGTTGAGCATAATTACAAACATCGTGTTGTATTCAACTGCTCCTTTATCTACCACGGCCAAGTTCCAAATGACCAGCTTCTACCTAGACCTACCCTCGGCCCATCATTGCTTGGTGTTCTGCTCCGGTTTCGTCAACACAGAGTTGCTATGAGTGGAGATATTAAGGGCATGTTTCACCAGGTGAGGCTCCTACCAGAGGACAAACCACTCCTTAGATTCCTGTGGCGTGATATGAAGACCAAAGTGAGGCCAACCATCTATGAATGGCAAGTGCTTCCCTTTGGCACTACATGTAGCCCTTGCTGTGCAACCTTTGCTCTTCAAAAACATGTGCAGGACCATAGTTTGGGAAATGAGGATGTGGTGGAAGCTGTTATGCGGACGTTCTATGTGGATAACTGTCTAAATTCACTCCCATGTCCAGATGCAGCGCAAAAGCTCCTCATCAAGATAAGAGCTTTGTTAGCCTCTGGAGGGTTCGAAATGAGGCAATGGGCAAGCAATTTTCCCTCTGTGGTTGCTCACTTACCACCAGCTGCCAGATCTGACAGTGCAGAGCTCAAGTTGAATCAAGACCGTACAGATCCTGTAGAGGGTGTTCTGCTGGCATTGTCTTTCTGACACCCTAGGCTACAAACATAGGCCTGTTGTTTACCAAACTCTGACCATGAGAAATGTGTACAAAGTGCTGGCTTCACAATATGACCCATTGGGGTACATCATCCTCTTCACCACCAGAGCCAAGATCCTCCTCCAACAGCTATGGGTGAACAATAAACAATGGGATCATCCCATACCAACTGGTGACCTTCTACGTGCAAGGGATAAGTGGGAAAGTGAATTGCCAAATCTGGAAACCATATCATTCCCAAGGTGGTATGAAGTCTTCTAAAAATGTTAAAGAAAGGGAGTTACACATTTTTTGTGATGCTTCAGAAAAGGCATATGGTTCAGTGGCATATATGAGAACAACAAATGAGAGTGAAGGGTCTCATGTTTCCTTTGTAATGGCCAGATCATGAGTAGCCCCTCTAAAGCAACTGACCATACCCCGCTTGGAACTCTGCAGCCCTGACTGGAGCCCAGCTAAGTAAACTGATCAAAACTGAACTGACAGTCTCAATAGATCGAACCTTTCTGTGGTCTGATTCAACTGTGGTGCTAACCTGGCTTCGTTCTGAGTCCTGCAGGTACAAAACCTCTGTAGCAAATAGGATTGTAGAGATACTTGAATTAACCTCTGTCAGCGAATGGAAATATGTGGACACAAAGCAAAACCCGGCCGACGATATCACCAAAGGTAAACAGTTAAAGGAGCAGACAAAAACACACCGATGGCATACCGGCCCTGCCTTTCTTCACCTCCCTTACAGTCAATGGCCTGTCTGTCCTACTCATGCCGTGGAGACACCTACAGAGCTGAGAAAAACACTTTTCTGTGGCCTCACACAATCTACCAAACCCACTGAGCTGCCTGACCCAAGGAAATTTACCACCTGGACAGACCTGGTTGACGCAGCATGTAAGTCAATACAAGAATAACACTGTCACCCAAATGATTTACCCAGAACCAAAGTGGAAGCTACACTGATTTCTCAAGCTCAAGCTGAGAGTTTTCCTGAAGAATTTCAGGCCTTGAAAAATGGTAATGAGATTTCTACCCGTAGTCGTCTGTTACCATATGCCTTTACCCCTGTCACCAGAATATGACAAAACATTGGAAGTCATAAGAGTAGGTGGAAGACTTAGACAAAGAGAAGACCTTGAACCTGATGTTATTCACCCCATAGTCCTTGACCCAAAGCATCCTCTCACACAGCTATTGATCACAGATTATGACAGACGACTGTCTATTCAGGACCAGCCAGAGTATTTGCAGAAATACGCCGGGCCTATTGGATCCTTAGAGGAAGACAAGCCATTAAAAACACCAGTGGTCATGCAAAGAGTGCAGGAAATGGCGAGCAAAACCTGTCAACCCTAAAATGGCAGACCTTCCCCCCGGTAGGTTGAGGCTCTGGAAACCCCCTTTTTGGTCTACAGGAGTAGACTGTATTGGTCCTCTGACCATTAAAGTGGGACGGCGAGTTGAGAAACGATGGGGTATTTTGTTTAAGTGTATGACCACCCGATGCACTCACATTGAACTGCTTAACAGTCTTGACTCTGACAGTTTTCTCATGCCACTCAGATGGTTCATCGCTCGAAGAGGACAGCCATACGAGCTTCTTTCAGACTGTGATACCAATTTCAAAGGAGGAGAAAGAGATCTAAGTGATGCCTTTGCAGTCATGAACCCACAACTGAAGGAAGAACTAAAGAAATCTCAAATACAATTCCACTTCAACCCTTCAAATGCCCCGCATTTTGGGGGGATGTGGGAAAGGGAAATTAGGACCATTAAAGCAGCTCTCAGAGTAACAGTGGGAAGTCAGACAGTGGCTGAGGAAGTTTTGCACACAGTATTGGTGGAGATAGAAGGCATGGTCAACTCTAAACTAATAGGTTATGCATCCTCAGACATAGCTGACCCTGACCCCATTACACCAAATCTCCTTCTGATGGGGCAGCGAGACACCTCCCTTCCTCAGGCTGTTTATGCAGACACGAATCTGATAGGAAACAGAAGGTGGAGACACAGTCAGATTCTTGCAGATCGGTTTTGGTCCTACTTTATCAGAAACTACCTTCCCAACCTACAGATAAGAAACAAGTAAGGACACTCAGTACATGAAAGAAGGAACAATTATGCTGTTAATGGACCTACAGGTATCCCGAGGCCTATGGCCTGCTGGAAAAGTGTCACGAATCATACCCAGCAGTGATGGAAGAATCCAAACTGTGGAAGTCACCTGTAAGGAGAAAAAGTTTACCAGGCCAGAAGCCAGATTAGTCATACTTGAACCAGCTGAATTGGACCCAAAGGACTAACTTGTGATTTATAATGTAATTTAAATGGGACATTTAAAGGTGCGGCTGTTAAATCCCAAGTCTGTGACCTCCTGAAGACAAGATGGCTCCCTGTCAATCATGCCTTGACAACACCCACCAAACCTTTAAAGCTGCACCCTGTAGGCCTCAGTCTCCCTCTTTCTCTCCAAACCGCAGCAGGCAGACAAAGGAGCTGAACATGTGAGTGAGAACACCGAATATAAACCTTTTGTGTGAAAAGCTGACATGGACTTGATGTTGATATGTTTAAATCTGATTCATTGTTTGTTTCCTCATGTTAGATACCTGACTGAATGAGTTATTTGTGTTTATTGGATGGGGCAATGCATTAAAAGTAAGTTTAGCAATATTTGTCAGGATTTCTCTAAGGATAATGGGTAAATTTGTAATATTTATTTTCTTAATTTGTTCAGATAAATCATCTGCATCCATCCATCTGCTTGTTGAGACCACAGAATGAAATAAATCTAGTGAAACGTCCATGGAATCCTGTGTTTGAATGTGCACCTCCCCACATGTTCTGTGTACCAACACCATCATTGGAGTATAGTTTTTACACACACACACATATATATATATATACATATATATATTTGTTCTCATGTTCGTTGGGGATATGATGAGCATTTGAAGCACCTTTAAACCACTGCATTGTTTCTTTTGGACACTCATCCATTGTGTTGTTCTATAGTGAAGTCATATTCTTTTGTTGCGATGATTTGCATGTTTCCAGCTTGAATTCCTTTGCTGTTGGGTTTGAGACACTGACACCCTTTTTCCTTTTTTCTCTTTCCGTATTCGGAATTCATGCCATTTGAAGGTGCCTGAGATGTACTTTTCAAGTCAGGGGCATTGAATACTGCTAGCTTAGCAACGGATGCAGCTAGCTCAGTTTTCAACTGAAGCTGTTCCTTCTTTCTCTTCAGCTGTTGTTCCTCCTCTTCCAGAGCATGTTTAGCCTTTAAAGCTGAAATGCAAGCCATGAGTGAAGCTCTCTCTGCCTCAGCTTTAATCCTAGCAGAGGATGTGGTACTTGATTTACCACAGTTGCAACTCCTCTGACTTGAGTGTTTGCTACCAACATTGGAAACACTATCATCTGGATTTATATTATCAACATCATCATCACATTCCAATGCATCACTCTTATTGGAAGAAACCCCCTTTTTTACACTTGCAATACAATCATGATTTGAAAGCATTTTGGCTTTAAACTAAATTTAATGTTCTTCACGTTCATCACATGGCAATAAACACAACAAAGAATCATGCATGCTTTTTCTTCGTCACACATTTCAATCAATTCATCAAGAGCACTTTGACCCTTAATTTTGTCACCCTTTGACATTAAATCTTGCATTTCATTTCTCATACATGTTGCTTTACTTAGTTTGGCCTTTCTGCCATTTTGTAACCTGTCCAGTTTCTCGGCAAGCGCTTTAGCAGTCAGTTTAACCACCCGCTTCTGAGTCTGAGTCTCAACACCACTAGCCACACTACCGGGTCTACTAGCAGTTTGCACACCTTTCCCGGTGGTTATGTCCATCGCCGTATCACGCATTTCGATGTTGAATAAACAGTTATCCAATTAACAATCCGCCGCAACGAAACGAGAGTAAACACACAATTTATTATCTACGCACGCCAGATACCAATGCATTGGTTTTAGGACAGATTATGTGTGCACACATTTTAGATGGCCATCAAGAGTGTAGCACTACACAAACAGTACCTCCTTGCGTTGGGCGCCATGAGATGATCCGATGCTCCGAAGCCGGTAATAGCATAAGCGACGCAGCTCCATCGCCCTCTCACCCATACAGCAGCAGACCACATCCAACAGTGGCAGCAGACCTCCTCCAACAGTGGCAGCAGATCTCTTCCAACAGCGACAGCAGACCTCCTGCAACAGCGACAGACCTCCTCCAACAGCAACGGCTTTAAGCTGTTCTCTGTGTCCTCCTTGCTGTTCGTTAGTCCCAAAACGCAATGATCTTTTGCCAGAAAGTTCCAACTGTGCAAAGTTTTTGACAGAATATAGGAGCTAGTCCAATGCTAGCTACTGAGGTGTCTTCCTCACGGCGTTGTTTAACTGACACGCTTCACCAGCATAACTGAGCTGCATCTCCAATGATCCACAATTAGCTCGTCGTCATTGCAAACAATCACATTTATTCAGTGAAAGTGCTCCTTTTACAATGCTCCTTTGTTCAGCCCATTCATCACCTGTCAGCACACAGCGTACAGCAGTCAAAAACTTTTTGCCCTTCCGGGTTTGTGACACCTGACCTCAACAAAGACCTGCCTGTCTTTATACCTGAGCCTCAGGCATACAGCGACACCAAGTGTTAAAACAGTGAACAACACATAAACCCCATGATGCATATTTGGCTCCTACAATGGCTAATGTTTTCTTTTAAGCCTGCACACAACCAAAAAATCCCCACCCCCAAAAACTTCATAGGGTGCTTTTGGAAGTGAGGTTGCAAAAATAACTTAATGTCAGGTAGCTAATGTAACGATTTAGCTCAGCAGAGTATGCACAGAAATCCTGTCATTGAATGCTAAATCACAAGCCAATTTTTATATAAATTAATATTAAATTTGAAAATATTTCTTACTTACCAAAAAACTGCAGCAATAAAGACAAAAACGGACGGCAAACCAACGAGGAGGACCACTGTTGAAATGTTTTCAGTTGCACACGAGCCTCAGCCTGTCCCTGCATGAGGCAGAAAGTTCTAGATAGGCAGAGTGATATGCACATGATAAACAAGTTGTAACAGAAGTTAGCCAATGTTACACCCCACTCGAAAATAGTGCTAATCACTGGCGGAGTGATGTGTGCATGTTCGAATAATGAAGGGGGGTGGTGGCAGAGGTTGGTGGAGAAAATCTTTAAAGAAGCAATGAAAATGTTTAAATAGCTCAAAAGGAAAGAAAAAAGCTGAGAAGGCCAGAGTTTGCATGTCATGAAACTCGTATTTTAGGATGTGTTTATTTAAAATAAGCCGCACTACTTAATATAAATATTATAAAATGTGTAAAGTTTAATTTGATTTTTAAAAGTTTATGGTAAAAACGATATATTGGTTATTGTATGCAATAAATATTTTTGTAGTAACAGGAAAACAACAAGAAATGTAAAGTTCCAATGGAATATACAGCATTTCACGACCAAACTAGAAAAGCACTCGGAGAGTGCAGACCTCCGCCAGCACCACAGTCCTCTCCCATATTGTGATTTTTACCATAAAGATTAGTCCTAACTTTATTTCATGTAAATATTTAGATTCCTTGACCATGAAAACATACCATTGGCAATTGGTTTCATAATGTTATCTATTTTAGTTCAGTAGTTATTCACGAAAATTGCATTTTTCTTCATGGCGGATCCAGACAGTGATCCGGATCAACACCAAAATTGAATCACTTCTTCCTTTTCCCATGCTGAACATTTCCTGAAAATTTCATCAAAATCCATCCATAACTTTTTCAGTTATTTTGTTCACAGACAGTAGGACAGACAGATAGATGGACAGACAAACAAACTCTCCCACAAAAAATAACCTCCTTGGCAGAGGTAAAAATCCACAAGTTCCTAATACTTAATTTGTTTAAAACATGTAAACTCAAGACAAGTGAGTAAGTTAATTTCTTCATCAAGATTTACTAATAACTTGTTTATAATGATTTTTTATAACAAGTTACCAAAAACTGAGTTAGTTCAACACAATATTTCTGAGTAATATTAATGTTTGTGTGTACAGTGTATGTGACATGAACTTCGCCAAAGACAATCCATGCAAAGTAAACTCAAGAGGAGAGCTTATTTTGCCAAGTATCACAGAGTAACCATGATGGCCACAGGCGAACTGGCATTAGCTGCCATTATTTGTACAACAGGAAGTGACTTGACTTCCTGTCAAGTCACTTCCTGTTGTCGTCACATCCGCAGCTCCTGCTGCTCCCGCTTCTCTTCCCTGATTTGGCCTTTAAGCATTTGGCAGAGTGAAACCATTGGACAATGAAGGCTTGCATGATACCAGAATCAGGCAGGTCCGTCTACTCTGGAAGGCTAGTTGTAGATCTAATGAAGAGCAATAAACAATACAAACGTTAACATCAGTATTTACATTTCTTGTGTCAGCTGAAATGTGTCTTATTTCAGACATGTCTCAAGGCTCAAGATTGTAAACCCAAACTGAATCTTATATACCACTAAACTGATGCTTTACAACTAGAGGTAAAACTGTGTGATATTGTTTTTGGTATAGATTAACGGTATAAAGTAAGCACAAAACAAAAAACGTATAGGAAAAGCAACTACAAATTTTAAATAGTCCAAAAACAAAAAATTACATTACAGGAAGCTGTTTCCATCTGCTGGAGCATTTCGATAAGACACTTTTGACCATTATGTGCAGTATTCAGTCAGTGAGAAACACCAAGAGAATGTATAATTTTTGTATTCAAATAGAACATTTTATGATAGCAGCTTAACATATGTTGTGCAATTATATAAAATAACAATACTGTATGTTTATATTGATCTTTATGATTTTATAATGCATGTTTAGTTGCAATAATAAAACTATTACATTTGGAGGCAGGGTGATAATATTTTGTTGGTCTGTTTTTGCGGATTTTATACTGTGCACAATGGTATAAGCTGGAATGGCACAAGGTCAGTGTTAAATCCAAAAGCTATGGTAGATCAGAAGATGCTACTGTAATGGATATACAGCTAATTTTCAGACAGATTTCACTGAAAGTGGAAAGCAACCTATTTGGCACAGATAACAGAATTTAAAGGGCTGATTCAAAATTAAATTTTGAAGATGTAAGAAGTTATTGGTGGGGTTATAAGCTCTGTGAACTCTGTGTACTTGTTAAAACACATCCTGATCTCATCTCCAGTGGTGCCTCTTAATGATTTTTTTCTCCAATACAACTTACCTTTTCTGTGATCCTCATGGTTCTCTGGACCGAGTACCGGACGCCTTGGTTGGGCGGAGGCTGCGTAAAATGGTTGTGCATGGTAAATCCAGCAGTGATGTGTTGATGTGTTTGACAGCGCTTGCTGTCCAGTGACATGAGGAAAGAAACACCAGAACAACTGACAGCTAATTCGCTGTCAGTCAAACTGGGGGTGAGCAGGGCGCACTTCTCTGCGTCCCACAGGCAAAGTTAAAGCAGCCAATCCCAAAGGCACCTCGGGTAATGTGGGGAACAAAAGAAAAATGACCCAGATTGACTCTCATAAGAAGGGCCGTACATAAACTATGCATTCACAACAGGTTAAAATTGAAACCGCTGTGATTGAATGGTGATAGATGCTGCTGAAAGACTTTTGTGTGGTAAAAATACATGTTTTATGTATTATTTTTTATAATTATTGACAAATTCTGTTGTGTTAAAGTAGACTACCTCTGTCGAATTTGGAGGGGGCGACTATTAACAAACCGCCACTGTATGTGTATACCCTGTCTCATAGTGATGATGTAATGTTCTTGAAATTAATTTAGAATAAGAAAATAAGAAAGAAAGCAGTCTAGTCTTCAAATGGTTTGTTACCTAACAAGTGAAAGACTTGTGCTTTAGCTACATGTCAAAATGTAGGCTATTCAGACCACCAAAAAGCACGAGATGGAAAACAAGCAAGCAATGTCAGGTGTTAAAAAATGAAGCCTGATGCAAAAAGTTGCAGTTCCTCTTGTGTTTGCTTAAATGAAGAAAAAATGTTCAAAGAATTATTTGATTTCTAAACTTAAAACAGCTGACAAAGGAAATGAGGGTGGTTAAGAAGAACTTCATCAAGAAGTTGGAAAAAACTTGTCTCTCAATTACCTGTATTAGTTTTGAGGGACCTGAAAACCATCACATTCATCACCCAATTCTAACACTCCACTTGGACAATGGATTACTTGAATCCTCCCCCCAACCCCAACAGCACTACAGGTCTGTGAAGAGAATGTGTGCCTGCTGTTTCAGAAACAGAAAATCAGAAAGGCCCCAGGTCCAGATGGTGTGTCCCCTTTCTGCCTGAGAGTCTGCGCTGACCAGCTGGCCACCACTCCATATAGATCTTCAACCATTCCCTGGAGCTCTGTGAAATCCCCTCTTGCGTCAAACGCTCCACCATCATCCTCGTCCCCCAAAAAACCCTGCATCACAGGACTAAATGACTACAGACCTGTAGCCCTGACATCAGTGGTAATGAAATCCTTTGAGTGACTAGTGTTGAGCCACCTGAAGGACAACACAGGAAGGGTCTCATGCAATTTGCTTACAGGGCACAGGTTGGTGAATGATGCAGTCAACATGGGACTGCACGGCATTGTGCACCACCTTGACTCTCCAGGAACCTATGCCAGGATCCCGTTTGTGGACTTCAGCTTGGCGTCCAACACCATCATCCCTGAAATCCTCCATCACAAGCTGTCCAAGCTCATTGTGCCAGTCTCCACCTGTCAATGGATTACTAGCTTCCTGACTGACAGGAGACCACAGGTGAGGCTGGGTAAGGCTACATCCAGCATCCAGACTATCAGCACTGGCGCCCCCCTTGGGTGTGTCCTCTCCTCACTGCTCTTGAGTAATGACTGCCCCTCAGGAGACCCACCAGTTAAACTCCTGAAGCTTGCAGACACAACTGTTATCAGACTTAAACACAACCGGAATGAGTCTGCATACAGACAGGAGGTTGAGCAGCTGGTCTTCTGGTGTGGTCAAAATCACCAGGAGCTAAACCCTGCTGCCTTAAACTCAATAAATTGGCTGACTGATAACTGTGAAAACAGGCCCATTCAGCTGGATTAGCTTGTTGATGATTCTGCCAGTCTACTAAGATCCACTTCGGACTCAATTGCCCCACTGAGACAAAAAAGTATTAAACGTCAGAGGATAGCTCCTGGGCTTAGCTCTGAAACTCATTCACTTAAACAAGCATCCTGTAAACTAGAGAGAATGTGGTGCTCCAATAAAAGGGAGGAGTCACACATACTTTGGTGGGATAGTCATAATAACTGCAGCCTTCAGACATGAAGACATGCTCGAGCTGCCAACTACTCCTCACTGATTAAAGAAAATGAAAACAATTCTATAGGTACCTTTTCAGCACTGTAGCCAGGCTGACACTGATTCCTCTAGCCCTCAGCTGTGAGGACATTATGAGCTTTTTTAACAGTGTTGCCAACTTAACGATTTTGTCACTAGAGAGAGAGAGAGAGAGAGAGAGAGAGAGAGAGAGAGGGAGAGAGAGAGAGAGAGAGAGAGAGAGAGAGAGAGAGAGAGAGAGAGAGAGAGAGAGAGAGAGAGAGAGAAAGTCTCTGAAGATGCTTCAGATGCTTCAGCTGGTCTCTGGCTCTTGTCTTGTAGGTGGCCTGGGATCCTTGGTGGAGACTGCCTGCTGCTGTGGAGTCACAGTTACAGGCATAACATATCTGGCCATTTCATCAGCCCCTTTCCAGTTTATAATCATTATAGATCAGAGATAAGATACACCTTTATTAGTCCCACAGGGGGAAATTCCGGTTCATAATGTAAGTTTTTGTGGAGAAAATGCCCTTTGTTCCTAGTATGATACTTCCCTGTTTGCGGCTAGTTCTGAATATCAGACTCTTACAGACTGTGGCTTATTGAGTGAGAGGAGTGAACTTTCTACTGCTTCTAATGTACTCAGTGGCTATATGGAGCTCATACAACCCAGCTTCAAAAATACCGAACTGTCCCTTTAACAGAGACAAATATAATAGGGATTCACTTGTGGTCTGGGCACCCATGAGTTTGTCACGACCATAAATTCTTGTTTTCAGTAAGATCATTGTTTATGCTTATATAAAATTATCACCATAACTGTTCAGACATGAGAACCCTCCTGAAAAAGATATGTAGCATCTCAAAAGGCTAATATCTAATTAATTTGTTTTCAGCAGAAACAAATTTGACGACGACATGATTCATGGATCTGTCACTAACTTTAGTTCTTACTTAAGTCCACTTGTGACCGCTTACCTCCCTTCCTTTGCCACACACTCAACACAGCATTGTGTGGATTTGCTGTTCATCATTAGACTGGGGTTCACATTCAATATTTCCTGCTGCTTAACATAAGTTTTTTTTCTGGCCGCCATGATGGAGGGATTCATGATTGGCTATATGGATTCATGTTGCGTGTTGGATGTATATATTTACACATATGTATATGAGTATTTTATATTTGTATATATGAATCTAAGCATATATGTGTATCCATATAATGAAGAGTTTTATGCTCCATTGTAAAATGTCTTGAGATAACACTTGTTATGAATTGGCGCTATGCAAATAAAGATTGATTGATTGGTTGATTGATTGATTAAACTGGGGACTATATTCAGTACAATTTGTTAACTGAGGGGTACACCAAAGATATTGTTTGTGAATACATTTTGTAAAAGAGAGACAGAATTATGGTAAGAGCCTATAGCAGGCATCACCAAATGGCGGACTCCGGTCCGGATCCAGACCAAGTGATGGTTCTGTCCGGACCCGTGATCTACCTCTGATAAATTCACAAAAACTGATGTAGTTTCTCGCTGGTTGATCTGGAGATGCGGATGAAAAAGCAGGCTTCGCCGACACAAGCTTGTTTGCAAAAAAGAGCAGTTTATTGACAAACCAAGCAAATGTCTGAATCGGGCACTCCAGGATGTACCCGAGAGGTTTCAGCCAAATGACACCTCCTGAACAGTGACAACGGACAACATTTATACCGTGAAACATTCTTTGAAGTACACAGAGCCACGTATGCAGGGTGGACTCTCCTTGAACCAGAGCATCTTAGATAAATGACCAGTGGCCCCACAGGTTGACTCATTATAGCCTGAAGTGACGGCCTTTCACCTTTGACACAGGGTTCATCCCCTTAGGTATCAATTTTAAATTCACAGCTGTTTACCTAGTCACAGGAGTTTGGTTTTCTTAAGAAGTAAAAATGTGAAGAGTGTTCTCTGTTGTGCATCCTACTTATTACATCCTGAGTGAACCTGGCCAAATTCAGTCTAATCATTAGCTCACCTCTAAGGCCACCTGTTTCCCTTTAAAGCATTCACATCAGATACATCATATTTCCCCCCTTCGAGACTACAAAGTCTCGAAACAGGATTACATATACATAGGTAGATATCTAAAAATACCCGCGATGTTTTCTTTTGCAGCTAATCTTAACAAATTAGTGTGAGAGCGAAAAACCTGTCGGCAACCATTACTTAATGTGTTTCAGCAATATCGTCTTTTAGACAGGAAAATTCTCTCACGATCCCTTTGCCTTAGGCGATCTTATTACAGTTAAGTATTAGCCATTCCAAGTTAAAGGAGGATTTTACAGATAAATGTGTGGATTATATGTATGTATATTACTATATATGGGAAACCTCAGTAAATAAAATTAAAATGGTGCCCACAAACAGGCTAGTCGACCCATCGTACCTGTCAATGGACCTCGCCCTGCCTACCACTATTTCCCTAACCGGCAAAAGAAACAAAACAACTGAAGTCCCATTACAAACATCATCAATATCACACATAATACACACTTTAACAGATCAACATTGTATAAATTCACATTAAGAAGGAATTTCAGATGGTCCCTCCTTTGCCTTGCCGTGATGTCCTCTTAGAGAGTCTAGTTGTCTTATTGTCCATGTTTAGGCCTTTTGATCTCATTTTGTTTTGTCCATGTTAGTTCATTGTCCATTCAGTATCTGGAGGCTTCTGAGTGATCAACCACCTCCAGTGTCATTCTGAAAGGGACAAAGAAAACACCAGCCAGTATCTTGCAAACTTGGATACAATTAAAAACACTGAAAGTATATTGTGAATAACAAATAATCAGAGCACGATATTAAATTTCCCTTATAATAGGCTATCCTACAAAAATGCCTATCATAAAACAAGAATAAAGATTTAATGTAAATGTGTCATTACACCGGATATTTGTCAAGTAATTCACTTTCTATTACTACTACTGAGATTTGAAATACCACAGCTCTCATAGGTCCCAATCTTTTTTAACCAAGAATTAGCCCATTTTCATGTTCATCTGCGTTTTTTACACACCCACCGTTTTATCCACAAACTCTTTCCTATTATTTGAAGATATTTAATCAGTAATTGAACATCTGCTTCTGACCTCATGACACAAGAACTTGGCATCAGACTGAGCACCCCTATGCCTGGTTGCAAATCAGTCCACTACAACTAACATGTATTTCTTGCATTTTACCTGGTTTTACCATATCAAGTTTATTAAGTCCACAACTCACTCATGCATTGGACCTGCTCGGTTTGGGATGTGGTAAGGAGGAACCATTGCACCCTTGGATATAGATAGTACACCCTATTAACTCCCTCCTGACCTGTAACAGTCATAAGCATAGTGGCCTTGCTGTCCACACTCATAGCACATTTCCAGAGACTGTTGGTAATTTGGATTGAAAGGTCTTCCTCCATCGCTTCCTCTCCATGTCTGCGGCTGTTCAAACACTGGCTGTGAATAGGGCATAGTGTGGTCTCCTGATGTCAGCTGCGAATGTGATGGCGATTGGTATGCTTGAGATTGATTCTGCATGACAACAGCTTGTGTCCTCTCCTTCTTGCTATCCACCAACTATATTTGATTTAGTTTTCTAAGGACCTCCTGATCTTGTTCTTTCTGATCATACTCCCTTTTCCTACATAACTCAACATGATGTGCGATATGATCTGTGTATACAGCTTTTGTCATGCTCCCAAGACCAACCACTTCTGCCAATTTACTTCTCACTGGCTGGGGCAGCCCTTTTGTATTTTAACACGCAGAATTGATTGTTCCATCTGGTGTAAATCTGGATCATTACCCGTAACATTTCTCCACACTTGATGAGCCCTCGACACATAAGCCCTCGGGTTCTCCTCTGGTCCCAATGGCTCAATGAAAATATTGTCCGGATGAACATTTGTTGGAAATGTATCTTTCAGTGCTTTCCACATCCGACCCCTGCTAGCAGCAAAGAGTTCCGGGTCATTCACTGCAGTTTTCACATAGCGGTTAAGGCAGGCCTTTTGCAAAATCTCTTCCATAGCTGGGACACCCAAGAGGCTAAGAGTCTCTTAATATCCCCCATAGCAGGTTGCCATCCCACCATAACCTCTTCTAACTTTGAGATCCGTGGATGTGCTCCATCCTGAAGTGTAGGTAGTTTATCAAGAATGTCTGACATATCCGTGCTTTGTAAAGGCTTATACTCCAAATTCTGTCCTCGTACGATTACTGGACACATTTTACCAGATCCCTTTTTCTCTGCCTTAGCTAACACCCTTCTGACTGCTGGGTCATATCCCCCAACAGCTTCATCCGGCTCACTCTCACTGTCATCTTCCATCTCTGTCCATCTGTACCTCTGTCCACCCTGGTTTGCTGAATGTGCTGTTCTCTTTCTACTTGTAGAGGTTGGATACATCTTTATAGTTGTTTCAGATGTCCCTGTCTCTATTATTTGCTCCTCATCATCTTTGATGCGATAATTACCGTCCTGTTTTATCACTGGAAGCTGGGGATAGACATCTGCAAATTTTACCTCCCTCTCATAAGGTGGAGGCCCCCTATTTGAAGTGATATGCGAAAAAGGTGCGTTTACTTTTTCCATTAGTTTTTCTGTTTCCCTTGTGTTTTTGTTCATTTCTGCAACACACTGTTCTTTTCTATCTTTTTTAGTTTTTAACAATTTTTGCCCCTCTTGCTCAAATAACTGCAGAATCCCAAGTTCTGTCTGCCTCTTCTCTTTGCGTTTCTGTCCTTTTTTACCTTTCTTTTGCCCTGGTTTATACGTGGACACGAGCACCTGTAGTGTTTTAACTACGTCTGGGTTAAGAGTCCCTTCCACTGGCCAGGGCTGGTCAATGTCAGGCCAACGCTTACTCCATTTTTTGGATATCTCTGCAATACCTTTAATGAGGGGATTGTTCTTTTGAACCACATCAACTGGCGTAATAGTTTTTAAGCTTTTAGCATCCATTTTTGACTTTAGCATTTTTAATTCTCTTATATTCCTCTTAAAGGTTCTAATTAATCAAAAGGTTACAATAACATACACTCTAAAAAGAAATGTTTAGCCTCAACAAAAAATCAACGCAACAGTTTCCATTAGTCTTTCTTAGTTATGACAACTTAATTTGAAACTGCGTTGAACCAACGAACAATATTACATTGGATGAATACGCTTTTCCTCTTTAGTTAAAGCTTATTTTAAGTCCTGCTTTCTGAATAACTGTTATCATAAGGACACGTTTTTAAGTTGGTAACTCAAAAAATATGTTAAGTCAACTGACTTTACTATGGCATTTAGAGTAGTTTAATTTGTTGTCTAGTTAACTGTCTCCAACAATGGCGATTTTCATCATGTGACTTTCAAGGCTGTTCTCGTACTCTTTGTTGTCCATCAAATGTTGCTTCAGCCTCCAGCAGTTGTTTGGGTAACAGATGTAACTTAAACTGGAAAAGTCAATGTTGAGAAAAATTAAGTCATCAAGCTAAGTTTATTAAGTAATGGCAACTTCAAATTTTGTGTTAAGCTTACCAACAATTAAAATTGAGTGTGCATGACATGCTAAATTAAGTTTATGTAATAACCAACATTATTATTTGATCATGACTTAAAAAATAAAGTTAGCAACCTAGGAAGTTAATCTAAATCAATAAATTACATTTTTTAAATTGCATTTATGTATTAAATCAAGTGGTGTCAACAGATACCCTGAGCTTCTTTATAGAGTGTACGACAACCCTATTCATTTATTAAAGAAAGAATAACTTTGCCAACCAAAGATGAAAACCATTACTTAAACGCTCTACCTGATCAGTCTGTTGCCAAGCTTCCCTTCTTAATAATTACAAATGTAAAGCAGATATACCTCACTGATCCACACAAAGAAATGATACACACCAGCAAGCTAAATTGGTTTAAATCAAAACCAAATCAGTGAAGGCAATCACACATATAAAGAGTTTATGGATAAAACAGTACTGGCCTGTTCAAATGACGACAGGTCCTGGTGAGCTTTTCATCCGCCAGCCCCCCTTGGTGTGAAGCACAGCCAATTCTCCTCCTCTGTTCACCAAATTCAGATGTATGTCATCTTCTCCAGCTCGTATACATCATAATTGGATAGAGGAAGGGAAACAAAACAGAGTTCATCACTTATTGTTGCCGAAGACTTTTTAAAAAAAATGTGTTTAAACCCCAATAAAAAAAACTGAAATATGTACACATTAATTGCCAACCTTTGGGTTGTCTGTTTATGTTTTCAACCAAACTCCGTCAAGACTATTACAATCATTATACATTAGCAAAGTGGTATATTTCAAATTATTAGACATATTTTATTCTTAATATGTTATTATCCTGAATTTTACTGATTATTCCTAGAAACTCTAAACACTAAAGATGTTAGGTTTGATCCTCCTGCCTCTGTGAGGAGTAGGAAGAGTCAAATTTCACCGCAGCTGCAGGACACCCCCCTTTGTTCCTCCCACTAAATGTATCTGAGACTTCCAGTGTCCTCTCAGCCCCCGACCAGTAAACATTCCCCACGCACACACACACAGGGACCAGAGCAGAGTCACATAAGCACGCACTCACGTCAAACATTGACACACATAGGGGGCCACAGCAGCTTACAAACGTGCTCTAGAAGAGGCTCATGATATTTATACAAAGGTCCCCATAAAACTATAGTTTAATCCTAAATATTCTTATAACAATAAAATCCTTCAGGAGCTCATATTATTTAGCAGACACAAAAACATCCTTCAAAAGGAAAAGATTCATGTTATTCTTATCAAAAGTTTCCTTGAAGGCACATTAGATATCATTTATTTGTCAATAGCATTTTAAAGAATTACCTCCTTTTACAAATAAACCTCGGGTATATCCCCACTATTCAACCACTTTTTCTTAATAACCTTACAAACCCCAAGAAAGATATAAACCCCCTAAAAGCAGAAACAAAACAAAAAACTGCAGTTACAGATCCACTTACTCTCTGTTCAAGCACACCCACAGACGCACACACACAGAGATCTCACACACACAGACGCACCCATAAACACATGCACACACACAGGTCCAGCACTCCTCTCCTCCCAGAGAGCTCCAGGTTATTTCTTTCCTACTGAAAGGAAGGCATTTAGTCTTAATTTACTCTATCTATCCCTAACTTAACTTTTAACATTTAATCCTACTTTTAGTCAACTTATTCACTTTTTCTTGAAGCATGCTTATTGTCTTTTACTTTATGTTTAATTTACCTTTTTTCTTCTGTCATCTAATTCAGTCGACCAACGTAAACTTTTTCTTATTACGTCTTTCACTATTTCTTCTCTTATTTTTCTTTATTACTTCTCTTTTTATTTCCCCTTTCCTTTCTTTAGTTCCTATTTCTTAAGTCTTTTTCCTCACTTCTTTTATTTTCCTCACTTTACCGTTAACCTATTTTAGACTTTGCCAATGTTTCTCTGGGCCCAGAGTAATTTTCTATGCTTTTAAATCAAATTCCTTTAAACTAAACTTTCGCGGAGTGTCTAAGTACCCATGTCTTACCGTCAGTTAGATATACAGGCCCGGCTCTAATGATCTCGCATGTTGTAGTCAGCACACCCTATATCGCTACTAATTTAAGTTTCTTTTTGCACTTGGTGCCATAATTCCTTTTCCTCTTTTGTTCCTCTTTTATTTCTCTTTTATTCTTCTTTTATTCCTTACACTTATTTTCTTTTTTATTCCTTATTCCTTACTCTTATATCCATGTCCCCCCTTTTAGTGACAATACCTATTGTCAATAAATGTAGAACGAAGCACTCCATCAAACGCACCGCAGATAACCAACCACACAGATACATATACGGTCTGACCCAGAATGGAAAAACACAGCAGTCCCTACAAGCAAAGCAGCCCCAATAATGTGAGAAAAAGCTCACCCTTTTATGCCGGCAGTGGAGCAGGTTTGGAAGAAGGGCCGTCGGTCCCACCAAGGCCAGAACACGCCTGAGTTCGTGACGCCAAAAATTGTAGTTTCTCGCTGGTTGATCTGGAGATGCGGATGAAAAAGCAGGCTTCGCCGACACAAGCTTGTTTGCAAAAAAGAGCAGTTTATTGACAAACCAAGCAAATGTCTGAATCGGGCACTCCAGGATGTACCCGAGAGGTTTCAGCCAAATGACACCTCCTGAACAGTGACAACGGACAACATTTATACCGTGAAACATTCTTTGAAGTACACAGAGCCACGTATGCAGGGTGGACTCTCCTTGAACCAGAGCATCTTAGATAAATGACCAGTGGCCCCACAGGTTGACTCATTATAGCCTGAAGTGACGGCCTTTCACCTTTGACACAGGGTTCATCCCCTTAGGTATCAATTTTAAATTCACAGCTGTTTACCTAGTCACAGGAGTTTGGTTTTCTTAAGAAGTAAAAATGTGAAGAGTGTTCTCTGTTGTGCATCCTACTTATTACATCCTGAGTGAACCTGGCCAAATTCAGTCTAATCATTAGCTCACCTCTAAGGCCACCTGTTTCCCTTTAAAGCATTCACATCAGATACATCACTGATTTTATTTGAGCATTTTTTCAGACAGTTGCGGATATACGTGGGCGCTGCTACTCCAGATAACACTAGAACTGCTATTGTGGTCTGACCACAAGCAGATCGTGCCATGAGTGTTCCTAAATATATGTTCCGTATTTTTTCTGAGGCTTATAAGGTTGTTTAAAGAAGTGCTAAAGAGAAACGAGACATGAGGTGATTTACCTGCTGCTGTTCGTTTGAAGTACAAGCTGCAGCAGCCAGCACAAGCACCAGCAGGTGCAGGAGGCAGTGCCAGATAAAATGCCTGTGCAATAAACATTTGTCACCTGCAAGCTTTGCAACCAACCTGCGTGGGATGAGGGCTAAGAGCTTTTGCACTGTTGTGGTGCTGCGCTCCATCGGGATGATCCTGTTTGATTTCTAATTGTTTACTAATCGCATTTGTGGCCGGGTCAGGGGTAGTGTGATTTTAATGACAGGATTGGGGGTGGGGCTGGGCCGTCAGCATGCACTTTAGCGTGACGGGCGTCAGCAGGGGCGGGAGCATTTCTGTGTGTGGCGGCTGCTGCAGCAAACATTGTCCCCCGGACCAGCACGCGTCCCAAGCATAGACTGTAAAAAACATGGACGCCATGTCGCTGGGCTCAAATTGAAGCCGCCACGAAAACTGCTCCCCCTGGTGGCTGGCTGCAGTATAGGTCAAATCTCCGTCTCCCCCGTTCATCTGAACGGGCCGTAGTGAAACTTCAAAAAATTAATACACCTCGTAGAAATATTTCTCCCACCCGTATGCTGTGGTGATATGAAAGTATTATTGGGCTAAGTTTTTTCCAAGTCCTCTTTTTTCTGAAAAGTTTCTTTTTCATCAGTTATTAGAGTTTAAAAATAACCGCGGTTTACGGCAGCTTCACAATGATTGTGGCTGCGGTCGAAAAGTCATTTTTGCTTAGGAAGGTTCCTAACGGAGTGAAATGAACCGGAAGTAGTTCGTGATTAGAGCTGTTCGAATAGTTTAAATGCATAGGAAAGGTGGCTCAATGCTTCCTTTATTATCTCCTTTAGCATAGGATACACCGGACCATCCTTTACGAAAGGAGAGGAGATTATTCTGTTCCACAATTCAGCGCAGCAACAGTTTTTATAAACAGCGCGTATTCCGACTGCTTCCGAATTCAACCGAATAATGACGAACAAATCACACAGACCATGTGAGTTACCACTGCTGTTCATCCTTTCTAAAGTTGACCAAAACGTGCCTTAACTTTCCAGTAGTCTGATTCTCTGAAGAGAGCAGGATATGAGACATTTGATGTTGATTCTGTTTTAAACTTGGTTCAATATTAATCATTTGTACACCATTAGATTGTGGTCTTAACAGTTTGTGCCTTTCTTTCCTTCAGTTCATTTATTTTCATGCACTGATTGGTGTTCATGTTGATAATGAGAGGACAGATTTATTTAAATCCTCACTTCCAACATCGGTTATTCAGATGCAATTTTTACCAGGTTATTGTGTTCAATGTTGTCTGAAAGGAACAACATTGTCATGATATATGATGCATGATGCGTCTTTTGTGGTCCACCTTCGGAAAATTGTAGTTTCACCGCAGCAGTAACATCCGCCGTCACATCACATGATGACGAAGCGTAGTGAAAGTGTAGTCGGATTATCTCTGCACGGCAGTATTCCTTTCCTAATCCTTCTGAATTCTCCTTTCTCCTGTCCTTAACCTCATGACGTTTTCCATCAGGGTTAAGGAAAAGTAGATAGGAAAGGGCTTAGGAGGTGACTATTCGACCGCAGCCTGTGTACGGCATATGCTGGGGAGTTTTGCGACAGTTTACGACAACTACGCCGAAATATGGTCCAGATTCTTTACTGGCTGCACAATGGCGGCGCCCTGACAGGGGATATTATGGCTTCAAATCCGTTACATGATAGAAGGCGGAGCCATGCTATCCAGTTCTTATAATACATCCATGGTCCCAAGAGAAAGACAGCATGCACGTTCGGCGTTAAGTGTCCGGTACGACGTTGTCAGTGCGGGGTGAAGGAACGGGCAGCGTTCCGCCGTGTTCCGGGTGGCGTTTTAACATGCCAAGAGTCATTCATTTGTTGACATCGTTTAATACGGGCCATGAGAAGTTTTGTGTGGGGTCCTGGTATATGTATTCGCAATACTG
This sequence comes from Scarus forsteni, assembly GCA_036419115.1. Classification (NCBI taxonomy): domain Eukaryota; kingdom Metazoa; phylum Chordata; class Actinopteri; order Labriformes; family Labridae; genus Scarus; species Scarus forsteni. The sequence continues at coordinate 4,865,673 of JAZDUH010000331.1, read as the reverse complement.
TCTTTCGATGGTGATTAGCCACTGCTTAGTCTAGCCACTTAAAGGAACACTACACCCAAACAACGATTGGGCCTCATTTTCTACTCACCCTCATGCTGAACAACACTGTGAAGTAGTTTTGGAACATCTAGGATGCAGCCGGAGATCTGGGGGGATCCTCGCTGTCCACTGACATTGATATCATGACTTAGTGTCACAATCTCAGCTTCAGCCTCAGCCTCATCCGCAGCCTGTCACTCCCTGCTGCACTCTAATCAGTCCAGACTCACCTCACCTGTGTTGCTGCTCACACCTGCACCTCGTCTCCTGCAATCAAGCCAGCTACAAAAGCCCCAGCTCCACACTCAGTCGTTGTCAGACTGTCTTCGCACTCATGCTGAGAACTCCAGACTTGTTTCCCGGATTGATCACCCGTTGCCGACAAGTTTCGTCCCAGACTTTGCCTCATACGCCTGACCCTCGGCTTGACTTCAAGGTATCGACTAGCTTCTGTCCTGCATTCACCCGCCTGTCTGAATCCCCGGCTTTCGATCCTGCTTCAGTCTTCTGTTGCCGAGCCCTGTCTGCCCTACGTTGTGTTCCACGCCTGGTATCTGATCCTGCTTCAGTCTTCTGTTGCCGAGCCCTGTCTGCCCTACGTTGTGTTCCACGCCTGGTATCTGATCCTGCTTCAGTCTTCTGTCGCCGGGCCCTGTCTGCCCTACGTTGTGTTCCACGCCTGGTATCTGATCCTGCTTCAGTCTTCTGTTGCCGATTCCTGTCTGCCCTACGTTGTGCCATCCGCCTGGTATCTGACTCCCTGCCTGTCTTCGACAACATGAGTTCGCCTGAATCACATCTCCGAGTGTTCCTGAACGCCTCTGCTCGTCTGTGTGTGAGTCAAGCCTGCATCACCTCCTCCTGTTAAGACTGTGTGAGCTTCTGTCTATGTATCTCCTGTGTGGCTCAGTCGGTAAAGCGTCCGTCTACAGATCTAGCTGTCGCGGGTTTGACCCCCGCTCAAGCCACAGCCTTTTTCCTGTTTAAACTGTGTGGGTCTCAGTTTTGGACTCCTCCTGTGTGTTGCAATCAAAGAAGTGTTCATCTTCAAAGTCTGCTGTCGCGGGTTCAACCCCCGCTCAAGTCGCAGCTACACCCCTGTAAAGACTGTGTGAGCCCCTGTCTGAGCATCCCCTGTGTGGCGCAATCAGTAAAGTATCCGATTACAGATCTTGCTGTCGCGGGTTCAACCCCTGCTCAAGCCGCAGCTTCTCCCGGGAAAAGACTGAGTGAACTGTTGTCTGTGCATCCTCTGATTAGCTCAGTTGTTGGAGCACTCGTCTGCAGATCTCATGGTTGCGGGTTCAAACCCCGCTCTGAACTGTGTCTGAATTGCTGTAAAGACTGCTCATTGCTCATATTCATCTGCTTGCTTCTGGGTCATAACTACAACCGTCACACTTAGATAAGAGCCCGAACGAACAGTGTCCTTAAAAGTCCACAAAAAGTCGGCAATATTCCTCCATACTGCTCGTGCGCTGTAATCCAAGTGTCCTGAGCGGGTAACGTCCACCATTTACTCGAAACGACATCATTTAGCACATGTTTATAGCCTAAACAGTACTACTTGGCATTTCTATGATACACTTACAGGTGCCTACGGGAGCCGCGGCTGACCAAACCAAACGAATAACTGCAATAACTAGGAACGTAGAACAAGAAATCCCACATTCTGCTGTGACTGACGGAGCCGTGGACAGACACAAGAGGGGTCAGCAGAATGTGGGATTTCTTGTGTTCTTTTTTCTTGTTCTACGCTCCTAGTTATTGCAGAGTGTGCATTTGTTTGGTTTGGTCAGATGCGGCTCCCGTAGGCACCTGTAAGTGTATCATAGAAATGCCAAGTAGTACTGTTTAGGCTATAAACTCTGGCTGCATCCTAGATGTTCCAAAACTACTCCACAGTGTTGTTCAGCATGAGGGTGAGTAGAAAATGAGGCCAAATTGTTGTTTGGGTGTAGTATTCCTTTAAGTAGGACTGGGAGTGCATTGGGTTTGGTTAGGTTGAGCATTCAATGTACAGTTTGGCTTGTCTGTCCTTTTTGTTATTACTGTGGTATTGTTCTCTGCACTGATTAATGGGAAATACTACTTTGTGATGGTCTTTGTGGACTTTTGTGACACAATCCATTTTGTATTTTATATCCTGAATTAACTCATAAAGATCATATATTTTTAATAATACATCGTTGTTCTGCCTGCTAATTGTACTGGGCTGCATGGCCACACGTTGATCATTTGTTCTTGTTAATTTCATTGTTTCAGTTCAACAGTTTTTAGCACTAGTTCCCTTCTGACTGTTTCACAATTTGCAAGTTCTAGCAACACTGTTCTGTTTATTTTTTTAACATTCTAAAGTTCTACATGCCCTTTATGCCAGGATTTGACCCAACCCTACAGTCACAGAGTTTTAGGACACTTCAGCTCTGAAAATGTTTCATTTCATCTTGCACATTGACCAACAAACAAAGGACAAACCAGCATAGACTCCAAGGCAGAAAATCTAGCAGTTTAAATCTTTGTCCTGTTTCCTCTAATTTTTCTGTCACAGACAATATGTCCAATGTGTCATGCACACAGAACTCTGTATGTGTAACAATCAGATGTTAAGAGACCAAAATTGTCCTTGAGAACAAGATAAAAAATATCTGTCTACCATTAAACCTTTTCATGCATGAAAAGGTTTAATTCCATAAAGATGATGTATTAGTTCAGTAGTTATTTTGAAATTCAGTTTCCCCCTCTCAGTCTCTGGTGCAGTTGCTAAATTACATGTGCCTAATATGAAATGTTAGCGAGCTTGAAAGCCGAGCTGAAGATTTCTGTGATTTTGCACTGTAGACATTGTTCACAGACTATTGTTGATGTTGAAGGCAACGTCTTTCATTCATACTGGTATGAGTGCGCCCTAGTGGCAAAAAAGATGCAGAGCATGATCCTTATGTAGCAGGATGACCTCCTCTGGTATTGCTGGCCTATCACTGCTTGGGGGCACCCTATAAAAGGGTGCCAGGTAGGCAGCTCCATTCACTTGCCTCACTTCTGGACACGGATCATGGTAGGTTAAAAGAAGTTGCCGTTTTAGTCCTTGTCTGTGTCAAGTTGCCATCAGCATGCTCCATTGTTTTGTATTTTGAGACATTGCAGCTTTGAGTCAGAGAAGCAGGAAGCTCGCCTCTCCCTCTTTCATGTGAAGTGCCCAATCATTATGTATGCTAGACAGTGTTTGTATTTATAAACTTAGTTATCTTGCTCTCATTGAAACAGTCTTTTCATTATGTGCCAGGCACCTGGGAGTTCAGGGTGGTTGATCGGTGGGAGGGCCAGAATCCATTGCTGTTTAGCTAGACTGCAGCAGCTGGTCCATAGGGGGCGCTGGGTCTCCGCTCCACCAGTTGTGGAGGGGGGAAATATTTTTTGCAGTTTTTAAATTCAATGTCAGTTTTACTTAATGCTGTGTATGTCGGTGCCTCCATGCAATTACATCATTTAAAGAACATTTCCACCAACTTACACTCATTTAACAGTGAATTTACATTCACTCATGTAATCATTTTCTCATGGGGCGCTCGGCAAAGTGCCCCTGACTTGCAGCTAAATAGCCAATCCGGTTATGGTTGCTAGGGAAAAATGACGAATAATTGGCCTATCAATGTCGCCAAATTTAATGCCTGAGGGGTGCTAGAAAAGGAGCCCCAACAGCTATGTAAAATACGTGAGGGGTTAGGAATGCTCGAGCTACGTGAGGAGCCAGCGACATTTTTTTCGTAGTGCGACTCCCGGGCTGTGTTCGAAATGGCATAGTGCCTACTATCTACTTACCTACTCAATCAGTACACTGCATACTGCATACTGAATACTCAAAGATGATCTGAGTATGCTGCGGCTGCCCGAGCGCTTACATACAGATGCATACTGAATACCCCAGAATGCATTTCGTGCCGGCCGGGAAGCAGCGCCGGGAAAATTAAAATAGTCCGACCACAAGCAACAGAAAATGACTGCATTCCGGAAAAACTACAAATTAATTCAGTAATAATATATGTTCTACCAAGAAAGTAAGTATTTGCATTACGATTATGAGCCCAGTTGTTTGAAATAGCGACTGTTTTTAATTTGTCTCACCGTTTTCGGAGACCGAAGCGTCCGCTTGGTGGGTGTTTCCGTCTACGTACCGTAAACACCGGGCAGCAGCAGCCCCCCCTTCATGTTTCCAAGTTATTGCGAAGTATTTTCATTATCAACAGCTGCATGACACAAACCGAGCGGCAGTGGATGAAAAAAATTAACACAAACACCTGTGTATCCATGGTGATCTGTCTCCAATTTGTATTTCGTCCTCCCACGCCAGAAGTGCGCAATACATTGTGGGGCAGAAGCAGTACGTGAAGCAAGCTCCGCTCCATACTGAGAAATCGAAGCCAATTGAGTATACATCCGGGCATTTCTGGCATACACAAAATTCGCACTGTACAGTGTGAACGCACTGCATACTCAATATGGGGGCGGTGTTAGCATGAGCAGTACGAGTAGTATGCCATTTCGAACACAGACCCAGAATCTGTATGGAGGGAAAAAATACGGCGACGAGGAAGAGAGATGATGGTGGTGGCTGTAGTTCAAGGGCAACTTCCACCAAATACGTCTAGAGATCTTTATTAATTTACCCCTTTGAGGGACGGACGATGGAGGGAAACTTCTCGTTAAGAGCTGGGACCCGGCAAGCCCAAAATCAACATTTAACAGCAAACCAAAGAGAAAGATAAGTCGTACAAACAGAGTTTTTGCATGGCTGACAGGTTGTGGTGCAGAGAGACAGACACAGAGGAGCAGAGACACGGAGGCAGCAGTGTTGTGATGTAACGAAGTACAAATACTTCATTACTGTACTTAAGTAGAATTTTTACATATCTGTACTTTACTTCATTATTTATAGTTCTGAAAACTTTAACTTTTACTCCACTACATTACCTAAATAAAATGTATACTTTTACCCTGGTACATTTCCCGTTGCCATCTTCGTTACTCCTTACTGCAAAATAAAATCAGAAGAAATTTGACTTGGTGATGTAATGCCTGGTTGTCATGCCAACCGCCAAGTGTGAAGAAGAAGAAGCGACGAAGCAGAAGTCCTGCTTGTGTGGGCATGTGTCACAGTCATGGAGGCCGTCGCTGCAGGCTCTGCTGCTACAGTGGCAAAGTCGGTGAACTCCGTGGTGCTGCCACACACCTGTGGCCATACTTGCAAGAAGTATTTTCGTATGTTGGAGTGAAAGGTTCTTCTTACCGAATTAAGTTCCTGTTGTGCCTACCGAGAGTCACTGAAATAATGCCTTAAAGGAGACATATCATGCTGATGCATGATTTAATACTTACATATAATATCATAAATTTGAAAACAAGACCTTGCACCCCCTTAATTTTCAAAAAATGAGATATTGTATTTTTTCTGATATCCTAGAACAAGATTTGATGCCTCTGAAAATAGGTCATTGTGAGATGTCCGTGAGATTTAAATCGTCGTGACGACACGAGGTACATTTCATTTTATTGGAGTAATCTGATAAAACACTTCCTCCTCTGTGATGTCCGTTAGCCACAAAACCATCAGTGAGGAACACATCCACCAGCAGCAGTATATAGATCCCTAGCTGACATTCACTCATTACCAGCTCTGGCCTGTAGGGGGACTCAATATGCGGTCGCTGCTTTGAGCCTGCCGGAAAGTACAGTAGAAGAAGAAGGACAGGCTGGCTCTACCCCACTCAGCAGCTCTGATAGAACTGACCAATCAGAGCACAAAGGGCTGTGACATTGCGAGGTAGCTGTAGGTCATCCTGAGATCCGAGTGTTTCAACGAGAGCTTGATAATGGCCTAAAATGAGGATTTTGAGAACGCTATTGCGGGGCAATGAAGGAACAAAATGACTTGTACTGAGGGCAGAAATGCTTTACAGGCATCCTAGTCTGGCATAGTGAAAAGGAGAAACAAGCATGATATGTCTCCTTTAAAGGGCTCATATTATGCAAAAACCACTTTATTAAGTCTTTTGTTGAAATTTTGAGGTCTGTGGCTTTCCCCCCCAGCCCAAAAAATGTGATATTTAGTGACAAATCCTGTGCTGCGTGGTGCTGGTGAATGTAAAATCCCGCCCCCTAAAGAGGCATTCTTTCATTGAGGTTGTACCGACGTCACAGTGGAATTTTTTGATTGGTCCACCGGAGCAGACACCCCCACCCCGTCCCCGCCCACTCCTCTCTCCGCTGCTGGTGAGATCGCTATGTGCAGAGCAGCCATGATGGATTTACCGGCAGTGAGAGCTCAGACTTCAGCATGAGTTACTCAGGGCTTGAAGACCTCCGGCAGGGTGCCGGAAATCCGGCGTATGAATATTTTGGTGATTTAATATATATATTTTTTAATCTTTAACCAGTCGTTTAATGTGATAGTTCCAACTACCAACGATACTCAAGGTAACCAAGACGTTCTAGCCAATCAGGGGCAGAGTAGGGCGGGCCTTAAGTTTTCAACATTTGGACAGCGTCAGCGGTGAGGAGCCGATTTGGCGTATACTGCTAATATGTATAACTGGCATGTTAAACCGGCGAGGAAACCTCAAGATGGGAAGCAGGAGTAAAAAATAAGTGGCGCTGGAGTTGGATAGAGGAGGCCGGAACAGGAGCCAGGAGCTTGTTTTTGTGTGCCGTTTTCCAGAAAACTATTGTATGGCTGCAGCGGAAAAAAACTAGCTCGTCGTGACCCGGGTCACATAGCGTCCATGCGTGCTCTCTCCCACACATCGACCTCACCAGGAGCGACAGCTACAGGTACCACACAGCAACATCAATGACCAGGGGTTAAAGCTGGCCGGAGCCCTCCGGCTTATTCAAGTAAATCAATTAACCAATTCAAGTAGCACCACGGACGACAGACCATTTTATCATGAACAGCCTGCATGGCTCTCTCATAAGCGCCGAGATGCTCAGTAAATCAGAACGCATCATTCACATAGGGTGGAGGGTATGAACAGTAAATAACGCCAAAGATTATCCATGAACTGCCAATATGTGCGGGCGCCTGAAGGAGCCTTGACGTCAATAAAAACTACTGTATTCTACGAGCGCGAGAGCATGAAGATATGAGCACGAAGAGGTGTGCGGTGTGGTGCCGCTGAGCGTAAAGATGCGCAGCGCACGGGGCAGCGGTCCTGTGTGTAGACCGTAAAACTCAACTATCCTGAGCAGTCCAGCTCTGTTTTCACCTTTTCTAAATAATAAACTCATCCTGCGGTTTCCTGCGTCGCTTATTCTCCATGATATCAGGTTAATCTGAAGGATCAAGCTCCAAATGCAGTCTGTTAGTGCAGTGGCTCTCAACCTGTGGGTCGAGGCCCTAAAGTGGGTCTCAGAGCTGTTTTCAGTGGACGGTGTATAAATCAGATAAAAATGTGGCAAAATGTCTTCAGTGTTCAGAGGCCCTGAGCAGACAAACTTCCATACAGTTTATCTTACTCTGTTCTGTGTCAAGTAAATATTAGCTGTTCTCTCAGGATCTTGACATGTCTTGTTATCTTAGCAGATAAATTGGGGGTTGTCCTACGATGGACATTTGACTTGAGTTATCTAGAAAACAACTTACATGGAAATAGTGCGTTAATATTTATGGATGTGTGATCTTCCAGTGCTCTTATTATTTGATGTTTAAAACATTTTCTGTCCCATCTCTCTTTGCACAAAAATTTTATTTTCTATGTTTTTTTACTAAGCAAATTAAAGTGGTTAATATTTCTGAGATCGTGATCATGATGACTTAACATGGTGACTATTACTCAGGACAGAGCTGTAGAGATCCACCACTTCACTGTATGTTTAATCTAAAAAGTGAAAATATCATCCTTTTGAAGGGCCTTTTTCTTCCAATTCCCAAACTCATTATGTGACCAGAATGTGATCATGCATAGATAGATGCTTTATTATGCAGTTATGCTGTCCTGTAATTCTGCTTCATGTTTCTCTCAAAATGCATCAGATTGATGCTTTTAAAAATGAAATATTCCAAATTTTCTTACGGGGGAGCATGCCCCCGTACCCCCCTAGAGGGGTCATAGCCTCCTAAAATTTTTTAACCCTGACCTGTTTTCATGCCAGATATTTTCTCCTTTTGTGGCCTTTGTAGGTAGTTTAACTTTGTGTTTCCTCTGCCTTACTTGATCTCATGTGTTTCACTCACCTGTGTATCTGCAAAGGTGTGGTTTTCACTTAAGGCCGTGTCCCCCCCCCGCCTGCATAAAAATTTTCAGGCTCAGGACTTTTTCCTGCTTCAAGCCCTGGTTACTGCTGCAGTGTTGTGGGCTGTAGCAAGCCACAAACTTCCTTACACAAGCTGCCTGACTCTGAAGATTTAAAAACTAAGTGGCTGGAGTTCATATATGATGGAAAAGTGCCAGAAAAACAAAGAAAAAATTTGTATGTTTGTGCCAGTCACTTCACGGCTGACAGTTTTGCAAACTTTGGACAGTACACAAAGGGGCTCGTAAATAGACTGGTCCTGAATCCAGGATCAGTGCCAACCATCCACCAGCAAACCTCGGACCCTGGAAATGTGAGTATTCCAAATGCTGTGTGCTGTTATTTTGCTAATTGCTACGAGCTGCTAACAGCAGAGGGAAGAGGAGCAGATGTAAGAGCTATTCCTGTGTTAGCTTCAGGAGGCTAAGCTTAGCTGCGGTTAGCCTGCTATTTTAGCCTGTAATGTTACAATAAACGAGCTTTGCTGTTTTCTAACCATATCGTGTCTTTTCTAGGCCATAATATTAGTCTGTTGTCTATTACTTTGCGGGCTGCTGTGAGATGTACCGCTGAGTGAGTAGAGGCCTGCTACTCTCTCTGAGGCATTGTAATTAATAAATTATCTCAGAAGGTATCAAAACTCATTTCGTGTCCAAACTGAGGACATGGGAAACGACCAGTGAAGGCTGTGTCTCTCTGTGTTTTGCAGCACAGCATGTAAATATTGATAACAGGTGAAAGTATATTTCTACGCTAACGTCGGCTCAAAACAGTGTATCTGTAGATGTGATAACTGGCTTTATTGGCCACAGCATCGTCATCACCAACAGGTTTAATCAAATTTATTTGTATGAATATTCTCACAGTAGTCAAGAGGAATTAGACAGCGGGAGGATTATATTTACTCCTCATACACTCCTCATCTCCTCTCCCCTTGTCTCTGTTAGCTTCAGAAGGCTAAGCTTAGCTGCGGTTAGCCTGTTGTTTTAGCCTGTAATGTTTCTCTGTGTTTTGCAGCAGATCATGTAAATATTGATAACAACAGGTAAAGTATATAACTACGCTAACGTCGGCTCAGATCAGTGTATCTGCACATGTCATCACTGGGTTTTCTGGCCTCTGCCGTTATCTCCAAACTAATTTAATCAGATATCTGTGAGTTTAAACACTAAGGAATGCCCACAGAATGTTGTCATATGAGCTGTGTGACTGGGAGGATAAGTTAGAATTACTAACAGGTCAAGGATTTATGAAAAACGGAGGGAGGCAAATAAGATAGTGATTTAGTTATCCTCCCGTTTTATTTACTAACAATATATGGGCATAGATATTTTATAATGCATCACATAATGTGACATTTGTAAGAAAAAACTCATCAGCCCCTGAAAAGCCTGTTGAATCTTATTTGAGACATACTTTTGATACATGTGTCTGATCAAAATGATCAAAAAATATCACAAAAAAACCCTAAATGAATACAGTGAGATAAATGATAAAAATAAAGGTCCTCAGATGAATTATCAGTTGCCAGAAACACCTAATGTATCTAATGAGTAACAAAAAATATATGTAACATCTAATGTAATTTAGTTAGATTTCAGTACAACGTGAAATTAACATTTTATCAACAAAAGAGGTAAAAATGCATGGCTGTAATTTGTGTTTTCATGCACTAACAGGTTAAATATTTTTCTTTCTTGTGTCTATGCTGGTCGACCTCAGGCAGCATCTTCTGATGGTGAACCGCTGGCTACAGTCAGCTTCTCAAAATCCAAGGAGGAAGGATGTACAGCAAAGCCAGTGAGAGCAGAGCCAGCTTTCCGTAAGTTAAACAATTCTTTATTAAAATCAACACATTTAAAAACATTGGCAAATAGGCATAGCATGGAAAGGAAAAGATAAAGGAAACTGGAATAAAAATGTTATCAAAATGGAATTGAGAATATATAATCAATAAGGACATTGTGTCAATAAAAGACTGTTTAAAAAAATTACAACACTGCAGTGAGGTGTTTTGGTTTTGGTGCCATTTCTTGTAAACATGTATTTTTGTGTCTTGTATTTCAGATCATGCAGATGCACTGTTGGACCTTGTCTTTGAGAAGGTTTTTCAGGACCCTGTTCCACACCTGAAGGAGCTGCAGAAAATACCAGACCATATGCTCCTTTTCCAAATACCAGGAAGCGCTGAACCCCTCATGCTGGTCTTCTGCATCAGGAAACTCTGCAGTACAACACAGGCAGCATCAGCTCACAAAGGCTCTGTAGGCCAGGCATCTGTAAGGGCTGGACATGATAAGAATATGTCAGCAATGAAAATTACTGTCATAGGCGTTTTTATCTATATGTTCATATTTTTATCAATATGGTTCTATGGCTTGTGTTTAAAAATTCCTTTTCTTTCTTCATGCCTTTTTTACCTCCTTTATGTAAAAATGTCTAGCGTACCAGCCGGTACATTTGGTGTTTTTATATGTCAAAATATCTTTCACAATAAAAAGTCTACATGAACTGTTTTGTGTGTTTTCAGTTTTCCATATTTTACATGTAATGTTAATAATTAAATAACAAGAAAGACAAAAAAATTAGATGGAGGAAACAGTTCTTTTAATCTTTACTATTTTTGTTCAACAGTCATGGAAGTGTTTATATCAAAATACTTATGCATCACTCCTCTTAGATGTAAAGGCTCATAGTCTGCTCTATAAATATAGAATGCATGTTGTAGTGAAAAACACACTCAAGCATAGAGGTCAGAGTCCAGGATGGTTGGACTGGGAGTTCCTGCAGTTTTCCTCTGACCTACTTAATTAAAACAGGTAAGTCAGTGACACAGTACAGGAAAGGTTATGTACTAAATTGTTATTTAGCACTAATTTTTCACAATACCTTTGGTATCTCCATTCAACAAACATTTTCAGGCTGTAGGAATTTTCACACAATTGCCACAGGAGCACCTATGTAGGAGAAGAGTGAAAACAGGATGTTCAGTAGAATTTTTATCTAAAGGAAATGTTCTGTTATTGTATAAGAATATACACAGAGCTGTCATAACATACAATAATGCAAGTGAAGAGGTTTTTAAGACAGCTACTGTGTGGCATATAGAAAAGAAAATAACCTTTTAAAATAAGGTTCACAGAAAACTGTTCGCTGCTCACAGTTACAGGTAGTAAACATTCTCAGTTACTGTTACTGTCATTAAAGGCTAGGGCTCTATTAAATGCTGTATTCTGATGGGTCAGTCACATTACTAATGTTATTTCTGTAAAACAGACTGTTGCTCCGATCGGCCCTGAAGAGCCCAGACATTATTTACACATCACAACAACAGAGAAGACCCCTCTCCCTGTCTTATTTCACTATCAGTAGCAACGGCCCCTTCAGTGTTACTTAGAAGTGAAAGTTAATTCACATCGGGGTTTTAGTTAATTCACATCTCTGCAGTAACCCGCTCACTCTACATTAGCTCTTACTAGACTCTATTTAAAGGAACACTACACCCAAACAACAATTTGGCCTCATTTTCTACTCACCCTCATGCTGAGCAACACTCTGAAGCACTTTTTTGATGTCTCAAATGTAGCAGGGGTCGAGAGGATTTTGCTGTCAACAAGCGTCCATCTAACAGGGGCAGCCGGAGCCGAAGAAAAAAGGTCCATAAAGTCCACAAAAAGCGTGCCTATTTTCCTTCATACTGCTTTCGTCCGCTGTATTCCAAGTGTCCTGGTAATGCGTCCATAATTAATTTGAAGCGAGGTCATTTAGTACATTTTTCGAGCCTAAACAGTGCTATAAGCGTACTTCCACAGTCGCGTCTCCCTGCCTCGTAAGCGCGGCAGACCAATCCAGGCGGATTACATAGTGCAGGAAGCGTAGCGTAAACAAACGATGCACTGCGGAAATGCGCTATAGCACTGTTTTTGCATCATGGGCGTTATTTTTTTTAGTCAGCACTAAGAAAGCGGCACACTAGTGGACAACAGACAACAGGAGGAGACAAACAACAGGGAGGGAGCAGCATTGAAGAAACAAACTTTATATACAGACCACTGAGAAACATCCCGGTTTATCCTTGGTCCTCGACTCTCTCCTGGTTCCTCTTATTTTCGGGTTCTGACTCGGTTATAGCGTTCAGTGCTGCGGTCCTCATGTAGTGACACAGACGCTAACTGGAGCTCTGTTGACATAGTCACGCGCATGCGCCGACTGCGCCGACACGGAAGTGCGGGGCGGTTTCAGCGGGGGCTCATTAACATATAGTTACGCCCACAAAAATGGAGTGTTCTGGAGAGAGGCTCAAAGAGGGCATAGAGATGATACGGCTGTGCTTGTTTTATTGAGTTTTTTGACCAAAGCATGCTACTAAGGCTTCATGAAGACATCAAAGATCAATATTACACTGCAGAAAAAGAGCATAATATGGGATCTTTAAGAGAGGTCCCTATTGTTCCTGTAGCGCTTCTTTCTTTCTTATTATTATTAGGGTCCTCGCCCAAGGGGAAGGACCTCTTCTTGCTAGAGCGAGAAGAGAGGGCAAGGACCCGATTGTTTTTGCTTCGTTTCTTTCTTCTTATTATTATTACGCACACCCAGTCATCAAACCTTAATTTGACCCCCTAAACATACTCGAAAACTCACCAAAACTGGCACACACCTCCGGGATGCCAAAAAATTTAATAAAATGGAAAAATTAACCCCCAGCACCCCAAAATGTGCTCTCTAGCGCCACCTGGAAACACTAAAATGAACCCCACGACCACTAGGAATGAAGTAGAGAGATGAAACTAACGTCAAAATGTTCGTCTCATCAAGACTCACAAATCTCGTGCTGACACCCCTCTATCTCAAACAGGAAGTTGGCCATGTGCCCTTCAAAGTAAAATTTCAGGTGAAAAATATGCTGGACGAAAAAATTATCTTCTCCCACACTGTAATTGGTATCAGCTTGAAATGCGGAGAGATGAGAGAGGAGACATTGATGAACAAAAGTTATAAAGGGATTTGTTGTTTCTCAAACAGTTTCCGAATGACGAGCCCTCAAACTTTGTGAACTCCAGAGAAGCCCTTCCTGCCTCCCCTATCAAATATATAGGAGAGGAAAACTCAGAATCAGACATCCTGTGTCAGTTGGGCCTCTATAGAGAAAACAAATCCATATGGATTTAAAAATGACACGGTTGGATTCCTGACAAAATTTCACATAAAAAGGTCATATTTTTAGAGAGATTAGGTCAAAATTGTGGCAACTGTGAAAAAATGTTTCAGAGTGATCGTTGCTCCGCAGCTCAGGCCAGTTGGGATGTCTCTGACACTTCAAAGAGAGCAGTTCCAGATGATGTCATCCCATTCCATGGCTGTGGGTCATGTAGTCATGACAACAGGAGGAGCCACAGAATGTGTCATACACAGCATAATACAGACAGAGTTTGCTAACTCAGAGCACTTTAAAGGCATGAAACGGGATGAAACTCTCAAAATGGAGGTCAATGGTCCATGACGGACCTGCGACAAAGCGAGGACCTGACCAATGCTGCTTGCAGCTTGAATTATTATTTTTAATCTTATATTGAGTGACATAACAAAACTAAATACATTTCCTCAAATTCTTTAGTTTAGTTCAGCTTTGACAGGATTATGTTAATCAGCTCCTTGTCCTGCTGTCACGAGTTACATAACCATGTTTATATGTCTCCCCATCCAGGGAATAATATTCATGATCACAAAAAGATTTTGTATATTAATATTTATCATTACGGAGCTCCTGAAGGGACATTGACAAAAATAAATAAGAAGTTTATCATGCACACACAAAACTATCCTGTGCAGGGGCCTCATGCTTTTTATTCATAGTGTCAAATAGTTTGAAAAGACATTAATTAAAGTATTTTACAGGATATTATGATTGAAAATAAAGACAATGCCATCAAATGTATGAGGTCTACTGACAAAATTGTGAGAAAATATGGATGATGATCTCCTCTACTTCATACTACAGCGAGATTAAAATATTAATGACTGCTTTTTGGATCTACGGTGGCGTATTGCATTCACTTGAAAATAAAAAAAAAAATCTGCCTGTTTTTGTGAGATACTATCTTGTAAAAACAGGAATTTATTTATTTTTGATTTTCCTGTTTTTATGAGATACTATCTTGTAAAAACAGGAATGTTTTTACTTTTGATTTTCCTGTTTTTATGAGATACTATCTGGTAAAAACAGGAATTTATTTATTAAATTAAATTAAAATTAAATTTATTTATTATTTTTTTTATTTATTATTTCCCCTGATGCTTTGCTTCGAGACTGGCTGCTGCATTTATCAACCAGGTACGTTGTCAACACAGGTAAGGTAGGTCCGCTGTATTGGTCCAACTGATCATGTACAAAAACCGTAATGTCGAGCAGATCCGAGTGGGCTTTGCGTCGGAACAACCACAAATTCCTCAGGTGTCTACACAATGTGGAAAAACTAATAACAATAACATCTACACAGCTCAAAGACACAAATATCTCCCAATGTTTCAAACCGAGCGAGAAATAAAACTTAATAAGGTCTAATGTGCACAACATTTTTGTTACTTTTAAGACTCCTTAGTATCTCATAAAAACAGGAACCTCAAAAGTAAATCATTTTTTTTTGTTTTTACGAGATAGTATCTCATAAAATAGGCGGATTTTATTTATTTTCAAGTGAATGCAATACGCCATCGAAGAAAACTTGATTTATATATTTTTATGCAATGTTTGGGGCCCCTGGACACCTTGGAGCCCCAGGCAATATCCTGTGTTTGCCTAATGGTAAGTATGTCCCTGTGAATAATCATTGTAGCACTGTCATTAGGCTACTGATGTCAAATAATACCTATAGCCTGCAATAATTTAATCAAAGTTGTTTGAGGAGGAAAAAAGTTGGAGATATATATATATACACATATACATATATATACATATATATATTTATATATATATATATACATATATATATATACATATATATTTTATATATATATATATATACATATACATATATATACATATATATTTTTATATATATATATACATATACATATATATACATATATATTTATATATATATATAAATTTATGTATGTATATATATATATACATATATATGTGTGTGTATATCTATATCTATATCTATATATATATTTATATATATATGTATGTATATATATGTATCTATATATATATATGTAATATTTATACACACACACACATATATATATAGATCTATATACATATATATGTGTGTGTGTGTCTGTGTGTATAAATATAATACAGATATTTTGTAGCTATTCAGTCTAAAAAAGAACATTCTTTGTGAAGATATTTTGATTGTATGTTGCAAGATTTTGATTTCTCTAATGAAGTTGGAAAAAAAAATTTAGGCTGCTATCTAGTTGTTTATAAAAAAAAACATATCATCCGCAGAAGGAAGATACTGCTCTCCATCCGAAAAACAGAAAATCAGCGAAGGTAAGAGAGCAGCCCTTTCTGTTGACAAATAATACACTGATGGTCAGTTGTTTAAGGATAGGGACATCACCCCCTGGGTTTTCTCCCTACCTCCCCCCCCCCCACACACACACACACACAAATCTCACCCTCATCACCCCCACACACACACACACACACACTTTCTTTTCTACCCACCCTCCCTCCGACCGCTTCTGTATCTCAATTTAATCATGCACACCCAAGATCTCTCTGTTTCTCTCTGTCTCTCTTACTACCGATATATGTATATAAACAAAACTTGGTCTATCATAATTTTTTATTTCAATTTTTTGCTCACTAGTCTCAGCACCCTGCACCGTTATGGGATTTTGCTCTGTTGCTTGTCTTGTTGTTATTTGTTATTTGCGCTTGGTCAGTGATCGGGAGGTTGCAGGTTCAAGCCCAGCTCCGGGCGACACATGGCGATGTGTCCTTGGGCAAGACACTTAACCCCAAGTTGCTCCCACTGATGCGTCAGTGGCGTGTAAATGGGCATGAAAGGGCGTGAATGTGTTAGAGATACTGATGGATAACTAACATAGATACTCTGAACCATCAGTGAGTGAATGTGAGTGCGAATGGGTGTGAATGGGTATAAATGGGTAGGTGTGACCTCTTGTGTAAAGCAGCTTTGAGTAGTCAAAAGACTAGAAGAGCGCTATATAAGCTCAAGTCCTTATGCCATTTACAAACTCTCCCAAAAACATTACTTCCTTGGCAGAGGTAATAACATCAAAATAGATATCTGCTGTCATATTATGGCTTTATCCCTTTGGTAAGGATATCTTACATTGACTTCTTGACTATAAATGGGCAAACGGTTGTATAATGTCTTCAAAATCAGGACCACTAACAAGTTCATGTTCAGTGGCCAAGAGTGAAAGCTGTCTCTGTGACATAGTGGTCCTCAGCTCATTTTTAACTCTTCTTAAAACAGAAAATGACCTCTCACCCTCACAGTTTGACACAGGCAGAATAAGAAACATTCACAGAGCAACATAGACATTTGGAAATGCTGTTTTGAGTCCATTTCTCTCATGAACTTGCAGGAACAGTCCGGGTGATGTCTCATTTTGAGAAAAGTGAGCAAACTGCATAAGTTCACCAGCAAGTGAATTGTCCAGGTCTTTCGGATAAGTTGAACTCAGTTTTGCAGCTCTTTTCCGTAAATCACAATCACTGCAGTCTCTCTCAAATGAAACACCAAAAAGTCCACAAACTTCTGTGTAGGCATCAATCCTTCTAGAAAGGCAGGAACTGAGTATGTCAATAATGACGTAAAATGTCTCAACCTTAAATCTCTGGCTTCCATTAGCCAAAACTAAGTCACTGTCATCATCAGATTCATCTGCAAACATCTTCCTTTTTCTTAAACGTCTAATGTCAAACTGGTAGCCTTTTGTTGCACTGATAGAGTATGCTGACTCTTCAAGCTCTGCAAACTGGTTTCGTAAGGTGCCAACCTATGTGTGCAATGACTGTAAAAGACCAAGAGCTGTAGCTAAATCCATATCATTTTTTTGTAGATGATCACTTGTTGCCTTAAATCTACCAAGAATCTTGTCCCATAAAACAGTCATTATGACTGTCTCCAGTTTGTCCAGTTTGGCAACAAGTGCAGCAGCCTCACGCTTGGTTTGGGTGTTTTCATTACAGTCTGTAGCTATTTTGGCTAATGTATCCCTGATTGGCCTGTAATTGTCTTTCAGAGTTTTTGTGGAATCTGCCTACAACTCCACCTGGTAGAGCAAAGAAACTTCAGAGTGTGGCTTATGTTATAGTCACTGTTATGGAAAACTCTGTTCCAGCGATGGGTTGACACACTGCTAAATGAGTACAGAGACTATAACAGTTTAAAAAAAGAGTCAACCTCCTCACAGCAGTTATCAATACTGTTGACACCAACAAGGTTCAAGGAATGTGCAGCACGTAAGGGATAATGTAGAGCGAGCCGGTCACTATAGAGAAATAAACACAGACAGGGTGATGCAGGACGCAGAGGGGTCCTGCATCACCCTGAAAAAGATTCTCTATATCGCTATTCTCTGACTACTCACTAAGGAAATCAAAAGTTTGACATCAAATGATTATCTAAATATGATTTTATTGATTTACAAAAGTTTTTATTGCATCCGCCTGAAAAAATAGTCCGTTCCTTTCTATGGTTGAAACAGTAACGGAAAGCAACGGTAACTCTGAAGCGAAGATTAGCTTATTTGTAATTCACATCAAACTGAACGTTTCCATTGATTGTGACGTGGGACAAGGTGAATGGGACGTCCTTGGGAATATTGATGCTGACGTCTCTGTCCTCATTCATGTCCATATTTCCTCCCTGCTGTGGCCCTGCAGCTGACATACCTAGAAACAGTTTTTCACTGTTACAACTGCTCTCAATATTATCTCATCACTAACGCTTTAAGAGAGGCACTCACCCGATCTGCTGCTGCTGCCAGAATTAGAGGAAAAATTAACGATGTCTTGCCACAGGTATAAACGTCTTTCTGCGGATTGATACGACATGATGTGATTCGCCCGAGTCGATCAGAAGCGTCCTAAACAACGGTCTGCTATTCATAGCAACGGTCTGCTATCCAGAAATAACAGACCGTAGAATGTTGTAATTGACCAATCAGGATAGAGCATTTGACGATGCCGTGTAATAAACGTTGTATAATGAATGAGTGGGTTCTCCTTTTTTATGTGAGCCCATTGTATTTGCCTGACATGTTGCTTGCATTATCATAGCTATGGCCAAGACAGTTTGACAAATCCAAACCTAAATCTCTGACCATTTTAATCACACACTCTGCAAGGCTTACTTCTGTGTGACTATGGATGGGCTCAAACCCCATAAACCTCTCCACCATACCGCCATCTGCACTCACAGAGTGGAACACAAAGTGAGTTGATCTACGTGTGCTAAATCTGGTGTTGCGTCAATGATTGCTGAGAAATATTTAGCCTGTTTGATTTCTTCTGCTATAGTAAGCTTTGTTTTCTCACCCATTAATGAAATTAACTCTTCACACACATTTGAAGATAAGTAGGGGGGCTTACCTCTACCCTTATTGCCACGTTTCTCAATGTGCTCTTTCAAAAAAGGATCCAACTTTGCTATAAGTTCAAGAAGTCCAAGATAGTTCCCATTATGCCTGGAGCCCAGTAGTTCGTTATCATCTCTGAATGGTACACCTCTTGCGCCCAAATAGAAGAACTTCTTTCAAATACTGATGTTCTGCCTCACACTGTCGGGAAAGAGAGGCGTCCACTCGTCCAATATGTCTACATCTGTGCAATAAAGCAAGCATGTTTTGTCTGTGTTCTGCACTCTTTTCGTGATCACAAATCATCTCTGGATGTTTCCAGTCACAGAATCCACTGACAAAAGCATGTCTTTGTGATGAGGAGTTTGCAGGCACAACAGTATACTGACCCAGTTGATGGCGAGTAAAGCAGCCATTCCCGTGACACAAACTAGTTGTTTTGGAGACTGCAATAAAACAAATCGTTAGTGAGAGAGCGGATTCGACATCCTATTCCGGACTCTCTCACTGATGCAGGATATTTGGTAGCCCTATTCTGGAAGGCTGCTGGCCAACAGTGGATCGCCTCTTCTCTGTGCAGCTCCGTTATCAGTCCCCAGAGTGCAGGATCCCCAGAAAGCGTGGCGACGTGCCGGCCGCTGCTCACGGTCCTGTTCAAGAAGGACCCATCACCCTCCTCGTCGACAGTCTCGGCTCTAACATGTTACAGGCACCAGTTCAGAGTTGGAGGATGCTGCTGGGCTATTTTCCTCATCCGGGTTGCTAACATTAGCAGCGCTAGCATTAGCTGTTGCTTCAGCAGTTGGAGAAATGTCATCGCTGGTTAAGCTGCCCGAATTGCTGTTGGCTTCCTCGGCAGAACAGGTGGGAACATTTGGAGCATAATCTCCATCACATTTAATATTAAACAATATTTATTGCTCCATAAACACACGCAAAAGTACAGAAAATTGGTACCGTTGAGTACCGATACCCATTCCCAGGTACCGGGCATCGGTATGGTATCGGTTCAAATGTGAAAGGTACCCATCCCTACACCTAAATGATCTTAAAGCAGATATTTGCTTATTACAGGAAACACACCTCTCGGACTCAGACCATGACAAATTAAAATCAGCACATTTCTCTCACAGTTTCTCAGCCTCTTAAAACTCCAGACAAAGAGGTGCATGTATCTTAATAGATAAAAAAATCTAATTTGTCCATAACATAACCATCGCAGACCCTGAAGGATGTTTCATAATCATTAATATACAATCCGGTAACAATTGGCAATATCTACAGCCCAAACAACGACGATCCTTCCTTTTTTTAACTTCTTTCATTCTACTCACCTGTTCACCACACCTACTCACGCATTGACCTCTTTCTGACGAGCAACTCAATTATATCACAGATCTCTGATTCAAAAATTCACCCTAAAATTAATAGTGATCATGCTCTAGTAACTTTCAGATGGAATCCTATTAACCAACCCAAACACATCACTAAATGGAGCTTTAACTCATCTCTTATGAAAGACCCAGAATTTGGCAGTTATCTCAGGAGAGAGTGGGCCTCCTTCTTTGAAATAAATGATTCCCCGGAGACATCATCCACCATTCTATGGTAAACGGGTAAAGCAGTCCTATGAGGTAAAATCATATCATTCTCTGTCAATAAGAAAAAAAGGGAAAAAGAATACGAAATGAAATTAGAACAAAAAATAAAGCTGTTAGATATGCAGAATGCAAGCAACCCAACAGAAGAAAAACAGAAAGGATTAAGAAAGTCTCAGGCCCAACTGAATGAGATCTTACATAAGAGAGCCCATATTTTTATTCAAAGGCTCAGACAGGAAAACTTCCATCATAACAATAAATCTGGTAAATATTTAGCAGATATAATTAAACAAAATGAATAGAGAACAACAATCACAACTACCCTCTATTGCATAGTGGGGCCATATGGCCACAATTACTTTATCTTCATTCTTTTTAAAGCTGTGAAATAAAATGTATGTTTTCACATTTAGGTGTGAAAGGGGGGCTTTTAGTTTGAAGGACATAGAATTTATGAGGTCACATGACCAGGAAACCCTGTCTGCCAGTCCTTTTTGCTTATGGACATTTGACATCCAAACATAATTGTCTAGGGCTCTCCAAGATTGTCTTTTATTTAGAATTTTGGAGTATTTTCCCGAAGTAAAAAATTTAAATCACAATCTGTGTCACAGTCTCAGTCTCTGCCTCAGCCTGCCACATTCCAGCTTCAGCCTAATCAGTTCAACTCAGCTCACCTGCGCTCCTGCTCATGCCTGCACCTCATCTGCTGTAATCAAGTCGCCTATTTAAACCCCAGCTCCACACACAGTCAGTGTCAGACTGTCTTGGCCTTCATGCAGAGAACTCCAGACCTGTCTTCCGGATTGATCACCTGTTGCGGACAAGTTTTGTTCCTGGTTCTGCCCTTTACGCCTGACCCTCGGCTTGACTGCAAGGTATAGACTAGCTTCTGTTCTTCACTTACCCATCTGCCTGAGTCCCAGCTGTCGACTTCGCTGGCTGTCGACTTCGCCTTGTCTCCGACGCTGAATATCTGTCCATGTATCCTGACCTGAGGTGGCTTTCCTGGTATCCGACCCTCCTGCCTGTCCTCGATGCTGAGTATCCATCTGTCTATCCTGACCTGTGTTGGCTTTCCTGGTATCCGACCCTCCTGCCTGTCTTTGACGCCGAGTATCTGTCTGTGTATCCTGACCAGTGGTGGCAGCCTGGTTCCTGGCTTTCCTGTTCATCCCTGCACCCTAAAAACAGTGACTCCAGTCCAAGTCTTCCTGAAAGCCTCTGTGTTGCCAAATGAGAGTGAGTCATCAGTGTGGCTGAGTGGTCTGTTCATCGGATCCCTGTACACAGGCTCGCGGGTTCAATCCCCACTCTCACCTCTCCTGTTCGTCTATAAAGACTGTGAGTTTCTGTCAGCTGTTCATCTCCAGTGTGGTTGAGTGGTTAAAGCACTGGATCGGCAAGACAGGGTGGGTTCGATCCCCGCACTGAATTGTGTTTATTCAAAATCTGTCAAATAAAGCTGGCTATTGTGAACTGCAAATTCTGTCTTGTGACTGGGTCCTTACTGCCTCCGTGACAATCTGGGGTAAGTCAACTTTATTTATTTATTTGTTTTTTTACATTAAATTCAATTTTGGTGTTACACATTTTTATAATATGCCAAAACAGATTACCAATTAACAAGCTTGGTGTGGGCACCCAGGTCTGATGGGGGCAGCTACAGAAGCCTCTGTGAAATGGGAGGTTCCGGCAGTGGGAGTAGCCAGGTGCCAGTCCCAGTCCTGCCTCCCTTGGTGGAGTGGGGCCTGGGGTGTGTTGGGTACTCACTGGCTTGGTGCCCTGGGGGGGCCCTGTGGTCTTCCCATGAGGGGCAGCATCTTGGGGGTGGTCCCCCTGAGTTGGGTCTTCAGTGATTGTTGGGTTGGTGGCTCTGGTGCGGCAGTCCACTCGGGGGACCTTCTGTTGAGGGGCGTGCCTGGTTTCTGAGGCTTGTCTGGGTCATCGCCTGTGGGCCCTGGGGCCTGCTGTTGCCGGGGCCACTTGGCACTGCTCCCTTGCTCCCACTCGTCATGGCTGGTCGGGGCTGGCCCTCATTAGTCTAGCCTCTTAATTGCACCTCTCTATTCACACATTGCAGTCCTGTATATATTTGCACTCTTGGGCGCATACACAACCCCCTGTTGGGACATGCATCCCTCTGTGGCCTGGGGTGTGGGATCCATCGGCCTGTCACTCGCTGGGGACCTCGGCTTGGGTGGCTGCCTGTGGGTCACTGCTCTGTGTGGGTGATTCGGGTGATTCGGGGGTGGCTTGGGGCCAGGTGGACGGGTGGTGGGTGGAGGTGTGTGCTGTCTGCAGAGGGGCTGCCGCTCCGGATGTCCTAGTGTTGTCCTTGGTGCCTTTTGGGGGACACAGTGCTCAGCTGAAAAGATAATGCAGACAAGGGGTAAAAAAAACACATTTCAACTTGTTTTTGGAGTTTTAATGGCATCATCATGTTGACCTTAAAAACAAACTTTGATGCATTTTGGCATCAAACCTTCATCAGGAAGTCATGCAAACAGATGCTGGGCTGCAATGGGTCCTTTTCAAGGAGTGCTCCACCAACAGGAAACTACCACATGGACTTAGAGGCTTGGTCTGCGGACGGTGACAACTAGCAAACCCACCATTTGCAGGCCAAGCCTCCGGGTCCATGTGGCAGTTTTCTATTGGAAATTTTAAAAGGGCCTATTGCAGCCAGGCATCTGTTTGCATGGCTTCCTGATGAAGGCTTTATGTCGAAATGCGTCAATGTTTGTTTTTAAAGTCTACATGACCATGCAGTTAAAATAAAGGCAATTTAATAGTATTAAGAGAGTGCCTTTGAGTCCCTTCTTTTTGGTTCAATTACTTTTTGAATCCCATTCCAAAGACCACCTCAGACAAACCCTGTTGAATCCAGGTAGCATTCCTTCCCTTTGTCTTTTAAATATTTAGTACCTGAAATAATTAATATAATTATAATTAATATAGCTCAAGAGAGATTTGAAGGTTTGCAAAATAATGTGGTCATGATCTATTCATAAAGCTACTTACCAACTTTTTACCGACTTTCTTTCCAGCCTGTAATTTCTGTAAAATGTTCCTTTAACATGTGCACATATTGTAGCCTTCCTCTGTTCCTCACTGTTTGGGATTACCACAGTTCACACACCGTTTGCCTTTTCCTTGTCTGCAGGGGACATTGGATTCCTGTGTTAAACTTTAACTTGTATCAGAGAACTATGATCGTAACAGCCTCAGATAAGCATACAAGGAAAGACAGCAACAGTAGGTTTTTGTTCAAGGAATTATTTTTTGAAAAGAACATATGATACCTCACGAAAGTAATGTCAACTTGCTGAATTGTTTTTTCCTATCCAGCTTGGCTGACCTGCACATTGAACATCAAATGTCA
This sequence comes from Scarus forsteni, assembly GCA_036419115.1. Taxonomy (NCBI): domain Eukaryota; kingdom Metazoa; phylum Chordata; class Actinopteri; order Labriformes; family Labridae; genus Scarus; species Scarus forsteni. The sequence continues at coordinate 4,841,790 of JAZDUH010000331.1, read as the reverse complement.
AAGCAGCTTGGGGGCTGAATAGTTGACCATTAACCTCTCCTACTGGTTGGAAACTCCTCCTGAAAGCAGCTGCCTTTATGCACTCAATTCTGCAGTAAAGTTCAGTAGTACAGAAGAGGTCTGTCAGAGAGGAAGTTATTTCAGGTTTTAATTTTTCTTATATAGAAACATCTGCAGCAATGGCTTCAGCAAGCTATACATACTATCGCCAAACTATTTTTCTAGCAATGTTTGTGGGCTACACACTGTACTACTTCAACAGAAAAACTTTCTCTTTTGTTATGCCCTCTCTGATGCAAGAAATTGAGTTGGATAAAGACGACCTGGGTAGGAAATTATTTTATTCATTTTCTGTCTCTGTCCTGAGTTTCTGCTTTACAAAGCTGAGTACTATTCACTTATTACAAGACATTTTTGTGTTACATTTCAAGTGCTCTAGTAAAACGTGTATTTTCTTGTTCTTCCTTTATATAGGCATGATAACTAGCAGTCAGTCTTTTTCCTATGCTGTAAGCAAGTTCGTCAGTGGTGTAATCTCAGACCAGATCAGTGCTCGCTGGCTCTTCTCTACTGGCTTGTGCTTGGTTGGGGGCATCAACATTGTCTTTTCCTGGTCGTCCACTGTCACTGCATTCTCTGCCCTTTGGTTTCTCAATGGCCTGGGTCAGGGTCTGGGATGGCCTCCCTGTGGCAGAGTGCTGCGCAAGGTATCTTTAGATTAATAAACATCTTTTCTCCTTTTCTGATTAAGAACAATCCTAAAGTTACCAATAACCAGGAATATACACAATTTACAAATGCTAAGTTGAAAAGGTAGAAACACATCATGAATCAGCTCTTGGCACAATATCTTTATAACAATAACAAAATAAGCAAACCAACTTGTAATGTTGTGATAACTATTAGAAGAAGCATGTAACTCTCTGTTGAGAAATGTACTTGTCTAGAGCAATTTAAACCACATATAACATGAAAAAGAGTATGCTTAATGTCAATGTCAGGTTCAGTTCATAAGTGTTAATTATGTACATGGGCACCATGCCTGAGTCAACACAAAACATTATTACTCATGTTTGGCAAGCAAGGAAGAGAGAAAGGGGGGACAGCTGTTCTTAGGTGCAGAAATTGTTGGCTAAACTAAAATTTTGTATCATAAAGTCATGGGTTTTACAAGAGATTTGTTACAAAAGTATGCTGCCACAAAATAACCACAGAGCCAACTAATATATAACAGAAATCTTTTTTGATTGTACAGATGCATAACAGTTCATAAAAGTAGAGGACAAAGGCAACAGCAAAGGATTTCACAACTCCCTGCAAGGGCAAAAACAGAGCTTCCTTTGACACCTACACACATTTGATGCAGGGTTAAATTTGTAACTTACACAAATGCCTGTTGAACACGAACTGTACACTGCCAATTACAATTCTTTAAAATTTGCACAGCTTGTAAAAACTGAAATTGAACACAAGATGCCATTTGTTGGTTAAACTAAAATTCTGTATCATAAAGTCATGGTTTTAACAAGGGATTTGACACAAAAGTATGCTGCCACAAAATAACCACAGAGCCAACTAATATACAACAGAAATCTTTTTTGATTGTACAGATGCATAACAGTTCATAAAAGTAGAGGACAAAGGCAACAGCAAAGGATTTCACAACTCCCTGCAAGGTCAAAAACAGAGCTTCTTTTGAGACCTACACGCATTTGATGCAGGGTTAGATTTCTAACTTACACAAACGCCTGTTGAACACAAACTGTACACTGCCAATCACAATTCTTTAAAATTTGCACAGTTTGTAAAAACTGAAATTGAACACAAGATGTCACCCCAAAGAAGAAAAAAAAACATTTTGCTGCCCTGCACTAGCTGTACCTGTTAGCTCCTGCCACCTATTAAATGCTGTTAATGTGCACATATGATTATAAAGGAAGGTAAATTATAAAAGCTAAAACAGTAGTCAATGAGACAATTTGCCTCGTCTCATAATCTTAGCTTGAGAGGGCCATCCAATTCCCAGAGGGAACAGCTTTGCTTGACAGCATAAACATAACCTGGCTAGCTTCAACATGATTATGGCATTGCTTCACTTCAACTTCAATGTGGCTGCAGTGTTGTCTCAGTGTGGTGTCAGTTGTTACCAATAAGTATGGCCTCAACTTGGCTCAAGCAAATGTGGCCGTGCTCCAGTTTCGGTCAAATAACTGTGGTTAGGTTGAATAAATTAACACATTAACAAAGAGACAAGATTGGCACTTAAACATTGTGCTTTTCAAATGAGAAATAAATCAATAGTACCTTTAAAATATAAAGATTTATTTTTAGATCTCTTATTAAATGAGCACTACTAAATTTGTTTCAATTAATTGTGAAGATTATTGTTTGCACATGTGCATGAAGTTGCAGATAATATCAATCTCTTATTTTATTTCATCATTTGTACAGCACTTTTCATGCACGTTATTGTAGTAGCTGTGCATAGAACAAAAGTACCACACACAAGAACAAACAAAAAAAAAAAAAAAAAATGGAGATAATAATGCTCAATGATAATTTACAGCCCCCTCCCAATCCTCAATCCACATTCAACACCCTCCACCCCCTTGATTTTCCCTCTTCCCATTGGAAACAGACATTGGGACGCCATGTCCCATCTCTAGTTACAACTTCCGGATCACAACAAAAAAGCCACTAAATGGACTTGAGCTTATATAGCGCTTTTCTAGTCTTGGACTACTCAAAGCTGCTTTATACCGCAGGCCACACTTACCCATTCACACCCATTCACTCTCACATTCACTCACTGATGTCTCAGAGTTTCTATGTTAGTTATCCATCAGTATCTCTAACACATTCACGCCCTTGCATGCCCGTTTACACACCACTGACGCAGCAGTGGGAGCAACTTGGGGTTAAGTGTCTTGCCCAAGGACACATCCCCATGTGTCGCCTGGACCTGGGCTTGAACCTGCAACCTCCCGATCACTGACCAAGCGCACTATCCAACTGCATCACCGACTACTACAAACACGAAGCACAAGATTTCCACAAATGTATTTTGATAATTGATATATAGCCAAATCAAAGAAAGTCATATAGTGCGTTGTTCTTGCATTTACCTTTTCTTTTTTGTCAAACTGTTTTTTGACTTTCTAATCCTTACTGGTCACCAAGAGACAGCTCATCCAAAGGACATTCTCCCAGAAGCTTTGTGACTAGTCAACATGCATTTTGGCAAATTCCAGTCTGGCTTTTTAATGACTTGCTTTCAACTGTGGTGTCTTCCTCAGTCATCCTCCATTAAGTCCACTTTGGCTAACTCTGTGGTTATGATTTGATTTATCCATCTCTTCAATTTGTCATCAATTTTCCTCTTGGGGCCATGTCCAGAGAGGTTGGCTACAGTCCTGTCTGTGGACCTTAAACTTCTGAATAATATGTGCAACTGTAGTCACAGGAACATCAAGCTGCTTGGAGATGGTCTTTTTGGGCCCTAATTTCATGGCACAGCGCAGGGTGGCACAGGGTATGCAGAGCCTGGCGCAGTGTTAATATTGTCCGGCGCACAGCTGTACACAGCCAATTTGACAATTTGGTAGACTAGCTGTGCCAAAATAGGTGTGACGGTGCACAAGGGGGAGGTACCGACAGATTCAGGTTGGCGCAGTGATAATTTTGTGCCATAAAACTGTGGGGAAGATGCACTGAAAGCTCGCCAGCTCCAACCTGGTATATTCTCGGCACAGGCGAAGCGCACCATCCGCAGCTGTAATTTGGTGACAGGCACACATGTACACACACGTCACCAAACCCTCAGAGGCAGGTATCCACAGTATCTTCACATTTAAATGCAATAAACAATCACATCAATCACTATGTATTGTAACAGTTTGAACCAGCACATACATTTGGATCATCACATCTGATGTCAGATTTGTCATAATGGAAAGTCCTGAAAAACCTGACGGCAGCTGGAGTGTGAGGCACATATCACAAGCCACCAACAAACAGCCTTATCATCCAATACGGAGTAGATATTGGCTTCTCTCATCTCTTGAAATTCAAAGAAAAAAGGGAGAAAAAGACAGAGAAAGAAGAGAGAAAATAAATGTGTCACTCAGTGTCTCAAGGATTTACATGTGATTTCCATACTTCTCTGTTTTAGTCTTTATTTTAATGTGATCTAAAAAGATGAAGTACATTATTGCAGGTAGTATGAGGAGGAGATACCAGGAGAGTATACAGTATATCACAAAAGGTTCTGCTATTTGGCAAAGACAGACCAGGAATGCAGGTGGATCACAAGCATGATGAATGGATTAGCCTGCTGCTGTGTTTAAAGTTCTGTCACTTAATTTTGTACTCCTATTAATGACAAAGGACAGATTACATCTGTCCAGGGAGCTAGCCCACATGGTGATGTTCTTTGTTCTTTGTGACATCACGCAATAGCCCCCTGCTCTCTCAGTTGCTGAAATGGTGACAGTGTACCGTCTCCATTACCGGGTCTTTCCAGAACACCGTGGTGGGGATCAGTCAGACCAATCAGTTGATGCACCTCATCCGCAGTGCATTTAAAGGTGAGGAGAGGCGATCATTTGATCGGTGAAGACAACACTCAGCTGTGTTAAACCCACTCACGTCATTTCTCTTCTGGCACTTATGCGGAGGGGCAGGGACGGAGGCGTGGGTGTGCCTCGCTGCGCCTAGAGTGCGCCTCTATGGGCACTGCAGGAAACTTGCAAAGTGCGCTGGACACACCCTGTTGGCGCAGTGCAGATGTGGTGCAGGGCAGGTGCGCCCGCGCCTGGTCTACAAAATTAGAGCCCATAGCCTTTAACATGCTTTTCTATAATTTTCTTTCTAAGCTCTCTCCGTAGCTGCTGTGGTCCACGTTCAGTATGGTACACATCACGATACCAAACAGCACAGTGACTACTTTTCACCCTTTAAATAGGCAGACTGACTGATTAAATAACATACCTGAATCTTTGAGAAGCCCAGTGAATAAAATCAAATTTGAAATTTTAAAGTCCTGTTAAAAATAAATCTGTTTACATTTTCAATTTTAAACCAGTTATTTAAATATTTCTAAAATCCTTTTTGTTTTTGCGACAGGTGTTCATAACCTAGTAATATTTATGACGGGTTTAACTTTTTAGGATGTCTAGCATTCAGCTGATAATATATAACTGCATCTTTGTGTTATATCATCAACTCATTTTATTCACCGATACTGTTTATGCTTTGAGAGTTTACCTGACTTCAAAGCACAGGCAAATGTGGTTAATGTTTGAAGTTAAAATGTATCAACAAGTAGAGGTAGAAAACTGTTCTCTATTGTACAAAAATAGATGTGGCCTGTCAAATCACACAAACCTTACGCCGTCAAATTACCATCAATGAGTTATACCATGCCAAAAGTTTAGAAATGGTTCAATAATATTATTGCTATCTTTTATATGACAAGATAATAGCACTTGCTGTTGACACTATTGTGCTGTCAAATCTTCATTCTTTCTTTTCTCTATCAGTGGTTTGAGCCATCTCAGTTTGGAACATACTGGGCAGTCCTCTCCTGCAGCATGAATCTGGCAGGCAGCTTGGGCCCCATTATTGCAACAGTGTTGGCCCAGAGCTACAGCTGGAGGACAATAATGTCAGTATCTGGAATGGCATGTGTGGTCTTCTCATTTGTTTGTCTGCTGCTGATCAAGAATGAGCCCAAGGAAGTAGGGCTGTCAAACATTGAAGCAGCAGCGAATCATGGAAAAAGAGGTGAGGATGACTTTAATGTTCTGTATTTATTTTTAATACCAGTATCATTCTCATTCACATTGTATTTTTTTCTGATAAAAAAATACAATGTGACTGAGTTCTGTGTTAACTCACTTTGTTAGTTAACACAGAACTGTGCATATCATGCAGACTTGTATGTGTGTAGGTGGAAGTGTATATGTATGTGTGTGCCACAGCCTACTGTGACCAAAAAGGCCATTTGTTTGGTGGACTCTGAACTCAGCAAAGGTGAAAAGAGTACCAAAAATTTGCACTAAAGTACAAGTACTGTTACTTTGCTTAAATTGTACTTGATTACAAGTAAAAGCACTGGTGTTAAAAGAAGTACTGAAGTAAAACTATGAAGTTCAATTCATTACTTTTTAACTGCTGGATATTTTATTCATTATCAATGGAAGGCATTAGATATGATTCACCTGTATGAAATATCTATGTTAAAAGCATATTTCTCGAACCAGCTAAAGAGCTATTTTGCCCACCATTCCTACCAAAAGAATCTGTCTGGAGCTACAAATCAACCTGAACCTGAATGTGAACCTTAAAATTAAGACAGCAGCACATGTTTTATGCACTGACTTATGCGCAGTCCACTGAAAACAACCCTGAGACCCACTTTTGAGCCCTCAGGTTTAGAACCACTGCACTAGTAGACTCGTTTGAACTTTCAAAGATTGTTCTTATATCATGGAGAAGTAGAAACTAGACTCAAAGAGTGCATACCTCCACCAAGTAGCTCTGTTCCAGCAGTGGCTTTATCACAATCCCTGTGAAAGATAAGATGCGGACCAAACTCAACACATACATGAAGGTTGTTATCCTGTATGAACACAACAGGTTTTGGAAACATCACTTAATAATTATATTTTATATGAATTATTGAATGTTGTAAATGGGATTTCCCATTCTAAAGTTCAAAATTTTTTGTGACAAAAATTCTGGATTGGATCCAGATGAAATTTGCTTTGATATTAGAGACATGGACCCCATATGATCCTGCAAAATTGGAAGCAAAGCTATTGAGAAATGGCAGAGGTATGATTTTAAAAATTCCACCTTATGTTTACCTATGGGTTCTTTGTTAAATTTTGTGTTGAATCCAGACCAATATCTGTATCATCACCATAATTTAATGGCTTCTTCCTCGGACCAAACTACACCTCTAGTAAAGTTTTCACTGAAATCCACCAACATAACTTCCTTGGTGGAGGTAATAAGCAATGCAGGATACCACAGGATAAATTTATCATGATATGAAATCAAACGGTCAGAACTGGACTGTTTAAGCATGTTGAGTGTTGATTAACCAAAAGACTGACATGTAATTTTTAAATTTTTGTCCACTTTAGTCGCACACACGAGTAGCAAAACACAGTTTAATTAACAAAAATCACACAAAGTGATTGATAATCCCTCACTGTCTGCTGTGCTGCACACCTTTGCATGCCTTCACATGTTTTTACGCTCACCGGCACACGGAAGAGCATACATAGGCGCTGAGCGATTCAGGACTTATTTAAATGAAATGTTCATGTGCACATGGGCTAATTACAAAAGTGCACAACTGACAGACAACAGCAGTAACAGCTACACTTTGAATATAGTATATCAGGCCACAGAGCAGATGGTGGATGCATCACTATGGATATTTGGCGAATGAAAGTTAACCTGATACGCCAGACATACAGTTTCATATATCCGCCACGGAAATATTTCACAAGCCCATCAGGAAAGAGCATTCCAAAATGTTTTCAGAGGCAGAACCTTCAAAACAACAGCAGCTTGTGATTGGATGATCGTTCGGCTTCTTGACAGATCAATCATTATATACCAATGCTGTGTGAGATATGATGTAGCAGCTTATGCTACATCATACCTAAGGTAGCTTAAACTACCTTAGACTGTAGTTCATTCAATCATTCATTCATTTTCTATACCCCTGATCCCTTTCGGGGTCGGAGGGGAGGCTGGAGCCTATTCTAGCTCTCATTGGGCGAGAGGCGGGGTACAACTTGAACCAGTCGCAAGTCAATCACAGGGCCACATAGAGAGATGGACAACCATTCATGATCGCACTCATACCTAAGGGCAATTTCGAGTCACCAGTTAACCTAATGGACACGTTTTTAGTCAGTGGAAGGAAGCCGGAGTGCCCAGAGAGAACCCAAGGATGCACGGGAAGAACATGCAAACTTCACACAGAAAGGCCCCTGTTCGACCTGGGAATCTAACCAGGGACCTTCTTGCTGTGAGGCATGTGCACTACCTGCTGCGCCACCGTGCCACACCCTGAGATTATCGTCTTACATGAAAATATACCACACAGATGTATCATTTACCACCTATATTTGGGAAAAACCTCCTCAAAGACAATGCCCACCAAGGTCTGCCAATACCTTCTCAGGAGAGCATTTTTCACCAAGTATCACTAAACAATGACGACCACAGACCAACAGAATCCAGTGGGGAGAAGAGCAAAAACATTATTTCTCATAACCCAAGCTTCAAGTAACTTTCTTCGCTCCTCTTTCAAAGAAAAAATGTAGTCAATTTCTGAAGAAAACCAAAGATATTGCCAAAACTTGGAGACCGCCTCAGAAGCCACCATTGTTTAAAAAATGCAGTTACTTCCTGTTGTTGTTTTAACAGCTGCAGCTCCCACCTCTCTTGCCTGATTGGGTCATTAAGTCTTTGCCGAGTGAAGTCATTGGACAATTGAAGTTGGCAAGATGGACATGCAGGATTTCAGAAAATAACTCAGGCAGGTCTGTTCTGCAAGGCCAGATGAAAATCTCATTTCCAATTTCATTCATATTACATACTGTTTAAGTGAAGGTAGTGTTTCTTTGGTACATTGTTTAACATTAATGATCAGACTTAGGGATTGTTTTTAATGTGTTACGTGAATGATCAGACTTGCATCACTGGTTGCTGCACTGGGACCAGTGTAAATAGTAAGATGTTGGGTCAGGAAACTGTTTAATAGACATAGCTAAACATCAAGTACTTTCAAGTCTGATAGGCAAGTGCTCATGCCATCCCCCACGTGTCAAGAAAAAATGCTTCCCCAGCGGATGCCTGCCTCGCCCATGTCTAAAACGGCTCCCTTGTGTGTCACACTCTTCACAGACAAATCATTATCAATCAACGCTGCTAGGTATGACGCAGCAGCTCGCACTGTACCATTATCTGAAATAATTCTCAGTTTCATTCATGTTACATGCTGTTCTGGAGGTATGTTACCTCCAGAAACCTGTGCCTGCTGCTGCTGCTGCTGCAGTGAGTTGTCCTTTTCCATGGATTAATTCAATCAATCTATCAATCTTTATTTGTATAGCGCCAATTCATAACAAGTGTTATCTCAAGACACTTTACAATAGAGCAAAAGCTCTTCATTTTGTGGATACACATATATGCATAGAGACTGTACATATATACATATAAAGATACACATATACATATATATACAAATATATACATCCAACACCCAACATGAATCCATATAGCCAATCATGAATCCCTCCATCATGGCGGAAGAAAAACCTTCTGTTAAGCAGCAGGAAATCTTGAATGTGGATCCCAGTCTCATGATGAACAGCAAATCCACACAATGCTGTGTTGGGTGTGAGGGCAAAGGAAGGGAGGTAAGAGGAGACAAGTGGACTAGAATAAGAACTAAAGTTAGGGACAGGTTCATGAACACAGACCTGTCATCTGATTTATTAGAGGTTAGCCTCTTGAGATGCTACATCTCATTTTCAAAAGGGTCCTCATGTCTGAATAGTTGTGGTGATCATTTTATAGTAGTATAACCAATGATATTCTTACTTAAAATAAGAATTTATGGTAGTGACGAACTCATGGATGCCTAGACCACAAGTGCATCCCAACCATATTTGTCTCCATTAAGTATAAATGTATTAAAGGCCTCTTGAGATGTGACGTCCCATTTTCAAGAGGGACCTCATGCCTATGTGGTAATAAGAAATAGATACTGTAGATGTATTGATCATGGATCCTGCTAATATCTACATGATAATGGGAATGGAATGTTTCTAATAAAATGGCCAGCTATGTGTCATGTCTATAATTGTAGTTCTATTTCATCCTTCCTGACCGCCAGAGGCGGTGCTTTAAGCACTGAATGACACCATATCGCGCATGCGCAGGTCGAGTAGCTATACCAACAGAGTCACGTGTGACCCCCTGATGACCCCACCGGGTCTATATCTTCCGGTGTCATCAGAGGATCTGGTCCTTTTACATCTTCTCGCTCCCGTTGATACAGGCAGTACTCCAGAGGGTTCTACAGGAGGGCCACAGGTTGCTCTTGGTAGCCCCCTTTTGGCCAGGGAGACCATGGTTTCCCCTCCTGCACAGACTTTGTCGCAGCCAGCCATGGCGCCTACCAGACCGAACAGATCTGCTGTCCCAGATGGGGGGTCGTATCTGGCACCCCAACCCTGGTCGCCTCCAGTTGTGGGTTTGGCCTCTGCAGGGCCCTTCTGACCACTGAGAGATTGCTCAATCTCCGTGCGACGGACAGTGTTAAATGCTAGGGCACCTTCCACTCGCATTCAGTATGAGAACAGGTGGCAGCTGTTCTCAACGTGGTGCACAGGTAAGGGTCTGGACCCTGAGCACTGTGCGGTACCGGCAATCCTCGAGTACTTGCAGTCGCTCTTAGATGCTGGTCGTTCCCTCTCTACCCTAAAGGTTTATGTCGCTGCCATTTCTTCCCGGCATGTCCGGGTGGACAATAACACTGTTGGGTGCCACAAATTGGTTTCTCTTTTTTTGAGGGGGGCTATGAGGCTCCATCCGCCATTAGCTCAGAGAGCACCGGCTTGGGATCTGCATCTCGTGCTTGATAATTTATGCCTGCCTCCCTTTGAGCCCATTGTCGAGGCAGATCTGCAATGGTTATCGGCAAAGACTGTTTTCCTCCTTGCCATTACTACAGCTAAGCAGTGGGGAACTCCATGCTCTGTCTGTAGATCCTGCATGTCTGAGGTGGAGCCCAGATGAATCAGGGGTCACCTTGTGGCGAGGGCCTCCTTTCTGCCCAAGGTCCTGTCAAGATCGAATCTCGATCAGCCGATACAGCTGGCAAGGTTCAACCCCCACAGGGGAGGATGGCAGGTCAGCCCTGCTCTGCCCTGTGAGGGCCTTGAGAGCATCGTTGACCGCACTGCAGGTATCTGAAGGTCGGACCTGTTATTTGTGTGTCATGGTGGTCCTCGGAGGCTGTGCTCTCTCAAAACAACGTTTGTCCCACTGGATTGCAGATGTGATTAGCCTGGCATACCAGGCAGCTGGTCGGCCGATGCCCCCTGGTGTGCGGTGCCATTCCACGAGGGGCGTCTCCACATCATGGGCAGCCCTGAGGGGTGTGCCCCTGGCTGACATATGTGCTGCGGCCTCTTGGACTTCGCCAAGCACATTCACGAGGTTCTACAGGGTAAACATCCCCGAACCCCATCCACTGGGTGTGGTCTTACGACGCGATCCATCAGCTCCAATGTAATCGGAATGGTATGTTGGATCCCTCGTGACTATGTTGGTATGAGTCATCCAGTGCTTAAAGCACCGCCTCTGGCGGTCAGGAAGGATGAAATAGAACGATAGTTACGTATGTAACTGCGGTTCTATGAATCCTGGATGACCGCCAGAGATTCGGGTCACTCGGAATCCTCTTGTCTCGCGAGAAGATTCTGAAGGACCAGATCCTCTGATGACACCGGAAGATATAGACCCGGTGGGGTCATCAGGGGGTCACACGTGACTCTGTTGGTATAGCTACTCGACCTGCGCATGCGCGATATGGTGTCATTCAGTGCTTAAAGCACCGCCTCTGGCGGTCATCCAGGATTCATAGAACCGCAGTTACATACGTAACTATCGTTTTTATGAGTCTAATTTATGAACTATAAGCTGGTCCCTAACTGAAAGCTTTATCAAAGAGGAATGTTTTAAGTCTAACCTTAAAGGTAGAGAGGGAGTCTGACTCCCGAACTGTGGTCGGTAAATTGTTCCAGAGAAGAGGAGCCTGATAACTGAAGGCTCTACCTCCCATACTACTTTTGGAGATTGATGGTACCACAAGTACACGTGCTGCAGCCTTTTGGACCAGCTGAAGCGTCTTAAGCGACTTGCTGGGACAGCCTGAAAAAAGAGAAATACAATAGTCCAGTCTAGAGGTAACAAAAGCATGGACTAGCTTTTCAGCATCGCTCTGGGACAGGATAGGCCTGATTTTAGAGATGTTACGAAGATGAAAAAAGGCTGTTTTTGAAATTTGCTTTATGTGAGAATTGAAGGATAAATCCTGATCAAATAGAACTCCTAGATTTCTAACAGTTGTGCTTGGTGCCAGACTAATGCCATCTATGGCAGTTAAATCACTAGAAAAGGATTTGCTTAGGTGTCAAGGGCCCAGCACAATAATCTCTGTCTTGTCTGAGTTAAGAAGAAGAAAATTTCTGGCCATCCAGGTTCTGATGTCCTTTAGACAGGCATCTAGTTTGTCTAACTGGTTTGTCTCACCTGGCTTCAGTGATACATAGAGCTGTGTATCATCAGCGTAGCAGTGAAAATTAACAGAGTATTTCCTCATGATATCACCAAGGGGAAGCATATATATAGAGAAGAGAATTGGACCTAGCACAGAACCTTGAGGAACCCCGTGACTTACTTTAGAGTACACAGAGGACTTGTTGTTCACGTGTACAAACTGATATCTATTAGATAAGTAGGACTTTAACCAATTTAAGGCAGTTCCTGTAATCCCAAGTAACACCTCTAATCTCTGTGCAAGAACACCGTGATCAATGGTGTCGAAAGCAGCACTAAGATCTAACAAAACAAGTATGGAGAGACGTCCTTCATCTGAAGCTGAAAGTAGATCATTGGTTACTTTAACTAGAGCAGTCTCTGTGCTGTGATGAGTTCTAAATCCTGACTGAAAGTCCTCAAGCAGGCTATTGTCTTGAAGGAAGTCGCACAACTGATCAGCCACTACTTTCTCCAGGATCTTTGAAGCAAATGGAAGGTTTGATATAGGCCTGTAGTTAGATATGTTTCTGAATCGAGGTTAGGTTTTTTAAGGAGGGGTTTGATTACTGCTGTTTTAAAAGACTGTGGTACGTAGCCCGTTGATAGAGATGTATTTACTGTCTCCAGCAACAATGGACAAACTAGGGGAAAGACCTCCTTGAACAGTTTAGTTGGGATCGGGTCTAAAGGACAGGTTGATGATTTAGAGGAGGAGACAAGAGAATTTAGCTCCTGAAGGCTGATTGTAGAGAAGCAGTCTAACTCAGGTCTGACTACTACTACATTTAAAGGTACGGCAGGTTCAGCTGGAGATAAAGAGTTGCTAATTTTATCTCTAATTTTCAGAATTTTATCATTGAAAAAGCTCATAAAGTCCTCACAACTCAGGGCTAGAGGAATCACAGGCTCAATAGAGCTCTGACTCTGTGTCAGCCTGGCTACAGTGCTGAAAAGGTATCTGGGGTTGTTTTATTTTCTTTTTAATTGGTGTGGTTGCAGGTTACAGAAACAAAAGGCCAAAAATATTAATTCAAATTGTGGGCATACTCAGTGGTGACTGTTGATTTTAAAAGTAGAGAAATAGATTACATTACATAAATTGTATTGTACTAAAGTATGAGTTAAATTTCTCACTTAAAAAACATACTCAAAAGTGCAAGCACTCAAAAAATCTTAGCCTTGAAGAGCAGAACAAACCTGCCTGATTCTGAAATCATGCATATCCATCCTGCCAGCCTTCACTGTCAAACGGTTTCACTCGGCTAAATGCTTAACGGCCCAATCAGGGGAGAGAGGCGGGAGCAGCGGGAGCTGGAGTAGCCGACGTGCAACAACAGGAAGTGACTTGACTGAAGTTTTTGGAAAATAATGGCAGCTAATGCCGGTTAGCCTGTGGTCATCATGGTTACTCGGTATCACCTAGTATCACTTAGCGAAATATGCACTCCTCAGAAGTGTACTTTGTCGGGATTGTCCTTGACGAGGGTTATGTCACATTTAAGAGTAAAATTATACATCTGTGTTGTATAATTTAATGTGAAACGGTAGTCTTAAGGTAGTCAAGCCAATGGCTAACAGCTGTTAGCCACTAGGACTAATGGCTAACAAGGGCAAACAACAGTCAATGGCTGTTAGCCCCGCTGCGGCTAACAACAGCTAGCAAAACTTAGCTGCAGTGGCTAACAACAGTTAGCCGCCACAGCTAACGGCCATCAACTGTTGTTTGTCTTGTTAGGCCTTAGCCATAGTGACTTAGAAGGTCCTGCCCCTGAAAACATTTTTGCAGGGCTCCTTCCCAGATGGATTAGTGAAATATTTCCAATATGGAACTGTCCATCTGGCATGTCAGGTTAATAAAATCTACTTAGCTACAGTAATGTGGGTATTTGTAATTTGTTACTTTCAAACATGGTACTCAGTGTGCTCCCACATGCCTCCTGTATGTGTTGCGATATGATAGATTTGGCATAAAAACGGATAAAAAAAAGTCAGTACACCCAAATCATGCCACTGCAAAATTGACAAAGTATGGTTGTTGGTCAAGATGTAGGTTTCCGTAGTTTTATGATTTTCTCATTAGCAGAGGATGAAATCCTTGATCTTTGAGATCCAAGGTCTTAAAAGTTTACCCCTAAGTTAGAGTGGACAATTGTACAACAGTTCAAAAAAAGTCTCATCCAACATTCTAAAGAAAATCACGTTGCAATCATGCATTGATCACATGTATAATTAGACCATAGCTGAAACATGTCCCTATCCTCAAAAGTTGAATACTGGAAGATGCTGTGCATATTTCCACCTTAACTGTTTTTAATGAGTCTTTTAGAGGCTGTGATCCAGCTACATTCATAGTCAATTAAAATAAACAATTTGTGATATAAAAATGATTCTGCTTTATGTTCAGGAGTCTCTGGAGATGAAAGTAGTCTGTCAGACTTCTTGCTTTCACCCTACCTGTGGCTGTTATCTGTTTCCTACTTGGTGGTGTTTGGGGTGAAGACAGCCTGCACCGACTGGGGACAGCTTTTCCTCATTCAGGAAAAGGGCCACACAACACTTATGGGTACAGGCACTTTTTTTTTTGAAGAATTCATGAGTGGTTTATTTTTCTGACTACTGCATTTTTTTTATAGGTAGCTCATATATGAGTGCCTTAGAAGCTGGAGGCTTGTTGGGCAGTCTTGCAGCAGGATACCTTTCTGATAAAGCTGTGGCCTCAGTAAGTTACAGAGCACACAAGTTACACAAGTAACTTGTGCAACACAAATGTAAATGTAAATTTTACACAGCCCTTTACAACAGCCCTTTTGGTGAACCAAAGCGCTTTACAATAGGTAGTAAGTGAACAGCAACAAATAAAAACAATTAAAAACAATAAAAACAAGTAAAAGCAGTAAAAGCAATAAAAAACAATAAAAGCAATAAGAGCATTAAAAATACAATAAGTTAAAGTGAAATCATTTAAAAGTGTCACCACACTACAGGGTATTAAAAGCCATCCTAAATTAATAGGTTTTCAGTCCAGATTTGAAAAGGCCCAGCTCAGAAATGAGCACATTTTGGCAGAGCGCTTATTCCAAAGCTGTAGCTGTAGTTAATTTTTTTAGGAATAAGTCCAAACTGATTAATTTTGACAGCTTTGTAACACATCTGTTACCTCAGTTACATGCAAAACTGCTTTGCATAAATACATTTTTGCAATTGACCAAAATTCATAGTCACTAACATTAACATATTATTTCATTTACACCCAGAAAAGAGGAGACATCTATTTTTTGTAATATGAAAAGAAAGGCCCTTAATAGTGTCATATTGGTAAATTGCATTGTAACCTGGTTCATTGCCCTGAAATGGAGGAATCCAGTGCTTTTTACAAAGTCATTTATGGTTTTAAGGAGCACCACATTTCCAATCCTAGACTCTCAAAGTTACCATCCTTACACACTTATTAGTAGTCAGTTACTGTTAGTTTCTGTCAATGATTAAATATTATACTTTTCCTATAATTCACCTCCAACATTTAACAATGCTCTTTAACTATAATTGCGCAGTTTTTATTTTAATTTTAGTCAAACATTTCTTCTGTTCTAATCTAAGTATAACTATTAACTTAACTTACTTATCATTGATGATTTTGTTGTAATATAATGCCTGGTAACTACAGTGTGTTTTTTTTTTTTTTTTTTTTGCCAATGTGATTAGACTTTGCTTTACTGTTTAATGGTAGGTGTGGAGGGAAAAAAGGAGCTCTTGCCATTTTCCTTTTGTGCCAAAAGTAATTTTATGATTCAGCTGGCCAAAAAATCAAACGCTGTGCTAACCTAGGGTACTCATGGGATAAGGGTCTCTCACTGTGAGTGCGAAGTATGCATCCTCATCTCTGAATGTGGCTGCAGTCAAATCTACAATATCTTACCCTGATATGCCAATGAATACTGTCTGATAGACTTATCTAGCTGTATGTTATTTTTTGATTGGTAGTTGATCTTACGACTTGGTCATGTCAAGCTCCCGTTCAGCTCAGTGATACTCAGAGCATCTTGCTACATGTTGCATGAATACATGTGTAGCTAGGTGGGCGTTACACAATACAATTTTCATGCGTGAGAAATACCAGGTTTGGTGTGTTAGCATGAGAAATGGTTAAAAAGAGTGTGTCACACATAAAATTGGTGAGACTTGAGAGCCCCTGCCAATCTATTTTAAATTAACACAAAGGTGCACAAGCAATCAATAAATCATTAAATAATTATTTTACAGTACCAAATCATAACAAATGCTATTTCAAATAAATTTACAAGGAGTAGGCCATACTCTTTTTTTGTTGGGTGCGTTGGACCCCACTTGTTTTTCCACTGGCTTAAATTTTGTACCACTTTGGATGGACCTTTGAAGGCTTCAATACATTCAAAATGTCAGTAATTCTACAGGATGTTCAAAACTTGCAAGAATATCAATGTCTAGTAGTTGTCTCGTGTTTTTGTTGGATTCTGTCTTCATAAACCACTAACAACTTTCAACAGAACAAAAAAAATGCATAAATCATGGTGCTCCTGAGTGAACAAAACTTTGATTGTGTCAATGAGCCAGGCCCTCAAATTTGGGCCACAGGAACCATCTGGAGAGCTAAGTCTCAGAGTTTTTAAGCAAGGAATTGGTGAATATTTGAAAGCATTGCAGTGGTGGCAGCTAAAGGTGTGGTTTTACTCATTGTGCCTAAGCAAACATTTCGAAATAATAGAACAGAAAAGATTGATCATTTTCAAATAAACAGATCTCCTTTATTACGGACTATTTCTCTTTGAGACATGGTATAATTATAGCACAGACTACATACGTTCCAGCAAAGTCTTGTTATCCATTGACAACAGGAACTACCCATTACATCTCCCCTTTAATAAAACTAATTGGCATTGTATTTTATATTGTTGGAAAGCCTGATATGGTACAACTTGCAAAGATCATGTGTTCATGAAATGAGTAGGTGGACACAATTTGGCGTTGCACATGTTCATCGAATCGGCATCCATGCAGAGTCGCTTGTGGAGGATTTGATAGCCTACTACCTCTCCCCATGAATCGGTTTGGGATGGCCCATAATATGGCGGACCCTCCGCGAGGACGCGCAAATGGAGTGGTAGTGGTTAGGGAGAGTATTTAGGGGCCAGTTTGAAAAAGACCCCATGTCAGGAAGTGAGTGTTGAATAACTACGAGGGTACATGAGTTATTCTGACAGGTTGTGAGTGAGCATTAGGGGTGCAACGGTTTACGGTTTAAAACCGAACCGTACGGTTCGCCCTGCACGGCTCAATTCGCCTTTATGAAGCGCGCTTTTTCGGTTTTGCTATTAATTCATTTCTTACAGCTGTGAGATGGATTTCTCTAGCCAGCGCCTGCTCTCCGGCTGTGCTGACAACCCCTCTTCCCCTCCTCGCACAGCTCTGTACAAAACCCCGCCCCGCTAGTAAATATCCAATCGCTACTGTGTAATAGGAGCCGAGCACATGGCCGAGTGGGCGGCGTCTCTCACTCTGGAGCTCGGCTCGGCTCGGCTCGGCCTCACAAAAGCTAAGACGAAGAAGGAGAAAAACTCAATAAAAAGTTATGGCGTTCAGTCTGCGGTGTGGGGACATTTCGGTTTCCTTATGGATTATAATGATGAGGGAGAGAAAACATCTCAGACTGCAGAAGTGACGCGCATGCTCAGTTTAACAGTAATGACAACCAGTGTTGGTAATAACGGCGTCAGAGTATAACGGCGTTACTAACGGCGTTATTTTTTTCAGTAACTGGTAATCTAATTAATTACTTTTTCATGCGTTACAACGCCGTTACCATTACTAACAGGGAAATGTGGCACGTTACTTTGCACCAATGTCAAGCAGCTGTTATCCGACCTGCCTCACCCCCAAATCCCACGGCACACGGAAGCGCCGTGCCACGGTCTTGCCCTGACAGACAAAACCCACTGAAAGTGCGCACCGAGCAGCGCTACGCCGTGCAGGGGGAGGGCTGATGAGCACAGCGATGTCACACACTCATGAAGCATGTTGTAGACTGAGAAAAGAAATAAACAACACCTCTCTTCGCTTCTCTAAGGTCCCGTGGCTGGTCCCAACCACACAGCTTCGTGATTTATTTTACTTCTCCGCGCAAAAATAGATCTGAAGCGAATCTCCAGCGCCATGGCGCGCAGCGCTGCATTGGCAGGTAAAGTAATTGCATCAATTACTTTACCTGGTAACTAATTACATTTATGAAGGAGTAATTCCGTTAGTAATTCAGTTACTTTTTTAGGAAAGTAACTAGTAACTATAACTAATTACTTTATTGAAGTAATGTGCCCAACACTGATGACAACAGCACAGCAGGGTGTGATGAAGGACAACAAACACAGAGCAAAAGTGAGCTTTACAATGCTGGAGAAGTTTGTTCCCATGACGTAGAACCGAATGTTACAGCAGCTCACCTTGAGTGAGCTCTTATTAAAGTAATGACAGCTATATTTTATTTCTTATAAACTTTAAGGTGGACGCTCTCTCCCGCACCGGGGTCTCTCCTGCCGACCCTGCTGATG
The DNA here is from genome assembly GCA_036419115.1 of Scarus forsteni. Classification (NCBI taxonomy): domain Eukaryota; kingdom Metazoa; phylum Chordata; class Actinopteri; order Labriformes; family Labridae; genus Scarus; species Scarus forsteni. Next base: position 4,822,855 of record JAZDUH010000331.1, on the reverse strand, counting down.
ACAGATCGCTGCTGGAGAGCCAAACATCTCAGAGCCATAGTGCGCTGAACAGGTGACAAAGAGGCAAAAACTTAGTTTTACCATCTGTTCTGATGTTTCTTAGTTTGTCTGAGAGCAGATCAAACAGGATCAGACTGCTCTCTGAATAACGCTGTCTCATAGGAACATACAGCCGTGCGCAAATACGCACGGATGAGATGGACAGCGGTATTATTAGAGTCTCCACGTCCTCTTGTTTTTTAGTCTGATTAATCCATTTAAAAAGTCGGCGCAGTGTTAATAAACTAAGTTAATCAGAAATCATAATACAAACGTATGATTCATTCACGTTTATTGTTTATTGTGTGTTATGGAGACGTCAGTCGATCGCCCAGCGCTCTCACTTTTTCTCATCACTCCTCCTTTTATCCATTGTTTAATCAAGCTTGTAGCTGGAAAAACAACTAAAACTCTTTATTTTAGGACAAAAAAATGCTATAATAGTAAATTGTATTTCAGTAGTCAGTCACTACACGAGCCAGGGAGCTAAGAGGCACTCTAACCGTTTAAAATGTTTACATTTGAAGTGTCTGTCTTATATAAATGTCATAAAACTTTATTTAAGCCAAATAATAGTTAATACCAAGAGGCATTGTCATAATATAGTTTTCTTAAAAGCAAAATAAAGGGAGTCTTTTGGAAAGTCAAACTTCTTGTTTTTTTTAATGCAAAATACGAACCGAAACCGTGACCCCAAAACCGAGATACAAACCGAACCGTGGGCTAACTGAACCGTTGCACCCCTAGTGAGCATACAGGGTATTTTAAGCAGCAGGGAGTGTAATTAACAAGACGCAGGAGAAACACATAAGGGAGTGGCCAGGTGATATAGCACAAGAAAAAATAACAAAAAAAAGTTTCTTAATTAACTTAGACACATTGATTGGGCTAATTTCAGCACCGAGGCTGAATAAAATCATGTTGCAGAAAGGTTCTCTGCTAATATGTACGCTATTTCTCATTTTTATTCGGGTACTCGCCCAAAGGGGAAGGACCTCTTCTAGCCAGAGCCAGATGCCCGAAGGTCATTGTGTTTGCATCATTTCTTTCTTCTTATTATCATTATGTTGACCCACTCTTTGAACTTTAATTTGACCCCCTAAACATGCTCAAAAACTCACCAAAATTAGAATAAACCTTGAAAAAAAAGAATGAAAAAATTATCCTTAAACATGTCAAAACGTTCTCTCTAGCACCAACTGGTTACGCTAAGACAGACCTCATAGCCACTAGGAATGCCGCAGAGAGATATAACCAACGGCAAACGTAGGTCTCATCCACGCCCATAAATCATGTGCTGACATCCCTGACCTATCTCAAACAGGAAGTGGGCAATTTGGATTTCAAAATAAAAGTTTGCTCTAAAAAGCTAAAAATATGCTAGACGGAGAAATGATCTCCTCCTAGACCATGAATAGTATCAGCTTGAAATGCGGACAGATGAGAGAGGAGACACTGATGAACAAAAGTTATGAAGGGATTTGTTGTTTCTCAAATGGTTTTCAAATGACAAGCCCTCAAAGTTAGTCATGCCTGAAACAGGCCTCGCAGCTCCTCTCATTCAAATGAATGGAGGCACGACAGAACAGCAAGAGACATCCTGTGTCAGTTGGGCCTCTACAGAAATAACGAAACAAAATTCAGCTTTTTAAGTTACATTACTGGATTTCTGACAAAATTTCACATAAAAAGGTCACATTTTTAGAGAGATTAGGTCAAAATTGTGGCAACTGTGAAAAAATGTTTCAGAGCTATCGTTGCTCTGAAGCTGAGGCCAGTTGGGATGTCTCTGCCTGACTGACAGTTGAGTGCAGGTGACACTTAAAACAGAGCAGTTCCAGATGATGTCATCCCATTCCATGGCTGCAGGTCATGTAGTCATGACAACAGGAGGAGCAATAGAATGTCTCATACACAGCCATTATAATGACTGAGGCTGCTGACAGAGCTGCAGAAACACATATCAGTCTAACTTATAGCAGTTTAAAGGGATGAAAAGGGATGAAACCCTCAAAATGGAGGTCAATGGGGCATGAGGGACTTTCGAGGGACAGAGCGAGGACCCGTCCAATGCTGCTTGCAGCTTTAATTTATTTTTTTTATCTCTCTACCACTTCCCTAGTGGTCATGAGGTCTGTTTTGGTGAATTTAGGGGGTTGCTGGAGAGCTCATTTTGGTATGTTAATTCTGTTGTTTGATCGAATTTTTCGCCGAATCTGAGGTGCGTGCCAGTTTTGGTGAGTTTTTGAGCATGTTTATGGGTTTTAAATTAGTGTTTTCGCATCCGAAAGTCTAATAACATTAATAATAAGAAAGAAATGTTAATAATTATTAAAGCTGCAAGCAGCATTGGATGGGTCCTCACTCTGTCGCAGGTCCGTCATGCCTGTTTGACCTCCATTTTGAGGGTTTCATCCCTTTTCATTCCTTTAAACTGCTCTAAGTTATACTGATGTGTGTTTCTGCAGCTCTGTCAGGAGCCTCAATCTTTCTAATGGTAGTGTATTATAAATTCCATTATTCCTCCTTCAGCTAGGGACATCAAAGGCAGAGAAGAATGAAATCATTCTTTGGCCAAAATTGCCCTAAGATTGAGTGGCAACTTGTGAAACACTGCCTCACAGATGCCACAGTTTTGACCAAATCTTTCTAAAAAATTGATATTTTAACAGCAATTTTGTCAAGAATCCATCTATGTAATTTATAAAGCTGTAGTTTTTTCTTTAGAGGCCTAACTGCCACTGTTTGTCCGATTTGTGTTTCTCCATTCCCCATTCATTTAAATGGAAAGCTGGGAGGGCTATATCAGGGAAACGGTTTGAGAAACAACTAATTCCTTCAAAGCATTTCATCCACCATGACTCCACTGTCATCTCTCTGTTTTTTAAGCTGATAAAATTTCTGGCCTCAGAGGAGATCATTTCTGTATGATTTTATTTTGAAAGGCAAATTGCCGGTTTCCTGTTTGAGATATGTTTTCAGAACTACATCCAACACTTTTGCGTCTCGATGAGACAAACATTTTGGTGTTGGTTTGATCTCTCTAAGACAATCCTAGTGGAAGTTACACCTCTTACAGTGCTCTTTTTTGTCCATAGGTGGCGCTGGAGAGCAGATTTTGGAATGATATGGGTTATTTTTTCATACCATTTGGCATGTTTGTCAGTTTTGGTCAGGTTGTGAGCTAGTTAGGGTTGTCAAATCATAGTATGAAGGGGGAATGATCAAATGAGTTTTATTTTGAAAGGCAAATTGCCATTTTTCTGTTTGAGACAGGTCAGTAGTGTCAACAGATGATTTGCGGGTCTTGATGAGACGAACTTTTTGACATTGATTTGATCTCTCTGAGACTTTCCTAGTAGAAGTTGCAGCTGTTTTAGTGCTTTTTTTAGTCCATAGGTGGCACTAGAGAGCACATTTTGGGATGTTTGGGGTTAATTTTTTCATTTGATCAAATTTTTCACTGAGTCTGAGGTGTGTGCCAGTTTCGGTGATTTTTGAGCATGTCAATATCATGTAATGACATGAAAAATCATGGCATGTCATGGGGTCAAATTAAGGTTTTAAGAAGAAAAAAATAGAATGAAGAAAGAAACTATACAAAAACATTGGTCCTTCAGGCAAGGACCCTAACAATAAGAAGAAGACCTCCAGCTTGAAGAGGTCCTTAGGCGAGGACCCTAATTAAAACATAACATAGCATCCGGTTCTGGTTAAGCATGCGTGTGTGTTAGACGTGTCCTTACAGCTCCTGCTCAAATTTATTTTTTATACTTCTGCAAACCTTTTGCATCCGTAATTTTTCCTTCTCAACCTCAAACAAGCTTTGTAGTCTACTATCATGCCTATAGTCGGCCAGAAGACAAAGGATTTGTTGTTTTTTCGACGGCTTACAGTTCTGCTAAACTACCAGCTAGGCAATGCGATGAGCACCTCTCCCCTCCTTCAGGCGGCTATCGAGAAGCTAAGAAGTGAAAACCTCGAGTCTCTTGCCAATTTTCAAAGAGAATGTGGAGCAGCAATCTCAGCTCTTCAGCAAGCAGTTGATGAGCACAGCACAGTTTAGGGTCATTGAAGAATCCCTCACCAAAACCAGTGACAGGCACTTGGAGCTGCATGGGACAGCTAACTGAAGAAAATGAGGCCATGAAGAAACAACTGGATTACCTGAGCAATTTCACACAAAGGGAGAATATCTGTATTATTGGACTACCCGAGTCAGCAGAGATGCCTGACCCCACTAACTTTATCAGCAGACTCCTTCTTCAAGATTTTGGTCCAATTGCTTTTGAGATACCTATCATCATTGGCCGTATCGAGCCCAGACCCATGGCAGGGACAGGCCAAGGCCTCTGGTACGAATGCATAGCTACAGGGTTCGTGAGCTGATTCTACACCTCACCAGCTGTCATGTTGGCCCAATCCTGTTTAAAGGCAAGCTGATCCACTTCTTCCTGGACATCAGCCCTGAGGTGGCCCAGCTCCGTTCCTCCTTCAACAAGGGGAAACGCATGCTCCATCAAGCTAACATCTCCTTCTGTCTCTATCACTCTGCTCGTGTGATGATCGTGTGGAACGATGATTGGGTGAGTTTTTCTTGTCCATCTGAAGCTCTCGACTACATTAACAAACACCTGCTGACCCCGCCGACCACAGGGGACCCCACCAATGCCGTGGATAAGTGACTGTCCAGGGTGGTGAGTGTCTGCTGTTCTCCATAGTTAGTTCGTGCTCCCCAACTGCCAGGTGTTAAACTCTTGGCTTCTGATAACTTCATATGCACTGCCTTCACAGAAATCTACTCTGAATGTTACGCATGTGCTGCTTTTCACTCCAGTTTTTGTCATGTTTGGACTCTTAAACTGCTCCCCTGAGATAATGTCCACTTCATGCCACCATGCATATAACGGTCACCCTGGTTATTGCTTTAGATGGATATGGACCTCTCAATAGAGACTCTAAGTTCTTTGTAAAGTTATTTTTTACTCTCTGCCAATCCTTAATGTAGATCTAATCATAGGTTTGTTTTGATAACTAGTACACATGTTATGGGGTCTACATGTTTCGTTTTTATTCTGAGCCTCTTTCCGTCTTGTGTTAATGTATTTGTTGCTTTTAATATATTTACATAGGTTCTCATAATTTTATCACTCCTTTTTCTGTGTGTTTGTGTTTCTGTTGTTGTTACTAATTGGCAGGATGCTGCTGCACATGTATCCTCAATGCATGAGCATACAGTTAAACAGTGTTTCATGGTGGGATGCCTGCACCTCACCTCTCCATTGTAATGGTTTTTATCTTAGCCTTATTGTACCATTGTTACCCTTTTTTGTTACTTTTTTATTGATTTTTTAAAATATTCTTTATTATTGTAATTATTATTATTATTATTATTATTATTATTATTATTATTATTATTATTGTTATTATTATTATTTATTTGGTGTTTCGGTATGTTCCACCAGCACCCATGTTCCGTTGAAGTTAAATTTGACTACTATGTCTCTGTTTGTTAATATGTATGTATGATTTTAAAAATGTAATACAAAAATGTAAAAAAAAAATTAAAAAAAACATAACATACCATCAGGGTTCAAGTTCTGTCTCAAAATATTTCCCTTCAACTTTTTCAATACCAAAATATAAAGCTAAGGAGGCTTAAAATATCATGTTAATATGCCAGGGTTTAAAATATGTTGGGAAACTTCTAAGAAATTGACCTTACCTTACATTATACCTTACAGGATGACTTTTTTGTTCAATCTCTTATAATTGGAAAAAGATGAAATAAAATCAATATCCAGAGCGATTTTTACAGAATGTGTTAGCAACAAAAAAAAAACAGAGGCTCACATTTCACTGCTACGTAATCAAAGGTAAAAGATGTCTCAAACGTCTGTGCCTTCTGGAGGATCTAATCTGCTCATTTTTCAGTCCCTGGTGGATCAAAGCAAAAACTGCTGCTCCTACAAGATGCTGTTACGAAACCAGGGCAACATGCACTTCCTGTTTCCACCAGAGAGAGAGATAAGATAAGATAAACCTTTATTAGTCCCACAGGGGGAAATTCCAGTTTGACAGCAGCAGCAGGATACAAGAGAAATATCAGAAAAAGATTTACAAAATGAAACGATAAGTAATTAGAATAAAAATAGAAAATAGCATAAATACAACTAAATGAAAATGAATGAAGAGAGCATGAGCCTTTCAGCAATATTCAACTTCCTTATGAAAGAAAATAAGTAAAAATTAAGTCGAAATAATACTGACTGAGATGGTATACACAGTATTAACTATTACCAATATTTTAACAAGATATAACAATATTTACACCACAATTTTTGGGTATATCTATATGGAGGTGGAAGTATACACAGTATTAGAGTTAACAATATTTGCACTAAAATAATGTCAGAGAGGACAAGCAGAGGATATGAAAAACTAGAACAAAAAAGGCTGAATTTGGGGCACTTCAAGTAAAAAATACAGATTACTGCAGGCTGGAGAGGTTTATCCCAGGAGGGAAAGTTTATCCTTAAGCTTACCACTGTAGTCATACCCTACACTTTGATGAAGTGAACTTCATTTGGACTTCTGGTTTGAAGATGTAGAGGTAGGACATGTGGGGGCATACCTCCTAACAATTTGGGAAATTTTGTTAATTACGCCATCCTTTCAATTATGTTTTCAGTGTCACTACCTGTTTTAATCACCGTCGTGCTAAAGCTGTGCAAGAATGAGTAAACAAACTCGGAAAAGTCATACACAACAACAGACTCCCCCATTTTGGTTGGGAAGATAGCAACATGGAGTCAGGGCCTTCCCCTCTAACTTTGGAAACGCTTGTCAGTAAACCGGAAAAATCAAAGAAAAGTACCGCTGCGGAGCTCACTGCCTCTTTGAACGCAGCCCTTGCTCCAATTAACTCAATCCTTGAGTCTATCGCCTCCACTGTAGCTGTAGCTAAACTTCTACAATTGTAGAGATGGAAACAGCCCTCTCAACCCAATCCGATAACATCACAAGTCTGGAGCAAGAGGTAGTGGATGCATGTTAAACCCTGCATCTAGCTCTAAGCTAACCTCATTGACAAATGAACACGGTGCCCTGTGGAGAATTTGGTATCATATTCAAAGCATCAAAATATAAGTGTGATAAGACTTCCTGAAGACATTAAAGGTAACAACCTAAGACAATTCATGGCAGATTTATTCATGGAAGTGGCTGCATAAGTTTTATCAAACTCCACACCTGAACTAGACCGTGCTCATCGTAGTCAGAGACCCAGACCTCGTCAAGGATCCTGTCCTGTAATAGTGCGCTTCCACCACTACATTGATAAAGAGACCGCAATATGACATATCAGGGGCATACCATCTAGTTTTATGAGGATTTCAGCGCCGTTGTGGCGAAGAAGTGAGCTGCTTTCAATCAGGTGACATCCTTGCTCTTTAAGAAATGGATACGATTCAGTATGATCTACCCTGCCTGTTATCAGATCACTATCAGCGGTGTGACTCACATCTTTGACTCCCCAGAGCAGGTGGAGCAGTTCTACGAGGAACGCATGAGAGGAGTGAGTGGAATGATCGCCGATATATGATTTTTTTTTTTTTTTTTTTTTTTTTTTTTGGGACCACTATCTTTTTTAATTATTATTCTATTTTGTTGCTAAACTTGTTTGTGACAACGCTTTTGAAATGGACCACAGACTATGAGCAGAAGGCTACCTCATATTACTTCATTCCTTCTCCAGTTAACAGTGGACAGCGTCTAAATTTCATGGCCAGCTTTTATTTGTTTTTACTCCATGCGTCTCTATTTTTTTTTTGTTTAAACATAAAAAGTCTTATCTAATTAAGACACACACTTTTAACGTACTAACATGTGGGTATTTAAAACTTTTGTTCCTTTAACTTCATATACCATTTTAAATCATCAGTTTATGGCCTGAAATTACTCATTGTAATGTATTTTCTTTCTTCTTTTTTTTCTTTTATAAACTTGGTTATTTTTAAGAGCAATTTTCTTCTATTTTTGCCTTCACATTTTGAGTGGAGGATAACATGTTCAGCCTGATACAAATACTGGTCCCTTCCTTTTCCCACCTTACAGTGTTACTCCAGATTGTTTTCATAAATAACTGTTACAAACTTTTATTTGGAGTATGTTTTGGTTTGTCAGGAGGCAGAACCTACTGCATGTTAAACCCTGCATCTAATCTGTATCAATCTGAACCTCCTGCAAATCAGACCACAATGGATGATTTCCTAAATAACATAGATATACCTACTTTAGATCCGCATGCTAAGAAAGAGTTGGAAAAACCTATAAAGGTAGAAAACATTGTCTCAAATTAATGCAAAATAACAAAGCTCAGCACAGTTTTCTGGTTGGATTTTATAAAGTGATCTCTCACCAACTTGCTCCTTTGTTATTAGATATGTTTCATGACTCATTGAAGTGGGGCTCTCTGCCTCCAACTTTAAATCAACCTACAATCTCACTCATTCCTAAAAAAGGTAAGATCTTAGATTAATGTAGCAGTTGGAGACCGTTAAGCTTATTAAATTCAGATGCAAAACTTTGAGCCAAAGTATTAGCATGCCGCTTGGACCCTTGTCTACCAGACATAATTTCTTTGGATCAAACGGGTTCTGTTAGAGGTTGTCAAATATCATCTAACATCAGAAGACTTTTAAATATTGTGCTTTCTCCTAACACTTTGCAAGCTGCTGAAATTGTTATATCTTTAGATGCAGAGAAAGCCTTTGATCGGGTTGAATCGCTTGTTTTCTGTTTTGGGGAAATTTGGTTTTGAGTCTAAGTTTATCTCTTGGATACAACTCTTGTGCTCTACCTCATCTGCTTATGTTACAACTAACTTTCAAAGGTTTGGATATTTCCCGCTCTCAAGAGGGACCCATCAAGGTTGCCCTCTGCTTCCGCTGCTTTTTGCCATAGCATTGGAACCTCTATCCAATTGCTCTCAAATCTCCCTCATATTTCACTGGTATTTTTAGAGCTGGACTGGATCATCGAGTATCTCTTTATGCTGATGACCTGTTGTTATATGTCATGGACCCAGTTAGCTGTATAGATAATATTTTACAAATCTTGACAACTCTCGGATCATTGTCAGGTTATAAATTAAACATCAGTAAAAGTTAGTGATTTCCGGTGAACAAAGCAGCTAAACAGATCCCACTGGATGCACTACCATTCCGATTAGCTCAAAATAGCTTTCGCTATTTAGGTATTAATATTTCTAATTCTCTCCCCTCACAATATACAAATAATATTTTAAAGTTGCTTAGGGAAATTAGGTCTGATTTGGTACGCTGGGACTCTCTTCCTCTTTCTCTGACAGGCAGAATAAATTCTATTAAATGAATATTTTACCGAGATTTTTGTTTCTTCTTCAGTGTCCTCCTTTCTTTTTAAATCTAAATCATTATACAAATATTAGACAAAATGATCTCAAAATGTATTTGGGCTGTTAAGAACTCAAGAACAACATTCCAGAGAAGCAAATCAGATGGAGGCCTTGCACTGCCTAGTTTATCATTTTACTATTGGGCTGCCAATCTTCAAAAAATCCATGCCTGGTGTAATTCTCCCAGTCTAATGAAAGAGGCTTCTGATTATCCCTCATCTCTGGTTTGTGCCCCTCTAACTTCTTGTTATCCTAGTTGTATCTTCTTGTTATCCTAGTTATATCAAAAACCCAATTATACTTTCCTTATTGAAAATTTGGAAACAATTCAGGCAAAACTTCAAACTTTCATCCCCAATTATTAAGCCCTATTTGCTATAACCCTGGTAGAGGGTTTGAAAAAAGGCCCAAAGAAATAGAAGGAGACAGGAATAAGCAAATAAATCTGGAACGAGAAACCAAAATAAAAAAACGACAATAAAACAGATAACTTACAGGAAGAGGGGGTTTTGGCACATTTACTGGTGGTGAGTTCCATACAATTAGGTTTGTTGCTCATTTCATGAATGAACAAGTTGTACCTCATTTTAAAGTTGACTAATCCAGCTTTGAATTATAATACTGAGCCTTTGTCCTACTCGGATAAGAAGCATAATGCCATGCTGCTTTGCCTATGCTTTTACTAATAATACCAGGTACCTGTCCCCTTACTTTGTTCCAGACCTCTCAGCTCAGATGTCTTCCAACAACCCCTTTGGATCTCCTTAGACCAGGCTACTGAAGTAGTTAACAAAGACTCTCAGTAATTTCAATTGTGGTTCATCCTGAATGCTGGACCAAGCACATCCCATGTATAAGTTTCTGCTGGTCCAGTTTACAAGCCTATCCACTGTCACTCTCCTATCAATAAAGGCACAAAAATGCCCAAAAAATACATGAAAAAATGTCTAGTTCAGATTTGTGCTCTTGCTTTTCAAGGAAGCACAAATGCAGGCAAAGTCCACTTTCAAGAAACTAGTTTAATAGGGATAAGGGAGTTGCTTTGTGTTGTAAAAAAAACAAACAAACAAACAAACAAAAAAAAACATATAAAACATATGAGAGACTCCTCCTGTCATCCTGAAGATTCTCTCCCAGAGTTTCCTACATCCACTTTCTCTATCAATAAAGGCACAAAAATGCCCAAAAAATACATGAAAAAATGTCTAGTTCAGATTTGTGCTCTTGCTTTTATGGCACAATAAGGTATGTTCCTTTCTTCTCTTTAATCTGTTGTTTATTCAAGATGGCTGAATTTGGACCAAAATGTCTTCCCACTCGAAGTATGATCGGTGGACCTAAAAACATAAGACAAGAAAAGTCTTTAGCCTTGGTCCAAGGGTGTGGCTCTGGCAATGGCACAAATTTGGATTTTTCGTGATATGGGTTCCATGATGGTAAACTGTTGGAACTCAGTTGCATTTTATTGTTTCAACACAAGACTTTCTCCTTATTGACAGCATATTCCTTAACATTTATGACTAGAGCTTATAGGACTAAAAAGCAATGCCACCCAGTGGTAGCTTTGCCCTCGGTGGTCCACAGTTCATGCAATTTTGTTTATCATTACAGGTGTATTAAGACCTGGAAAATTGTCATGTACAAAACATTTGTGACAGGTATGATCATGCAGAGATTGGATAAGCAATAGTCAATCACTTTCTATCAAGGAAATGCATCATTTAAAAAAAATAGTCCTATTAAGATACTCTATGTCAACACCCTATGGGCCCTAATTTCGTGGTGCAGCGCAGGGGGCGCAAGCCCGGCGTGTTAATTTCGTCCGACGCACCGCCATGCGTTGCCAATTTGACAATTTGGTAGACCATCTGTGCAGAGATGGGTGTGACGGCGCACCAGGGGAAGGTGCCGACAGATTCAGGTTGGCGCAGTGACAATTTCGTGCCAAAAAAACGTGCGGAAGGTGCGCTGCAAGCTCGCCAGCTCCAACCTGGTCTATTCTTGGCGCAGGGCAAAGCGCACCCTCCGCAGCTGTAATTTGGTGACAGGCGCACATGTGCACACACGTCAACAAAGCCTCAGAGTCAGGTTTCTAGAGTGTCATGCATTTCAATGCAATAAACAATCACAGCAATCACTATTTAATGTAACCGTCTGAACCAGCATATACATTTGTATCTATATTAATTGTCCCGTCACATCTGATGTGGGATTAAAGCAATTTGTCATAATGGAAACTTAACCTGACGGCAGCTGGAAGTTTGATGCACATCTTACAAGTCAACAATAAACACCCATAACATCTAATACTGAGTATATAGCAGGCTTCTCTCATTTCATTAAATTCAAAGAAAAGAGGGAGAAAAAAGACAGAGAAAAAAAAGAGAAAATAAATGTATGTCACTCAGGATTTACCTGTGATTTCCCATATTCCTCTATTTTAGTCTTTATTTTTAACGTGATCTAAAAAGATGGAGTACATTATTGCAAGGAGGATGAGGCGGAGACACCAGGAGAGTATACAGTATATCACTAAAGGCTCTGCTATTTGGCGATGACAAACCAGGAGTGCAGGTGAACACAGCATTATGAATGGATAAGCCAGCTGCTGTGTAACTGTCTCTTAATTGTGTACTCCTATTAATGACAAAGGAACGGATTACATCTGTCCCAGGAGCTGGCCCACGGTGGCGAGCTTCGTTGCCTCCGATGCGCGCCCCGCTGTCCATTCTCCTGCTAAAGGGACAGCGGCTCTGACCGTCTCCGTTACCGGGTCTTTCCAGCACACTTTTTCCGCGGTGGCGGGGATCATTCAGACCAATCAGATGCTGCGCCTCGGCCGCAGCGCATTTAAAGGCAAGGAGAGGCGGTCATTTGATTGGTGAAGACACCACTCAGCTGTGTTAAACCCACTCACACCTTTTGTCCTCCCTCTCTGCCACTTGCGCTGAGGGGCAGGTATGGAGGCGTGGATGCGCCTCTATGTGCCCCTCTGCTCCTGGAGTGCGCCTCTCTAGGAACTGCAGGAAACTTGCAAAGTGCGCTGGTCACACCCTGTCTGCGAAGCGAAGGCCGGCGCAGGGCAGGTGCGCCTGGTCTACGAAATTAGAGCCCTTCATGTCTAGTGATTATCAAGGCCTACTATATCTTCTGACCAAATCTGATGTTGATGGAACAATGCTCTTGGCAATAGGACCTAGACATAGAAATTTGAGGAGACTTATAGCGAAAGATCATTCCAAATGTAGGTTGGGCCTAAAAAGATGTAGAAGTAAAATTATTTACTATAAAATTATTTATACAGTCATTTCACACCTTTAAAATGGTTAAAATGGGCCTAGTCACTGATGACAAATACTGCAGATAAAACAGAGAGGCTGTCACCGCCATGCAATGTGGAGGTACACCAAGACACTGCCTTTTTAAAGGCCATGTATAAGTGTATCAAAACCTGGATTTAACCAGCCACTACCAAAGGCCCCACAACTGTCATTTAGAAAATACTTTAATACATGCAGGTATTACAAAGGCAGAGTCCATACTTATTCTAGCACGTAAGATTTTTTTAACGTAACTGGAAGAGCACAGAAACAGAAGTTTACAGAGTAGATAAAACTTATGGCAAAACTGCAGCATTTGATAAGATGACTGTCAGATTAAATAATGCACAAAGCAAGAAAAGCCATAAAATAGAAAGTATCTTTGTTCGTCATTTAGATCTTAATACCTTAGGGACAATCAAAAATCTTGTGTATGTTGTATAAATTTCTAAGATATAAAGATTTTTTCCTCCTTGATTGCTTGTATCTACCTAGGATATACCTAGGAACAGGGGTAAATGCACTATAATATGTACATATTTGATGTTGCAAAATATGATGCAAAAATAATTTAAAAAATTTACCCACTAAGAGCAGTGAAGCATTGAGCACTGAACCTTGAAACAAAGCATGTATATACATTGTATATACATTTTATAGATAACAAATTGCCTTCTCTAGAGTCTTGATATATTCCCTTTTTTTTGGGGGGGGGGGCGGCGGTGTTCAGCAAGGCACAAAGATCTACGGCAATCCTCGACATTTCATCCTAATCTGCATGATGGCGGGGATGTGTGTATCCATGTACCTGTTCAGAGTTTCGGTAACTTCAGAGAGCTCAATGGTATTCCATCTATCACTGCATCTCATTGGATCAAGTAATGTCTTAAACAGAGCACTGGAAGATTTTATAAATATGATGCAAAATTTTGCCTACAGATATGGATACTTGGCCTGGGTACCGCCTTTGGTTTTTCTTGCTATGGACCAATAGCATTGTTTGGAGTTATTGCCAATGAGAGTGCCCCGTCCAATTACTGTGGGACATCTCACGCAATCGTAGCTCTGATGGCTAACAGTAAGTATGTTTGTTTTTATATATATTTTCACAAATATTAATAGAAAGAATGAGAGAGAGAGAGAGATTTAGATAAAAAGATGGTCAGAATTAGTGTCCATCTTTCAATATACATACTGTCATACTGCCCTATGATACACATTTAGCAGACTGAAATTGAAACTGATTTTCTTTCTTACTGTTTATTGATTTTGTTTATATTTATGGACTTCTCAGTAGGGGGATTTCTGTCTGGACTGCCCTTCAGCACCATTGCCAAGCACCATGGCTGGAATAAAGCCTTCTGGGTGGCAGAAATCACATGTACTGCTACAACTGTTGGATTCTTCTTGCTGCGTAACATAAGATCAAAGATGGGTCATGTAACAAAGAAGAAAAAATGAGCCCTATCAGGCCCAATCTCCTCTCTCAGAGGAGATTGGGTATTCATAACATGCATTGTATTTTAAAATATTCTAACTTTTTTCTTTTTTTCATTCTTTTTTTTTTTTACATAATCTCACATGGCCTTTCAAGAAGTAATAATAAGTGGAAGCGCCAAGAGTCCTTTTCATTAAAGACCTGTGAATTCACTTTTCTACACATCACAGTATAAACATGAATAGGATTTACACCAAATCTTGTTGACTTCAAAATATATTAAAAGTTGCTGGAAAATTGACATATTTAAAAGCATTTGTGACTTACAAAAATTACGACATTTACAGAATACTTCATGACTCTTCATATAGACAGAGGTTAAACATATCACATGCAGGGAAATTCGAATTTAGCAGCATGATGTGCCGGAAAAAATATAATCAAAATTATTTTTTGAATGCTGAATACATATACACTACACAAGAGGAATAGCGTTTGAAATTCCTCATTCCTGTTCAAAATGTTTGTCCTACAACATTAACATGTTAGTTTCAAACAGTTTTATTTAAAAAAATTCTAAAATATGTAAATTGTAAATGGACTTGAGCTTTTATAGCACTTTCCTAATCTTTGACTTCTCAAAGCAGCTTTACACTGCAGGTCCCACCTACCCATTTGCTCTCACATGCACTCACTCATGGTTGGAGTTTCTATACTGGTTATCCATCTGTAATTATCTGATGGAAATCCATCATTAACACATTCAAGCCCCTTTGTATCCATTTACACACCGCTGACACAGCAGTGGGAGGACCCATAAGCTGAGTATTTTGCCCAAAGATGCATTGCCATGACACATCTAGAGCTGGGCTCGAGACTGCAACCTGACCAATTACTGACCAAGTACACTATCAGACTACACCACTGACTCCCGTATGTTTGTATGACAGGTTATCAAAATAAATGTCAGTTATATGGACTTTAATGTACTTGTAAGGGACCAAGCAGTAAAGGCTTGAGACACAGGCATAATGGAATTAATAGTTAATTTTACCAAAAGTATTGCAGTCAGAACAAACCAAAATGTGAAAAATCAGGCCTATAAAAAGGCAACTGAATAGAACACTAAATAAACTAAAACATTAAAAAAAAAAAAAGGTAAATGTCAACTCAGCAAAACAGACCTGAAAAAATGAGACAAAGCAAACCTATATGTAGGGGTTTGGCCAAACCTAAGGAAACAAAGAGGGTTAAAGGAACACTACACCCAAACAACGATTTGGCCTCATTTTCTACTCACCCTCATGCTGAACAACACTGTGGAGTAGTTTTGGAACATCTAGGATGCAGCCGAAGATCTGTGGGAATCCTCGCTGTCCGCTGACATTGATATCATGACTTAGATAAGAGCCCGAACAAACAGTGTCCTTAAAAGTCCACAAAAAGTCCACAAAAAGTCGGCAATATTCCTCCATACTGCTCGTGCGCTGTAATCCAAGTGTTCTGAGCGGGTAACGTCCACCATTTACTCGAAACGACATCATTTAGCACATGTTTATAGCCTAAATACTACTTCTTCGCATTTCTATGATACACTTACGGGTGCCTACGGGAGCCGCTGAATAAACCAAAAGGCAGCGCACTCTGCAATAACTAGGAGGCGTAGAACAAAAACAAGAACCCAAGAAATCCCACATTCTGCTGACCCTCTTGTGTCTGTCATCCTCCTGTCGCTCACAACAGAATGTAGGATTTCTTGTTCAGATAGGCCCAGTCAGCTGACTTCAGCACAAAAGTCCTGTCAGCCTTTTGACACAACTTTTGGCTCCAACTAAGAAGTCTTCCAGGTAACTCTTAGAAAAGGAAATTAATATAAATCTTGCGCTAAATAAATTTGCACACTAAATGTAAACATTGTAAGACATACAGCAACTAATAAACTAATACTGAATCAAAATAATGTGTAAATGCGTTCTTGTACCTGCAAAATATGTGTCAAACTAACGAGGTGAGAAACTGATGATGAGGTTACCCTTCAGGACTCTGGTTGGAACATAGATGTAATCAGCAGTGGAGTTCTTTCTTCCTGGGATGTACTGAATGCTCCATGGTTGGGTTCAGGGCTAGCTACCAGCAGGTGACTAGTCCATTTATGTTCCTCATTGTCAACATCTACTTAAGTGCCTTGTGATCTGTTTCCAAGGTGATCTCCAGTTCAAGAAGGTAGTGCCATAAGCAATCAAGGGTCCATTTGGTAGCCAGTGCTTCCTTTTCCACTGTCCCGGGGTTGATACCTGGTAAGTTGTTGGTCCAAGTTTCTTCAGGATTTCAAACGGCCCTTGCCTCTTAGCTAAGTGTTTGTCATTATCAGTTAGGAGAAGCACAAGCACTTTATCTTCTGGGTCGGAGGACTTCTGCCGGACTGACTTGACATACCGGGACTCTTGTTGCTGCCGGGCTTCCACCGTGTGTGTTCGGGCAGACTCACATATTTTCTCCAGATGCTCTCTCATCTGGAGAAAATACCACATTAACAGAACCCACCCTCCTCTTGTCTTCTTCCCAGATCTCTCTCAGAGCAAGGGTCCCTGAACTACATGCCCATGCAAAGTTAAAAAAGAGGAACTGGAGTTACGTGGTGTAGGCAGAGAAGATGGCAGCTTAGTTCTAGGGCTTTGCAGCCACGGCAGTTTATTTTGTAAAGTTTGAGCTATACAATTAATATTTCTTTCCATTAGTCAGACAAAAGTGGGCAGCATTTAATCAATGCGACTGACTGTTTCAGGAACACAGAGTGAAATTCTCCCTGATGTATCCAGCTGTGTTACTCTGAAGACGGCAGAGGATAGTCGTCAGTATATCAACCCCAAGAAGACTCTGGATTGTATTCACTACACACCTCAGGATAGGTGAAATGTGGTGTTACTTGCTACCAGAGCAGGGACATCCAGGTAAAGCTGAACACTCATTAACAAGATGGTCAGTGGGTTAACCCAGAAAGAGTGCCCCCATCTCTTCACTGTCCTCCTCCCTTTTTCCAGTTTATGGAATGTCTTGCAGAGAAAGAGTTTATTTTATTATCATAACTTATACTTTAGGTGTTTTTTGCCCTTTTTCTTATGAGAAATGACAAGGTTAAGTCCTCCTGTTAGAAAAAAACACATCACTCAATGTTTTTTTGTTTTTTTTGTTAAAGCTGTATAGTGTCTACTTGAAGGTGTGAGGGTATTATGATTGTTTGTTACACCCAAAGGGAAATAGGTGAAAAACAAGTTAAATTGCAGCTGACTGGTGACTTAGAAAGTACTGTTTGTGTTCTTTTCTGAGAGAATATGACCAAAAAGCTATCTCCCACCCATTTACTTTTTGTTTTTTAGATTACATAATTTTTCTACTTTTTTAATTATTAAAATTATTATCTTAAACTATATAGAGGGGCACTTTTAGCCATACACATATTGCTCATATTAACTGGCTTTATTCTATTTCCACTCATTTCACCCAGTCATAAACAGGAAGACGTGCTTGAATTTTGATTTTATTTTATTTTTTAAATCTTTTTTCCGTTTTGGAGTTCTGACCATTAATGACCTCTGTATTCCACCGCAGTGTTATTGTAGCTCCCATGGTGCTGTAACATTCTATAGCTGGAGCTGAGTGGCTGCCCTCTTTAGAGCTGTTGTGCTGTTCAGTCACGAACCAAGAATTTTGTGTATTGGGTGTGTTGCCATTTGGTTGCCATGGTTCTGGATATAAAAATATGCCTCTCCAATAGCTCTTTTTTTTAACCTCTTTTTCTTGAGTTTTTACTTCAATTTTTTGAACAATTTTGTACAGTTTTTAGCCTTTTCCTAAAAAGGCTAAAAACTTTGACCTTTCTGCTCTTCTTGTGAGAACATTTATTTTCTTTCATATATGTCCCATGGATATTGTTTTTAACTATCAGTGCTACCAAGAGGCAGTACTAAAGCTGGCACACTGTTTTTTTTTTCTCAAAAAATGTTACAAAGAGCCAGTCTCATCATCTTTTCAAAATTACCAATTATTAGGAAAGAACTACTGGCTTTAAAGCCAAAAAGACGAGCTAGGATTTGACACCTCATTCCAG
This sequence comes from Scarus forsteni, assembly GCA_036419115.1. Classification (NCBI taxonomy): domain Eukaryota; kingdom Metazoa; phylum Chordata; class Actinopteri; order Labriformes; family Labridae; genus Scarus; species Scarus forsteni. The sequence goes on along the minus strand of JAZDUH010000331.1, from coordinate 4,804,514 downwards.
CAGAAGTGAGGGGGAGGACATGTTTGTTTTTTGTTATTTTTTAAATGTATTTTATTGTTGATATTCTTAGGTTTTTTTCTGTCTTCTAATTTTCCTGAGAATATTTCCAAAGGGAGTAATAAAGTACTATCTAATCTAATCTAATTTAAACACCTGTGGGTGATCAGTGATCACAATCACCCTTATTGTGTTTGTTCCAAAGGTTTTTTTGTTTTTTTTTGTTTTTGTTCGTCTGTTTTTGCACTATGTATTTTATATATATAGTGGTTGGTGAAAACAGTGACAAATCTTATTACCTAAGATATGTTATTTCACAAACTTTGATCGCATGATGGAAAGTGACAGGGGACGGCTGTTAAAGCTAATAACATAGAATGTCTGGGGTCTCAACCACCCAATCAAAAGGAAAACAATCCTAACATTTATCAAGTCCAAAAAATATGAAAACGCCTTTCTTCAAAGTAATGTCTCTAGCACATCTTTGTCTGTCACACAATATATAAAGCCTTTGTATATATAAACCGAGAGAACTGACTTTACCACACACTGGTTTGCTGTGTCCTTCTCCCTCCTTGATCAAGGATCCAGGTTGGGCCTGCACTGAATACATGGGCTTGGCCCACACCAAATACATAGGCTATGTAACAATACCCTTTTCAGTGACTCTTGCAGAGTTTGGGGGATTTTTCTGCCTCTAAGGGATTGTTTTTTGCTCCATTGCCTTCTTTTCCACTGAGTGGGTGTGGTTGTAGAACACACAGATTCACTGCAGCCCTGCACTTGAGCCTCATCACTCAATCACCTGCACCTTCTTAAGCCTCACTTGAACTCCTCACTTGAACCTCCTTGTGGTTTGTTGACTGAATCCTGTGCTCTCTACAAGTCTTTTGGGAACTTTGTTGGAAGATTGTGTTTTTTGGTGCCTGTACCTCTTTTTGCTCTTCTCTTACAGTGCCTTCTCGAGCCCTGTCCTCAGTATCACTGCCACTCTATCGGTTCTCTTCTTCACTCCAACCCCCCACCCCCACCTGGGATTCACATTCACTCATTCTGTTTTTGGGTCCACACCTCAACTAAAGGGGGAATTCCTTAACAGGCTAGGCTCACACCTAGCCTGTTAGCTAGACCTAACAGAGTATTAATACAATTAATCCAATCAAATAGGGAGGCTCTTGCATATTTTTCTGCAATTCAAGGTCATAAGGTAATTTTTGCAAAAACATATGCACCTTTTGGTCACCTTGAATGTAAACTCAATGAAATTGGGAACTATACAGTCATAAGAGGAGAAGATTTTAATCAGGCGATGGACAGTATCTTAGATCACAGTATTCCCTCACATCATCAGAGTAAATCAGTATCAGTTGTGCGAGAAATGTGAAGCCACTGGTCTTATGGATATTCAGGGACTATTTAATCCATCTCCAAGACATCACACTGTCTTTTCTCTCCACTAAATACTCTGTCCAGGATTGATAACTTTTTTGTCTCTGTTTTGTTTGTTTGTTTGTTTGTTTCTGATCACTCCCTGAGCCACCACCTTATCGCGGTGGGAGGGTTTGCGTGGAGCTATTTATCAATTTTGTTGTCTCGATATGTAAAGGAGATTAATTTATGTTTGCAATGATATCCTCTTTGAAAGCAGTTCAGCTCTGGGTGCTGCTACATATTCATAATCTATGTTGGTAATTTCATCAGATATATTTTTTTTCCCTTTGTCATCTTGTTTTTTATTTAATTGTGCACTGTAAGATATAATTTGGCCCCTAAAAGCTGCCTTTAAGACCTCCCACAAAATACTATGAAAGACATCTGACGTATAATTTGTTTGCATATATAAAGCAATCTATGACTTTATAAACACGATATGGGCTTCGTCTGCCAGTAAGTTATTATCCATTAGCCAGTTCTGAATGTATTCCTGTTGGGGAAATTAAGATGTAGCTTTAGTGGAGCATGATTGAACAAGATCATAGCTTCATAACCAACAAATTTTACTGAAGAGAGTAGCTTAGAATCATCTGCCAGGATAAAGTTATGGGTGTGAAGGTTGGGCAAAGAAGCAAGTTCTCATCCTATGAACTTCTCATCATCATAATTGGGGGCATAGATGTTTGCCAAGATCACTGTAGTATTATAGATTTTACCTGTATATATCTACCATTTACATCTGAAATTATATCTGCAGGTGAAAATGAGATGCTTTTATTGATTAGAATGGCTGACCCATGGGATTTTGAGTTGAAATGTGAGTGAAATACATGTCCAATCCATGGTTTATATAAATGTTTATGGGCTCGATTTTTGAGATGTGTTTGTTGTGTAAAAAGCTCCATATGCCACAAACTTTTTCAGATGAGAGAGTACATTATTGTGCTTCACTGTACCATTTAAACCTTTGCAAATCCAAGTAAAAAATTTCACCATGCTACACTGTAAAAAGTCAGCAAAAAATACAGCAAAAGACTGTAAAACAAAAAATATATATTTTACCATATTAAATACATTAAATCACAGTTCATCAATACACTGAAAAAAAAACGTTGATTTTTCCTGTAAAAAATGTTAAAATGACAAAACTTTACCTTGGAAACAAGGAAATATGCTTAAATTTTAAAAGAAAATACTGTAATGTTAAAAATATCTGAAACACTTTCAATTTTATGGTATTATTAGGGTAAAAATACAACATGGAGTTTTGCACATTCAACTTTACAGTATAAACCTGTCGCTTTTGAAGCAAACACAAACCTTCATTTTTACAGAAGCAAAATGTTAAAAATATGGTCCCCTGTAAAAATTCCAACCATAAATGACAGGAAAAATATCAGCCATAAAAGCAATAATAAATTAATTAATTAATTAATTAATCAATTAATAGAAACTGGAAAGGTATTGTATCATAAGAAAAAAATTAGATTTCCAAAAATTACAAAATAGTGAAATGAATAAAGAATCCATCTTTTTTTAAAAAAATTTACAGTTTCTCAATTTAGTGTTTCTTCATTTACGGAAAGAAAGAAGGAATAAGAGAAAATCTGAAAAAAAAAAAAAAGAATAGAAACTTGGGAGATAACAATGACAAAGTAATCTCATTTGAATGTAGGCTATATTTTTATTTCAAGTTTCAGATACTGCTGATCAGGGCCGTTTCTAGTCACCTTGGGAGCCCTGATCAAGAGTGACCATGCACTCACAGAAATGAATCATGGCAGAGTTAAATTTTATGCATTTACATTTATTTGATTTTATTTAAATACTCATATTTTTCAAATGTATGTATAAAAATTAATTAGAATCTATATATTTCAATCAATTCTAAGATTTATTAAATGTAATTACTTAAAACATACTAATATGGTTTAAATAATATAGGCTGTAAAACAAACAAGATTATGTTAGTTAAAATGTATGTGATTGGTTTTAATACATGTAATGAGAAGTGAACCGGAACCGGAAATAATATCCTGTTGCAGTACCGCTGGACGCTATCACGCAGGCCTTGGTGGATTGAGCCCTCTCGTCTCGTGTGTTGGTAAGAAATCTGAGTAATCTCATGTCTAATTACACCCAAACATGTCTGAATCGTGCACTTTATGTCATATTGCATTGATATCAACTCATCAAATTTACGCAGCTCGTGTTCACAGTGAGCAGTTTTATCCTGACCATATCATGTGCACCGACGCTCGCTAGCATTATGGCTAACAGGCTAGCTGTTGCTCGCCATCAGCAAGCTTGGTAATACAGCTTGAAGAGGGGGTATTGTGCCTGTTTCAAAGTTGTACACCATCTGTATTAGCTGCACGGTGTTTACAGATCAACAACGGGAGTTTCCAAGCGTGTTTGGTCGAAGCGTAAGCAAAAGTCTTTTTCTTGATGCCTGTGTGCTGCTTAAACGGGACTGCTCACGCTGCTGTTTCATGACCAGTTCAGGTAATGATTACCTGAACGGCCCCGAAAAACGGTGTACTTATGAAGTATAGTCATGTTGCACATCAAATTAAAGAGGAAACACTCAGCAACATAGAAACAAAGGCTATTTGAACGCAATTTACTTTTATAATGTCGAACATGCACATCATCATATTTATAATGTCTCAATTACCCATTTGTAAAATATCAGATATGTATGCCATCATTGTAACTCTCTTCTGTATACTTTATTTTTTATTGGCATTTTTGTATTACTATATTTTACATTTTTAAGCTTCTTAAATTTCTCCTGTATGCTGCTGCTGCTGTAAAGTTGAAATTTCCCTCTGCGGGACAAATAAAAGACTCTTATCTTACTACTCTTATGTGTGTGTGCACATGTAAACATGGAAGCATGGATTCTACTCATTTCATTGAATTGCATTAATGATCTGAACATTTTCTCTTAAGGTTGCAGTGGCAAATTGGATTTAGAATCTGCACTTTGATATGGTGGGTAGCTTGTGTTTGCTGGGTAATTGCCCTACAGAATACAATATTTAAATACAGCCTCAGATTATAGAACTGAGCATTTAAGATGTTTTTTTCCTCTAACTCAGTCTTTTTCTTTTCAGATACCCAATGTGTTGGTGATTCTTCTTTCTCCTTACGTCTTGAGTTCTCACCTTGTTGGGGCAACCTAGATTTTGTAAGTATAGAGTACTAGGATGTAAACTCCAAAATGTTGTACAGAAAAATATAGTTCATATTAATTTACAATTAATGCAATACTAAAATGGTTTACAATATAAAGCTGAACAGTAAAACTAAGCAAGTTAAAAACAAAAATAAATGAAATTTGAAGTACTGATGAAGTAAAGGCCTATTACTCATCTCACATAAATTTGAATGTGTGGATATTGTACATTATGAAATTTGAAAAGGAGCTGGCTTTTAAACAGTTAAACCACATTAACACACTTTGACTACAAATAGTTTTTTTCCTCTCAAATAACCTAATTGTTTATTTTCTTCATTCACAGGTGCTGTGTGAATGTGGCCTTGCAAATTGTGTGACAGTACTGATCTACCAGGTATGAGTTATTAAAACATTTTAGGCTGAGACATTGATGATTGATTGGCTATGATAATTACTTGTGTGTCAAGAAAGGTGCACCTCCAACTGCACATCAACAATTTTTTACCTCAGTGAATTTATAAAATAAATACAAAGTCATAATTATGAGGGGAAAAAATCTAAATTTTTGGGAGAGTCTTACTTATGAGAGAAAAAGTCATATTTATGAGATCACAAAGTCATAATTATGAGATGAAAAGTCATAATTATGAGATAGACATTTTTATGTGGGAAATCAAAGTTATGAGATTACAAAGTTATTATTATGAGAAAAAGTCATATTTATGAGATCACAAGGTCAAATTTGTGAGTTAAAGAGTCATAATTATGAGAAAGTCATGATTCAAATCTCCCTAGCCTTCTCACTGACCTCTTTTACCCATCTTATTGCTCTCACTAGGATGCATGTCGTGGATTGTCTGCTTACCAACTCTACCACCTTGAGAACATCATCCAGAAGGAAGCCTTCTTGTCTTCCTTGACGTTGCAGGTATGTGGAAATGTTTATTTTGTATTATATTTTGGGGGCATTTAAAAAGATACAGTGGATAAGCTTGTGAAAGGGGGAGCTAACTGGCCACAGGATGGATTTGAACCCAGGCCAGCAGAAGTATGTAAATGGGACATGCCTGGTAGCTAACCACTCAACCATATCAGCATCCGAAAGTTGGTATTTTGTTAACTCCATTTTTATTGCAGGTCAAAAGCTTCAATGGGAAAAGTGCAGGCTCCCTGGAAATCTTCCCGTCTTAAAGAAGCACAGAACCTTACCCCCAAGGAGGATCAATCTAAAAACATGTGAGAACAAGACTACTACTTTATAGGATAATTGTCAGATTTTTAATTGTTGTCATCTTGGCAGAAAAGTGCACAATTTTCTGGAGGAGGCTGCCTATAATCTCTTGTATACAAGTAACAAGGACAGATAATGAAACTTTTTGACTTTTTGTTTTATTATCCAGGATTTAGGAGGTGATCAAAGGTCTTAAAGGAGTACTTCACCCAAAGAATGATGTGCCTTCATTTTCTACTCACCCTCATGCTGAGCAACACTGTGGAGCACTTTTTTGATGTCTCAAATGCAGCCGGGGGTCCGGGGGGATTTTCGCTGTCAACAAACGTCCATCTATCAGGGGACTACGGCGCCCGTAAGAAAAAGGTCCATAAAAGTCCACAAAAACGTGCCTATTTTCCTTCATACTGCTCGTCCGCTGTAATCCAAGTGTCCTGGTAGTGCGTCATAATTAATTTGAAGCGAGGTCATTTAGTACATTTTTCGAGCCTAAACAGTGCTATATCTTGCACTTGCGACTGCGTATACGCATCTTATTCTCATCTATCTACTGTGCCTTAAGAGATTATCTTCAAATTAACACTCAGTTGGTCTCAAGGATGAGCTGCATAGATTTTGGTGGTCAAGATTTGGGACACACAGCCCATCATTCTATTCTCTTTACATTTCAGGACATTGGATCCAAAGAGGCTGAGGCAGACATTGCAGAGAAGACCATGGGCATCTACACAGTCTGAGCAGAGGGTCATGGTCTTGATGGTCCAGGCGATGGATGCTTTGCCGATGTTGGTGTTATCTTGGAAGGCAAGGAAGTCCTACCCAATCTGCAGAGTGTCAGCCATGCATGGGTGATGCTTTATGGACTGATCTATGCACTCAACCTGAGCTATCCAAAAGACTCAAGCATACATTCGAGCTGTACCAGACTCAACCAAGCTTTCACCAAAAGTACAAGCACTGAAACTCAAAATGCTCAAGTGACTTAGTTGGTAAGGTTTCATTTACACAGCTCCTACCAGGTGGTATGATACACGAGTGTGGCTGTGTAGGTAGGTTAAGTTTAATCAGTAGTTTAAGTGTGTTATTTGGCAGGGCTGGCTGCTGGCTCAGCTCAGACTTGTTTTTTGTTAAATTGTTTCCAGATTCGATGGAAACTAGTTCAGTGTTAAAAAGATATCTGTTCTAAGGAGATGGCTCAGTTCCTGCCAAATGCCTGTCATTGTCACCAAGTAAAGTTTTTGTAATATTAAAGGGAAACTATTGCCAAAATGCACACCTCTTGTGAATGTACAGGAGTCAAACTTTCATTTAAATACATAATTGTGGTTGAATCACAACGTAGAAGATGTAGCATAATTTAGTTTCAAACAACACTAACACCAAAATAGACTATATCCTAATGTGGTGTTTTGGTCTTAATTATGCTCTTGAAAGAAAGTTTGACTGGTGTACAATCATCAGAAGACTTTAGGGGACATATCTGTAACAGTTTACCTTTGACAAAACCTTCAGCTGAACAAATCAAACAGACCCAAAGACCCCAAGTGGAGAGAATGTGTGAGGTGGTGGTGGTAAATGTATGTGGTGGATGGGTAGTTGTATCAAGGAATTGCACTGGCAGTTTTGCACTTTGCTTCACTGATCTGAATTATTTGTGATGTTTTAGCCAGATTCATTGGTCTCTTGTTATTGCCTACTGTCATTCCGGATTGAGAAAAAGAGTGGGATGGCGGGGTGTAGGATGGAGAGAAGTAAGACAAATAAGAAATACGAGATGTTTTTTTAATGCACATTAACTTTCAGGAAAGAGATTGAGTTGAAAAAAGTCATAAGGATGTGTTCTGACCTATAACTGGTTCGTGCTTGAATAATGATATCGAGAGGCTTCAATATTAATAAATCTGTTGAACCAGCAAGGCAGTCTGATTGTTGCATCATTAAGAGTGTTTGTAGTGAATGGAAAATAATTACATAAATGTGATGCCTATTGATTAGATTTGATTTATTACCTCATAATAAATAACATGTAATTCAAACAAATATATATTATAGAACTTGAATAGGTAACCTGATTATTATGCAATTCAAACAATAAACTATGTGTTTTAAATATGTACTTTGATTATTATTCAATTAGATTAATTAGACTTTATTAATACTGAATACATAAACCCGGTGATTATGCATTTAAAATAAATAGACTATTACACGAATGCATTTTCATCATGTAACGTTTATTAGATCAGTTTGGTTTGCAAGTAGTGATGGGCGCTCGAGGCTTTGTTGAGGCTCCGACACCTGATTCGAAAAAATGCTTAATTGCTCGAGGCTTCAATGATACAATGCTCGAGTAGGTCATCTAGTGGTCAATAAAATGAAGTACAATTGAAATGATGAATTCATTGTTTCATGAGTCATTTGGGTTTTGAGTCGCTAATGCGTTTCTGTTTGCGCACACTGCATGGATGTATGGTTTCACCCTCAGTCGCACAATAAAATACATTTTGAAAAAGGAAAATTAAGATGATGTATTTGTGACGTGTAATTGAAGTTCACAGTAGCTCCATACTTAAGTCTAACATTAGTCATATTACACCATAAAAGAAATCTAAATATCACATAGCTTAAAAGATTTTGATGATGATTTTGAGGCCAGATGTCTAATATTAATTTTAATTAAAATGTTTTATCTATGACATGTTTGGGCGGGAATCAAACCCAGAAACGCCAGTTGGGAGTCCGTTATAGTACCAGTTCACTACGAAGCACTTGAATATATCAAAATTCTGTGTGATATATAATTCTCATATTATGATGTTTAGCCCTACAGTAACTGTTTTATTTTACTCAGAGTAGTCTGTCATGTTATGTTGGATCTGCAGTACTGAATGCAACTCTGTTAAAGAGAACCTCTACCGGGTTCTCCGTGTTGATTAACTTTAAAGGCTGAGCTCTAAGCTGACACAGCCAAAGAAAGCAGTGAGACGCTTTCCATATCTAATGAAACAGTAAAGTGGTTCATACGTCATAAACCACGTAATTCTTTCAAACCAAAACAGTTTGTACTACACGCAATCTAACTCTCAACAAACTAATAGCAACAATAGGACAAAACCAACCTACTCTGCACGTTTTTTTTTTTAAATGAGCGCCTATTTATTTGATATCCTATCCCTGAACCCGCTCCATTCCGCCAAACGATTCACATCAGAGCTATAGAGATATGGTGCGTTCCAGTTGTAGTCGGAGGTCGGAATTTCCCACTTCCGACTAGGAAATTTCATCTGGAATGCCCCCCGAGGTCGGAATATCCTACTAGGAACTCGGGGGAACCTCGCCACCCCCGCGTTGACAAACCAAGATGGCAGCCCCCAGTGTGAACAGTTATTTAGCTCCTCTAATAATCCATTTATTTTCACTTCTGACTAGTGTGTGTTGCTCTAAATCAGCTGTATGCATAGTATTGTTAGACTTATATTTACAAAAATGCTGCCATAGTGATAATCACATTCTTCATGTGATATTTGTGAACAACAACGCAGGGCGTGCTAACAACAGCTAACAATAGCCAGGTAGATCGGCACGGTTTTTTTCCGACTTCAACTGGAACGCAGACAAGTCGGAGATGACGTCACTCCCATTTCCCAGCTCCCAGTTCCGAGGTAAATGGAACGCAGCAATAGTAAGAGATCTCTGTAGCTCTGGATTCACATGACAAACCGAGCCAATCAGGTGCTTCGTTTGATGTCCGAGCCACAGCAGTGGTTCGATACACTCAACTGTTTCATACGTCACTCAACTGTTTCGGACGTCACTCATCACGTGACCGATACACGCTCCGGCATCAGTGCTTCGATACGTTTGCTTCATGAGCTACGGCCAAGGGCGTAACCATGGTATAGCTATTGGGGGGGTCCAAATGTGAGTCCTTCCCCAGATATTATTTTTTCAAGTGCATTTCCCACAATTTAAAATTTCTATATATTGATAAAGATTTGCTCATCTAGAACATAGTTTTGAGGAATACATTGGCCATTTGAATTAACATTTCAAGAACAGTCTGAAAATTCTCTGACATAGCAGCAAATAGGATGGCTTCCAATGAGGAAAACTTTCATACCTAAAGCATGTTGGTTTAAATATTGTGATTGAAACAACAAGATGTACTATGGACTTTTAAGTAAGTCAAAGTGAATTCACATTTTGTTGATTTGTTTCAAAATAAATTCCTGCACATTTACACTGCAAAGTTTTATGTGAACGAAATCATAGATTAAATAAAAATTAAATGTTAAATCTTGGTGTTAATTGACTATCAGGCAACAAAACACGTAAACAAGTGATGCCTGAGTCCAGCCTGAGTGATATGGCTGAAAAGTCTATCACAATAGTTACGTTTCATATCGAAACTGCTTGATATTGAAAAACATTGACCTCTTATAATGGCATGTACTTTTTTAGTATTTATGAAATATAGGCAAAAAACGTTTCACTTCTTTAATTTGAACTTAACCACTTTGTCGGGTAATAGTTACATAACATTACAGACTTACAATTCATTGGCCTGTGCAATCTATTCAAATCCAATACAACTCTGCTATAAATTCAGATTTTATAAAGCTCCTGCATTTTCATTTTTTGTTGAAGTTGATACAGATTGATAATACTTCATTTTCTCTATTACATAAAAGTGCTCCTAATATTGTCCCCTCAATTCAAATACATGAGGGGGGCTCTTCTCTGGATGTGTGTGGCTGGTCTTGTGGCTGCTCCCTAACAGGTCAAAACAACATAGAACTGTGTATAAAACAAGTAATAAGTAATCTATTTTAGAAAAAATTTAATAAATGTGTTGGCAGTAACAGCAATGAGTAGGCTAGTTCCCTCTGATGCCCTTTTGTATTGATTAAAAGAATACAATGAATGAATAAATATAAATAATATAATGAATGGGTGAATAGTAACTGGTCTACATGACTGCATAGATTTTAAATGAAATAGGCTTACTAAAATTTGCTGTCATCTGAGATCAGTTTTGTCTCACGTGATACACTCACATACTCATTCCTGTTACCCATTTTTATTCTTGTTACCAAATGTTTTTTTTCTGATTATTTAATTGTTACTTCAAAAATAAAGAAAATAAACTGTATTTTTACATTTCTATTAGTTCCAACAGCTGTCTGATTGCTTAATGAACTACATGCTCAATCTTTGGATTGAATTTATTTTTTATGTCCTACAAAGGAAAAGTTTTGATTTGCATTCTCAGAAAAATACAACTCTGGTAAAAAAATCATCTTTTGTCATAAATATTAGTATTTTCATAATGTAACCATTTCTTCTAAATTAACTCTTTAACTCGATAAAAAGAACAGCACGCACTGATGAAACAGTTAAAATGTTTTAAAAGTTTCCCCCACCACAGTTAAGCCTCCGGATCAGATCAGATAGTTTTCCATTAAATTCAATTTGTGATATTACACTGGATCCGCTCCGGCGCGGTCGGGCTCGTTCACAACCATCCTTTTTTGTCGGCGCTGCGATGCTGAAGTTCTCATGCATGTAATTCAGCGGAGGGCAGATCGAGCAGGACCGGAAGTTGTGCACGGAAGCTTCCTAAAAAGGCCCTGTGACTTTCGAAATAAAACAAACTGTCTCAAAACCAGATCGCAGTTAACTTGACTACAAAAATAAACCGACATATTAAGCGGAGCCAGACCAGGAGTCAACAGGTTTGAGGTTTTACAGGCCATTTATGAATGAACAGAGGCTTATCAACGGAGTGGGAAGCGCGGGAACTCCTCGGTCTGAGACTCCAACTGTCTGTCAGATGATGAACGCAGTGATAAGCGATATTTCTTCACATTTATTACAACATTGGAGCGGTCTTTTTGACCATGGCACTACTTTTTGCGTGTCTAGTAGCTTACCGTCTGAAAAAAGGCGAATATCCGCCTGTTGGTCCTGTTTCCTTCTTTTTGTCCCAACCTCCATTTGTTTCTAATCCCTAATGACCACCAGTGACAGGCGGACTGAGCGGTTTTTCAAACGAAGCCGCGAGCCGGCTGAAGGGACTCAACCAAGTCTACAGGGAGGGGGGGTCACTCAGTTTTGTTTCTCTTTTTTTTTCTTAAATTTAAAGTAAATCAGAAATAACAAGTGACGGATCCACTACAGCCAGGATTCATAAAAGGAGGGCATATCATATGTCACATATTAAGATATAATAAGCTTGTTATTGGGGGGGACAGACTGGTATTTTCCCAATATTGGGGGGGACACGTCCCCCCCAAAGTATATGGCGGTTACGCCGTAGCCTACGGCGCATGTGTCGGAGCCTCGGGTATCAGCGGACCATCACTATTTGCAAGTACCTAAAAAAAATAAATGGGAATTTGTCATGTAATAAAATTACATAAATCTTAAAAGTTAGGGTTAAATATTTCTGAGAGTGTGGAGGCCCTCCCACCTGGCCCAAATACACCAAAAGAAATCTTTTGTTTTAAATAACAGAAGTTCACAGGTATCAAGAAAACTTTAAATAAAATATAACTTAACAAACACACGTGAATGAATAACAAAAACACGATCAAGCAAAAAAAAAAAAAAAAAAGTAAAAAGTAAAAGACTAAAAAAGTTTTAAAAAATATAAATATACAGTATATTGTGGTCTTTGGTTCCATATCCACACCCCAGCCAGCATGTCCATGCGGGCCCCAGATGGATTATATGTGGGCTACAAATACAGGTCCCAAGTGGGTTTGTCCGCGGGTTCCATAAAGGCCCAACCTGTAACTGCCCATATGGGCTTCAAGTGGAATCTACCTGGGCTTCACAAGGGGCCTTTCTGGGCATTTCATAAGGGTTCCATTTGGGCCCCATCTCTACTTGGAAGGAAGATCTCACTGGGCCTTGTGTGGTGCCAAAGTGGGCTGTAAATAAGGGCTTAGAGTGGGTTTGTCCACAGGTTCCATAGAGGCCCCACCTGGGATTGTCTACACGGGCCTCAAGTGGGAACCAATTGAGCTCTACATTGGGCCTATCTGAGCAATAGATATAATACCCATATAAGGCCCTAAACACTGCCTGAAAAAAAGATCTCACTGGGCCTCACAGGGTTTCAGAATTGGTCCCATGTTGATTTGGCTGTGGTTTCCTATACTGCTCTACATGTGGGTCCCTGAACACCAAAGAGAATATTAAAATCAGGTCATTAAATGCTAAGTACAACAATTGCTCAATATAAATTCATGTAATGTCAGGATACAAAAATAGATACCAATTTCTTGTACTTTTGTGTAAAACTAAAGATATTTGTACAGACTGCATGAACTTAAACACAGATTGTAGGAGTGGGTTTGTATGAGAATTGTCGGCACTATCTGCATCAAGAGCAGGTCAGCAGATTCCTAGGCTGAAACCCTGGCAAAAATGTAAAATAATGCACTTAAAAAATTAAATTCAAAACAAAAACGACGACACACAGCTGTGCTTAAAACAAACTTGAATTTAATATAAACTTCCCCATCATGAAAAATAAAGCACTTTAGGGTATAAACACTGTGCAGTGCTGTAAGCACTGCAAGTGGCTGCATTCACTTTACTGCTCAAAATGTTAAGGAAATACATATCAAACCAGGATGGCAGGCCTGGGAACTATTTTTAATGGCTATCTCCACTGTTCTGTCTTCACTGTACTTTAAAAAACAGAGTTTTGGTTTGACTTAAAACAGCATGCATAAGTGGTTTTGGGCAATAAAGGCAGAACAATTTGAAGACTCTGAGTCAGTGTCATCACTACCGTCTGAGTTAAACTACCACACTGTAACTAGAAAATGCAGAAACTGCACATTGAGAATAGATAGCATTAAAAGATTGACAAGGTTGAACAGAAATTGAACAGAAGGTCGAACAGACAAAAACCCAACACAAAACTCCAAACAGAAGTACAGTCTCAACGTTGCCTACCCACTCTTTTTAGTAGTTCTAGTTTTAAATTATATTTGCCAATCATATCCTCAATTGACATTTTTTTTAAATCTGTAAACAAATACTTGTCTTTATATAAACTTTTACTTCCAGGACCAGATAGCTAAGCTCTATTGGATTTGTGTCTCATCTTGAGACTGGAGGGCCTGTGTTTCACCTCTTTTGGTGAACTCCCTCTGCGCTCTGGCGGCCTGCTTGCCCCCTCTGTCCCTAGCTCCTGTAAACCATTTTGAGAGAGCCTTCTCTGCATCATTCTGGTTTATGTCCTTTGTAAGGATGTTCTTCAGTGCTCCTAGAAATAAATGAGAAAATATCAAGTCAATAATACTGAGAGACGACCAATTACTTGTCTATTTTCTATTAAATAATCACAGAGCAACAGAAATGCATCATAATATGGAATACAATAACTACCATTTGGAATCACAATGACATCATAGGGTGGCCTATAAAGCCCTCAATTTTTTAATTTATAAGTGTAAGTAATTCAATGCAAGTCATTGAATCCATGAAAAAATGCATTTGAAATAAACTGTTTTTAGACAATCACCAGATCTATGACTAAATATGTTTAATGCAGTAATTTTTTGTGCATAAATACATAATGCATCATGAGTAGTCTCCTGTGATCTTCATTGAAATAACAGCTCCACATTCTCCCCTCTCCTTGTGTGTGGGGACTCAGTGGTACACAGAGCCCAAAGGCTTGTAAGACGTTAACACGGTAACAACTCAGGTTATGACCTGAGCAAAGAATGTTATTAATTTAAAGATGCTATGAGTAGGATCTATTTCCTGCCACATAAAGACTCTGCTACCCATGAGCACGCGTGGTGACTGTCGTAATGCTGAGTTCGATGCAACCTGTTACTCGTGTTTTTTCCACCTGTAACTCGTCAAAGTGCACTCCTAACTTCCCACCCGTGAACTCATACCAGATCAATGTACTCCGAGTTACGACTTGTGACATCACGTCACTGCCTAAACAATATGGCAGTCTCTAAATAATGACAAATACTGTAAAGTACAAGCTTCTGTTACCTTAGGCACCGTTTCCCCTCCTCTGTTTCACTCAGATGAGCAGGTTGATAATGCATAAATCTTATAATGCTGCCATGTTGGTTTGTTTACATACTAGAATTCCTGGAACACTTTTAGGTCTGAACTGGGAAATATCCGAGTTACGAGTTGCCTCGAACGCAGCATTAAGACTTGACCCAAGCCAAAGTGTGTGTTTGTTGTGTTGCTAATAAATGCAGCTCGGACCTTCTTTAGAACTCTGCAATGCTTTACTTCTTTTTTCAACAACTTACAGGATGCAAAGTGACGAGGTAATGTATCTCTTTCTAGTTACATAGCGGTAGTTTTTGATGTGTGACAACAAGCAATTTTTGAAAAACTTAGTATCGTAGTTTTGTAGCCCGCTATATATTGCTACTTACAGCCCGGTGCTCTAAGACGTGTCTGAATAATATAAATTTGCTCTAGTTTAATGGTCTTGTTTCCGAAGTTGAGTATCCAGGCCCCAGCATAAACATTTAAGTCCGTATAGCCATTTCAGTCCAGCCCTGTCCGACCCGACCGCAAAGCTAAGGAATAGCATTTATAGATAACCTATTTCGATGCTATAAAACTCATCTTAAAGTGTGTATTGTGCTCAGGCATATACCTAAAAGTGAGACTTTTTTGTAATTACTTAAAAACTCCTCACAGCCCCTTTAACCAAACAAAAAGTCCATCCTGAAGACATGGGTTATGTAAAATCACTTTGCCAAGTATGCTGCCTTGATACAACAGTTTTTGAGGTGACAGGAGACTTTTACTGCCTTTCCACTTTCATCTCACTGACTCCAACTTGTGTCCATCTGTAAGGTAAGTCATAACACTCCACATATTGACATGATTCTGATGACTTTCACCTTTTATTAAAGAAAAATGTAGACTAACTGCTGTTCAGTGGAAAGAGTTTAGTTTATGATGACTTCATAAGGCTGACAACACTCTTTCCTGGTGCCTGGGTGCAGTTTTTTTCTGTTCACACTGACTAAAACTACCAAGACTTTGGGCTCAAGCGAAATTGGACCCAGGACCAGGGCCCCAGTGTGAATGCCACCTATATTATTTTAATAGTGCTTGATCACACAGCAAACCAATTTAGATGGCCAAATGCCTTGCTAAAGTTCAAAGCTGGAGTCTAAAAGCCAACTAAAGTTTGGACATGAACTTTTAACCTCACATTTAAATCATTGTTCAAACCTTTGACATCAAACTTCCACTCTATTAGATACTTAATTTTAAAGCAAAATACCATAAACAAGATCAAACAGACGTAGCTCCCTGAAGGGTTTCTTTCCATGACGTCCAAAGAGGTTGTATTGCAGTGCCAGGTCAGGTGACATTATAAATGCCATCATTCTTCGGGTTGCGTCATCTATCGTTGAACCTCCAATTTCTCCAACCATAGCGACCTGAGAATACAAAGTGAAAGTCACAGAAAAAAAATCTATGGTTACTGAACAGCTGGGTGATGCTTCCATCTAATAATTCTTCTTTATTACCCTCTGCCTATGCCCTTTTTATATGTTCTAAATGTATCATACGGCGGTATTTCCGAAGATTTATATACCCTTTACAATAACAGTGGACAAAAATGCTTGCTTTATGCAAATGCTCTTTCATGACAACAATCAAAAACAGTGACATAATGTCAAAAAAAGATTTTAGAGAAAATAATTCTCATGGAATTGCAATACTAACTGTATTGCAAAATGTTCACAATCCCAATAATAATGGAATCACGGCCCAAGTATTCCAATGATATTGTATCATGGGGCCACTGGAGATTGCCACCCCTACCAACTTGGCATATTATTAAACTAAACTAACTTAAAGAAATTCTGGATCCAGATGGTGACTTCTACTGTACACGTGACTACTACTACCAAACAAGAAAAGCTGCACCACTGAAAACACACTACCAATGGAAAAGCATCAAATGAGGCCTCATTTGAGGAGAAACTGGTCTAAGAATTTAGAGTAGGCCCAGTTCAAGGGAGAAAATACACAAGCAAAATCTATCTGCATTGATATAAGCTGTTTTTGCACTGATCTGCATCATGGTGCATCATGAGATGATCATTTTCAACAACACTACTTTCAAAAATCCACAGAAACCCTTACACAGTATTCTCTCCTGTAATGGTTGAATGGTGTTCATTATGTCTTCAGTTTCTTAGGAATAGTTTTCATTTTTTTCTTTAAACTCAGACATGTATTCTTTTCATGTACCTTGACATGTTTCAGTGGAAATTTCTGCCTTCCTCAGAAGAGTCACCAGGTGATAGGTGTGACGCATCCTATCAGCTGGTGTTACGGAGGTGTGGCCCTTCTGTCAAATTTTTTTGACAGAAGGGCCGTACCTCCGTTTGCCTCTGCAGGATGCTGTTCCAAGTGTGTGAGAGCATGTATGCCCCCTCATCCCTGTTCATCGTCCCTGGGCCCCATTTTCTTGTTTTGATGGCTTCCCTAATTTAGGGAAGTTTCCGTCGAAACAGGAAAAGTATTCTCTCCTATTTGTGTATCCCATCAAAGTACTGCTTTGTTAGAAAAATCCTTTGAAAGATATATCAAATCTTTTAAAAATGTGAGCTTTATTCTTTAGTTATATTTAAGATATTGAGCCCCAGTCAGACAACAAATGGGAGCAACATTTGACTTAAGTGCTCAAAGTTTACAACTGCAGTATACATGGGTCCTTTGTGCTACATATGAAAAGCCTCTGATAGATAATATGTGCAACCAGCAGCTGATAGATGAGTGACTGACAGAGATCCTAGATGCAAGTGCAAAAGCAGTAAAGAGTTAATAAGACTTGAACTTACAACCCCTGACATGAACTCCGAGTCTGACAGCTTCTCGTTCATGGCCTGGACATCATCAATAGTTGTTAAAGGAAACACTGCTCCCTGTGGTGGTTCTGCCAACGTCAAAGCCTGTCTTTGCTTCAACAAAGTGTTAAGCATTTTGCTATGCACTCTCTGTGTGTCCTTCACTTCCTCAAGTAAAGTCATCAATTTTATACACATAGCCTCTCCAAGGTTACTGGCGCTGCTCATGCTTGAGGAGGCACTGGGGCTTCTTGGACTCGGGGTGGCACTGGGGCTTCTCAGAGTTGGGGTGGTACTGGGGCCTCTCGGAGTCGGGGTGGTACTGGGGCCTCTCAGAGTCAGGATGGTACTGGGGCCTCTCGGAGTCGGGATGGTACTGGGGCCTCTCGGAGTCGGGATGGTACTAGGGGTTCTCAGAGTTGGGGTGGTACTTGGGCTTCTCATAGTCGGGATGGTACTTGGGCTTCTCAGAGTCGGGGTGGCACTATAGTCATTTACTCTGGATGGTGGACTGGTGCTTGCTGAGCAAGCATCATGGCTGGTTCCTCTCACACTCACACTTGGCTTGTATGCTTTAAAACGGCTACCAAATTCAGTAGGAGGAGAAGGAGGCAATACATCGTCACCACATGTATCAGATTCCTCTTCACTTGTTTCAAAGGGCAGGGCTTTCATGGATCGCCTACATTAAGACAAAAGTGAAGAGAAGTTACTCAAATGTGATCAATACAGTGCAAGGCAGACAAACATTAATATAATGCAAATAATGCAGTGCATTCCATCCCATCTGTTTAATTAACAATACTTATTAGATAGCAGCATTGAAGTACACAGATAAACAAAGTCAGGTTATGGTAAAAAAGCGTGGTCAATTTGTTTCTAATAGGTGTTTCATTTGAAATACAGTGTCATCCACAAGTATGAGTCTTAAAAGTCTTATACCAAATAAATAAAAGGCAGATTATTCTTTGTCAGGGGCATTGATAAATTTTGAATCAGTTAAATTGTTATAAATTGTTTGTCTTTGTAATTATTAAGATGACAGCCATACACAGGACAAACTGCTCCAAAGTGTTTAAAATAATATTTAGGTTATAAGAAATTAAATTATTATGAGAAGTGAGTTTTTATAACACTGTAAATGAGAGACAAACACAGAGTACAGCTGTGGACAATGAAAATAAAACTGATGAAAATGTTGTCAAAGATAAAGCTTTGATAAAGCTTTCAGTTAGGGACCAGCTCAGAGTCCACAGTTTAGACACATAGTTAAGATGCAATAGGCTCAGACTGATCTTGTAGGTGACCTGGGATCTTTGGTGGAGACTGCCTGCTGATGTGGAGTCATGAAGCTTCAACAACTACAATTACAGACATAACACATAACTGGCCATTTCATCAGCCCCATCCAGTTCATAATCATTACATCTGTTAGACTTTGGATCTCTCCATCCATGGTTGATACATGTATTAGTAACCCTCCTTAGCACCAATAGGCAGGAGGTCCCTCTGAAAATGGGATGTCACATCTCAAGAGGTCTACCTTTAATACATTTATACTTACCGGAGACAAATATGGTAGGGCTACATTTGTGGTCTGGGCACCCATGAGTTTGTCACGACCATAAAGTCTTATTTTCAGTAAGACTATTATTGAATATATTATTGATTATCTATAAAACTATCACCACAATCACACAGTCATGAGGACCCTCCTGAAAACGAGATGTAGCATCTCTAGAGGCTAACCTCTACTAAATTTTTCAGCAGAAAGAAATCTGACAACTAAAACTGGTCTACGATTGGTGCATGTTTCTGTCTCTAGCTTTAGTTCTTATTCTAGTCCACTTGTCTCCTCTTACCTCCCTTCCTTCACCCTCACACCAACACAGCATCGTGTGGATTTGCTGTTCATCATGAGACTGGGATCCACATTCAAGATTTCCTGCTGCTTAATAGAAGGTTTTTTTCTTGAGCCACGATGGAGGGATTCATGATTGGCTATATGGATTCATGTTGGCTGTTGGCATGTATATATTTGTATATATATGTATATGTGTATTTTATATGTGGATGTATGTGTCTATGCATATGTGTGTATCCATACAATGAAGAGCTTTATGCTCTATTGTAAAGTGTCTTGAGATAACACTTGTTATGAATTGAATTATGAATCAATACAGATTGATTGATTGATTGACAGACAAACAGAGAAATAGGACTTTACTTTCCAATGGCTTCATAGCAGTAACACTGAAGAACTGAGAGACCTGTGACACCTCTGGGAAAATATGCACTCTTATTTACTTTTATTTAGCACCTTTGGTGTCTTCTTGCATGTGTGTATCAGGAATGTGTGTCAAGGGATCACACTTGGAGCCAAGTCTTACTATCCTTACAACATAAACAGGACTAGTGAACCTGATGTGTACTCAAAAATTTACAAGCCTCTGAAAATAAAGTTTTTTAGATGGGCATGTAGTTCAAGTGCTCTCCTTGATGGGTTTAACTACACTTACCTTCTTTGTCTCTTCTTTGGTATATCGTCGTCTGTTTGAAGATCAGAAGTAGCCTCTGCTCGTGCGAGCTTGCGACGGGCATCCTCATATGTGTCTGTGAAGTGACAAAAACAAAACAGAATATGGTTACACCTAACTTTTTTACACCTACCCCCTGTCACTCCCCAACCAAAAAACCCTTTTCCTTACCTGCGTGTCCAAGTGCACGGACACTGTATGTCCCCCATGAGGCATCTGGCTGTTGACGTTGTTTCACTGCCTTAGTGATATTAAGATTGTGGCCTACTGGCCAAAAACAGTCCGTCTTGTCCTCATCGGTGAACCAACATGATGGAATAATATCCACAAGAGCCCTTCCTTCACTTGACACTTCCCCCCTGAACTCCACAATGCTGAAGAGGGGCATGCTGCAAAGTTTATATGAGGTAGATCAACAGTCATGTAACTGGGGAAAGGCTACATTTTCATGTTGAACAGGAAGCAGTATCAGTCTTTTTGTCAAGTCAGTCAGAAGCACACCATGAAGTCCATCATCAAGCTGTGTAACCTTTCTGATCCCCATACATGAAACATCAATAGGATAATCGTAAAAGCATCCTTGTCTCTTGTAAAACTGGCACACAGCATACATTTCTCCAGATGCAAACTCCACAATGTTCTTCACAACAGCAACCTTGCCCTCAACATCAAAGCAGTTGTTGCCTTGAGAGCAAGATATAATGTTTCCGTTGTATATGTACCTTTTGTACTGTACACGAGGGGGAAAGTTTGAGAGAGTTGGACCACATGCACTTAGTGGTTGAGGCTTGTTCCTCATTTCCTTCATCTTTCTGTGATGACAGCTGGGTTTTTCACCTAAGCGCCGTACAACTTGTTGGACAGGGTTTTGTGGTCTTCTTACCAGCTGCTTTAATGTCCCCAGATAATTTTCAAAAGGGAAACATGAAACATTGTCAAGGGGACCAAACTTCCTTGCATCATCAGCCAGATGAATTAGAGAGTGGGTGTTGTACACAAGGTGCTCTGTTCCATAAATCTTTGCAAAATTGGTTACATAACATTTCAATAGCTTGTCAGCATAATCACAGTATTTGTAACACAAAGCTGGGCAAAGAAGAATTCTTATTGCTACAGACAGCAACATAAAGTTCTTGTACAGTCTTGCAGGTAAATGTCCTTTAAGAACCACTGGGCCTGTGTACAACAAAAACTGTCTGAATTCTGTGGCTTTCCACTGACTGTATTCCATGAGTGACCGTGGTTTTCGAGCAAAATTCCTCGGCAGATGTTCTCTGATTGTTTTTAAGTGGGTGGAGATAACTGTGATGGTTGCTGCAGAAACCCTACACTGTAATGGTCCTTTGATCCACAGACCCACAAGTTTTCTAACATTTCCTAGACACACTAGATGCATGTAGTCAAGAACAAAGCATGACACCATTCCTATGCCTAGCTCTTGTAGGGGTGAAACACCATGATGATGTTCATCATCTGCCATATGTTCAAACTGTTCATCTGTTCTCAGTGGTGCAGCCAGATCTGGAAATACAACTCTGTTCTCTGTCCGAACTCCATGCTCTGTACAGCGTTCACAGGAGCTGTAACCTGAATGACCCTTGATACATTTTACGAAGGCACGGGCAGGGGCATCACAGATGAAGGCATCGGGAAGTGCAATCTTGTAATGTATTCCATTGCAATGTAAACCCACCTGGGTTACATGCCTCAGGTCCTGGATGAAGTCCTTCAGGTATTCCTCAACAGAAGCAGGCTTGGTAGGACCTGCATACAGACCAATGATAATAACATTACTTCCTGGAATTTCTTTGACTTTGGCCAAAATAGGCCATAACTCCATTTTTGAGCTTCGGAAGAGGGGCAATCCATCGATGTTGTGTTAGAGTCTCAACTGAAGGTTGAGACTGCTGTGACAGCAAAGAAGTCAGAGCATTTGACACCCCAAAATGATGATAACATCCATCTCCAATGTCTTTGACTTCACTTATTTTTGAAGTTGATAAAAGAGTCCTTGGATCTTTGGGAAAATCAAGGCCACACTGCAATAAAATCTGTAGTAGCTCTGACAGGGCACTGTGTGAAATGTTGCGACTTGCTGCCCATTCAGCCAACTTCTTTTTGACATCAGTGCAAGGCTCTGTTTCTTCAATGCAATCCTCAAAATCAAATTCTTCATTGCTGTCACTTGATAACATTTCATAATCCGGTTCTTGACCACCTTCATATTGAAAGTCCTGTAAATCCAACACTTCCATTTGGCTATGGCTTTCTGATTCGGGGGCATGGACTGGATTTGATGAGACTCTATGTTTGAGACCATAATGCTTAAACATCTGCAAGTGCTCTGCAACTCTTGCTTTAATTTTTGGTCCTGATTGGATCTGTAACAAAATAAATAAATAACTAGTTACAGATGAGAATGGACTGTTCTAAGTCATCTTATTCACAAAACTCCAGCATTAATTTTAACATTAATTAATCGACAGACCAGGTTGATATGGGCCTTCACAGGGCAGACTTCCATGACTTCATGCAAATTAGATCCCTGCACTCGCATGTCAGTCAACCCAAGACACACCAAGACACCTGCCCCTCATTTCAATAATATTTTTTGCTGCATTTTATGCTGCAAGTGTCTGCAGCAAATAAATAAATGTGAGAGCAGAGCCATTGCAGTTATTATTTATTCATTTCTATTTAATTGTATTTATATTGTTCCTTTTGTATTTATTTGCACCCTATACTTAATTTTTTAGTCTTATTTTTTTTAATTTATTTATTTTCTGCTTTTGTATCAGTTTCATATACAAATTTTTACTTCTGATTTTTGAATTTCATTTTTTATTTTAACTTCTATTTATCTATTTTTAATTATGGCAGGTTTGGTCCTCCACATTTCAATCACAAGTGGTGCACAAAAGTGACTACTCCTCCATTTAAGCCTATAACCCTCAGAATGTGGAGCACGTTCTGTCAGCGTTGCTTGCTATGCAGTGAATACATTCCCATCCTAATAAATGCAGCATCACTCTGGGTCTATTTTCGACACTTTCAACGTGTCAGTCCGGTTTACACAGAGCATACAGCATCAGGCAGGAAGTCAAGCATGGAGGAGGTTCATGTCATTCCAAAATTAAACATCATATATAGGCTTCCGTCTGTTAATCGCTTTGGGCAGGTAAAAAAATGCTCCCTCAAAATACCAGAAAGCCTCTTAATTTTATGTCATTCTATAAAATAATTTTGACCAAAACGGTATTTTAAGTCCACAAGACCTCAGTCTACACAATACATCCTCTTGTTAGCCACAAACCACTTACACTTTACTACCTTATTAAAATTAACCACCCATTTCTCCTCTCATCTTTATAACATTATCATCTCAATCAGGGGCGGATCTAGTCATAAGGGGGCCCAAGGCAAACCCAGTCATTGGGGCCCTTCCCTGTACTGTGCTGATACATATTTTAATTATTTTTAGTAATTTTCCCAACTTATGGAATGGGTGCAGACAAAAAATAAACAAGGAAATTACAGATATCAAACAAGAAGAGGGGAAAAAGGGTCAGAAGAAGAAGAAATGGAGGGTAGTAAATAAAATAAAAAATAACCAACATTAAATTAGATTAAATAATAATATGAAAAGCAAACAGGGTCAGTAACTCAGTATTTCACTGGTTTTCAGCATGCTGATACATTTGTATTGTTATTTTAATCTTGTACAGGTAACATAATGAAACAATGATTTTCCTTAAATTCTGTAATTTAGTTCAATTTTGACAGAAGGCGAGTGTGTTAATTAGTCCTGCTGTTGAAATCTGTTACAGTTATCTGACAGCTTAAGTTACAAGTTACATACCCATGTTTATATGTCCTCCACATCCAGGGAATAAAATGTATCACCAAAAAAAGATTTTGACTCTAAATGTTTTTGATTACGGAGCCCCTAATAAGAAGTTTATGGTGCATGACCAATATTATCCAGTGCATGGGCCGTGTTCTTTTTATACTAAGTGTCATATAGTTTGAAAAGTTATAAATTAAAGTATTTTACAGGATATCATGATTGAAAATAAAGCCAATGACATCAAATGTATGAGGTCTACTGACAAATTGATTATAAAATATGGATGTTGATCTCCTCTACTTCAGACTACAGTGTGTGAATTAAGACTAAAATAATAACTTCTCTGAATCAAAGAAAACTTTAGTAATACTTTTTTGTGAGATGTTTGAGGGGCCCTGGACATCTTGGGGCCCCAGGCAATTGCCTGTGTTTGCCTAACGGTAAGTACGCCCCTGATCTCAATTTGAGAACAATCCCACTCTATCTGCGTGGTTAATGTTACTTGCTATGCTTCATGTCCAGACTGTTCAGCCAGCTAGTTTACCTTGCCACGTTTAACTTTGATCCTCCAGAGCATAATAAACTTTATTCCTAACACAGCTCAAACAATGATAACATTAAAATTCACTTGCTCGGTCCGTGTATAAAGTATAATTCATTGTTGTTGCTCAGATTGTAAATAGAAAACAATCGTTTTCGGGGGTATTTCCTATTTCTCTGACGCATGGAGTGGAATGCAATTCGGCACAACACAGCGGCGCCAAGCGACCGCTTTTCCCTTTATCCAACTTGTACAATGAAAATTGAAAATAGGAAGTCCAGGGGCGGAAGTGCCTTCAAAGTAAAAGCATCGCGTTTCGAACGATGCGTGTTGTTGGAGACGGCGAAGTTTAAGGAGAGGAAATTAAAAATCACAGCAATTTCCTACATAATTAACATCGTTCATAATTAATATACGGTGATATTTTGACTTCATTCTCACGATGGAGCCCCGCTGATTTTCACAATAAGGGTACTATGTTTTGATGACCCAAACGTCATGATAGACGTAGGTCACGTGACGTATGTTGTCTCCCTTACAGACTCATTCCCGACTGAATGTCTAAATTGTTAAATGCCAGCAGTGTGTCCCGCTATTGACCTCGGAAGACACCCGACAAAATCAATAAAACTAGCTAACTGTAGCGGCTAATTGCCTGCCGTGGTGTAAATTGTTTTTTTTTTTCAGCTCATGTGATTTTTTTTCTTCTCCTGTGTCGGTTGTCGACTGTTGAGATTTATGGTGGAGGTAAGTTCCTGGGCCGCTGTCATCAGGCTGAGAAGTGTTTTATATCCCTGAGAACTTATAGCAAATATGGTTGTATATGAAGTTTTTTTTTACCAGCCTACATGTCCTTTGTCCCTTGGCCAGATTTTGGACATTCAGTCCCTCATAAGATTAAATTAATTCTGATTCAACAGTAACTTTATTGACAAAGGACACAAAAGTCCTTATTTTAATTAAATAAATCATAAACTTGTAAGACATATTCATATTTTATTTTTCACGAAAAGAACATTTGTCCCTGTGGGTCACTGTCATTTCCACCACACACCACAAAATGTAATTTCAGGGTTATTTTTATTTATTCTTTTTTATTGGTGTATCATACTTGCACACACATCAGTTGACCTATGACAGGGGAGCTCATGGCAGGAGAGCAGGGTTAGCTCTATGGAAGAAAGACAAAACAGAAAAGCAAGGAAAAGTTTTGCAAAACCATGAGTAGGTTAAAAGTCCTCATTTCCAAACAGCTCATATTTCCTTTAAATGTACAAGTAATAAGAAAAATACCATTCATGCCGTGTTTTGAGTTTGTATTATGTCAAAGAGATTTTTTAAAAAAGAAAAAAAGATAAACATTGTCATTTCCACAACAGTCATTTCCATCAATTTTTTTACTGTGATGGAAAAGACATGTTGTGTGACAAGGTTAGTGTTATAAATGCATTTTTTTTGGCTTATATTGTTTAATATACTTGTATTAAATTGTGCAAAACACTCCAACTCTATTTTATGCTTTATATATACACAAACTACAAAAAAATAGATATTTAAATGTGATACCATCTGTTTTGTAGATGGCATGCAATACCACAGCAGGAAGATCACAAGCATATGGATAGATAATGATGGATACAGGAATGGATCCATATGAAAGTCTGGCAGTTTGTGTAAACTGTTAAATCACTAATTACATAGTGATTAATGAATGATGATGTTCAAGATTGATAATGCAAGTATTGTTCTTGAAAACCACTTTTTTTGTGGTGTGATGGAAATGATGTTTTCCTCTGAATGCTGGACTGAAAATCGCAGAAAACATATGATATTTATGTAATTTTATTGCAATAACCATCAATTAATGTTTGTACGCATTGTGATAAAGTAGAGCAAATCAATATATTTCCAAAAATATGTGGTCTTTGGCCCACAAAAGCTGGAATACTGGAGTTAAAATGAGCGCTACATGCAAAACCCTGTTCATCTGTGGTTGAGCCATGGACTGAACGCAACATCAAAGTAAAGAGCAAAGTCCAACTTTGGTCATTTATTTTTATAATGCAGTTGTCCTATGAGACATCTTTTTAAAGAACAAAAATGTTCTTTAATTCCAGAGACTCCAGAGGACAGGTTGGAGAGCATGTGTGACACCAGGAAGACAACTGTGGATGGAGTGTCCGAACTGGGAGGCTTTGGAAGCAGCTTCACCACATGGGCAGTTTGTTTTTCAGTATGAAGTGAAGAACAAACACTTGCTGGGTGGTGGGTCTTTATAGACACTGAAAGAAATCAAGATTAGTTTGTAATTTGCATAAATCAGTGACAACATACAGAAACAAGCTTCACTCTTCTCTGAGAAAGAGTGCACAAACTGAGAAAAGCACCACCCAGTGAAATCCGAGGTGTCTTATCAGAGACCTGTGACAAGAAAACTCACATCTGGACAAGCAATTGTAAATAAGAATGTGGGACCGCTGTGTTATTTTTATGCTGAACCACATGGTGGGGCATCATCATTAGTACCCAATAAGAGGGCAGGTGATGAGCAGCAGATCTTTAGCTTGGGAAGCAAATAGTTTGCTGGTCATGTCAAAGTGTCATGGTAGCAGCATGGGGGCGTCTTTAAACCTGCAAAAAGTGTTTTATGGTATGAAAATGTCTTAAATACTTTTACCTTTGCATACCTTTGCCTTTGCCCCTCTGAACACCAGTGCCTTGTGACAATAAATGGGTGACAGCACTCAAGTGATTCTTTGATGTGGACTTTGTATGTTGTTGGTAGGCCACTGCACCGAACAGGCATCTAGAAAGATTCTCCACATCTAACCCACAAAGGGGACACAATTGTGGTAGTTTTGTAAAGCGTTAAGACAGTATAAAGAATTGAAAGATCCAATACACTTTAAGTCCTGAGCATATCTAATACATATACAGTGGGAGGAAAAAGTAAGTACACCCTTTGTAATTTTGTACATTTCTGCCTAAATTGGTTATAAAATGTGGTCTGAGCTTAACTCAAATCACAAAAATGAGTAAACGGTGTCTGCTTAAACTAATACCACCCAAACAATTACATGTTATCTTACAGAAATCACTGGAACATGCCAACATCTCTGTTGACACATCTACAATACGTAAAACATTAATCAAAAATGGGTTTCATGGGAGAACACCACGCAGGAAGCCATTGCTGTCCAAAAGAACATTGCTGCACGCTTTGAAGTTTGCAAAAAAGCATTTAGATGCTTCACAGCGCAACTGGGGAAATATTCTGTGGAGTGATGAAACCAAAGTTGAAATGTTTGGTGGGAACACGTCACACAACGTCATGTGTGGAGGAAATATGGAACAGCACACCATCATCAAAACCTTATTCCCACTGTTAAGTATGGTGTGGGGCTGCTTTGCTGCCTCAGGGCCTGGACAGCTCGTCCTCATCAATGGAAAAATGAACTCACAAGTTTACCAAGATCTTTTGCAGAAAAACCTGAGACAATCTGTCAAACAGTTGAAGCTCAAAAGAGGAAGGGTGCTGCAACAGGACAACGCCCCAAAGCGCAGAAGCAAATCAACTTTAGAATGGTTTCAGAAGAATAAAATAAATGTTCTGGAGTGGCCCAGTCAAAGTCCTGACCTAAACCCAATTGAGATGCTGTGACATGACCTCAAGAAAGCTGTTCACACCAGATATCCCAAGAATCTTGCAGAACTGCAGCAGTTTTGTGAAGAGGAATGGTGCAAGATTCATCCTGATCGTTGTGTGTGCCTAATCTGCAGCTACAGGAAACGCCTAGTTCTAGTTATTGCTGCCAAAGGAGGGTCAACCAGCTATCGAATCCAAGGGTGTTCTTCCTTATTCACCTCTGTCTTGTGAATGTTTACATCTTATGGCCAATAAAAAATGATAACATGTAATTGTTTGGGTGGCATTAGTTTAAGCAGACACTGTTTACTCATTCTTGTGATTTGAGTTAAGATCAGACCACATTTTATGACCAATTTAGGCAGAAATGTACAAAATTACAAAGGGTGTACTTACATTTTCCTCCAACTGTAACAGCAAAACCATGAAGCAATGACAGTATGAACAATAAAAAACTGACAGGAAAGATCTTTGTTTCCTTGGATCTAAGTTTATGAACATGTTTAAAGTGAGCACTAAGTAAAGGTGAACTATCCTCATAACCATTCAGTGAATTCAAAACTGCTTGTACACAGAACAGGTCAATGAAATTAATGGCCTTTTGCAAGTTCCAAGTTTTTTAATGCAACTTGAGCAGGTTAATTTGGTATCACACTCTTGTCCACCAGTAGGTGAATGTGAGTGGATGTGGTCATGTACTAGGTGAGTCTTTTGAGTATCTTTAAAGTAAAAATCAGAGAACACGTGAATACAGCTAAATGCAAATAACTTGTATTTGTAGGCCCAAGTACAACAAATAGGGACCAGACAAAAAAAGTTGAGAGGAGAAGCAGAGATGGCTGCATGGAGTCGTGCATCCCCCAGCGGTTCAAGGCTGTGGCACAGATTCATCGTGAGTGCCCCCCTCAACAAACACTCCATCACAGAGGATGGTTTCAAGCCTGCACTTAGAGGTGAAGAGAGAGTATGCCATACTGACCTATGTGAAGGGCTGGGAACTACCAGCATTCTGAGATCAGACCTAGTGTACTGTAAGATACTCGGTGCAGCGCAGCATTCTGGTCTGGTTGGAGTCTTGACAGGTGGTTGTTGCACATCCAAACAAAACGGAGTGTCAGTAATCGAGCAGAGATTTTATGTGAATGGACTTCCTTCTCTGTGTTGCTCTAAGGCAGGAAATTCTTAATTGCTACCACTTGGCAGAGAGACGGCTGTGTGAGTGACATGCTTCATGGTTTTGCTGTTATATGTATTAGATATGCTCAGGACTTAAAGTGTATTGGATCTCTCAATTCTTTATACTGTCTTAACGCTTTACAAAACTACCACAATTGTGTCCCCTTTGTGGGTTAGATGTGGAGAATCTTTCTAGATGCCTGTTCGGTGCAGTGGCCTACCAACAACATACAAAGTCCACATCAAAGAATCACTTGAGTGCTGTCACCCATTTATTGTCACAAGGCACTGGTGTTCAGAGGGGCAAAGGCAAAGGTATGCAAAGGTAAAAGTATTTAAGACATTTTCATACCATAAAACACTTTTTGCAGGTTTAAAGACCCCCATGCTGCTACCATGACACTTTGACATGACCAGCAAACTATTTGCTTCCCAAGCTAAAGATCTGCTGCTCATCACCTGCCCTCTTATTGGGTACTAATGATGATGCCCCACCATGTGGTTCAGCATAAAAATAACACAGCGTCCCACATTCTTATTTACAATTGCTTGTCCAGATGTGAGTTTTCTTGTCACAGGTCTCTGATAAGACACCTCGGATTTCACTGGGTGGTGCTTTTCTCAGTTTGTGCACTCTTTCTCAGAGAAGAGTGAAGCTTGTTTCTGTATGTTGTCACTGATTTATGCAAATTACAAACTAATCTTGATTTCTTTCAGTGTCTATAAAGACCCACCACCCAGCAAGTGTTTGTTCTTCACTTCATACTGAAAAGCAAACTGCCCATGTGGTGAAGCTGCTTCCAAAGCCTCCCAGTTGTCGGACACTCCACCCACAGTTGTCTTCCCTGGTGTCACACATGCTCTCCAACCTGTCCTCTGGAGTCTCTGTAATAAAAGAACATTTTTGTTCTTTAATAAAGATGTCTCAAAGGACAACTGCATTATAAAAATAAATGACCAAAGTTGGACTTTGCTCTTTACTTTGATGTTGCGTTCAGTCCATGGCTCAACCACAGATGAACAGGGTTTTGCATGTAGCGCTCATTTTAACTCCAGTATTCCAGCTTTTGTGGGCCAAAGACCACATATTTTTGGAAATATATTGATTTGCTCTACTTTATCACAATGGGTACAAACATTAATTGATGGTTATTGCAATAAAATTACATAAATATCATATGTTTTCTGTGATTTTCAGTCCAGCATTCAGAGGAAAACATCATTTCCATCACACCACAAAAAAAGTGGTTTTCAAGAACAATACTTGCATTATCAATCTTGAACATCATCATTCATTAATCACTATGTAATTAGTGATTTAACAGTTTACACAAACTGCCAGACTTTCATATGGATCCATTCCTGTATCCGTCATTATCTATCCATATGCTTGTGATCTTCCTGCTGTGGTATTGCATGCCATCTACAAAACAGATGGTATCACATTTAAGTATCTATTTTTTTGTAGTTTGTGTATATATAAAGCATAAAATAGAGTTGGAGTGTTTTGCACAATTTAATACAAGTATATTAAACAATATAAGCCAAAAAAATGCATTTATAACACTAACCTTGTCACACAACATGTCTTTTCCATCACAGTAAATAAATTGATGGAAATGACTGTTGTGGAAATGACAATGTTTATCTTTTTTTCTTTTTTAAAAAATCTCTTTGACATAATACAAACTCAAAACACGGCATGAATGGTATTTTTCTTATTACTTGTACATTTAAAGGAAATATGAGCTGTTTGGAAATGAGGACTTTTAACCTACTCATGGTTTTGCAAAACTTTTCCTTGCTTTTCTGTTTTGTCTTTCTTCCATAGAGCTAACCCTGCTCTCCTGCCATGAGCTCCCCTGTCATAGGTCAACTGATGTGACTGCAAGTATGATACACCAATAAAAAAGAATAAATAAAAATAACCCTGAAATTACATTTTGTGGTGTGTGGTGGAAATGACAGTGACCCACAGGGACAAATGTTCTTTTCGTGAAAAATAAAATATGAATATGTCTTACAAGTTTATGATTTATTTAATTAAAATAAGGACTTTTGTGTCCTTTGTCAATAAAGTTACTGTTGAATCAGAATTAATTTAATCGTATGAATTAACTTAATTTAATCGACTGAATGTCCTGTCCAAGGGACAAAGGACATATAGTTAAAAAATATATATATAAACAACCACAGGCTACTTGCTATAAGTTCTCAGGGATATAAAACACTTCTCAGCCTGATGACAGCGGGCCCAGGGAACTTACCTCCACCATAAATCTCGTCAGTCGACAACCGACACAGACTTGGAGGAGAAGAAAAATTCCCATGAGCTGAAAAAAAAAAACAATTTACACCACGGCAGGCAATTAGCCGCTACAGTTAGCTAGTTTTATTGATTTTGTCGGGTGTCTTCCGAGGTCAATAGCGGGGCACACTGCTGGCATTTAACAATTTAGACATTCAGTCGAGAATGAGTCTGTAAGGGAGACAACATACGTCACGTGACCTACGTCTATCATGACGTTTGGGTCATCAAAACATAGTACTGCTATTGTGAAAATCAGCGGGGCTCCATCGTGAGAGTGAAGTCAAAATATCACCGTATATTAATTATGAATTATGTTGATTATGTAGGAAATTGCTGTGATTTTTAATTACCTCTCCTTAAACTTCGCCGTCTCCAACAACACGCATCGTTCGAAACGCGATGCTTTTACTTTGAAGGCACTTCCGCCCCTGGACTTCCTATTTTCAATTTTCATTGTACAAGTTGGATAAAGGGAAAAGCGGTCGCTTGGCGCCGCTGTGTTGTGCCGAATTGCATTCCACTCCATGCGTCAGAGAAATAGGAAATACCCCCGAAAACGATTGTTTTCTATTTACAATCTGAGCAACAACAATGAATTATACTTTATACACGGACCTTGCTCACATTAGTTTGACAATTTATCTTACCTTTTCCAAGAACACATCTGCAAACGAAGAGGAAAGAATGAGGTAGATGCCGAGATTACCGCCGAAGCCCGCGTCTTTGCGAGAATATACATCCGCCAGGGTTGTCTGGTCTGTATGACCAAACTAGCATGGCTAACAAGGCACATCGACCATGTCAAGCAGGTGTGTGTTCTTGTCTTTTCGCTTTCTGTCTTTTTCTCTTTACAGAGAAGGGAATTATATGATGACTTTTCACCACACAAAAGGTTTTGGTCTGGCACTACTTTTTGAAATGGAAGAATACCGGTAGGTGCAGTGTGTAGAAATTAGCATTTTAGCGACATCTGGCGTTCAGATTTTGTAATGACTTCGCCTGCCTTCAAAACGGCAGATTACAATGCAACGGGTGCTGGTGAAGACCAAAAAGGATTGTGAACGGGGTATCATTTTCAGTAGTTAGGAGGTGAGTTCTTTTTTTAATACAATTTGGGTACCTTATGATGTTAGTAAACTGATACTGAAACATATAAGAAGAAAGAATAAAATATTTGACTTTTTCTTAAAAACGCATACATTTCAAGGAAATAAAAAACTGTATCTTGGTCATCCTAAAACATGTTTACTTACATTAAATTTATCTTAATAACTTTATTTACTTTAAATTTACTTCAATTTAAAAAGAACATTGACAGAGACCCAGAGATCATTTGTGGAGATGAGACAAAAATCCAAAACAACCATTACCACAGCCCTCCACCGATCTAGGCGTAATGTTAGAGTGGCTAGATTGAAGCCTATTCTCAGGGAAAACACATAAAATCTCACAGTATGTATAGTATGCATCTGTTTATTTCCTAATTTACTCAGTCAATCACTTACTTTGTTACAGTGGCAGATAATTTCTCAATTACTTCAAAATTATAAGCAAATATTTTCATACACACTTTATCTACAACTTAGAGACATTTACAGCTGTGATATCTGTACAAAAAGATCAGATATTAATGGCCTGGTGCATGGGATTTTCTTTTTCATGGCTACTCAAAGTTTGTATTCAAGTATTATGGCAGTTCATCATCTGCGTTTAGCAAAATCAGCCATTGTGTTCTCTTTTTTATTGATTTAAAAAAACAAAGGGGGAACAGCACATATTAATGAACATTTGTACAAATGTAAACATGGCAGATTATAGCCTTTGGCTAATTTCCATCTGCAGACCCCCCGGCAGGTTGATGGTAACATAAACATTCAAAGACACTATACAGACTAATACAGCTAGATAATACAGGTAAGACAAGCAGGAGAGTAGACAAGTGTAAAAAAGAACCAAAGACATGTATTGCACATCCTCCCATCACACAGAGTCCACCAAACATTTAGCAAATGTGACATTTATTGCACCAACCCCTATTGCACTGATTGTTATTGCACTAATGTATATTACACTGAGCCCTATCATTGACTGCCTTTAGGTATTTAAGAGGTTATGGTACCAATTTCTTCATTACTTTGGCCCTTGCCTACATTGTTTGATTGAAATAGTGACTTATACACTGACATTACTTTCAAGGGGACTCCCATAAAGAGGGAGTGATTAAGATCTTGCAAGATCTGTGTCGAATGGCTAAAGCTTGAAAGTAGGAGTTAACCAAACTGCTTGAATCAACAAGTTCATTAAGCATGATTGGTTTTTGACTGGTTGTGTTATTTTATTGTTATTTTATATTTACTCAGTATTAGCCTGTGCCTACTTATTGACTCTATACCAATTCTGAATGGGATTGCCATGTGAGACCCAGATAACTAAACATATGTGGGTCCCATCTGATGACACCCAGTTCTACCCTCTGCCTGCTTAACCCACATAGGCTTTATATAGGCACCACATGGGCAGCCCATATGGGCTTGTGATGTGGGACCCATGTAACTAATCTTGTATAGGTCCCATCTGATGGTACCCAGTTCGACCTCATGTCTGCTTAACACATAAAGGCTTTACATGGGTCCTGAATGGGCAGCCTTTTTGGGCTAGTGATATGGGACCCATATAACTCAACCCATATATGGGTCCCATATAATGAAACCCAGTTCTACCCTCCGCTTGCTTTACCCACATAGGCTATGTATTGGCCCCACATGGGCAACCCATATCAGCTTGTGATGTGGGTCCCATATAACCAGACCTTTATAGGTCCCATCTAATGGTACTTAGTTCTACCCCATGTCTGCTTAACCTACATAGGCTCTGTATGGGTCCTGAATGGGAAGCCTTTTTGGGCTAGTGATATGGGACCCATATAACTTAACCCATATGGGTCCCATATAATAATACCCAGTTCCACCCTATGTCTGCGTAACCCACATTGGCTACATATTGGTCCCACATGGGCAGCTTCTGTGGGCTGCCCATGTATGTCGAATATGTGTTAAACTATATGGGTCCCAGATAAATTTGCCCAGCTCTAGCCTATGCCTACATTACCCACATAGGTTCTGTATGGGTCCTGCATGGTCAGCCCACTAGGGCTTCCCGTGTGAGTCCTATTTTACAAAATCCAAACAGGGCCCACACATTTTGCCCAGTTGAAGCCCATGCCCACCATGTACCCACGTACCCCGACTATAACCCACATGGGGCCAATATAGACATGCCGGCTGGGACCACATCCACATCCTGATGGATTTTTTTTTAAAAACTTTTGCTTGCGGGCCTTGGCCTGTGCAAATGCACTAATAATGTCTTCCATGTCCAAAGAACGTCTCACGACGATGTGTGTTAGTCCTGTGAGCCTCTCTTGACACATGGTTGACCTCAAGTGGTTTTTTTTTTTGGTTTTTTTATCAATTTTAATACTGAAAAGCTCCTTTCACCTGAGGCAACAGCCTGTTCCTACCTTCATTTGCAGAGGTAAGTTGTTGTTGTTGTTGTTGTTCTATTGATGTGACTTCAGGGGTTGGTGAAAAGGACGTGGTATGAGGATGTGGGGATGTGATCCAATCCAGCTGTGGTGGTGATGGTGGGGCTGCCATGCTACTGCTGCTGCTGCTGAAGACATTTCCTGCTCACCTGAGGCTGCTAGGAAAAAAATAATAGTTTAGTTTATATAGAGCTTTTTTTATGACACCCTAATACCCATGATGTTAAAACAAGAAAAGATATACTTTAATTTTTTTTTACATTTAATTGTGTTATTGCATCAAATTACGACGGCGTATTAGGGCCACTTGAAGAAATAAAAAAACAAATGAAAACCCGAAAATCTTCGAGAAAAAACTCTAAATTTTTGAGTTTATAAAGTCACAAATTTACGACTTTATAAAGTCTCAAATTTACGACTTTGTAAAGTTGCAAATTTGCGACTTTGTAAACTCGAGAATTTGATATAAACTCGTATTTCGGGTCAATAACTCATCAATAAAACAACGTAGTTCCAAGCCCGACCCTTCATTTTAATCATTCTGATGAAGACTGTGAGCTACAACCTCGTTTTCCCCCAAACGAGCCAGAAGCTTCACTTTGTCTCAGTGAGCTGCCGCTGATTGATGGCTCGGCGGCTTAGGGACCGATGGCAAGTTACTAAATCGAGGAATAGTGTGAATGGAAATTGAATGACTTCACCATGTCTTCAAAATCACAGCACACATAAATAACTGTAGGTTGTTCAGAGTACATGTCATAGTTTTTTTAAGAATTGTAAATTAAAATATTTCACAGGATTTTTTTGATTGAAAATAAAGCAATCAAAGTTATGAAATCTACCAAGGAAATGATTAGAAAACAAGAATGATGATCCCCTCTACCTTAAAGTACAGCTCTTACTTCAGAAAAAAAAGCTTTTGATTTGATTTAAATTATTTTTTATATATTGAACTGTATGAATTCATATGTAGCCTAATGACAATAATTACTGTACTAACTGTATTATTGCAGACTGTACTGACAACAAACTCATACTAATGATCTAACATTTTCTCTAGCTTATACAACAGCTAGGCTATACAACAGAAGCTATCAACATGACTCTAAAAACTTTAATAACTGTACTGTTGTTGACAGTAGAAACCCCAAACCCAGCCTGTTGATCCAGCATCTCTTCCAGTTAATACTACAGTACTTATTTAAGAGATACAGGTTTTAAGGTAATTTAGCCAATGTAATTTTTTTTTTATTATTGACATAAATTCATTAACAGGCAATGACAACTGTAATAATTTTACTGTTGTTGACTGTAGTGGCACCAAAACCAAATCACACATCCCTTGCAGTTTATACTACAGCTCTGATTTTAATACAAATAGTTTCTAATTCAACCTAGATTTTTTTTTATAATAATGATGTTTATTCATTGATAGGAAATGACTGTAAAAACTGTAATAACTTTACTATTGTTGACTGAAGTGGCACCAAAGCCAAATCACACATCTCTTGCAGTTTATACTACAGCGCTGACTTCAATAGAAATAGTTTCTAATTTAATCTAACTATTCCTTTTTTTAAAATAATGACTGAAAAAACTGTAATTACTGTTGTTGACTGAAGTGGCACCAAAGTCAGCCTGGTGATCAAACTGCAACTACAACTTTAGATATATATATGTATATATATATATAGATATATATATACATATACATATACACACACACACACACACACACACATATATATATATGTATGTATGTATATATATATATATATATATATATATATATATATATATATATATATATGATAGATAGATAAATAGATAGATAGATAGATAGATAGATAGATAGATAGATAGATAGATAGATAGATAGATAGATAGATAGATAGATAGATAGTAAAGTAAAAGAGATGTTTGATCACCAGGCTGGGTTTGGTGTTCTTACAGTCAACAACAGTTAAGTTACAACAGTTCTGATATTCATTACCTATTTAGGAATCTACTTTTCTATATAAAAGCCATATGATTGAATTTAGACATATTTATCTCGCGTAGAGCTCTACTATAAACTAGAAGATATGTCTGATCATTAGGCTGGCTTTGGTGCCACTACAGTCAACAACAGTAAAGTTATTGCAGTTTTTAAAGTCATTACCTATTAATAAATACACAGTACAGTATGTCAATAATAATAATAATAATAATAATAATAATAATAATAATAATAAACAAATGACTTTAAATCTATATTTCTTAAATAACCTAGATCTTAAGAAATATGACATGTACTAACAACCTATGGTCATTTACGTGTGCTGTGATTATGAAGACGTTATATGTCCTCATGGTTAAGTTACTGAATTTCCATTCACACTATTACTCCAATGTGGTAATTTGCAATCGGTCTCTAAACTGCCGAGTCAGCCATCACCGGCAGCTAATTGAGACAAAGTGAAGCTTTCTGGCTCAAAGGAGGCGCGTTTGGAGGAAAACGAGGTTGTAGCTCACAGTCTTTGTCATACTGATTAAAATGAAGGGTCGGGTTGAGAACTTCGTTGATCAATTGACCCGAAACATGAGTTTATCTCAAATTTTCGAGTTTATAAAGTCGCAAATTTGCAACTTTATGTGACCAGGTGCCCTTTGGGGCACTCCTGGCCTTTGTGTGGCGCTGCACTGGCTCCCCTGTGGCGTAAGGTGTTGGGCGGTGCGCACCTTTAAAAGGGGGGCTGACACCGTGCCTCGCCCTTTCTTCCGGTCCTGGCAGGACAGCGTTTGGTATGGTGTCGGGGGTAGAGGCTGCATTACCCTCAGCTGGGACACTGAGCGCGTGGCTTGGGTAACCCTTTCACGGCGTCTTTCACGTCTGATCAAGAAGGTAAGCTGCTTCTGATCTCTCTGTGTTGCGTGGATCAGCCTGCAGAGTCATTACAGCTCATTGCTCCCTCTCTGTGCAGCACGGCTGGTGCAGCGGAAGAGGGGAGCTGCTGCAGGTGCTACAGCTTAACTGTACATTCACACCAGAAGCGGTGTGAGCGTCGGCGGCGTCCAGCGGCCATTCATTTTCTATGATCGCCGGCGTCGAAGGGCGATCGAGGCGGCGGCGATCACGAGCGGCGCGGAGCGAGCGTCACGAGCGGCGTGGAGCGGTGCGGAGCGGCGCGTTTCGAGCGGCGCGGGCGATGAGCTGAAGTTGGGAGAAGCTCAACTTTATGCAAATGAGCAGCGGCGCGAACGAGGCGTCAGCCAATTACAGGCCGATCTGGATTCCAATGCGGAAGACTTTGAGAGGGAGGACGAGAAAACAAGGGAGGAAAAACTTATTATTGCCGTCTCCAGCCCACCCAAGTGTGATCCACAGTGAAAGAGGGAACCGAAGTCCCATGTGCATCACATATACACGTTCCAACCCCCCATATAACCTCCCGTTTTGTGCAAATGTTACATAAAAATGGGGGTAAAGTCATAATCAACTAAGCTGTAGTTTAAGGGTCACAAGACTGTGTATGTCTGTTTACTTGCCTTATTTTAGTTCAGTGTTTATATATTTACATAAAAGTGTGAAAACGAGATGGTGAAAGGAGATGGTGATTCAGAACATATCCATGATATGCACCGCGGCTTTGTAAGCCCCGCCTCTCCGGCCGCTCACATCGAGTCCCCTGCCTGCGTGCGTCTGTGTGTTTTCAACTGCCAAGCGGCGCGGTGAGAGCGGACAGAGCGTCGACAAGCGATTTTGACGCAGCACGGTTCAGCTGGCAGGGTGGTGTGAGTGGCCGCGGTCGAGTCTGTGCGCTGGGCGGCAGCCGGAGTGCGCGCGCCCGACGAAGCGTAACCATCGGGGTAAGCTGTCTGGTTGTGCGGCTTGTCTTTTTAACGATGTGAAGACCAGGCTGTGACGCGCTCTCTCTTTTGGACAGGTGCCTCTTCCAAGCTCGTAAAGGAGCACCAAGCTCTGCAGCGTCTCTCCCTCAAATTGCTCTCCCTCAGGGAGCGGTTTGCTCCAGCCAGGAGGGGGACACTGCTGTTTTCTGCTGCTGTTTTCTGCTGTTTGCTGTTTTGGATCAAGTTAATGCTGTCCTACTGTGGACACAGTCCACAGTCCTCTTTTTTTTGTTTGGTTTGGTTCAATTGGGATTTAAGTTTATCTCAGTTAAATTGGTTTCATTTGTATGGTTTCCCTTATTTCTTAGGCTTATTGTTATGTTCAGTTAACTTTAATTTTTGTTTTGTTTCTTGGCTTAAATTCTTTTTTTTTTTATCTCGTTGTCTTTATATTTAGATTTGATTTGATTTGATTTATTTAGGATCCACCATTAGTTACAGCAAATATGCAGTAGCTATTCTTCCTGGGGTCCACATATTACACCTTCAACAAAAAATGTCATCCTTTTGAACATGCCTATATACACTACACTCACAACATTCACACAGTCCACTCATACAGTAGCTCTATTATTCACCACTTGATTACAAAAAACAAACCAATACACAGAAGTTTATAAAGAGAAAACAAAAAAGGAGAAACAAACCACAAACTTCTCCTAACCTTTTGGGACTACAGCAGAAAATTCATATCATTAGTGAGAAGTAGTTCATATTATCTTTCAGTTAAGCCATATGTGAACAAATACATCTTTAATTTCTTGTTGAAGCAACTTCTGTTACTGTCTGAGATTAAAAAGCTTGGTAATAAATTCCATGCCACCATTGCTCTGAGGAGAACCGTACCTTTTATCACATTTGTTCTGCACGGAGGCAGCCTAAATCTCCCTTCTGACGCCTGCCTATAGTACAGTACAAATGTTCATTAGAGAAGAATGTTAATTTACTATAGAGCACTTCTGGGATTTTATTTATAATAACGTTCTTTATAAAGGTCACTAGTATGTAGTGTAATTTACTTTTAACATCTAACCAAAGTAGTTTATTATGCATCAATTTGCTGCTCGTTCTATATGAACAATTTAAAGCTATACGAGCAGCTTTATTTTGTGCTACTTGCAGCTTATATAGATTACTTTGTGTTGTATTTGACCAGATGACTGCACAATAATCTAAATATGAAAGAACTAGTACCTGAATAAGTTGTTTGATCAGGTAGCTTGGCATAAATTTCTTACAATGTCTTACCACTGCCATGCCTCTGCCCATCTTTATCACTATCTGATTAATATAGCTATTCCATAACATTTTATCATCAATAATTAATCCTAATAACTTTACCTCTGTCTTTTGCTCTGTGTTTATTTTCTATGCTCAAATTCAAGGTTGGTGCTGATTTCAGCCTATATTTAGAGCCTAGAACCATGGATTTTGTTTTTTCAATATTAAGAACTAATCTATTTTCTGTAACCCACTCCTTTATGAGCCTTAGTTCTTTATTCAACACTTCATTCAACTCTTCTGCAGTGCTTGCTGAATCGTATACTGTGACATCAGCATACATAACTATTGTGGCAGACTTTAATACCAGTGGCAAATCATTTATAAAAATAGAAAATAATAGTGGCCCAAGGCAGCCTCCTTGAGGCACCCCATACTGCACCTCTTTTATTTCAGAATAACTACCATTAAAATAAACTGAATATTTCCTATTTGTTAGATAACTTTTAATCCATTTATTTGCAGAGT
The DNA here is from genome assembly GCA_036419115.1 of Scarus forsteni. Taxonomy (NCBI): domain Eukaryota; kingdom Metazoa; phylum Chordata; class Actinopteri; order Labriformes; family Labridae; genus Scarus; species Scarus forsteni. The sequence goes on along the minus strand of JAZDUH010000331.1, from coordinate 4,763,547 downwards.
CCTCAAATGCATAACAACTCAACTTTTCCAATAAGAGAATGATCCAGTATGTCAAAGGCTGCACTAAAATCTAATAATATAGTACCAATTATTTTTTGAGTCTCCATATCTCTCAACCAATCATCCGTCATCTGAGTTAGTGCTGTAGATGTTGAGTGCCCCTTTTTATATGCATGTTGAAATACAGTGTTTAAGTTATTATTACAAAAGTACCCTTGAATTTGTTCATAGACGATTCTCTCCATGATTTTACTCAGAGCAGGTAGTAAGCTTATTGGTCTACTGTTTTTTTTTCCTGAGAATACATCCTTACTGTCTTTGGGTAATGGAATAATCTTGGCAATTTTTCACTCTGCAGGAAATATGCCTTTTTTAAAACTCAAATTAATAATAAAAGCAATAGGTAAGGCAATCAAACCTGCTACAGATTTTAGTAACTTCATGTCCAGGTTATCAATACCCGAGGGTGTTTCTTTTGCTGTTTGAAGAAGTTTTTCCACTGCATCTTCCGTTATAGCATCAAATCTAAAGCAGCATTGTTTATCTTTCATTATTTTTCCTTTTATTAATTTACTTGAGATGCAATCTTTTCCTTTTCTGGTATCCATACTATCCTGAAGTTTCTGAATTTTGTCTTTGAAAAAATAACTTAAATAGTTCGCCATTTCTACTGGTTTAGTGATAATATATCCATCAGCTTCTAAAAAAGATGGAGTTGATCTATTTCTTTTTCCCATTAATCCATTTAGTATATTCCATATTTTCTTACTGTCCGTTCTTGCATCTATTATTCTTCTTTGATAGTACACCTTTTTTTTTAGTTTTGTTTAATTTTGTCACTTTGTTCCTTAATTTCCTATAAATATTCCATTGTGACACATCTGCTGATTTGATTGCCTCTACCTTTGCTTTATTCCTCTGCTCCATAAGTTCTTTAAGTTCTTGGTCTAACCATGGTGCCTTTACATTTCTCACTGTTTGTTTCCTTACAGGTGCATGTTTTTCTATGACTGGTCCTAACAAGTCATTAAATGCCTGCAATGCCTGATCTGGGTCTTCCTTGCTTAAAACTGCTGTCCAGTCAATATGTGTTACGTCCTCATAGTAGTTTGCTTTATTAAAATTTTTAAACATCCTTTTTATTATTATTTTCTGTCCAGCTTTTGGAACTTTGGTTTTCCTTCCAATTGCCACTAGATTATGGTCGCTGCAGCACACTGGAATTGATATAGTTTTTGAGCACAGCTCAGCAGCATTTGTAAAAATTAAGTCTATGCAAGTAGCTGATTTTATACCCTCCTCTCTGCAATATATTCTAGTTGGCTTTGTAATGACTTGTTGTAGACCACATGCATCTGCAAGTGAGAGCAGTTTACTTTTGAGAGTACATTTTTCCAAATTCCAGTTAATATTTAGATCACCTAGAAAATATATTTCATTATTTAAGTCACATACTTGATCTAACATTCCACATATTTGATCTAAGTACATTGTTGTAGCATTTGGCGGTCTATAACAACATCCAATAAGTACTGGCTTGAGATGTAGGAGCTGAACTTGTAGCCAGATTACTTCTATCTCTTCATTTCCTATGTCCTTCCTCACTTTTACTGGTATATGACTCTGTATAAAAAATGCTACTCCACCACCCCATGCATTCCTATCTTTCCTGTAGATGCTGTAACCCTCAATGATCAATACAGTGCTATCTATTGCCGGGTCCAGATGTGTTTCTGTTATAGCTAATATATGTAGTCTTTGCTCTGCAAGAATATCTGAGACATCATGTATCTTATTCCTGAAGCTGCAGATATTTAAATGGGCAATCCTTAATCCCTTCTTTGGTAATATATCTTTATTTGTCATCCTTTTTATTTAATTCTGTCATCAATCGACCTCCATTAGTATTTAGAGCTACTACTAACAAGCACACACCCCACACACCCCCACCTACACACACACACACACACAGTACCATATTATACACATTACACATACACACATACACATACACATATTAGTACACACTCCATGGCCAATACACCATCTCCTATTATACCTACTATTTCTTATGTGGTTATTTATCATAATTCAGATAATGAATATCATCCATACTATCATACATTTCATTCACAACTTCCTGCCAGTCACTATGAAGCCATTAGGATCTGTCATTTTAATTATTTTTAATTCTATAACCTTATCTTTATGCCAGACCCGCTGGTGGCTTTCTTGAAATTTCAGTCAGGTTTGGGGTGCTGCAGTCCTGGTTTAATCACCGTCTCCCAGTAGTTCTCTGCCTCCCGATGATTCGTGAACTTCTTTGATTGTCCAGCCTCAACAGTCACGATTAATGTAGCCGGGTGAATAATTCCATGCCCCACGCCTGCTCTCCTCAGGTTTTCCCTCACCTCCCTGAATGTTGCCCTCTGCTTAGCCATATCCGATGTCAGGTCCGGGAAGATCTGAAGTTTCATCTCTCCATACTTCAGTGTGCGCTCTTTCTTCGCTACTTTCAGGATCTCCTCTCTTGTCATGTAACGCTGCATTCTCACAATCATTGCTCTTCCTCCGTTCTTCACCTGGGGACCAACTCTGTGCGCCATTTCTACATCAGGCTCTGTCTGAAGTTTGCCATAAAACAGCTCTTTAAAGAGAGTGTTCATATAACTTGTAGGGTTACCTCTCTCGCAATCCTTTGGCAGACCAAACACACGCAGATTATATTTCCTACTTTGGTTTTCCAGGCGCTCGGTCTTCTCTTTTAGTTCGCTGTTTTCTTTACAGAGCTGCTCATTCGCCGCCTCGAGTGCTGTCACACGGCTGTCCAAGTTAGATAGTTCTTCAATATTTCCGACTTTCAGACTACAGTCGGTGATATCCTTTTTGAGACCATCTAACTGTGGTTGTAGTTTATTTAGCACCACACCAATTTCTTCTCTCATCATCCGGATCATCTCCGATAGTTGTTGATTCTCAGCACCTGTCATACTAGCAGCCGCTCCTGTTCCTTCCTTCACAGTTTCACTCTTAGTTCCTGCCGTCGTTTTTCCGTCTTTATCTTTCCTCCTCGGTGGCATAACACTTAAACTTGAAGTATCTCACAATTTCCACTCTTAATAGCTTGAAAGTCCTCTTTTATCCACATTTACTTCTCCGGAGCTTGGCGTCCCTTGTGCTCACTCCTCGCGCATGCTCAGAAAAGGTTCATTTAGTTGCATTTGTGACCAAGTTAGGACTGGTGAGGGACTTCTGGTGTTACAATTACCCAACAACGCCACCTTAGGACTTTCACCTAAAGAATACTAAATTTTGTCCACAATCTATGACCCTTCAACAGAGGGTTTCCCCTTTTTAAGATAACACAGGCAAGTGCACAAATGAATACAGAGACAGTGTTAGAAAAATATAAATACAAACTTTATTTTCTTTGTCACAATATATATATATAAAAAAATACGTTTCTTTATTCAATAAATAGGCACAAAATTAACTCTGGGTTGCACATTGAGCAGACACCCCTGGATGGATGGGGAGAATCAGGTAAGTCAGACCGTAAACAATGTAACACAACTAGTACTAAGTAGGCATGCAAACAAACGAAAGGTCTGGCCCCCCAGTCACCCCAACAGACATACAAGGCTAACTAACTCACTGAGCAGCGTCCCTGCAAACTGTTACTGAACTGAGCAGCGTCTCTGCAGACTAACCCCAAAGTTAACCTGGAGACCAAAAGAACATACTTAAGGAGTGAAAACTGAAATCACTTAACTAAGGTGACCAAAAGCTAACAACGAAACGAACGGGGATAGGAACAGACAAAAAGGAAAGATAAGGCTTGAAAAACAATGCAAAAAAAAAACAAGAACGACAAGGAAAAGACAACTGAAAAGGACAACTAACAAAGACAAGAAAGACAAGGCAACAGCAGCAACTGTAACAGAGAAACGGAGCTTAATTCACCGTAAACAGAGAGCTAAATGGCGGTGTGAGCTAAAACTTCTGTTACCTCGGCTGTTCAGACCTCATCCCAGCGCTACCCCGCACGTAACACTAGGCTCCGCTTCACCGTCTCAGCACATCGACCCGTCGAGACTTACGCCGCCATACCAACCCCTTCAACGACAAAATATAATTACTGCACAGTCAAAACAACAACAGCTATCATCAAACATACAGCTCGTACCTGCTCCGTCCCGGAAGGAAACAAGGACAGAGCTGCATGTCCGGCCGAATTTATCTCCCCCGGAACAACTGCTGAGCCAATCATTGGTTCCGCCCCAGCTGCAGAACATCACCGCTGATCAGCCGGTTACACATTCCTTCATTGGGGGGGTTGCTTTAGTTTCCTTAGTGGTAGTTTTCTTTTGTCAGGGTTTATTCATTTACAATTTCGGTTGATATTACACATATTTGGGTTTTCTTATTTTGTTTGGTAGCCACCTGTCCAGGCTGGGAGTCATTTTAAAGACATTGACTGGGAAAGTCACCATCTTTGTTGGTTCTATTCTGTTGTGACTATTTTCTTTTCTTAATTTAGTACCTTATTTTTGACTTTGATTATTGTTCATCCTTGAGTGCAGGCATTTCCTGGGTTAAAAAGTGTTAATTTTGTTTGTTGCATTATTTCAATAATTTGAACATTTGGTTTCCATTTTGTTTCTTTTTGTTTATAAGTTTGAGTTTATATGCTGAAGTTAAAATATTGGTAGCACCAGGAGAGAGGCAAACCTAACATTTTTCTTTTCTGTTTTAAAGGTGCTGTGGGCCCAAACGAGCGGCAGTCCCCTTCCCTGGTGATGGTAAGCCCCAGCCCTGCTTTATACGTTGCCTCTCCCTTGTGCATCTTCATTTCCCAGTGTTTTAATGAACAAAATGTGTTTTAAAGAATAATAAATAAAATCTGTATTTTTTTACAAAGTGAATCACGTCTCCCTCATTGTGTTGAACCTGTGCAATCTTCCTCTAGTGGTTAACAAAACCAAACTACATTCCTGGGGGCGAAATTCCCCCAGGTGGCGTTGTCGAGCTCCTCTGATCACCTTAGCCCTGCCACATACTTTATAAAGTCACAAATGACTTTTTCAAGTCATACATTTGAGACTTTATAAACTCAAAAAATTCGAGTTTTTTCTCCAAGATTTTTGAGTTTTCATTTATTTTTTTATTTCTTCGAGTGGCCCTAATACGCCGTCGTAGTTAAACATAATTTTGCCCTAGCATATTTTAAAGTTTGAACAGGGCTATCATCGTTCTGGAAGTACACATGAACCACAACAGGACTAATTCAGAGCTGAAGGCCGAGAATGAGCCACCACGCTGCAGCCTGCATACAGGGAAACCCCACAACTGTTGTCAGCATCAAATGTCATTTTCAAATTGCACCAGCATAGAAAATAGTTTCAATTAGGTGCTAAGTGCCAGAAACATATGAATGTAGCAGAAAAAACTGCAAAAGGCATAATTCCACTTCCATCATGAAAACATCTTCAGTAGGCCTATAGGCTATCTAACTTTTCAATGTCCACATGAGGCATGACGCCGACCTCATTATGCTCTTTTTATTGACAATCTTGGATCAGCTTTATCTCCATTTGTAATTAAAGAAACACACTTTAAGCATTTATCCTTTGAAAAGTTACCTTACTCACGAGCTCCCGGAGAATCAAGAGAGCTTAATAAGACCTCGTGTCTGGCCAAGTTTTAAACCTAATGGTACAAGAAGAAGCGTTCATTTTTCACATTTGGCAACAGGGTACATTAAAATAACGTGAATTGTTACTTACATGCGTTGTATTAGGACGTGAATTCTCAAAGTCGTCTGCTGCCTCTCAAAGAGATGAACTCAGATGGAGAAACGGATCCAACATGCCCAGACCGTTGCTGCATCAGAAGGCGGGCTCTGATGATTACTTCGCAGACAAGCCGTAAAACTGATTTTTGTGAAAGTAATTCATGGTGACGTTCTGCTGAATCAATTTTGTAATATTAAATGAAAGCTTAAATAACTTAACAATTGAGTCCGAAGAATAAAGTTCTTTTTTCTGTAAAACTTAAATAGGAACAGAAAAAAAGGAAACGTCATTTATAAGGAGGAATCCAGTTCACAAAAATAGGTCCCAACAACAAGGCACATGAAGGAGTGTTGAGAGAGCACCACATATTGTCTGTAACACTGCCTCGTATTGAGAAAAGAGTGAAAATGGTCAAAATCAGTTGTTTTAGATAAATCTGTTTTTTTCTTAAAAGAGTGTTGAATGTACTCATGAAACTAATACATATTTCCTGACAATTGGGTTTCTTAGTCTATAATCATCGCACTGTATAAAGTTTATATGGACCTAAGTGCCAACCTGTAGGTATTTCATATACGTTGTATAATTTAAAATTAAACTTGTCAAAATGTTTTTTTTTTTTCAGAGAAATCCGCTGATTTTTGACGGGAGTCTTGGATATATAATCATGAAACAGATATATTTTTCCTGACACTTGTGTTTCTGAGCCTCTAAGTCATTCCTCGTGTGACCGGCAGCCCTTTTGTCCCTACGCGGCTGCCGTAGTCTCAGTCAGGTTCCAGCGGGGCCCCTCCCGCTTCCTGAATTCACGAGCAGGTGATCTGCTATATAAGCAGCCTCAGTTCGGCGCATGGTAGGCTGCAGCTTTGGCTCTCTCCGTTGCTGACGTTTATTCCTGGGTGGTGGCGTTTGTCTGGGACTTGACTGAGACGTGCGGTAAGCTTTGTGGTTTATATGCAGCATGTGATGGGCCTTCATTGTCTCATGGTGTCCCCTTTTTGTGTGCAGATTCTGGTCCTTGAGGTGCTGGAGCTGATCAAACATTTTAGGCTTCACTGCGAGGTATATGACTTTTGTCCATCAGTACAGACTAGATTGTGATGCACGTGGCCTGTATGATAACAGTTTGTTTCTTTTATAGATCGCTTGCCACTGCTGCTTTGTTTTGCTTTGTTTTGCTTTGTTTTTGTTTAGTTTGGCTAAGTTTCCATTCGGTGTAGCTTCCTGCCTGATTTATTTACATCCAGTCTTTAAAGTAGTTTTTGCTGTTATTGGTCAGGTTATTGGAATCTGCTACTGTGACCTAGATTAATTTGGTTCTTTCTGTTTCCCTTACATGATTTCGGGAGCGTTGCAGGCCGAGCGGTGACGTCATCAGGAGCGCGTGGCGCTGTTGGCGGGTATAGGCTGCACCTGCACCTCACTTCCCCCTAATTGTGTGTGATTGTTAGTTGCACCTTAATTTCTGTTCTCATTGGGCACATTTTCTTTCGTTTGCAGTGTGTGTGTTTGTGAGAGGTCACAGGGTGTGGGCACCAGTGTGTATGGTAAGTACACTGAAAAAACAAACTTGTAAGATTTACTTAATAAAATCCTCCTAACAATTTGCACTAACACTTTTTAAGTAAATTTTACTGCTGTATTATCAAGTACAACTAACTTGCCATTATCAAGTAAAATGTACTTACCCCAGCTTTTAACATTTATGAAAATATTAAGTAAATGTTACTTTTTAATATTTAAATTAGAAATTAGATCTATTTCAAAAAAATAAGTAAAGTTCACTGAAGTTTTCATAGAAAGGCAAATCACTTAAGAAAAACTGAGTAAATCTTAATTATCTGCAATATTTATTGTTGTGAAAATATTAAGTAGATTTTCCTATTATTACCATTTTCTATTACTTGGTTGTATTAAGTAATTTTACTCATTTTTAAGCAATGGTTGCTAAATTTCTTTTTCTCCATGCACTTACTTCTATCACAAATCACAACCAAAAATACAGTTCAATTAAACAGTTTATTTTAACAGTTTTTGCAAACAATTTTTGCATTAACCATTTTCTGTTCAACATTATTATACAATATACATTGCAATACAATTTTGTTTTATACCTGAAACCAAACACAAGTGGGCATATTATTAGAAATAATACAAACACGACGAGGCTTTAGTTTGCAAGATCTAGGTAACATTCACATGAATACTAAATGTTTTCTTTTTAAACATTTACCTAAAAGTGCAAATGCAACATTTAAACTGGCACTCTGCACTAGTGCACCTTTAAGAATGCTATTAGAACTTGTGCACATAAAAACATAAACAGTCAAAGCTTGTTGACACTGCCAATGCAGATACCGATATTTCAGGTCAAGAGCACAAGATCTGTGCTTAATAAAAACTGACTTGTTTCTCAGTTTTACAGCATATTATCACAGCTGTAAAACAAGAAAAACTGCTCTGAACTCTAGAAAAAATGAAACCCTTGATATTTAAATGTATCCATGCAGTGATGAGAAGGTGCATCAATTTTGAACATTTGTAGCATTTGCTGATATTCCAGCCGATGTGGGGCCGATATATTGGCTGTAAATATCTGCAAAAATCTTAATATCAGCCGCTAACTTTTCAGGCCGATATCAGCTGATACCGATGTCAAACTGACAATACTGTGCATCCCTATGATTTTTGCATCAACCCTCTTCAGCTACCACAAGGGCCTATGTGGACAATAGAGGTTGAAAAACTCCTTGTAGCTTTAAGTCTGATAAAACAGCAATCAAAATGTTTCTGTTCAACAGTATTATACAATATTCATTGCAATATAATTTTGTTTAATCCCTGAAAACAAAACGTAAGTAGGCATATCAACAGCGATAACAAAAACAAGACGAGGTTTTAGTTTGCAAGTGCTAGGTAACATTTACATGAATACTATTTTTTCATTAAAACATTTACCTAAAACAGTGCAAACTCAAAATTGAAACAGGCAATCTGTACTAGTGCACCTTTAAGAATGCTATTAGAGCTTTTACACATTAAAACAAACAGTCAAAGGTGTTGACACTGTGTTTTCAAGCTGTTGTCAGTTATTTGCAAGATGGAGAAGTGAGCTGGGGTGTACCAGCAGCTGAAATGGTTCAGTCCATTCAATAGGGACAGTATTTAGGATAGCAACTTCACTTTTAAAGCTTGTATTTTTGGGGACAGCTTAATCCCATCCAGTTCAAGGAAGAGTTTCTGAAACACCTCAAAAGTGTAGCACAGTGCCAGGGGGTATGCAAGGTTGAGAGCATAAATTAGCCCCATCAGCAGTGCGCAAGCTTTAGCAGTACTGCCCCATTCCAGCAACATTTCCTTGCCTTCAAGAAGAATGGAGACATCGACTGGCTCCTCTCTGTCAGCTGCATGGACAACCAGGATCTTGAGGATATGTTTAGTGACATCACTGCGGCTGTCCTCCTACAGAAAATTTACAAAAAAAAAAAAAGAAATTATGGAGAAATAAATACAAGTGCTTTAAATAATTCAAATTTACTTTCTCAGAATGAATATCTGTGCTAAATACAGTCATTACAGAAGACATTTTTTTTGCACATTAAGAATTATAATAAGTATATTTACAATCATTTACGATCTACTGCATTATTATGACGAAAGGTGCAGTCCTGACAGCTGGAGCTCATTACTTCTGTCACCGCTAGCTGAAAAAAACATGTACAAAAAACTGAAATTCTCCTTTACCCCTTGGGAGCCAACATAGTACGTTTTGTTTTGTTTTTCTTTTTTTTAAGCTCAATATCTTGGTCAGTTTAAATGCAAATGATACTCTGCCAGTTTTTTTTTTTTTTTAAATTCCATGAGCTCACTCTACTGAGTTGTATAGAACTGGAGATATGTGGTTAGCATGTTGTACGTTAGCCTGTGATGTTTGGGGGAAACCACATCACTTTTATCTGGTTAACAGCACAAGATTGTGGTTTGTGTGCTCAGGACTGTAAGCTGTGCATGGCTGGTCAAACAGACCACTTTGCTCAAGTTACGCTGCAGTGTGAAAAGAATGTAGCTGTGCTTTATTCATAGGCTTTGTGGACCAAAACATTTTACTAATGTTTGATGAAGACATCAAGAATCCATCTTAAGCTGTAGAAAGGGAGAAAAATATGGGACCTGAAATGTTAATTTTTTGAATAAATTCTAATTAGTTCAAAAACAAATAAAGCATCAAAATCAATTTCGTTATCAATTACTGACCTAGTTAAGGTAAAAACCTTAACTTAAATTAAAAACCTTATTTTACCAAAAATGCATATTTTATGTTATTCCCTGATGAAAAAATCAGGAGTTTATGACCAAAAGTAAAAAAAACAAACAAACATATAATACATAAAATAATTTAAAAAAAAAAAACTAAATTTGGTCAGGAGTAGTTGAATAGATCTGATACAGTGAAAGTTAAAAAAAAAAAAAACATTTTTATCACACTTTTAGGAGAGGAACCATTTTGGTACACAAGGGACTTGAGTATTTATTTCCTGAATGCCTCAAGGGTAAAACATACGATGGATTTCTTTGCATTAAGTCCAACATGGGTGACTTTTTTAATGTACCATTTGCACCATCACAGAGCAGAGTAGATTCCTTCCACTCTTAATTATAGGTTTTAAAGTCGTGAAACGTTTTATAATAGTGTCATAAAAAAAACATGCATTACCAGGCAATCTTCAAGAAGTTCCTCTTCTTTCTCACCGAGGTACAGTATGAGGCTGTGGATGACAGCTTCCCATCTCATTTCAATGCTCTGATTCTGTGAACAGATTAATAGTATGACAATAGTTCATGATTACTTATACACAATTAAAAACGCATTGCGTTTTTTTGTTTGTTTTTTTTACATAGAAATAATAATAAAACTAATTAATCTGAAACAATTGAGTTGTGTACAACCATACACACCTGACTTAGTTTGTCCAGGAATGGACGCAGCTTGGTCCCAACAACACCTCCCTTGGCTTTCATCAGAGCAATAAGTCGCGGTGTGTAGTGATCAAGCCTGAACATGAAAGTCTGCTCCAGGGAAATTGTAGTTATTCTTCTGAACTCTTCCTTGATCTGAAATGACAAAAGATTCAAAAGAATATCAGGAACCAGGCTCAATAGTCTGATGTAGAAAGATGGGAGGATGAAGTTTGTGGAAGGTCTTTCAAAATCTGTAGATTTTAACTTTAAGAACCTTAAGATTTTAACTGTGAAACTCCCTTGAAGGTGAAGTTGATCCTGTGCAGCAGACGAAAGTTCATCCACACCGCCAGGAATTCCATCTGGTAGGGTTAACTTGTTAACTTGAATCTCTTCAGTAACAACACGTAGTTGAACAGGGGCAGACATCTTCATAGCTTGGGGCTAACAACTGCAAGACAAACAGAGCAAAGCATAATTTGTTAAAAGCAAACAATATTTCTCTTTTTAAAGTTGGATTGTATGGTGTAATCTATTGTAGATGCTCGTTGGCAGAACCCTATATAGAGAAGTGAAGTGCCAGCATGAAATCTAGGCAATGCTCTGCTTTGAACAGGTTAGCCTCATGTACAGTAAAACTCAAACCTTGTGCATCCCTGAGGGTGAATTTTATCTTTTTGGACACTCTTCATGGTTAACTTTAGTTGTGTTGATGCAAATGGCATCAGATTTGGTCAGGTTCTTTATTTTGGGAGCATTTTTGACATATATTTTTTGTATTTTATAAAACTCAACTTTTTTCACAAAAATTGGCATTGAAGGGGTTAACATTCTGAAACAAAATAAAAATTGGTATGTATGGTGATGACAAATTCACACAATTTTTATGGCAGTATTTCTTGGCTGAAAAATTTTACCCTGATGGACTTATTTGGTGCCTTTATTAAAGGGATATACAAGGGTTAAAATGACAATTTTTTGGTGGCTTGAATGTGTTTGCTGCTGAGTCTGTCAATGGCAGTACATTGCTTAGTTTCCCAAACCACTACTGCTACCTCCCCTGCAAGAAAATTTAGAATATATTTCATATTTAAAAGCATCAATCTGATGCATTTTGAGAAAATAAATCAAGCAGAATTACAAGACAATAAGAATGTACAATAAAGTACATATTGGGGGTGACTCTGTCCTTTTGCTGGAAATGCATAAAAGCTTTTGTCATTAGTTAATTTGGGAATTGGAAGGAAAAACTGATATTTTCACTTTTAAGATAACACACACTGAAGGGGTGGCTCTTATGCTACGGCCACACCAGACGCGAATTCGCCTGGACGCGCGTCGAGATTACATACAAAGTCTATGCAAACAGGCGTCTTGACGCAAATTCGCCCCGGGCGGCGCGTTGGAGCGTCGAGGCGTTTTGACGCCCCAAACGCCTCGACGCTCGAGTTGAAAATATTGAACTTTCGACGCCAGTTCGCGGCGCGGCAGCCAATCAGCGATGACATTCGCCCCCGACGTCATTGATTTGATGACGTGTGACGCTCCGCGGCCCCCTGCTCCCACTCAAGCCCCTCTCAAAGATGGAGGAGAGGTTTATCGGCACTGTTTGCTATCATTCGGAGCTATACTATTCGGCGAGTATACTCTACAGAGACCGGAACAAAAAGGAGCAGGCTTGGGTGAAAGTCGCTGAGGAGACAGGTTTTATTTAATAATGTGTGACGCCCCGGCCTCCTGCTCCTGCTTAAACCCCCTCTCAAAGATGGAGGAGAGGGTTATCGGCGCTGTTTGCTATCATCCGGAGCTAAACTACTCGGCGTGTGTCCTCTACAGACACTGGAACAAAAGGAGCAGGCTTGGGTGAAAGTCGCTGAGGAGACAGGTTTTGGAGGTAAGTTCTGTAAATATTCGTTTCCTGCTGGATTTGCCTGCACGGGTTTATCAATGAGTCCGACCGGCTCCGGTTCTCTACTGCGCATGCGCCCGGACACGCGTCGTCCCACAGCTTGTCAAAATGTCCAGCGTCCAGCTTCGGGCGTTAAGCGCGGCGCGTTACAGGCTTTACGCGCGTTAAAATTCGCCAATTCGCGTCCGGTGTGGCTGTAGCATTACAGCTCTATCCTGGAAAATAGTCAGCAACTTAACAGTCATCCAAGACCAAATTCTCAAAAAGATCAACCACTTTGATTTATTTTGTGAAATAATATTGCAGTTTGGAACTAATACTGAAAAAAAATTCTGTGCAAAGAGACTGGAGAAAAAAATGTTATGAACATTAAATAATGAGAGCTCTAAGCGATCATGCATCCATAAGTCTTACTATGCTTCTCATCATAAAATTTATATGTTGGTTGTTTTCTAGACATCAAGTCAAAAGTTTATTATAGGAAAACCCCAATTTCTATGCTAAGATAACAGGAAATGTTGAGATCCTGAGAGAATAGTTAATATGCACCTGACACAGAGTGAAACTAAATGTGTGGAAGTCTGTGCTCTCAGGGTCTCTGAACACTGAAGACATTTTTGCCATATTTTTACCTGACTTATACACCGTCCACCAAAAAAACAGCTCTGAGACCCACTTTTGGGCCTCGACCCGCAGGTTGAGAACCACTGCACTGGTAGACTGCATTGGGAGCTTGATCCTTCAGACTGTTCTTACATCATGGAGAATGACTGATGCAGGATACTGCAGGATGAATTCATCATTTAGAAAAAAGTGAAAACTAGAGCTGGACTGCTCAGGAATGCAGACTTTAAATTAACCAAAAGACTGACTTGTCGTTTTTTAAATCGTTTTGGTCACTGATCTGTATATATGAGCCAACGAGACACCGTTTGAATTAAAAACAACACTTGCACTCATATTTGCTCTCACACTTGTTGAGTGATTTTTTTTTTAATTCAAGGCTAACTTCAGGAGCCACACATATTAGAAGTTCACTGATAATCTCTGGGGTACCTCTATGCCCTGTTCACCCCCGCCCCAAAAAAGAAAAAACCTCGTCGGATTTACAAGATTCACATAGGTCACCTATTCTGATTCCAAAATGGCGAATTTCCCCAAAAGGTGAGAGATTTTTGTCTGTATGCCGAGTCAATGTTGCATTCACACACAACCAGAAGTGAAACTCATATTTTTAAGACACATCTGTCTCATATATTCACAGCTAACCAGTTAATAAAACTCAAATGTGAAATAATTACTCAAAATGGCGGTGCGCGCCCAGACACATGTTGATTCATACTAACTTTTCTGCAGCAAAATACATGTTTTCATTATGTCAAAACTCCACAAAACACGTGCTCATGAACTTATATTAAGTACTAATCACGGTTGATCCTATAAAAGTAACTTTAAACATACCTGTTGATTAATAAGAGACAGGACAAAAGCTGACGTCTTGCTGCAGCCGTTGCCCGTTTAACACTGAGCCGCGCATGAGCAGAGGAAGTTAGCAAGAGTTTCCCTAGGGCATCCACAGTAATGTCACGGCGCTATCTGCTGTCATGTATAAGTATTGACCTCAATTCAAAAACTAAATATGTAGCATCTGTAGCATTTCCAACGTACTACAGGCGCCATTGTTTTTAATCTGGTAATGTTAAGTAACCTTTCTGAGCTTATGAAACTCAAACAAATCTTACTTTATTATGAAGAGACATTCATATAGCCGACATTATCACAACATTAAACTAAAACAATAACTCAACTTACCTTAAACTGAGCTCCTCACGCAGCACCTCGGTCCTCTCCTCGCTTGGTAGTGCATCACCCGGCGGATGACAAACCCAATGAAGTCTTCACAATTTTAAAGTAAAGACGGTAACTGCAGTAAATCAGCAGCCTGGCAAATAGTCTTCTCCTCCCGCTCCCGCTAATTTTTTAGTGTGCCCAACTTGTCTGATGCAACACTGTTGAAATCGCGGTATGTTTAAGGACGCATGCGTGGATTCAAATCACCACACTTTTAGATTAAAAATTACTCAGTATTTTCAGGTTAATGAGCAGTGAACAAAAATCATGTAAATACTACAAATGGTTCTATAATAAAAAATACTCTTCCCAGACAGTTGATTTATTACTTGAATTAAATTTGTAAATATTTAAAAGTTTACAAAATAAATTCTAGTATTCCCTGAATGTTAATATTACCATGTAGATATTATGAAAGTTAATTTAATACATTTTACTTTGCCCTAAAGTCAGTTTTTTCAGTGTAGTCTGCAACCCCTTTCCCAGTCACAACCACTTACAAGCCCTTGGTCTGCAATCTCCCCCTTTTATTAGTATTCTTTTATTCTTTAATTAACTTTTTTATTTTTCTCTATCAGGTGATTATTGTTGCTGCTGCAAATGTTTTAAACTGTCTCAAATTATAAATTTTATCTTGAACTAAATTATAACTGAAGTTTATTCAAAATAAATATATATTTTTGAATATCACTCCTGACTCTGGTTTCTTTACTTGCTGCCATTTTGCCGTGTCTCAGTAAAACTAGTCCTCTTGGGGTTAAATCTAAACTTGGTAATTTCCTCAAATATATATTTTGGGTCTAACCTAGAGCGCGGTCACATTCTGGCGTTGTTGGCAGTACGGCACTTGGCAGTCAAGTATTCAGAGGAAGGATTTTATTTTTTTTCTTTCTTTGTTTCATTTTCTATAAAACAAAGCAGCAGTGTGCACGTCGAGGAACGCGCTGGGTACAACTTCTTGGATCTTCACAGTTTAAAGGTCCAGTGTGTATTATTAAATGCTAAACGAAAAAATATAAAATTACAGACCTGGTAAAAATGGAATATATTATTTTAAAGTATATTTAAAGTAGTTTCTAATCAGCCTTAAATAATTAATGTTTTGTTTTTGTTACCTTAGAAAAAGTCATTTTCTCCACCGTAACCCAGAACGGACAAAAATACGCTTTCGCGTTTTTTTTTTGCACAGTTGTGAAATAGACGAAGAAGAAGAGAGTGATTACCAAGCAGCTGTGCTAATACAAACAAACATGGAGGACCACACGTACAATTTGTCAGCAGAGGAGCATGAAACTTTGTCAAAGAAACGAAAACGGGATGAAGCCAAACGCAATCGGGACAGGCTGAGACATAAAAAACAGGGTCAACATCGGCGCTGCCTTTCCCAGATGGAAGTCACTGAAGGATAAGTTTGCAGACAGATGCAGAAGTTGCCTGTTTTTTGCTGGACAGGTAAGACTAAGTGTCGAATTGTACTCTTATATGGAGCTGAATTTATTTGTTTACTTTCGGGAGAAGTCGGAGTAAGACGCAGAGAATGTATGTGTATGAATGTATGAGAGGCTTATTTCCCGGCCACAAGCATTTTTCTGAGGACAGAAAACATAGGCTGATAACTAAGCTATATAGCGCTGTTGATGAGACAAATATAAAGATTTTCACCGTACTCCTTAATTTTATTGTTTGCTCCTAATTTGTTATTTAGGAGCACATGTACACATTGGTAAGGTGTACTTTTTAGGATACTTCGGTCTCAGGAAAACCTCTGTGTCATTTCTCAGACCAAACGGCATCAGAAAAACCCCCCTCAATAAAACCTCCGTCAGATAATACGGCCTCGGGCTTCAAAATGAAAGTCATCAGACAAAATACTGGAAAAACGGACTCAAATTAAAAACAGCCTCAGGTCATAACAATATCATAATCATCATATCATACATGTCAAGCCGTCTTGAGACGGCATTCAGCTAAAAATCAGCTACTAGCAAACATCCCATTTTCAAAATAAAAGCTTTCTTCATTATCTCCTATTAGTTCTTTCACGCTTTTGTAAATTACGCTCTTGTTTTGGAGCCGACCGGAAGTTTCTTCGATAGCATAATGGCCCGCTTAACAGAATGTCCAAAATACCGAAATGAAGTTTGTATCTGTGCGTTTTATGGCTCAAATGACCACATTTTGGTATTCTACGTGGTGACTTTCTCGCCTAAAATACTCTCTGAACTTTCAAATGTGGTGAATCAACAGAGATATTTGATAGCTTGGTAGCTGGAAACACTCGTTGACGACGCCATGTTGAAAAACGCTTTTAGTGCTTGGAGGGCCACCGTAGCTCAGGGCTTCTCCCAAGGGGAGGGGGGATTGCCAGAGTGCTGCAATCTCAAATCTCACCTTTAGATGTCGCTAAAAACTACACACTGGACTTTTAAAGACAACTGCTGCAAATGTGACACGCTAAAAATATAATACACTTATATTTTATTTTAAAAAATGAGTTCATAGGGTATGAGGAGGATGAGTTCATGTTGTCTGTAATCTTTAAAAATGTAATAAGTGTTTTCATGCATTATTCAAGTTCATTTTGATATCTTCAAATCATAAATACATTTAAATAATTCTAAAAGTAATTTCTTTGTTATAAATTGATATTAAAAGGTTAAGAGTGTTAAAAATACTAATTCATGTCTTGTACAGAGGTAAAGCCTGATTTAGCTGTGTGTATCTGTGTTCTGTTAAAGCTGTGGTCTACGATTTGAAACCGCAGCCTGCCCCCCCTTCCCTCACCTCTCCCCCCCGTGTTCCAAGATCCCGCCCCCAGCTCGTGTCGCCTCTTATCAAGCCCCCTCGGACAGAGCTACGAGCGACTAGCACAATATATCAGCAGCAAACTCAATCAAAAACAGCTCAGCTCAGCTGAAAGTATCAAACACCACAGACATCCCCCTTGTAACACACAGCAGTAGCCATTTCAATTGGACCGGTGGCAATGCGGGTCTGGCGCCGCCAGAGCGGAGCCGAGTGTGGGGGAGGATTTATCTTTCTCAGCCTGTCCTCCCCAGCTCAGCTTACAGTGCTAACGATTAGCGGCTAACAGGCTAACCCGCTCCCCTGCAAGTTATTAGCCCGTGCAGGCACAAACTAACCAGAGTTATTCAGCAGACATCTCCCACTGTAGTAAACAAAGCCATTACCTGATCAACCAGGGGCGAAACGGTCGATGCTGAAGGTCTGACGGCTGGCTGAGGCTATTCGTTAGCCGTTAGCCGTTAGCCCGCTAACAGGCCTCAACTCGCGGGCAGAGCTCCGTTGGGCCCCGAGGGAGAGGGAGGCGGCTTCGGTCTCGGCGCTAGGCTTTTCTGGCTCCATGATAGTTCAGTAGCTAACGCTGCTAGCTGCTCACCAGAGGTAGAGGGGAGGAGACAGGACCATGACGCACTACGCATCGCATGACGATGCGTAGTGAGAGAGACAGGGGATTGGATGGATTCACGGACCAACTCACGGACCAATTAATAGTTGCAGGTTCTTAGGCTTGATTGGTCAGCTAGTATGCAGCTTTTCAGCGGATATACTGAATGGATTATTTTCATTCTTTTTGGTCTTTATACTGTGTAGATAGGACCATAGGACCATAACAGCCATATAAACGGTGTTATTAATATGTACAAAGCTTCCAAATCGTAGACCATAGCTTTAAGCAGGCAGATCTAGATCATCAGAGATTGATTGCTTTTGTCTGGAGAGGCTGGAGAGTTCGCTGTGTTTTTTTTTGTGTATTGTCCATTAAACGCTCTTGATGAGGACACATACCACTATCACGCTCGTGATTTTATGCTCTTGTTTTTCACGGGTGTGACATTTTGGAGGCACCGCTGGGATTGCTGCTTGGATGTCCAGTGGACACAGCCTGTTCACCGAATTCTGAGCAAGCTAAATCCCCCCAAACAACTTTAATCCAGGCAAGTTGCAGTGCAAGAGCTGTCGCTGTAGGAGGACACCGGGAAGCTGTGGGTGAAGCACGTGTTACCTGAGGCTAGCCAGAGACTGTCAGGGACAAGGAAAACCCCTTCTTCAGAGAAAACTTCGTTACAGCAGCTGCAGTTTTTACCTTACACCATGACTTCAATGCTGGAAGAGCTCCAGGAAAAGGTGGTAGGAGAATTGTACACCCTAACTAAAGACAATTTACAAGACCTTTGTGATTTCCTCAAAATATCAGGCGCTTTAAAAGGAAAAAGTCGCTTATCACTGGTGACACAAATCCTGAATCACATGGAAAGTGACGAGATAACAGAGCTAGAAGATGATGGCATGTCTGAGTGGTTGATACTTAAAGATAAAGTGACTGAACTATTAAGTGGCAGTGATAATGACACGGAACAAGCTGAACAGAACCCTAAAATGACAGAACCATATGCAGAAGCACAAAGCCCCAGGAGTGAGCCTGACCAACCCACAGCAAATGTGAGACAAACTGCAATAATGAATCATAATGTTAATGATCCCATTGTCAGCATGCAGCCCATTGCTGCCACACAGCAGCAGTCAAGCCCTTTCTGGCGTAAAGATTTCAAAATATCTGGACAGATTGGTGAACCAGGCCAAAGGGATAAATTAACATTCTCAAGCCTCGCCCATCAGATTGAAAATGGACTAAACAGAGGTTACCCTGAGATAGAAATAGTCGATGCTGTAATCAGAGCTATCTCTCCCAGCTTACAGTTACGCAGTTATTTGGAAGGGAAACCCCATTTAACTCTCCCCACACTAAGGTGCATTCTGCGCTCACACTTCCAGGAGAAGAATGCCACAGAGCTTTACAAGCAGCTTGCATCAGAGGTGCAGCATATCAAAGAGACTCCACAAAGTTTCCTGATGCGGGTCCTTGATTTGAAACAGAAAGTGTTATTTGCATCACAAGAATCAGAATCAGGTGTGAAGTATGACCCAGCCCTAGTTCAGCGAATGTTTCTGCACACAGTACTCACGGGTCTCCAGAATGACAGTATCAGAATAGACATGCAGCCACTCCTGTTGGATACAGAGACCTCAGATGAGCTCTTGTTGGAAAGACTGAATGTTGCCTGTGCTAATGAAACAGAGAGGCGAAACAAGAAAGTTTAGCACCCCACAACCATCCACCAGCGTTAATATAGTCCAGTCAGAACAGCAGTCACCTGCCAAGGTTCCTGTGAAAGAAAACAAAGTAAAAGTACCCCCTGAGCTACTAACAGAACTCGCAGAACTCAAAACAAGCGTTTCTTCTCTTAAAGGTCTCAGTGCAGAAATTGCCCAGATTAAGGAGACATTACAGCAGCCAGTGTTGTTGCCACAGCCACAGCCCTATGCCCCACCTGCGTTCAGAAAACATGGAAGAGACTTTCAGCCACCCACTCCACAAACCCAGTACTGCAGTGGCTATAACCAACCCCAGGCCCCTACTCAAATTCAGTCTCAGTGTGCTTCCTATCAGCATACCAGCCGTCCTGTTTATGTCCAAAGACGATGTTTTGTTTGTCAGCAAGCTGGAATGAGTGAACGCTGCACACACTGCTACAGATGCGGGAGTGGGGAGCACTTTCAAGCTGGATGCAAAATCAGGGGAGTCAGACCATCCCGAGAGGCCCCTTTAAACGAAAGGAGGTTACCACTGAGGGACGAGTGTTAACCATAAATAGTGAAATGTCCCAAAATTGTGCAAATTGTGACTGTTTGACACCACAAAAAGAGCTGAAACAATGTTCATCCTGTAAAAAGACATTGTATTGTTCCAGGGCATATCAGAAACAGCATTGGACTGAACATAAGAAAAAATGCACTCAACTTAAACCTGAAAAATGCAATGTAAAGTCACACCACCAAGACAATAATGCCCCCTATGCCCCTGTTCAAACTTCTGCTGACCCCACAAATAAAGTCACCTCCTTAGTTGGCAGACAGTGTCTTGTAGACTGTTATCTTGTAGGACATCAACTCCAAGCTTTATGGGACACAGGATCTCAAGTGTCAATCATCGATGAAGGATGGAGAGGAGAATATTTCTCAAAAGCCAGGCTAAGAGATGTTGAAGAAATCTTGGACTCACCAGATGATCTTAAAGTGACAGCAGCAAATGGAACTGAGATGCCGTACTTGGGATGGATTGAAACAACCTTCCAGTTTGTGTCTGAGCCAGACCAAACAAAACAACTTACCATTCCACTGCTCGTGATGAAAGGCCACCACCTGTCTCACCCCATCATAGGCTTCAATGTAATCGAACACATCCTGTCTAAGACTGAAAGAACAAGACAGTACGGCACAGTGAGAAAAGCCTTCCCAAGTCTCAAAAGAAGCAAGGTGAGAGCTTTTATACATGCTGTTAGTACCGAGCAGACAGATGAGTTTGCAGTAAAGACAAAAAAAAGAAGTAGTGGCTGTACCGAAACACACAAACATCAGATTGAGTGTCGTGTAGTTGCCCAGCCCTTTAAAAGTGACACCACCATGCTGTTTCAGCCAGACCTCAACCCCCAGTGGCCTGATGGTCTTGAGTTTTACGACACACTTGTAAAAGTTAAGAAAAATGTTTTGCCTGTTATTACAGTTGATGTCTCAAATCCAACCGACCATGACATTATCTTACCAGGGAGAACATTAATTGGCTCCATTCAGACCATAATGACTGTCTTACCTGTTCAGATTTTGAAAGATGCCACACCAGCTACAGTGAACCACACTAGTACCCAAAGTCCATGTGGTGCTAGTAAACAGTGAGACCCACAGGTAGATTTAAGTCACCTACCAGAAGAGCAGAGACGGGTTGTTAAGCAGCTTCTTAGGGAAGAGTGTCAGTCCTTCTCAAGGTCAGATAATGACATAGGCTGCATCGACAGGTTGCAAATGAGCATCTCTCTCAAAGACACTGAGCCAGTAAAGTGCACATATATGTCAGTGCCCAGACCTCTCTATCAGGAGATGAAAGCCTATCTCCATGACCTTATAGCACAGTGATGGGTCAGAAAATCAAATTCATCATACTCCTCACCCGTTGTGTGCGTTAGGAAAAAGGATGGCACTTTGAGATTGTGCATTGACTACAGGGACTTGAATCAAAAGACACATCCTGACCGCCAGCCCATCCCCCGGGTCCAAGACATCATGGATAGTTTAGGTGGAAACTCCTGGTTCTCTCTTCTAGATCAGGGTAAGGCTTACCACCAGGGGTTCATGTCAGAAGAAAGTCGACCTCTGACAGCGTTTGTTACCCCATGGGGACTTTTCGAGTGGATACGTATCCCATTCGGCTTGATGAATGCTCCTGCTGCCTTCCAACGGTGCATGGAGGAGTGTTTGGAAGGCCTAAGAGACAACATCTGCATCCCCTACCTCGACGACACACTGGTTTTCAGTAAAACCTTCAACAATCATGGGGCTGATGTGAGAAAAGTCCTGAGGCGCCTCAGAGAGTATGGCATTAAACTCAAACCAAGTAAGTGTGACCTGTTTAAACCCGAGGTTCGTTATTTGGGCAGAATAGTGTCGTCAGAAGGCAGCAGAGTTGACCCATCAGATTTTGAAGCTGTCAGAGCTCTAAAAGACATCAAGCCACAGAATGTAGGCCAGCTCAGAAAAATGCTTGGGTTGCTCTCCTACTACAGACAGTACATCAAAGACTTTTCTAAAAAGGCCAACTGTCTGTATTACCTTTTAAAAGCAGACCAAAAAGAAACTCCTGATAACACAAAAAAGTTGAAAACCAGAAAAGTAAGCCATGTTGTACCCTCAAGCAAACAAATTACATAGACTGATCAGCATCAACATGCACTTGAACACCTGATTGACTGTTTGCTCCACCCACCAGTGTTAGGTTTTCCAGATTTTAATCAGCCATTCATTGTACACACTGATGCTTCACATCAAGGGTTGGGAGCAGTGCTTTACCAAAACCAAGATGGAAGACTCAGGGTCATAGCCTATGGCTCCCGCTCGCTAACAGCAGCTGAGAAAAACTATCACTTTCATGCAGGGAAGTTAGAGTTTCTAGCTTTAAAGTGGGCTATCACTGACAGGTTTAGGGACTACTTGTACTATGCTCCAACCTTTACTGTGTACAGTGACAACAACCCACTCACGTATATACTGTCTACTGCCAAGTTAAATGCCACCACCTCCCGTTGGGTTGCTGAGTTGGCCGATTTCCACTTTAACATAAAGTACAGACCAGGAAGACAAAACAATGATGCAGATGCATTGTCAAGAATGCCCCTTGATGTTGAGACATTGATGAAAGAATGCTCAGAAGAGCTACCACCTGATGCTATCACTGCAGCCATTCAAGCCGTTGAGGTGCAAGATGAGCCTGCTACAATTCTGTCACTCTCAGTTGTCTCCATGTCAGTCTCTGTGGCAGATGATGCAGCTGTCACATCAGTCAGCCCCATACCAAAAGACCAGCTTCGAGTGGTCGAAGCTGGTCAGGCTCTAAACCCCCAGCCAAGGAGCTTAAAGCACTCAGCCCCAAAATAAAATGCTTGTACAGAGAATGTGAAAAACTGACAATAGACAGGGATGGATTACTGTACAGGAAAACAGCAGCCCGCAATCAACTGATCCTGCCAGAGCAGTACAAAGTTCAATTTTTGATGGAGCTACATGACAATATGGGACACCAAGGTGTTGACCGCACACTGTCTTTGATACGTGACCGTTTCTTCTGGCCATATATGCAGTCAGACATTGAACATTATGTAACAAAAGCTTGCACCTGTGTCAGACAGAAGAAACCACACCATGAAGCAAAAGCTCCCCTGACAAACATTGTGACAACCCAACCCTTTGAATTAGTTTGTATTGATTTTCTTCATCTTGAAAAATGTAAGGGGGGATATGAGTATGTCCTTGTCATTGTGGACCATTTCACACGTTATGCTCATGCATATGCCACCACCTCAAAGTCAGGCAAAACTGCTGCAAATCTCATCTTCAATGACTTTTCTTTAAAGTTTGGGTTTCCTTCCCGCATCCACCATGACCAAGGAGGGGAGTTCGAAAATCAGTTGTTTACCCAGTTAAAGAAACTCAGCAGCATGGCAGGCTCCAGAACCACTCCCTATCACCCGATGGGAAATGGCAAAGCAGAACGCATGAATCACACACTGTTGCAGATGCTTAAAACACTGACAGAGGCACAGAAATCCAACTGGAAGGAATCCCTGAACAAACTGATGTATGCTTATAACTGTACCCGCTGTGAAGTAACCGGTTACTCCCCGTTTTATCTTCTGTTTGGAAGATCACCCAGTTGATATGCTGTTTGGACTTGACACAACTTCAGGTTCATCTGACCAGCGAGAATATGTGCAAAAATGGAAACAAGGAATGGAGAGAGCATATGCCATTGCAAAAGAGAATGCGCAAAAAGCTGCAGATAGGAGCAAAAGACATTATGATTCAAAAGTCCGGGGCTCAGTCCTACACCCTGGTCAAGAACCTGACTCCAAGAGGAGGACCAGGCAAACTCAGAGACTACTGGGAGGAAACAGTATATACAGTTGTGAGACAAAAAAAAACCTGACTTGCCAATCTACGAAGTGAGACCTGAAAAGGGTAAGGGGCGCTCAAGGGTCCTGCACAGAAATCTGCTCATGTCCTGTGACTACTTACCTTTTGATGCACCTGAAAGACATAAAAGTGACACCAGTAATCAAAGAGAGAAACATCAGCCTGCACTCCATGCCCCAGAGTCTGAGGAGGACAGCGAGGATGAGTATGACCTCCACTATGAACCTTGTCAGATCTCCACACCATCTGCAGCACCTGAGGAAAGAGTGAGAACTGAGGCGGGGCCAGATAAAGAGCCACATCCCTTGACAGCCCCTGTTGCCATGCCGACGCTGCCACGAGGAGAAGATCAGCATCAGGAGTTTGCCACACCTGTTGAAAGTCAACCCAGTCTGGATGCCAACCCACCTGCTGGTCCCCCACCTGGCTCCTCTCTCTCTTCTGCCGCTGCTGAACCTGAGGAGCAACACAACCAACGCCCACAAAGAGAGAGACGCCCACCAAAGCAGTTCACCTATGATCAACTCGGGACCCCTTCTTGTTACAGCATCCATCCACCCCAGTTGTTTCCTGTTTATCCAGCACCAGGGCTGGTACCATGGCTGCCTCCTTTGCAGTCATACTTCTTCCAGTCACCTTTTATGAATGGACTACAGCAAGCATGAGGTAACAGATGTAACTGGTTTAAGAAGAATGCAGACCACGTGTTAAAGGTAAACTGTTCCATTGGGACATTTATAGACTGTTTCCAGAGTTTATGGTTTTCAATGCCTTGCTGATCCTTTAATTAGTAAACTAATCATCATTGATGAACTATTACAAAATGAGATTTAAGCTGTTATGAACTGTCATGAACTGTTTAAACAGTGGTCAGTCTACAGAAATTTATTAATTCTTATTGAGAAAATAAAAGCAAGGAAAGATATTTGCAAAGAGAAAATTTGAAGGAAGGTTTGCACTATTAACTCTAATGGAGATTTAGAAAAGAATACTATTTGTTGTTTATCTTTGTTAATGTCGGGACGACATTTGTTTTGTTGGAGGGAGTGTGACACGCTAAAAAAATAATACACTTATATTTTATTTAAAAAAATGAGTTCGGGTATAAGGAGGATGAGTTCATGTTGTCTGTAATCTTTAAAAATGTAATAGATAAAAGTGTTTTCATGCATTATTCAAGTTCATTTTGATATCTTCAAATCATAAATACATTTAAATAATTCTAAAAGTAATTTCTTTGTTATAAATTGATATTAAAAGGTTAAGAGTGTTAAAAATACTAATTCATGTCTTGTACAGAGGTAAAACCTGATTTAGCTGTGTGTATCTGTGTTCTGTTAAGCAGGCAGATCTAGATCATCAGAGATTGATTGCTTTTGTCTAGCCCCCTCTGCTGGAGAGTTTGCGGTGTTTTTTTTTGTGTATTGTCCATTAAACGCTTTTGATGAGGACACATATCACTATCACGCTCGTGATTTTATGCGCTTGTTTTTCACGGGTGTGACACAAAGACTGTACTGCTGTGACCTCTCCTCCCTCCCTCAACATGGCCAGTGAACTACAGGAACTAAAAGACCTGGTCAAGCACCTGCAGGCTGAGAAAGAACAGCTACTGCAGGAGCAAACAGCAGCTCGCTCCTCCCAGTCAGATGCTGACTCTGGCCCTACTACATCAGCTGGGTCTTGTTTCCCTATGTCTAATGGTTTTCCATCTGAACATTTGCTTTATATTCCTAGAGAAAAAAAGTGTCCTGTGTTTAGGGGGACATCAGGGATCCCAGTAGAAGACTGGATCGAGGAGGTGAGGGCTGTTTTGAGGGCAAGGTATTTGAAACCTGTTGATCAGGCTTATTTTATTTATGATCATTTGGAGGGAGAGGCCAAGGATGAGGTGAAGTACAGGCCTAAAGCAGAAAGGGAAGATCCTGAGAAAATTTTAACTATCCTTCAGGACATGTATGGCTGCTCAAAATCTTATGTCTCATTACAATAAAGTTTCTTTTCTAGAAAACAACAGGAGGGGGAGACACTTCAAGAATTTTCCCATGCGTTGTGCTGTTATATGGACAAAATTAAACGTAGTGCTCCTCAGGGGATGCGCCATGCCGATACCCTCCTCAGAGACCAGTTTGTTGAACATGTGCTTGACTTCAATCTTCGCAGGGCGTTAAAGCGTCTGGTGCGACAACACCCTGACTACAAGTGCGCTCGCTTGAAGTGCGAGCTGAGGCCATGCGCTGGGAGAGAGAGGGACGACCTGATGAGCATAGAGGTAGGAGTTACTCTGTACCCTCTGTGAGGGCCACACAGTGTTCTGGAGCTGCAGCACCCAGCTCAGGTAACAGAAATTAAAGAGTTAAAGTACATGTTACAGAAGCAACAAGAGCAGCTCAACCAGTTGACTCAGAGTCTTTTGGCCCTACAGTCAGCCCCAAGGCCTCCACCCAGACCTAAACGCCCCCTTACTGTCATATGTAGACGCTGCCAGAAGCCAGGTCACTATGCCAGAGAGTGTGACAATACCCGTGTTGAGTCACAGGACCAATTGGTTAGGGCCCCACAGCCAAATGCAGCAACCTCTGCCACACAGGAGGTGGGAAACTACCTCCCTCTAATGTGAGGAGCCAAACATCAGGAGGGGATAAAAAAGGCTCAGAGGTGCAGACAGCCACTCAGGACATTGCCCCTAACTTGGTGTCTTCTTGCCCTAAAGTAACAGTTAGCCTTGGAGGCGTACGTGTTAATTGTTTGCTAGATACAGGGTCTATGGTCACCACTGTATCTGAAAGTTTCTTTCTTCAGCATTTCCAGGGTGCCCCTAAGGCCTGTCGTTGGCTTCAGCTGCGTGCAGCCAATGGTTTAGAGATTCCATATGTCGGGTATGTGGAGTTGGATGTTAATGTTTTGGGTAAGGTTGTGCCTCAGCGGGGTGTTCTGGTCGTAAAAGACCCCCCAGGTCAAATTTCCCCCTCAGAAGTTCCTGGTGGTTTGGGCATGAATGTCATTAAGGAGTGTTATCATCAGCTTTTCACTCAGTATGGTGATGATCTGTTTAATGTCCCCTCAGTGCAGCAGGCGCCGCCCTGGTGGCAGCAGGCATTGCAGCATTGCCACAGTAGTCAGCTTGGGGGTAACGCCAGGTCAGGATTGGCCCGAGTCAGAGGTAAGAGCCCAGTAACTATTCCTGGCGGTACAGTTAAATGGATTTCAGCTACATGCTCCTCACAGTTTAGTGAGCCCTCAGGGGCTGCACTTATTGAGCCGCTTGATGATGGTCGTTCTCTTCCACAGTCTGTTTTGATCTCTCCAGCCATGGTCTCAGTCATTAAGGGCACTGTGTATGTACCGGTGGTGAATGTTGGTGATACTGATGTTGTTCTCCATCCCCGCATTCCTATAGGGCGACTGAGTCAGGCTCAGATTATAAGCTTGCCAGCAGGAGTTTCCACTGTAGAACAGCAGACCAGCACTGTTCCTGTCACAGCATTCTCCCAGGAAGCTCAGGTAAATCCAGTGAGAGAACAAATAGGTGCTATGGACTTGTCATCCCTCCCTGAGCTAGACCAGGGTAAAGTTAGGTCTATGCTTTTGAACCATGGGTCTGTTTTTGCAGCTTCTGACTTAGATCTGGGCTGTACTAACCTGCTGACCCATGATATTCCTTTAACTGATGATGTGCCCATTAGGCAGAGGTATAGACGGATTCCTCCCTCTGATTATGATGATGTTAGGGCTCACATTAGGCAGTTACTGGACAGCCAGGTGATAAGGGAGAGTAGTAGCCCCTATGCCTCCCCTATCGTCCTGGTCAGGAAGAAGGACGGCAGCCTAAGGCTTTGTGTGGACTATAGGCTGTTGAATGGGAAAACCCGCAAAGATTCATTCCCCCTTCCGAGGATCGAGGAGTCCTTAGATGCACTGTCGGGGGCTAAGTGGTTCTCCACCATCGACCTGGCTAGCGGTTACCATCAAGTGCCTGTAACTGAAAAAGATAAGATGAAGACTGCCTTCTGTACCCCTTTTGGTCTTTTTGAGTTCCAGAGGATGCCTTTTGGTTTATGCAATGCACCCAGCACCTTCCAGCGTTTGATGGAAAGAATGTTTGGAGACCAGCACTGTCATTCCCTCTTGCTCTATCTTGATGATGTTGTTGTCTTCTCCTCCTCAGTAGATGAGCATCTAGTGCGCTTGGATCTGGTCCTGAGCCGCCTACAGCATGAGGGCCTCAAGGTGAAACTGGAAAAGTGTCAATTTTTCAAGAAAGAGGTACAGTACCTGGGGCATGTTATTTCAGAAGCAGGTGTCTCGACAGACCCAAAGAAAATCGACGCTGTGGCTGGTTGGCCAACCCCGGATACAGTGTCTGAGTTGAGATCTTTTCTTGGGTTTGCCAGTTATTATAGGCGCTTTGTACCAGGCTTTGCTAAATTGGCTGCGCCTCTGCACAAACTGGTTGCTCAACTGACAGGAAGTAAGAAAAAAGGCCCAAATGTTCTGTTGCAAAGTTTATGGACTCCTGAATGCGTCAAAAGCTTCAGTGACTTGAAGGCTAAGCTGGTGACCTCCCCTGTGTTGGCTTATGCTAATTTCAACCTCCCCTTTATCTTAGAGGTGGATGCCAGTCATGATGGGCTTGGAGCTGTCCTTTCCCAGGAGCAGGAAGGAAAGGTTTGACCCATCGCCTATGCCAGCCGCAGCCTCCATCCTGCTGAGAAGAATTACAGCTCCATGAAACTCGAGTTTCTGGGTATGAAGTGGGCCATGACTCAGAAATTTCATGAGTACCTGCTGGGTCACAAGTGCATGGTATGGACAGATAATAACCCTCTCAGTCATTTGGGTACAGCCAAGTCGGGGGCCACAGAACATCGCTGGGTGGCTGAGTTAGCTGTTTTTGATTACACTGTACGCTATCGGCTGGGGCGCACAAACCAAAATGCAGACGCTTTGTCAAGACAGCAACCACTCCGAGATATGGGCCCTGTAGAACACGGACGCCGTGGGACTCAGATGCCAGCTGCTGTTAGCCAGGCTATCTTACCTACATCTTTGGTAGACCCGCGTAAAATCTCAGCCGTCCCAGAGCGTTCAATTGTCGATCTGGTTTCATTACAGAAAGCTGACCCATCAATAAATACTGTCATTTCCTTTTTGCAACAACAGAGGTTGCCAGGCAGAGTGGAGAGGCTGGATGTTTCCCCGGACGTCCGAGTGCTGCTACGTCAGTGGGACAGGCTGTGTCTTAAAGATGGACTGCTGCACCGGACCTATCAGCGGCCTGATGGGGGTGAAGTAGTCTTCCAGCTTGTGTTACCTGAGTGCTTGAGGGAGGAGGTATTTAACCAGCTTCATACTTACCATGGCCATCAAGGCATTGAACGCACCACAGAATTAATTCGGCAGAGATGCTACTGGCCTGGGATGGGAGGAATGATTGGTGTCATAGGTGTGAGAGGTGCAACATCGCTAAAGACACGCAGCCACGAGTTCGAGCCCCTATGGGTCACCTGCTAGCTTCTAGACCTAATGAGATACTGGCCATTGATTTCTCCCTCTTAGAGCCTGTAAGAGATGGGAGGGAGCAGGTGTTGGTCCTAACAGATGTTTTTTCAAAGTTTACACAGGTTATTCCAACTCGTGACCAGCGAGCTGCCACAGTGGCAGATGTACTGATCAGGGAGTGGTTCTATAAGTATGGCATCCCTGCACGGCTGCACTCAGACCAGGGTCGCAGTTTTGAAAACACCATCATCCATCAGCTTTGTGAGTTTCATGGCATCAAGAAGTCACGAACAACGCTATACCACCCTCAAGGTAATGGGCAGTGTGAACGTTTTAATAGGACCCTCCATGATCTGCTGCGCACCCTGTCAACAGAGCAGAAGAGCCGGTGGCCACAGTATCTCCCACAAGTGTTATTCAGTTATAACACCACACCACACCAAACCACGGGTCAGTCTCCTTTCTTCCTGATGTTTGGCCGTGAACCTCAGTTGCCTGTCGATTTCTTATTAGGTAGAGTGGAGGAGCCCTTACCAGGAGAAGTCTGTGACTGGATCATGGAACATCAACAGCGTCTGAGGGTTGCTGTGGACAGCGTCCAGGAGAGGATGAGACTGGCAGCTGCGCAGAGAAAAGCGAGAGCAGACCAAGAAGTAAAGGAGGACCTCCTACCTGCTGGAAAGCTGGTCTATCTGAGGGATCACTCTCACCGAGGGAGGAACAAAATCCAAGACACCTGGGGAACGGAGATTTTTCAGGTCATCTGGCCGCCTGCACCCGGGAGCGGGGTGTACGCGGTTGCTCCTCAACATAAGCCAGCTGAGGTACGTCATGTCCACTGTTCCATGATCAAAATGGTCCCTGGTAGTACTGTCCAGCCTGTTTCCCCCCTAGCTAGGCCAAGAGTGGGTGTAAGTGACGTAGAAGTACAGGAGGAGCCTGACCTATGGGTGCTAGTCGGTCCTACTGTTGGACAAACCCCCAGCGTCATGCCTCCCTGGCAACGAGTCCTCTGCCTCCACTTCAACCTGAAGAGCCGCTTGAGCCCATCCCCAGTGTAAGCACCCAGCCTGTGGCCACTCCCCCGGTAGTAAGACGGTCCTCCCGGGAGACGGCGGGTAAACACCCGAGCCCTCATCATCTGCCAGTGACGGTAGGGGGTAGGGCAAATGGGGCTACAGCTTCAGGGGTCGTGACCTCTAGCACTAGGACAGTTCAGGCATTAGATCCTTCCACCCTCAGTCCCAGTGTTTCTCTTCCAGTTTTCTTTAGGCCATGGTTTTAGGTAAAATTGTCGGGCCGACACTGCTGCTTTGTTTTGCTTTGTTTTGCTTTGTTTTTGTTTAGTTTGGTTAAGTTTCCATTCGGTGTAGCTTCCTGCCTGATTTATTTACATCCAGTCTTTAAAGTAGTTTTTGCTGTTATTGGTCAGGTTATTGGAATCTGCTACTGTGACCTAGATTAATTTGTTTCTTTCTGTTTCCCTTACATGATTTCGGGAGCGTTGCAGGCCGAGCGGTGACGTCATCAGGAGCGCGTGGCGCTGTTGGCGGGTATAGGCTGCACCTGCACCTCACTTCCCCCTAATTGTGTGTGATTGTTAGTTGCACCTTAATGTGACTTTCCCAGTCACAACCACTTACAAGCCCTTGGTCTGCAATCTCCCCCTTTTATTAGTATTCTTTTATTCTTTAATTAACTTTTTTAATTTTCTCTATCAGGTGATTTATTGTTGCTGCTGCAAATGTTTTAAACTGTCTCAAATAAATTATAAATTTTATCTTGAACTAAATTATAACTGAAGTTTATTCAAAATAAATATATATTTTTGAATATCACTCCTGACTCTGGTTTCTTTACTTGCTGCCATTTTGCCGTGTCTCAGTAAAACTAGTCCTCTTGGGGTTAAATCTAAACTTGGTAATTTCCTCAAATATATATTTTGGGTCTAACCTAGAGCGCGGTCACACTCGCACTGTCTATAACGTTTATTTGGACCTCAGTGCCAACCGGTAATTTCATGTCCGTAATGACTATAGAGTGAAAATGGTCAAAATGTGTTGTTTCAGAGAAATCTGCTGGGGTTTTTTTTCACAAGAGTAGTTTTTGTTATCATGAAACTAATGTATTTTTTCCTGGTACTTGGGTTTCTTAGCCTAGAACTCATCTTCGCACTGTCTATAACGTTATATGGACCTAAGGGCGGTCCTGTAGGTATATTTCAACTTTCAGCATTAATGGTGCCTTCACAGATGTGTAAGTTACCCATGCCTTGGGCACTAAAACTGCATGCTTGTGCGTGAGTTAGAGGGGGGTCAGGGCTCAGTGCAGCTGTCTAAGGAACTGCAGCTTGTCTCCTCGATCATGGTCCAGCTTATGAAGGAGCAGGCAGCAGTAGCAGGGAAGAGTATTGCATCTCTCTGGGTAACCAGGCGTCAGCTTTGGCTCTCCCAGTCCACCCTGCAGCCAGAGGATCAGAGTGGTTTGTTAAAGCTGCCGGTTGATCCTCAGGCCATGTTTGGCCCTGGGGCTACTGCAATGTTACAGCAGGCCCAGGAAGCACGTCGCTGTGCACGTGAAGTGTCCGGAGCGATTGTGCGGCGTCGCAAGTGGCAGGGTGCAGGTTCTTCCAGACAATCTGCAGACCCCAGCCTGGCGCCACAGTGGGACTCGGGGGATCTCCGGGCGACCATTGAGGCCCAGCGCCGTCGGAACAGGGGCAAAGGGAAACACGGTTTGGGGACCCTGGCTAAGGGTCGTCCCAAGCCCCAGCCTCAGTCCTGACGCCAGGGGGGACCCGGTGTGCCTCCACAACATCGAGGTGCACTGGTCCGCCTGGAGGGCACTGGATGCGTCCCCGTGGGTCCTGTCTATTATGACTCAGGGGTATTGTATCCAGTTTTGCCGACGCCCTCCCACCTCAGTGACCCCTATGGTGATCACTCAGGTGCCCCCCGAGCACGGGGTAGTTCTCCAGTTGGAAATTGCTGCCCTGTTAGAAAAGAGAGCCATCAGGGAAGTTCCACCAGACGACAGACAGGCTGGGTTTTATTCCCGGTACTTTCTAGTCCCCAAGAAGGATGGCGGGCTTCGCCCCATCCTGGATCTGAGGGAACTGAACAGGTTCCTCCGTCCTCTGCGTTGCAAAATGCTCACAGTCTTGAGGGTGAGGCATTTCATTCGCAGAGGGGATTGGTTTGTTACCATCGACCTGAAGGATGCCTATTTCCACGTTCCAATCTGGAAGAGGCACTGGCGTTTCCTCAGATTCGATTACGACGGCAAAGTGTACGAATTCATGGTTCTCCCCTTCAGGATATCTCTGGCCCCTCGCACATTCACAAGGTGCATGGAGGCAGTGCTGTCCCCGATTCGCCAGATGGGTATCAGGATCCTGAATTACTTGGACGACTGGCTCCTGTGTACCTAGACAGAGCAGGAGTGTCTAGCTCACTTGTCTCTGCTGCTGGAGCATCTCAGTCGTTTGGGAATTCTTTTGAACTACAAAAAGAGTCGGCTTGTGCCTTCTCAAGAGACACAGTTTCTGGGCTTGGTCTTGGATTCTCGGACAGCACAACTTCGACTGTCGCAGGCGAGATTGGCATCCCTGGAGGCTTGCCTCTCGCAGTTCAGAGAAGGGGCCTGAGTCCCGTAGCGACAGTGCCTCAGGCTTATGGGCATTATGGCGTCAATGTCGCAGGCAGTCCACCTGGCACTGCTGCACATGCGTCCAGTCCAGCGGTGTCTCCTGGGTCTGGGTTTGGATCCCCAGAGAGATCTGCGTACCCCGGTTCTTGTTACCAGGCGCCTGCTATTGGCCCTTCGCTGGTGGCGATGTCCACAGAATGTGGGCAGGGGTCTCGCTCTCGGCCCAGTGATTCATTGGCAGCTTGTCGCTACAGATGCTTCACTAACCGGATGGGGGGCTGTGTTCAGGGGGTGCGGGGTCAGCGGACGCTGGCATGGCACTTGCACGACACAGCACATCAACATCCTGGAGCTCCGAGCCGTCTATCTGGCCCTTCCAATGGCGCCACCAGGGGGTGGCCAGGGGTGGCCACGGCCCCCCCTACCAATTTGTTGGCCACCCCACTGGCCACCCCACTCGCCAGCAGGGCGTGATGCTGAGCATTTTCCCAAGTAGCATGGGTGCTACAATTTTGCCTCCTTGCTCCATTTTGTCCTCTTACCTCATTTCAGAGTCCACATGTTCTGGTTTTGTTGGCCTTTTGAAATAATAACTGATAGGCTTCATAGTTATTTGGTTATTGCTCGTTTGGTCTGTCTACTAAAATAGTTTAAAATGTCGCTCGCTGTTCTGTCAGTGTACGTTGCCCGGCAACCAGTCACACCGATGCGCTGATTGGTCGAGATGAGGCTTGGGAGCGCCTGCTTATGTTCGTCTGTACATCGCGCAGGGTGGTGCTGGCATGTCGGGTGTACCGAAGGTCAGCTAGCAGCGCAGTTAGGTCAATAAAAAAACGTGTCAAAGCTGAACATCTTTCCAGATGAGGCTGCACAGCCAGGCAAGTCGCTGCTCTTCACCTTCCATCACTTACAGTAGCCCCCCGCCCCCCCGCCGGCTGCCGCTGCTGAGCGCTCCGACAGCAACGGCTCAGTGCGCGCGACTGTAGCACAAATTGACGGGAAGCTCATTTCGATGGGACACCGGTGACTGACATAGGAGTTAGGAGAGAAGACGGAGAAGACTACAAGTAAGTATATAAGTCAGAATATTCTTTTAAAGAAGTGGGGGAAGTATGCACCATCGTGACGTGTGCTTTTTAAGTGATAAATGGTGCTGTTACACACCTGTTACAGCAGCTTTTTGACGTGTTTTCGACTTGTGTAACTGAGTTAACGTCAGCTGCTGCTTGTCTATGGTATGTCAATTTTCAGACAATGAAGAGAAAGTCGACAGATATTACTTCTTACTTTAAGAAGACAATTAGCACAGGAGGAGAGACAGAGACGACAGGGAAGCAACAGAGGCTTATTGAGGAGGAGAAGGAGAAGGAGGAGAAGGAAAAGGAGGAGGAGGAGAAGGAAAAGGAGGAGGAGGATGGAGGACAGGAACAGACAGAGCAGCATGACAAGGATGCAGCATCAGTGATAGAGCACAGTGACGAGGAAGAACATCAGACAGCAGCAGATCAGAGACAGTCAGCAACACTGGTCACAGAAGCGAGGCAGGACTCGGCAGAAGCAGGTGTTCGACCTGTTCCTGGACCAACAGGTGAAGTTACAACTATGTGGCCCTAATAATGAAATTGATGGCTAGCCTAGATGGTAACGTCATACGAAGAATGTAATTTTTTGTGTGTGTTTCCATTAAATTACAAATTATGACATAATCACTTAAAGCTTTTTGATTCATGTTTATTGGTAGTTGTGTTTTATTAGTCTGAATAGACATGCCTACAGGGCATTATTACAGCTATAATTGATAATTACTACAGAGAGGGGATAAGTATTATTATTGTTACCACTATTATTATTATTTTAATGTCAGAATAACTGATTTTGCCTCTTGTTTCATCATAGATATCTCCCAGTCAAGAGCAGAGCAACCCAAGCAGCCACAACTTAAAATCTTCCCTCGTACCTACCAAGGGGACAGAAGACGATGCTTCTCCAAAGTATGGTACAACACACATAAGTGGCTGGAATACTCCCAGAGTAAAGACTCTGCCTACTGTTATGCCTGCCGGCACTTCAGTCTCCCCTCCTCAGGTGGTTCAGTATTTACATCTGAAGAGGGGTTCAAAAATTGGAAAAAGGCAACCTTCAAAGATGGGGGACTTTTGGGCCATGCCAAATCTGAAGCACATACTAATGCAATGTTAGCATGGGCAGAGTTTGAAAAGTCCACTGCAAGCACATCCTCCCTCTCAGCCTCCCTAAATGCAGAATATAACAAATTAGTGAAGGAAAATAGAGAGTACATTAAAATTGTTGGAGAAACCCTGCTCCTCACAGCTACACAGAACATAGCACAAAGAGCACATAAAGAATCAGAAGGTGACAATAAAGGAAATTTTCTCTCTATAATGGAACTGCTAGCCAAACACAATCCCATAGTCAAAAGAAAAATGACAAGTCAAAAAAATGCAACATATCTTGGGCATGACACACAAAATGAAGTAATTGATTGTCTAGCTGAAATGGTCCGTACTTCAATAACTAGTGAAGTTGATGAGACTAAAGACCTAAGCAAAAAAGAACAGATGTCCTTTGTAGTAAGATACTACTACAATGGGTTAGTATGTGAGAGCTTCCTTGCCTGTGAGGCAGCACAGCGCCTGGATGCTGCTGCACTTTCACAGAAAATAATTCAAATTTTGCAGAAGCATGGTCTTGATTACAAAAACCACCTTGTAGGGCAAGCTTATGACGGAGCCTCAGTCATGAGTGGAAAAAACACAGGTGTGCAAGCACGCATGAAATCAGAGGCCCCATTAGCTTTTTATGTTCACTGCAATGCGCACTGTTTAAATTTAGTATTAGTTGACAGTGTGAAATGCATCCCTGAAGCATATTGCTTCTTTTCTCTGTTGCAGAAACTGTATGTGTTTGTGTCAGGGTCATATGTGCACCAAAGATGGCTTGAGGTGCAGAGGGAGATGTTTCAGGGGGCCCCAAGAGAGTTACAAAGACTGATAGAGACACGGTGGGCATGTCGGTATAATGCTTGCAAGACAGTGAGAGACAGACTGCCAGCCATCATACGTCTACTAAAAGAAATATCAGAAGAGCAAAATGGTGACAGGGCAATAGAGGCAAGAGGTTTATTAGCGCAAATAGATCTCAAGTTTATTAGCCTCCTTGTAACATTCACCAGTGTTCTTGGTGAGATAAAATATCTGTCAGATATTTTACAGTCCCCACAGCTTGATTTGGGCACAGCTGTCACACTTGTTGACTCTCTTGTTGACACATTAGAGAGTTACAGAGAGGGCTCTCTCTTTAATGACATCTGGGACAATACTCTAACTCTTACTGAGCAATGCAACATCAATGCTACTCCTCCAGGCCGTCAGGTCAGACCAAGCTCTGGGCTTGAAGGGCATTACCTGTTCACTCCAATAGTTCAAAGACAAGTTGGCACAGAGAAGGAGTCATTTCGGATAGGTACATTCATTCCAGTTATTGATGTGCTTCTCTCTGAGGTGAAGAGAAGATTTTCTAAGGAAAATTGTGTGATAATGAAAGGGATACAGGCCTTAAATCCATGCAGCACCACATTTTGTGAGACAGAGGTAGTGTTTCCATTTGCCTCACAATATAACTGCAGTACTGAGGATCTCCAATGTGAGATTCCCCAGCTTAAGCGAATTCTTGAGAGGAGGCAAAGTAGTGGTCAGGAAACACCAAAGGCATTAATAGAGCTCACCATCTTTCTGGAGCCTTATAAGGAGGTCTTCCACCAGATGTTTAAACTGTGCAAAATAGCACTTGCGTTACCTGTGAGCACTGCATCCTGTGAGCGTAGTTTCTC
Organism: Scarus forsteni; assembly: GCA_036419115.1. Taxonomy (NCBI): domain Eukaryota; kingdom Metazoa; phylum Chordata; class Actinopteri; order Labriformes; family Labridae; genus Scarus; species Scarus forsteni. The sequence continues at coordinate 4,726,490 of JAZDUH010000331.1, read as the reverse complement.
AAAGCTAAAGTTAATCAAAACTGCCTTGAGAAGTACCATGACGGATGAGCGGTTAAGCAATTTGGGGGTGCTAAGTGTTGAATCACGAAGGGCAAGGGCCATAAATCTTGATGACTTTGTGGATGCGTTTGCCAAAAAACATAGCAACAGGCGAATAAAACTGTTCTGAAGCATTCTGATAGCCTGGAAATCAAAATCAGAGATTATTGACCCCTGTTGGGAAGCTCTTTTTGTTATTTTTAGTTAATTCAGTAATTGTTTTCGTGTTACATTGAGCAACTAGAAAAGCACTCAGAGAGCGTAGACCTCCGTCAGCACCACAGTCCTCTCCCATATTGGGATTTTCACCATAAATATTACTCCTACCTTTATTTCATGTAAATATTTAGATTCCTTGACCATGAAAACATACCATTAGCAACTGATTTCATAATGATATCTATTTTAGTTCAGTAGTTATTCACGAAAATCGCATTTTTCGTCATGGCGGATCCAGATGGTGATCCCGATCAACACCAAAATTGAATCACTTCTTCCTTTTCCCATGCTGAACATTTCCTTAAAATTTCATCAAAATCCATCCATAACTTTTTGAGTTATTTCGTTCACAGACAAACAGACACACAGACAAACTCTCCCAAAAACATAACCTCCTGGGCGGAGGTAATGATATGAACGTTGCACATAAGATAAGATAAGATATACCTTTATTAGTCCCACAGGGGGAAATTTCAGATGTTTACATACTGTAAAGCATGGTAGTCTATTGATCCCTGTTGGGAAGTTCTTGTTATATTTATAATTCAGTTATAATTATATTATAATTATATTATTATATAATTCAGTTATAATACGTTATAATTCAGTAATAATTATTTTTGTGTTACATTAACATTGTGTTGGGAAATATCCTGCTAAAATATGATTGTTTCTGTATTTGCTTTTATTTGTACCTGCCAGCACTTGCTTTTCCCCAGTAATTGTTTTGTTTTGTTAGATGTACACCTTATGCCTAAAATGTAATTGTTGTGGAACTCAAAATGTTGACTGGACTGTTATGGACTATGCACATTAAATCATATGTAACATCAAATATAACACAATAAACCAAAGTATATCAGTAGGTGTGTCCTTAAGTCTTTCTGATAGTTTTCTACTGGCCTGTTCACTATACAACAGCATAATAAAATCCTGAAATTATGTCTTTTAGTTTTGGTGTGCCACCCCAAGATTTTAAGTGGCCCCATCTGGCCACCCCTATGAAAAATTTCTGGAGGCGCCACTGCGCGCGCACTGAGCCGTTGCTGTCGGAGCGCTCAGCAGCGGCAGCCGGCGGGGGGGCGGGGGGCTACTGTAAGTGATGGAAGGTGAAGAGCAGCGACTTGCCTGGCTGTGCAGCCTCATCTGGAAAGATGTTCAGCTTTGACACGTTTTTTTATTGACCTAACTGCGCTGCTAGCTGACCTTCGGTACACCCGACATGCCAGCACCACCCTGCGCGATGTACAGACGAACATAAGCAGGCGCTCCCAAGCCTCATCTCGACCAATCAGCGCATCGGTGTGACTGGTTGCCGGGCAACGTACACTGACAGAACAGCGAGCGACATTTTAAACTATTTTAGTAGACAGACCAAACGAGCAATAACCAAATAACTATGAAGCCTATCAGTTATTATTTCAAAAGGCCAACAAAACCAGAACATGTGGACTCTGAAATGAGGTAAGAGGACAAAATGGAGCAAGGAGGCAAAATTGTAGCACCCATGCTACTTGGGAAAATGCTCAGCGTCACGCCCTGCTGGCGAGTGGGGTGGCCAGTGGGGTGGCCAACAAATTGGTAGGGGGGGCCGTGGCCACCCCTGGCCACCCCCTGGTGGCGCCATTGCTGCCATGTACTTTTCTGCTTTATGTGTTAGACGCCTCCAGCAAAGAAACCTTTTTACTACAAAGGGCCCCAGTTCCTTTATTATTATTTTTTTTTTTTTAATTCTTTATTTATCAATTTCAACATTTTTCATTGATGGGTACAATTCACTTGTGCCAACATGTGCACTGGTTTATCATTGTTTTCCTTTTAAGAAACATTTACCCATCAGATCAAAACAACAGAGGATAAAAGGGAACAAACCTTTAAGAACCTTAGGGAGTGACCAACACATTGATTCAATATGTTCTAACTTAAAATTAAATCGGGCTTCTTATTTTTAATAAATACAACCCATTTTTTATTATTATTATTATATCCTTTATTTAACCAGATAAAAGCCTCATTGAGATTTAAAATCTCTTTGTCAGGAGGGACCTGGCATGGCAGCAGCAGACAGTTACACAATAAAAACAACAAATACATTCAGACATCAGCACATTGAAACCAAACCAATCTGGAAACACCAATTCAAAACAAAATGAAGAAGCAGTCAAGAATTAAAACAGTCACAGTGTCCAAGGTTGGCTCTTTCCCGGTCCCTTATCAAAGTCTTAAATTCAACAACAGTGACCAGTTCTGTTAGTCTCAAATCCATCGAGAGATTATTCCAGGTAGAGGGGGCAGCATATTTAAAGGCTGTCTTACCCAGTTCTGTTCTGACTCTAGAAACAAACATTTTAATGAAATCCTGTGAGCGCCATGACCATGACGGTCACTAGATCATGACCATGACGGTCACTAGATCTGATCAAATATGTGGTCAAATAAGACGGTAGCATCCCAAGAACAGCTTTGTAAATAAAGAGTAGCAGGTGAGAGTGTCTACGGACAGACAGGGAGGGACGATTTGCAGCAGCATACAGCAGACAGTGATGGACACCATATCCACAGCCAGTAATAAAACGTAGAGCACAGTGATACACAGTATCAAGTTTTTTCAAGTATTTTTCAGGTGCATTCATAAATAACAAATCACCATAGTCCAACAATGGTAAGAAGGTTGTAGAGATTAAATAGTCTCTGACCTGACGTGAAAAACAGGCCTTATTTCTAAAGAAGAATCCGATTTTAAGTTTACACTTAGACACAAGACTGTCAATGTGCTCCTTAAATGACAGGTTATTATCAATGGTGATACCCAAATACTTATATGAGGTCACAAGTTCAATTTCTGCCCCTTGGGCTGTGGTGATTTTGGGAAGGTTGGCAGGTAATGCTTTGCCACCAGAAAAGACCATCAATTTAGATTTACCTGCATTTAGCACCATTTTCAAGTCAGTTAAATGTGACTGCAACCGATCAAAAGCAGACTGTAGAAAGTCAAAGGTTTGCGTCAGTGAACAAGATGCACAATAAAGAATTGTGTCATCAGCATACAGGTGATACAATTTGATATATCCTGACACAGATCATTAACATAAATGGTCAACAACAACGGTCCTAATGTTGAGCCTTGGGGAACACCCTTTAAAACAGGAAGAACTGAAGAACAGAGTCCAGCAGTGTGCACACATTGAGTTCTGGCTGTCAAAAAATTTCCAAACCATCCAACAGCCTGGCTTGACAAGCCGATATCAAAAAGCCTATTCAAAAGTCTGTGATGATCGACTGTGTCAAAGGCTTTTGACAAGTCAATGAATAGGGCTGCACAGTATTTTTTGTCATCCAAGGCCTCAATGACATCATTCACTACTTTAATAGTAGCAGTAGTTGTGCTGTGCTGCTTTCTGAACCCTGATTGATATTGGGCCATGGCACCGTTTAAGTCTAAAAAGTCTTTAAGTTGCTCACTGACAGGCTCTTCCAAGACTTTAGCCAAGACACATAATTTGGAGATTGGCCTGTAATTGTCCAAACTGGAAGGATCACCTCCTTTTAGGAGAGGAAGAACAAATGCTGATTTCCACACTTCAGGAATTTCATTATTAGAAAGACACAAGTTAAAAATATAAGTTAATGGTTCAGCAATAACTTCAGCAGCAACCTTAAGAAAGACAGGGTCAAGCTTATCTGGACCAGCGGATTTGCTGGTATCAATACTTTTCAGAGCTCTACACACCTCAGTCACACTAAGAGGGACAAAGTGAAAGGGCTGAGTCTTCAGTGTGGATGGAGGTGATGGCAACTGAACACCATGTTCACACAACTGACGTGAAGAAGGATGACGGGACTCAAATAAGTGCCCAGAAGAAATAAAGTGTTCGTTAAAATGATTTAAAACTGCTGCTTTGTCAGTTACTGTATGACTTCCATCCATAATACAAGTTGGTAAATCATTTGTAATTTCATCCCCATAAGTAGATTTTATTACTTTCCAGAAATTCTTAGGATCCTTTAAGTTATTTTTAGTTTTTGAGAGGTAGTAATTTGATTTCGCCTTCTTTACTTGAGATGTAAAACAATTTCTAAGTTGCCTATATCTCAGCTAATCAGCCTGAGATGAGGATTTTCGGGCCATAGCCCAGGCTGTGTCTCTCTCTCGTTTTAGAGTAGATAGTTCAGAGGAGAACCAAGGGTTTGTTCTACCTTTCACTCTAAATTTTCAGTAAGGTGCATGTTTGTTGATTGCTTCAATTAAAAAATTATAAAAGTGGTTGCAAGCCAGTTCAACGTCAGTGATAAGCAATATCTTTCTCCAATCGACCTCCCAAAGGTCACGAAGAAAGGCTTGATCACAGAAATGCTTAAAATCCTGTTTAAGTGCAACGAGAGGTCTTGCCTTTGGCAGTTTTGCTTGTCTGACTGCTGCTACAGCACAATGGTCACTGAAGTCGTTAGCAAAAATACCCATATGTGAAAATTTATGTGGTGCATTTGTTAAAACTATGTCAAGTAAAGTTGACTTTACTGGATTCTTAAAATTAGGTTGTGTTGGGCCATTTACCAGTTGAGTGAGATTAAAAGAGTCACACAGGGATTTAAAACTGTCAGAGACAGAAGACAACCAGTCCCAGTTAAAATCACCTGTTAAAAATAACTCTTTAACCCTCCTGCTATGTTACGGGTCAAATTGACCCATTTTAAAGTTTGAAGGTCCAGGAAAAAATTGTTTAAAGTATTTTTTTAGTATGAAACTTCTTCTACTTACCTTAATTAGTGTAATCAACATACAAAATGAAAATGGTTCATCTCACACATTTGAGACCATCCCCTGCATGCTTATATCACATAGATACTGTTCGGGTCAATTTGACCCAGAAGTCAAAGTGGAGACGGAACACCATTGCACTAAACATTGACAGAATAGTTAGTAATGGAGTTAGTAATGAATTGCTTGGGAGGATTTTTTTGTTTTTGGACATCTTTTGGATAAATAAACATGCACCGGTCAAGTTGACCCGCGAACATCATTGCTGTTTCTGACAAATGAACATAACAGGAGGGTTAAAATCCAGTGAAGATAAGAGTCTGCTAAGTGAAGGTAAAGCCTCACTATTAGCAGATGGGGGTCTATAACAGCCCACTACGGTGATAAAATGATCCTTTAAAAGTTCTACTTTCAAAGCAAGGAATTCCAGTTGCTTGCTCGGGGAAACTGACGAAAGAAGGACAGCGTGAAACTTGTTTTTTATATAAATTGCCACGCCACCACCTTTCCTTGGGCGATCACAACGAAAGACATTGTATCCCTTAACAACAATATCTTTATCAGAAACTGAATTATTAAGCCAGGTCTCAGATAAAACAAGAATATCAGGGTCTGAGGATTTAACCCAGATTTTCACAAGATCCAGCTTGGGAAGTAGACTTCTAATGTTTATATGGGCGATGCCAAGTCCAGATCTAGTTTTAAAGTCACTGGGAGTGTTTAAGCAGATAGGATCTGGACTGGAATTAGGCTGGACATTCCCTGACAACAAAAGCAATAGTAGAATAAAATGCCTTTTCTGGCATGCGTGTTGCTTATGCCACCAAGTAGACTGCATAAGGTGCGAGGAGAACTACCAATCATAAGTGCAGAAAAGGCTAATAAAATTAGAAGGCATTTTAAAATCGACCACTAAATATAGAGCCCATTCTGGAGACCTCGGTGAAGAATAAAAAGGTTTGTTTTCCCAGTGTGTACATTTTGCGGTTAGCATGGAAGACAATGAATATGTGTCTTTGTGCATCCCATGCATTTCCTCAGAATAAACTAAAGAGGATAAAAACAAGAAAAGTAAAAAGAACATGCTGGCAGGCATGTTGTAGGGAGCACAAAGCTCCAGTGATCCAAGTCAGTGAAAAATAAAATCCAGGCCGGGTTTTCAGCTCTTCTCTCAGATCCGATCCCGTCCTAATAGTAAAATCCAGTCCACGCTTTTCGGGTCTAAACGACGTGCAGGGTGAGTGATGACGCTTTGTGATGTCACACCAAAACAGGAAGACAGCCCGATGAAGCGAAGCTGTAAGAAATGAGTTTAAAATCAGACCAACACCACTGGGACAGTGAGTATAGTTAAAAAAACAAGATTCGGAACAAAGCCGAGAAAAGCGGACTTTCCTTTATCCCGGAGGCGATGGACTTATCAACGTCAGCGACGTGTGGGCACTCCAACTCCGTAGATGCCGGTTCCTGGATCCTGGGTCCGCAGCGTTAGCAGTAAACAAGTTCTCCACAGTCCAATAAAAGGTGGGATTGGTTTATAAAGTTTACTTCTCAGAGGAAAAGCTGTTCTAAATCAAGTATCCAGCTCCAGTAAGTAGGTTTCCAACCAAATACAGACACCCATGTACACTCCTCGCACACAGCGCTCTTCACGTCATCATGCTGCCGGCACGTTTCCCAACGTGCTAGAGACTGGTCTTGTTTTTGATTTATAAGTGCCGTCATCTGTTCCATTTTATAAATCTCAAGAGTTGTATTCCACCACTCTGATATGGTGGGAGAGTCCTGTGAAAACCATCTTTTAGTTATAGATTTTTTACTTGCAACTAACAAAATGCTTAGCAGAACATTATCCTTTCTTTTCCATTCTTGTGGTAAACATCCAAAATAAAGAGTTTTCATACCAAAAGGAATGACACATTTAAGAATATCTTGCAGTGATAAATTAATGTCTCTCCAATACTGTCTAATAATTGGGCAGTCCCAGAGAATATGGAAATGGTTTGCCCGTTGTTCTCCACACTTTCTCCAGCAGTTAGGAGACATTCCATCGTTCTGACATGGAGTGATAAAGCATGAGGGTCCCAGTTCCTAACACTTGCTGCAAGGTGTGTCAGAAGATGGACATTAAATGTCATATTTGTTTCCCCATACAACTTCTCAAACTGCAGTGAGAACTTTTTGAGAGCTCTTTCCGCTAATTCAATGTCACAGCATTTCACCTTGTCTCCCAAAAGAATGTGCATTGCAAACACAAACAAGAATAGGTGGTTCCAGAACTTCTTTAGTAAGACCCCATTCAGTAAAGGCAGAACATAGAATAACAGGAACGACCTCCGCTCTGATGCTTTCCAATATTTTCTGTCTGCCACAGATCGTGGTATCTTGTTATCTCAACAGGGGGTTGGATTTCAATTAACTCTTTGTCAATGAGGTCTGAATTTGTTTCTATGTACCACTCTTTGTCATGATTTCTTGAGTCAAACCACAGTTTGCAAGTTGTCTTGTCGTACCAAGGCAGACGCAATGCTGATACTCTGGAACAAATCCATTGATCATTTGAAATTTTGTGAGTTTCATTAATGGTGAAGGTCCTTTTACTCCCATTACTGGACTGTCTGGTGTTGCAGCCATTGCGTGATCAAAATGCCTAGCTTCAGTTCTAAGATGTGGTTTTGGGCCTTTGTTTGTATAAGATCCACCACCAACATGGTAACAAAAATCACATCCATAAAAACCATTAAACTGTTTGGTGTTTCTTAGAAGTGGGCGAGCAACTGAGTCTGAACTGCATGTCAGAGCATACACTTTGGAGACAAGTTGTACATTTGCTGAGTCCTTCCATTTAATGCCATTTTTTTTTTAGAATTAGAAGCTCATCAACAAATGGCTTCAAAAATGTTAAAATGTTTGGCTTCTTCTCGCCAAACCAGAGACAAGGAAGACAGATATTTGCCTTGCGTTCTTTAGGTCTAAGTTCTATAACCTGGCACTGTGGGGCCAAATTTGATACTTAGTTTGAACTTCTGAAAACTGGTATTCCATCACAGTTCCAAATCAAAGGTACGTCATCCTCACCTAATTCACCTGATTCTTTTAGTTTCCGGTACTGTTCTCCACACTGTATATCTGAAATTACATCTGCACATTGCCAGTCTTTTCTATAATTTTTGTTTTGTTCAAGCAATGTTTTGATCTGTGAAGTCAAACTAAGCACTAGAAAGAAATTGCATACAGATACAGTTATTGCTGAATTTCCAGGACCAAATGTGTCTGATGTGAGAGCAGTGATTCGGAGAAAATGTAACAATGAGGATTTTGTGTACAAAAAGAAAAGTAAGAAGTAACAACAGTAAGTGATTGTTCATGAATGTTATATTTATATTTATATGATATAAATGTGACATGGTTTGTTTACACCCCAAAGGTTCACATGTGGAAGTTTGAAAAGTGAGGTTCATGTTATGTAAAAGTAGTTGAAAACTGTTTTGTTTGTTTTGTTTTGTGTGTTTGTTTTTTGTAAACTAGCTATTGAGTGTCACTAAAAAGAATTGCCAGGGGTCAAATGATCCAAAGCTGAAAGAAAAATTTCTGATAAAGAGAAAGTGTTAAGAAAAGTTGGTAAGATGTATCAACACTAAACTGTACATATTTAAGCTGCACTTAAATGTGCTATATTTTTGCACATATGTTTTTGTGTAATGCACATGTTAAAAATAAACTTTTTTACGTCAAGTACGTTGTGATTATTTTTCATGTTTGAATAGATACTTTCTATGTACTATTGAAGTGGATTTTAATGAAGTACATCTGATATACTTCATGTGTACATAATTAGTGTACTCACAGTGTGATATTTTCGATGTGTTAACGATGTACTTCATATGTTTTTCTTTGTATTCTAAATTTATTAACAGTAATCTGAAAATTAGAGTGAAGTATAATTTAAGTTGAATTTTAAATATGTATATCAGTAGAGACAGTTGCACTTAAGTATATTTAAGTTGAACATAAAGGTGTCTCAAAATAGTATACTTAAGTAAACCAAGTTGTATTTTAGTATTTTTTGAGTGGCACTAATGATATATCGTTAGTATGCTAAGTATATTTTTTAGTACTTGAGAATAACACACTACAGTACACAAAGTATGTGCATGTGAAATATACTAAGTATACTTAAATTTAGTGTGCTAAAAGTATACTTTTTTTCACCTGGGATATTATGCCTGTCAGATGAGCAAAGTAGCACACGCGGTCCATTTAGCGTGTTTGCCCTTATGAATATGCCAAGTACAAGCAAAAAAAATTATTCCAAGTGTGCTTGCCTCAAACTTCTTGGCTTCAAACTTAATATTTAATTCACAACCTTTCTGCTCACCCAAACTCTCCGTGGTGAAAGCTGATAGCACACGTAAAATCCTCTTTAAAGAGGACAGTCCCCACCACTTTTGCCCCTGTTACCAATTGCTCATGCAGTGATAGTAGATCACCCGCAACACGCCCACGAACAGCACGTGCAATTTTTTAGTTGACACGCAAAAAAGAACCCGTTATTTTGGATTTTAGTAGATAAGGCCCTATGTTTCAGTACTACTAGTTATTTGGCCTTATTTATCTTTTTATGTACTGAACATTTTCACATGCTTTCGGCTGTGCAAGGTTGGTAAGATCTTAACCCCAACCCAAGTGGAGTTTATCATTTATTCATAAGTCATTTAAAGGAAAAAAAAACAGAGGGGGTTTATTACCATTAGTTAGTGCTATGACTTAACAGAAAGGAAATAATAGACTGCTAGAGGAAAAAATGTAACCACTCTCCTGTGTGAAAGGTCAGTGCTTTTGCAATGCTGGCTGTATCTCAGCACTGCAAAAGCCTAATTTCATTGAACAACATTACAAATAAAAGTACTGGAGGTTCAAAGAAATTTCAATTTGGGGTGCTGGTTTGGCGGAGTGGTTAGCACCCCATGTACTTGCTTCTGCCGGTCCAGGTTCGAGTCCCGCCTGAGACCAGTTTGCAAGTGTCTTTCCCTACTCTCTCGCCTCCTTTCACAAGCCTATCCACTGTCTCTCTCCTATCAATAAAGGCACAAAAAATGCCCAAAAAAATACATTTAAAAAAAAAAAAAAAAGAAATTTCAATTTGCTCGTTATTCGTAGTAATTCAGAGTCAGCAGACCCAGGCCTTCCTTTGGACTTTGCTGCAGTATTTGTCGGAGAGTCCAACAGCCCTGCAAACAATATATCAATTATATAACATTTTTATCTATATGCAAAAATAGTAGTTTTGATTTAAAATATCATCAGAGTGGGGTCTATTAACTTTGTGCATTCGTACTTTAGGTCACGAAGCTTCTTTTTTTTCAATTCATCAAGGCGCATTCGTCTCTGATGAGCTTCTTCCACCAAACACTCTGCCTCCTTGAAGATCTCTCTTTGTTTTGCCATGGCAAAGAGCTCCTGCTCCTTTATCTGATGTTGAATAGCCTTGGCATGACACCTTGCATTCTGACGACGCTTTTCCTCCTCTTCCTTTTGTTTGATTATGGCTTTATGTTGGAACCTTTTTGGGTCACCAAGGCAAAAACTGATATCAGTGAAAGGGTGTTGTGCCAACCAAACAAAGAATAAATAAAGTGAACATTTTTTTGTTTAGGCATGTAACTCTAGCATGCTCAAATGATCAAATAAAACAAACAATTGATCTTACTCAAGTTCCTGTTCAGCCTCTGCTTTTTCCCAGCCAGCCTCAAATGACAGAAAGTGCTCTTTGCACTGAACCTGCTCCAAACGCGCCATCCTCAGCATTACCTCCGCTTGTTTTTTCTTAACAGCCATATTTTTCTCTTTTCTCCTCCATTCTCTGTCAGCCACTTCTTGATTTCTTCGAGATCGAATCTCATCCTTTTAAAGACATACATACAATAAAGTGAAAACTGCTTTGAAATTCCATGGGTATGTCTTTGAGGTAAATGCTGTACTGGTGTGGATACAAGGCAGTTTTCTTCTCTAAAATACACCGTAAACTGACTTCACATGAGGCACCCACATCATCCAAAGCACACCAATCATATATATATATATATATATATATATACACACACACACATATATATATATATATATATATATATATATATATATATATATATATATATATATATATATATATATATATATATATATATATATATATATATATATATACACATACATATATATATATATATATATATATATATATATATATATATATATATATATATATATATATATATATATATATATATATTTGTATATATATATATGTATAATTTCTTGAACAAATTATTCTTTTTAATGTGTACAGCACTTTTTCACTTCTGTAATGCTAACAAGCATGAATGAACCAAGTAAATGAAGGTTTAAAAAATTTGTTTAGAGGTAATTCATCCAAAGTTTATATATAACATGTATTTTGGACTTAATAGTCATGACACCTTCTGTTACAAAACCATTCTAATAGATTTCAGCTGTTTTTTACATATTGACAAAATTTTGAAATAATTTACATTCATATGCTGACTTCATTATTTTTGTAATCAGTACTATATCATTTAACCCTCTTATTAAATCATTTAATTCGAAACATAAACAAGAAAAACCTTGTGGGTATTTTATTTTGACTGGTGTGATCCCTCAAAGGTATGATTCACCTTTATTTTATATGAACATTGTTTCTCAACCTTTGACTGGCCAAACAGTCCTTAATTTGATTTGATTTGATTATTAGGTTGACTTGGTCTGAGGTATTTGTTTACTCTACATACCGAAGAGAACTTAACAAATCATCCTATGCCATCAGTTATCGGATGTGATGTGACCCTGAGGTTTTGAAGCATATTGAACAGTTTCTATAATGGTGGTGGACTTGCAGTTTTTTCCTGACCTGTTCTGCCTTGTGGACATTAGCTCTTTGTTGCTTGGCCCTCATCCTGGCAATCTCCATCTTCTTTTGTGTCCTGATGTATTCTTGTTCTGCTTCATATTTTGCCTCCCTCTCCTAGGTCAGAAAGGTCAGTGTATGAAAAGCAAAGACACATCTGGAAGAACAGTCAAAATACTGCTATCAATAAAACTTAGTTTATTATATATTATACAATATTTTGTAAATTGTTCTTGCCTGATTGTCTAATTCTGCTGATTCTAAAGTAAAATAATTTCATCTAACCAGTTTGTTTTGTGTGAATTTCAGATCTCTCAAATCAGTCAGCTTCTCCTCATCCCTCCTCTGCTCCATTGCCCGTATGGTCTCAGAATTGACGTGCATGATCTCCTCCAGCAGGCGCTGTTGCTCCCTCCTCTTCTTATCCAGTTCCTGGACAAAGATGTTGTCTTAGAAGAAATTCTGCTGATTGCGGTTACACAAAAGTGTAATCATCCAGAAAGCATGAAAATGGTCTGCACCTTTTGATCTTCAAGATTCATTTTCTCCTGGTTTTCTCGGATCTGAAGTTTTTCCTGTTCTTTCATTTCCTTAAGTAACTGCTTATCCTCAAGATGTTGAATGATTTGATGATAAATTTGCTGCATTCCCCTGAAATTCAAGAGGACACAGTAATATAATCAAAAGCCTGTGTACCCACACTGGGTGGGCTGCACACTTGACTGACCCTTGAAATCCTGGTTGGAGTTCTAATGAGCATAATTCAAATAAAATCTGCTCCTTTCATTTCCAAATAAAACAAAAAATGTATGGATTATTTTCCAGGAAAACACCAATTACCTAATCCTCTGCTGTTTGTGCAGTCCATCAGTTAGTTCCATTTTTTCCAAAGCCTTGCAGCGCCCCACTTCCATCATGTTATCTAGACGCTTCTCCTCCTCTGACAACTCTGTCTGGATCTGTTTTTTTTCCTTGATCTGGGCATCACGTGTGGCCTGACACTGAACATCTAGTATCAGCTTAACAAACAGAGACACACACCCACACAGACAAAAGTCAATTTGAAATAAATTAAAAAGCACTCACTGGATGGATATCAATGCAGTTTGTTAGACTGTCAACTAATGCTTCTTACCATGTTGAGCCTTGTGATATCTTCCTCTTGTTCAATCTTTGTGGAATTGGCCTGCTTTATCAAGTTCTGTGCATGGTCTCTGGAATTTATCTCCATTTCAGTCGGTCCCTTTTTTCTCCTGTGGCTCAAGTCAGCTTTCATAATTTGATGCTTTGTATTTTCTATTGTTTTCTGGGTTTGAATGGTATACAAAAAGTTACAGATATAGTGTATTACTGTAAACCTGCAAGTTACATGACAGTCTTATTAATTGACAGCAATTTCGGTTTTCTTTCTCACTGTTTTCTCCTCTTTCTCCCTCTGACAAGCCTCTGCCAGGCTCTCCCTCTTCTCCCTCTGAAGAACCCGGGACATTGAGGCAATCCGCTCATACTCAGCTGAAGGCATGACGGAGATATCTCTTGAAGAGCCATTCATTGGGAACCTAAAAACATGAAAGGTGTTTTTTTTTCCATTTGCTTTTAGGGTGTCAGAACTACAGTCTCATTTTCAAACAACGATTTGGGGAACCATTGTGCTTGATATCACTTTGAAATTAAATTCAGATAGGCTAATGGAACACATCTTATTTAGCCAAGTTTTGAAGTAAACTTACTTCAAATTTTGTAGGCTGTCTTTAGATATAGTTTGAACAATATCCCCATCTTGGCTCTGCTCTGACATATTTTTGGCCTTGGTGGATGAGTGTCCATGAATGTTCAACTGCAATAATAAAAGTTATTTAGAAGCACTGAAAATGTTGTAAAATCAAAATGATCATGACCATAAACATGTAGTGGGAGAAAGGAATGTCATTGGAAATTAAATGTTTACAGCATCAAAGATATCCAATTGTTTGGGGTAAACCGCAACATATAGGCTAATCATACTCACCATTTGCCTCCCACACAAGGTTTCATCTACCTGAGATTTGGGGGCTAGGGCGCAATACCAGATCTGAGAGTTGCTTGAGCCCTGTCTGCACAGGGATTGGGTAAAACAATATGCAATCTGCTTGAACCTAAATTCCACATATAAAATGTTGAAAAGTGTTATTTTGTGTATGCATTGAAAGTATATCAATGTAGCCAAAACACTTCAGAGTTTTACTTTAAATAACAAAATGAAGTTTTTTTCTGTATTTCTGCATAAAAAAGTTAATTCTATTTGGTCAGTCAAGGATTCACAAATTTGACAGTTAATGGCCAATAACGTAGCTTCTCCAACATTTTTACAAACCAACACATTTTTTTACTATGACACCAGGATGATGACAATTAGGGCAAGCACAATAGGATAAAAGCATAACAATGACAGAAGTGCTGCAAGAGCAAACAAAACAGTCATAGCAATATCAATTCATAGCTCATAATATATTTATGAGCACAAATTTGGAAAGATGTACTATTGACAATCTCACAGGCAAATGTAAGGCAAATAAACTGAAAAGACAGCCTCTATAAAGAATTAGCATAAGGGAAAAAGGGGAACACAACACACTCAAATTGTATTACACTGTTGAAAGTTTAGTCTGAGAATCAATGTGGTATTACTTTTTGCTTCGAAAGACCTTTAATGTTTTGCCATCCAGAATGGTGAGAACTCAGAAACAACGAAGGTGGGAGACAGATTTCCCTGCACAATCTCAGCTGCCTACATCCCAAACTGCAGCATCGCCCTGTGGTAGTGACTGTCAATCTTCACTGTCATCAGATACTAGTATGTTAACAGACAAGACAACCCCTAAACCCATGAATTTAAAGCTTAATATAATCGCTTCCTGAAGAAATGTCGGCTATCTTCAAAACAGAGCAACAGGCTGTCCAGGGTGAGAACCTAACTTACATGAAGTCGGAGCCAGAGATTCAAGATTCAAAGTGTGTATTGTCATTTTCACATTGAGAAACATGTTTCCCTGCACAATGAAATACCTACTCAGCTGTCCACAATGAATGCTAGGTAAGAGGTATAAAAACAATAATAGCAGCACAAAAAGATACTAAATCATTCTAAATTATAGCAGCAAAAATGTTGGATCTTTGCACCATATACTTCATGTATAGAGTACAAAGATCCAGCATAAAGTGTAAGAGCAGTTTTAATCTGTACAAATGAGCTGTGCGGTTGAGATAAATGCAGACTCTTGTTACCTATTCATGAGTCTGATGGCAGTGGGAAAGAAAGACTTCTTCTTTCTTGAGTTCCTGCATTTCACAATCCAGCCAGAGGTATCTGGCTTGAGGGTAAGAGTGTGAACAGTTCATGTTGGGGCTGAGTGGGGTCTCTGAGGATGGAGGCAGCTCTCTTGTGGACTCTGCTGTGGTAGATGCTCAGAGGGCAGTGGAGTCTTGATGATCTTTCAGCAGTCTTTAACACTCTGCAGGCATTTGTGGTCTGAAAGCAGTAGCGCTGCCTTACCACATGGTGATGCAGCTCTGCTAAAGATGCCCTCTATTGTGCAGCTGTAGAAGCTGCTGAGGATCTTGGGTGACATACCCAACTTCCTCATCCTCCTCAGAAAGTACAGCTGTTGCTGAGCCTTCTTGACAAGATGTGTGGTGTTGATTGTCCAGGTGAGGTCCTCACTGATGTGGATGCTAAAGATATTGAAAGCTTCTCACCCTCTCCACCTCAGGCTCCCAGATAAATAGTGGCTGTTAATAATAATACATTTTTTGGAGGCGTCTTTCAAGTCACCCAAGGTCATCTTACAGAGAATGCACAAAACAAAACATAAACATAAATACAAGTGAAGTGCACAATGTCCAATTACAGGTGAGTTTGAGCTGGGATTTGATAGATGTGATAGAGAGTAGTTCCAGAGTCTAGCTCAGGCACCCATGGTGCTGAGGCGTGATGTGGGAATGGTTAACAGATCAGCAGAGGGAGGGTGCAGGAGGGAGTGTACTCATGGAGGAGGTCACAGGACTAAGTGGCCTCCTCCATGAGGAAAGTTTTGTAGGTGAGGAGGAAAATGGATCCAAAGTTGTCAACACTAGTGCTAATGTACCCAGTCACATACTCAGCATAGTCCTGTAATGCCGATAGAGGAGTCCTCCAGAGTGGCTGCAGTTTTAAACACATCCCAGTCTGTCTGAGCAAAACAATCCTGCAGAGTGTTCTCAGATTCTGGGGTCCAGAGTTTGACTTGTCTGGTTGGATTGTTTTAGTCTCTGCCTGTAGGCTGGGTACAGGAACAAGAGAGATATGGTGAGTGTCTGAAGTGGGGGTGGGGTGCAGCCTGGTATGTGTTGCATATGTTGCTGTACCCATGATCCAATGTGTTCATCTCACAAGTGGGAATGTCCACAGGTTGGTGATATTTTGGAAACACAGTCCGTTGATTTTACTGGTTGAAATCATTGGCGGGGGACAGAAACAGCATCAGGATGAGCAGTCTCCAGCGCGTTGATAATATCATGGAGCTCACCGAGCACTGCTGCAGAGTTGGTTTACCGGGGGATGTAAACAGCGGCTATAAAAAGTAAAGTCCCTTGGTAGGGTTTGCATTTAAGCTTTAAAAATTCCACGTCTGACAAGCAGTGTTTGTAGATAATCTTTATATTTCCACACCACAAGTTGTTGACATGCCTCCCCTTTTAGACTCGTGCATGGAGTGAGTCTGGAGCTGTATGGAGCTTTCTGGAACTTTGTCTGAGAGCCAAGTCTTGGTGAAGAAGAGAGTGCAGCATTCTCTTATTTCCCGTTGAGCTGTAATCCTGGCTCTTAAGTTGTCCAGTTTGTTTTCCTAAGACCATATGTTGGTTAGCAGCTGTGCTTGGCTAGCACAAGCTTTTAGCCTGTGTGGAGCCCTCCCCTCTTGCCTGGCTTGCGTCGCCATCTCCAGAGCACTCTCCTGGGGTCAGCTGGCTCACATGGGCTTGGTGCCTCAGGGTCTGCTTAGGGGTGGTCATGGGGTTTGTGGACGCGTACATTGAGTAGTTGCTCCGGTGGTATAAAACCAGTAAATTCAGCTGTTTTCTGTTGATCGATGATGTCCAACAGTGCCGGTCTGTTGGAACTGTTTCACTACAATCAGTGAAAGTGGAGCTAACTAGTAGCATTGCTAGGGCCCACTCTGATATGAATGCTCTGAAGCACTAACGACCTGCTTTGATCCCTCAAAGATGTTAAGAGGCTTTGGGGGATTGATCTCAGAAGATAAATGGCTGATAACCAATGGGCAGGAGTGCTTAGTAGGGGTTTAATGATCCATCAGTCTGGATCGATACATATCTATAGGTTAAGCAATGATCCAATCACATCGATGGAAACTCAAAACATCGATCAACATGTCATCTTTAATATACGCCTTTATTTCGAAATCCCGACCACACATGCATGTCAGTTTCCGCCCAACCGCATGTCGTTCTGAAGTTTCCAGGGATGCATGAGACACACATTTGAACCTTTTCACTCTCTTACACACCACACCTGGTATTTCTCCTGCTTTAAAACGTATTGTGTTGCGCCCACCAAGTAACACCGCTGTAGGCAAATGTGTAGTAAGACGCTGTTAGCATCACAGGACTAAACGGGAGCCGGACATATTGACGAATAAAAAAACTGCTCTGCTGTATCCGGGTAAGATACAGTCGATCTGACAGCAGAGGCTGCAGGCTGCACGCACACAGCAGTGCATTTTCAGATGAGTGCACTGAGTTATGTCACCGTTTGATTTTGTAGCGCACTGATTAATGAAATTTCATATAGTTAGAAAGTAAAACAGCAAGAGCTTAGTGTCATTCCTCCTCCACACTGACCACTCAACAGTGAAGCAAAGTCTGATCACACTGCCATACAAACTGTGATTACCAGGCATCACAGTAAAACAAAATCATCAATGGTGAGTTAGTAAATAGTTCTAATTCTGAACATGCGAAATGTTTTGATTTAATTAAAATCAAAACCACACATTTTGGTTTGGTAGAGCATGGTCAAATGTTTGAGGTCAATAAAAAGAAAAATTTTAAAAATATTCAGTAATTTGTATTATAATGTTTCATCATTACTTGATATAATATCCAACATTACAATGCAACAATAAGACCCATAAGGTAATTGTGGGGGCAAAAAAGCCCCTTTCCTGGATTAAACCAATTTTAATTTAAAAAAATGATTAGATTGTAGAGATGGTTATAATCCTCTATAAATCATTCTCAAAGGTCAGCACATCATTTCACATTTCAGTAATAAACTTATCAAAACATCAAAATTATTTTGTATTTCTTTCTTGCTTCAGGTGAAATGTAGCTGATTGTGTTCAGTAAGTATATAATATCATCTTAAATCGATCAAGGGCCCCCAAATCGTATTGAATCGAAATCGAATTGTGGCAGACTTTGTGATATTGGCAAATGTCGTATCACTGTCCAAAGAATCAATATTGTATTATATCGTCATGAAACTGGTGATTTACACCCCTTGTGCTGAGCTCAATAAACACATCCTCTACCTGTGCCAGACATCAGGTAATACAACTTAAAAGTTGTTCTGAGGGTGCACCTGACCAAGGTGAGACTTGCAACATATACCCGAATACAGACCCCACGCGTCCTTGCTGCTAAGGCCAACCTGCACACAACATACACGGTTTGGTCTTGTCTGCAACACATTTTTAGCATCTTGGATGCATACTCTAAGGTGTTTAAAAAGACATTACTCCTAATATTTTATGTGCTCTATTAAGTTACAGTCATGGGATCCCTTTACTTAAGAGAGGGGCACATGTCATCATAGCATTCACCTCTCAATTAACAAAACATCTCTCTTGGAAAGCACAAACACCCCCTAGTTTCACTAGATATATCAGAGACATCTGATATAAATCTGACATCTGACATCTTTGAGATTAAATATAATCTCAAAGGTTCATTTGAGCCTTTATGAATACTTGGACTCCATTTTAGATTTCTATGATAGTTTTAAAATACCTAAATGACGATGAATGATAGCATTAACAGTTCAGCAGAAGAGACCCCCCCCTTTAGTTATAATTAAATTTGATCTTATTGTAATTTATTTAAACTATTATCATTATTTTAAACTTATTTACACTACCACTATGAACATAGTTGTTTTAGATTGTTACATCTCATTCCTCACATATCTATAACCCTTAGTAACTCATATAGTAATTTAGTAATAATGATTTGTTTTCATATACATGGTCTTCAGGGTGGGGTGAAAGGAGGGTGGGGTGGGTTGTTGTGGGATAAGGGTAGGGAAACTGTAAGGTTGTTACTTTCTTACAACAGCAGTCCTATATTTAATTAGGCTTTATTGCTTGCTGCAATTAAAATGTATTATAACAGGGGTTTTCAAAGTATAGAAGAGTGAACCTCCCTGAGGGAGCACAATGCCTGCTGCCCCATATCCAACCCATTCCAACACACATAGGAAATAAGCACCTTTTTGAAATGCTTTTATTTTAGAACTATTTCATCTTTAAATTACACTTTATCTGCATGAAATTGAACACATTTTTATCTGCATGTTATTTGAAGATTTATTTTATGTTCAAAGAGTTGAATATTGTTAACAATTTAAAACATTTTCTTCCATGCTTAAACATATTTTAACTATTCTAGCAGGCCTTGCATGCGTCTTTTTAATGATGAGAACAATCCTTAACTCATCTTTCAACTGTTTTCTTCAGCAAAAGGTACATCTGACATTGTTCATTCAACGTTTAGGGAACAAACAACTTTTTTACATTTAAAACATTACAAAACAATTTTGATTGCATCTTTGGAACCCATCTGTATGTGTTTCACATTTCTATGAGATTAAAAATGAACACAAAGAGCTACAGTACTGGCCAAATATTTTTTATGGCTCATTTAAACAATTTTTCTCAAGCTGAAACGATAGTATGAAAGAGCGGAGGCAGTCGGAAAAAAAAACGCACGCTATGTGCGCCGTTTGTTTTCATCATTTTGAATCATCATGCATAACTCATAACTCGTTTATGC
Organism: Scarus forsteni; assembly: GCA_036419115.1. Classification (NCBI taxonomy): domain Eukaryota; kingdom Metazoa; phylum Chordata; class Actinopteri; order Labriformes; family Labridae; genus Scarus; species Scarus forsteni. The sequence goes on along the minus strand of JAZDUH010000331.1, from coordinate 4,706,460 downwards.
TTTTAGCAATAACCAAAAAGCCAACATTGCCTTACTGCTCAGCTCACCTCAGTTTTAGTGGGAACAATGAGCTTGTGGCTTTGATGCGCAAATGCGGCTGATGCGGGGTTGCACTGTGGAGAGGAATAACCGCAGATCATCTTCAACCAGCAGCTTCGACCTGTACTTGCTCTTTATCATTGCCAGTGCCGAAAAACCACACTCGCAGAGGTAGGTTGAAGTGAAGGGGATTAGCACTTTCATTGCCTTTTTGGAGAGGTGTGGATATTCAGTCTCTACTGACAGCCAAAAGTGCGCAAATGACGCATCACTCATCCTCTGTTTTAAGTCCGTGTTACAGCTCAGCTCAGCTAGAGCCTCTTCCTCTTCTAATGAAAGTCCATCTTTGGATGCCACTGGGAAAGAAAATGGATTTCTCACCCACTGATTTGTCATTGTCTCCTCTCCAAAATACTCTCCAAACTGCTCGCGCATCCCCTCCAAATGTGCGCTGACCACCTGCTGTAAGAATTCCACCTGCAGCCCCGCCCTGGCCAAAACATCCTCCAAAGTGGGAAACATTTCCACGGATCCCCGCTCCACACGCGCACCCCACAGTTCCAACTTTTTCTTAAATCCAGACACTTGATCGTGTGCGTAAAAGACGTTGCACTCTTTGCCCTGCAGACAGGTATTCAACATGTTTATCCTTTCAAAGATATCCGAAAGATAGGCCAGCTTTGCAACCCACTTCACGTCCTCCATGTGATTTACCAGTGGAGAGTTGATTTCAGCAAGGAAAAGGAGGACTTCCTCGCGAAGATCACACAGGCGCGTGAGGACCTTTCCTCGGGAAAGCCACCGGACCTCTGAGTGCAGAAGTAGCTGTTTAAAGTGTGCGCCCATCTCATTGCAGAGGATGGAGAGGAGACGGGCATTCAAGGCGCGCGATTTTATAAGGTTCACAATTTTAACTGCCTCGTCCAGTACAGTGCGAAGCTCTTGGGGCATCCTCTTGGTTGCCAAGGCCTGGCGGTGGATTATACAGTGCATCCAAACAGCAGCAGGAGCAACTTCTTGCACCTTTTTTACCAGGCCACTGTGCCGGCCTGTCATTGCTCTTGCCCCGTCAGTGCATATTCCACAGCAGCAGCCCCAATCGATATTGTTTTCCTGCATGAAATCATTCAAAACCTTGAAGATTTCTTCTGCTGTAGTGCGCGAGGGCAGAGGGTGACAAAACAAAAACTCCTCATGCACACTCAGCTCTTTAACATAACGCATATACACCATTAATTGAGCACAGTTAGCGACATCAGTTGTCTCGTCCAGCTGAATGGAGAAGGAGGGGCTTTCACGAACACTGTCCAGTACCTGTTGCTTCACATCAGAGCTCATGTCTGAAATGCGCCGTTGGATGGTGTTGTCAGATAATGGGATGACATTCAGTTTGGCAGCAGCAGCTTCCCCCATCATTACTGAACACATGTCCCTTGCAGCCGGAAGGAGTAAAGTTTCACCGATGTTGTGAGGTTTTCCCGTCTTTGCAATGCGTAATGCCACCCGATAGGATGCTTCGGTTGCCCTGGTGTTCACAGTACTCAATGTCTCTATTGTTTTTTTCTGTTTGCACAACTCCTTCAGCTTCCTCTCAAAAAAATCACGCGGCTTGGTCACTAAACTTGGATGCTTAGTTTCAATGTGACGCCGGAGCTTACACGGTCTCATGCTATCATTAGCCAGAACTTCCTTGCAGATCACACATTGCGGCCGTGGAGCATCATCAGGAGCAATCCAGGAAAATCCAACTTTATGTAGTCGTGGTCGTACTTCCTCTTTTTTCTGCTTACTCCAGAGTCTGTCCCCCCTGCCTCCTTATTTAGTACAAATTTTTCCATTTTCCTCTCACGTTTTTTAAGACAGCTACCAGTAAGCAGATAACTTCTTTTCTGGTATATTTTTTTCCTCACACCGCGCCTCCCCTGAAGTGCTCTAGCGCCCCCTAGGGGAGGCGCGCCTCACACTTTGAAAACCGCCGCTCTACGACATTCCTAGTGGAAGTTACAGCTGTGTAGTGTTTTTATTGGTGCATATGTGGCACTCGAGAGCACATTTTGGAATGGAAATTTTGTATACCATTTGGCATGTGTGTCAGTTTCGGTCTGGCTTTCAGCTTGTTAGGGGTGTCAAATCATAGTGTGACGTGGGAATGATCGAGTAAGCTCTAATTTAGAAAGGCCAATTGCCAGCCTCCTGTTTGAGATAGATCAGCAGCGTCAGTACGTGATTTGTGGGTCTTCATGACAGGAATATTTTGACATTGGTTTGATCTCTCTTCCACATTCCTCGTGATAGAGAGATCAAACCAAAGTTTCAGCCATTTTGGCGGTGTTAGTCCATAAGTGGCGCTAGAGAGCACATTTTGTAATGTTGGGGGTTAACTTTTTCACTTTATCAAAATTTTCACCTAGTCTGAGGTGTGTGCCAGTTTTGGTGAATTGTTGGGCATGTTTTGTGGTTAAAATTAAGGTTTAAAGTGCAGACTAAAAAATGATGATAATAATAATAATAATAATAATAATAATAATAATAATAATAATAATAATAATGATAATAATAATAATAATAATAAGAAGAAGAAGAAGAAGAAGAAGAAGAAGAAGAAGAAGAAAGAAATGACACAAAAACAATAGGGTCTTAAATTAGGGTCCTCACACACAGGGCAAGGATGCCCTGCCAACGAACAAAGAAACAAAGGATTGCTTTGTTTCTTTCCTCTTATTATTTTCATTCAACAAGCTCTTTAAACCTTACTTTGTTCCCTAAAAATACTCAAAAATTAAAAAAAATTGGCACACTCCTCATATTCAGCAACAAATTTGATAAAATAAAAAAAAAAATGAGCCCCTAACATGCCAAAATGTCCTCTGGCACCATCTGGGCACAATAAAATAGAACTCACGTCCCCTAGGAATGTCGTAGAGAGATCAAACTGTAAGAACGATCATCTTATGGAGACCCACAAATCACATGGTGACACCCCTGACCTATCTCAAACAGGAAGCTGGCAGTTTGGATTTCAAAATAAGAGCTCACTGGATTATTCCCACTTTACACCAAGATTTGAAAACCTTAGTTCACAACCAGACCAAAACTGACACACATGCCAGATTGAGTACAAAATTTTTATAAAATTAAAATTTAACCCAGAACATTCCAAACTGTGCTCTCTAGTGGTACCTAAGTACAATATGGGGTACAAAAATGGTCACCACTGCAACAAGGGATATCGTAGCCAATGTCAAAATGTTATTATGGAGACCCACAATTCACACACTGACACTCCTGACCTATCTCAAACAGGAATCTGGCAATTTGCCTTTCAAAATAAAATAAAAAAAAAATCACCTCCTACACCATAAATGGTAGCAGCTTGAAATGCAGACAGATGAGCGAGGGGGGATTGATGAACAAAATTTATGTGGGAATTTGTTGTTTCTCAAATGGTTTCCGAATGACAAGCCCTTTAAGTTCGTGAATTCTGACAGCTGCTGCAGCTCCTTCCATTAGAGTTAATGAGGGAAGCTGAAATCAGACAATCTATGGCAGTTTGGCTTCTACAAACAAAACATAAGGTTCCACAGCTTTTAAAATTACATGACTGTATTCCTGACAAAATTTGCAGTAAATATATCTAATTTCTAGAGAGATTTGGTCAGAATTGTGGCATCTATGAAGCAGTGTATTTTGAGTGTTTTTTGTGACTCCTGAGAAATAGAGCAGTTCCAGATGATGTCACAGTTCCATGCAGTTGTTATGTGACTCACAGAAGGAGGGAAAATTGAATGTGTCATACACACCCATTTTAAAGACTTAGGCTACGTTTACACGGACACTCCTGACTCAAAGACACAAAGATTTTTCCTGTGTGTTTTTAAATTCTTCTGCGCTCAGACGACTACGCTGGAGCTGTATGGACCCGCTGTAGTATGCATGCCGGCTCAGTAGATGGAGGTGTTGGTCTGCAGAGAGGCAGCACTGCTACAATGCACGTATGAAGAAGAAAAACTTTTCACAAACATCAATGGCAAATAGACGCACAGAGATGAAGGAGTTTCTTTTCTGGACAACAAATCAGTTCAGACAACACTGAGTTGTTGCGCCTATGGGTAGAGATGTAAAGGGGGTGAATAAGTAGGTAAATCAATATGGTATTAAGGTAAAGTATGGATGGAATGAAGTAAAATAATGGAGAACAGACATAGGAGAAAAAAAGGGAAAGGTATGTTGATAATAAAATAATAATAATTACAATAAAATAAGAATGGGATCTAGTAAATAAACAAATAGATGAGTAAGTCTGATGAATAACTAATAAAGGTAATTATAGTAATAGTAATAACAACAGTAATATTATTACTACTAATTTAATGATAGTAATCGTACCTAAAATAGTACTCTTTTTCAGTTTAATTTTGCTTTAATTTTTTAATCATCATCGCTGTCATTGTAGTATGTTTTATTTATGGGTGGGATGTATTATGTATTATGCTGTTTAACAAAGACAAATGGTTTGACATATTAATAATTATATATTAATTATTTATTTTAATAAACAGTTTGATTGCTCATTTCAATTTATCTCTGACATAAGATGTTTTTTATATTTTTGTTTTTGTGTGATGTGAGTATATTCGGTGTAACCAGTGGCAAACTTAGCCATTTGGGGGCCTTCCACCTATCTGTCTAAAGTACCTTATATCTCATTGTGAGACACACAAGGGATGAACAAAAGTCAATATCCTTACTTTCTTTCTTCCATCACTCAGTGATGTACTCCATATCGGATTAAATTAATTAATTAATTAGCCTCTCTATGCGCCCCCTACTCACATCAAGCTAGAGTGAAAATATTCATTACCTTTTCACATTTCTCTAGTATTTTACATATGCATTGCCCAAGTCATACGCTCCTCGCAACCACTTTCCAAAAGTTTAAAAACCTTTACCCTCTCCAACAGTGACTCATACAAACTCAGACTAGTATCAGGAAGTTTTCTTTTAAAGCCTAAGATAACATATTTTTGTTTGAGACACTGAGATCTTAAAACCCCACGTCCTCCCCCACTTCTCCACTGCCTGTAGTGCTTTTTGGACCTGTCTCAAACTATGTCCTACATTTCGTCCCCTTTTCCAGATTGCTACATCATCTGCAAACAAGGATAACCCAAACCCCGTCCTACATTTGCAAAAGTGTCATCTATCATAATAAACAAAACAGGTGAGACACCACTTCCTTGTGGGTTGCCATTTTCTATCTCTACTGTCGAAGACATAACACCACCCATTCGAACTTGTATCATTCTTCCTTTCAAAAAAATCCAATTAAACATTTGTCCCCTCACTCCTAGGCCCTAAATTTTAATAATCAGTCCCTCCTTCCCCAGAGAATCACGTGATTTTTCTATATCTAGAACATACTCACCACTGCCTCCTTATTATTAAAAGCCCTTTTGATCACAATCGAGTGTTGCAACAGACTCGACCATTCTTAAAACCATTCTGGATTTTAGCAAAAAGTCCTCTAGTCTTCAGGAAATAAACTAATCTATTGGTGACCATCCTTTCCATTATTTTACAAAGCACTGCAGTTAGTGCTATGGGATGGCATGAGTTAGGGTCAGATGCCTCTTTGCCTCGCTTCAGGATTGGCACCACCACCGCATGCATCCACACCCTTGGCAGGCAACCCTTCATCCACACTGTATTTAGCAATGCTAAAATTTCCCCAAAACTTTGTCATCTAAAAAGCTCATATGATAGCCTATCTCACCCTGGTGAGGTGTTTTCCCCTGACATAATTGCTTCCCTCAGCTCCTTAATAGATACATATTATTTGAGCTGTCATTTTCTATGTTTTTTTCAAGCTTCCACTGGTTGAATGACAGCACTTCTCTCTTTCTATACCTCTCAAAATCCACGTCCTCTGATCTGTGGACCTCCTGAAAGCTGTCTACAAGCATGCTTTTGCCCTATTAGTCACTGCTTGCACTTGCCCCTTCTGCAATACTGGAATAGATCTTTTTTGGTATACTCCTGACATGTTATGCACAGCTGACCATAGCTGTCTTACTGATGTCTCTGGCCCTATTTTTCACAAAAACTCCTCCAGCTGCTTTTTTTTTTTTTTCATCTTTTATGGCATTCTTTGCCTTAGCTGTTAACCGTTTGTCACAGTCTCAGTCTCAGCCTCAGTATCATCTCCAGTCTGCCTCCAGTGCTGCAGTGTAATCAGTCCAGACTCACCTCACCTGTGTTTCTGCTCACACCTGCACCTCGTCTGCTGCAATCAAGCCACCTACAAAAGCCCCAGCTCCACACTCAGTCGGTGTCAGACTGTCTTCGCACTCATGCTGAGAACTCCAGACTTGTTTCCCGGATTGATCACCCGTTGCCGACAAGTTTCGTCCCAGACTTTGCCTCAGACGCCTGACCCTCGGCTTGACTTCAAGGTATCGACTAGCTTCTGTCCTGCATGCACCCGCCTGTCTGAATCCCCGGCTATCGATCCTGTCTCCTGACGCCGTATCCAGCCTGTCCTACGCTGTGCTCTCCGTCTGGTATCTGATCCCTGCCTGTCCTCGACTACGTGAGTTGGCCTGAATCCCTTCTGTGAGTGTTCCTGAACGCCTCTGCTCATCTGAGAGTGAGTCAAGCTTCCACCGCCTTCTCCTTTAAAGACTGTGTGAGCTCCTGCCTGTACATCCCCTCTGTGGCTCAGTTGGTAGAGCGTCTGTCTGCGAAGCCGGCTATCGCGGGTTCGATCCCTGCTCAAGTCACAGCCTTTCTTCTGTGTGAATCCCTGTTTTGGCTCATCTTCTGTGTGGCGCAGTTGAGAAGGGCTCATTGTCTAAGCCAGCTGTCGCGGGTTCAACCCCCGCTCAAGCCGCAGCTTCCTTCTGAAAAGACTGAGTGAGCCTCTACCTGTTCATCTCCCGTTTGGCTCAGTCGAGAGAGCGCCTGTCTACGAAGCCGGCTGTCGTGGGTTCGATCCCTGCTCAAGCCACAGCCTTTCTCCCAGTGTTACACCTTGTGAGCCTAGGTCTGCACGTCTCTTCTGTGGTTCACCTGAAAGAACTCTCACCAGTCGTTTCTAAGTGTGCGGGTTAAACCCCGCTTTGAACTGTGCTTAATCTACTGTCAATAAAAGACTGTTCATTGTTCACATCCAACTGCTTGCTTCTGGGTCCTAAGTACAACCGTCACACCGTTCATATTTAATTACATATTCTTCCTCTCGAAATCCTTAATTTCCTATATATGCTCTGTTCCTTTTCCTCAATGCTTCATAACATTTGCTACTCCACCAAGGTACACATACTCGGGCTTGAGGTTCCTGTTTCTCAGGGATGATCCCACAGGCTGCTTTATGAATCATGGAACTAATGCTCTGATTCTACCTATCCACTGAGCCCACACTATCAACTTCTCCAACTAAACACTTTGGGCCAGAGCCACAAAGATTGGATTGCTCCTGCAAATAGTGCCATCATTTGCGTAGAATTAACTCATGCAATCTGCCCCTGTTTAAGCGCTTTATCCTCAAAAGAATTTGCTCTAATCGTATGCTGGCGCAAACACGCCCACAGAGTTTGGCAACTGAGTGCACTTTGCGCCTCTGACTGCAATAATTCCTGTAGCATATAGGTGGCTTTGTTCTTGCAAACTTCCAGGAGACTGACCATCTCCTTTACACTGAGCAGCAGAAACAAACAGCGGCACAAGGACAATATGCAGTAGCAGTGAGGCACAAGAGGCAAACTTGTAGCTATGGTGAGTAGTTCACGTCAGCTGAAGTGCTCCAGCAGGTAAAAAAAAAAAAAAAAACATTTTGGGCTTGAGAGCACAAATGCAGGCGAGTCATGCAGAGATGATGGGGGCCATGAGTAGGTTTGCTGCTGCTCTTGAGGCCTGAAATGCATCCATTGTAAGTGGGGAGAGTCAGCCCAAAGCGCCTGCCTATGAAGGCAATTAAGAGGCAGGAAAGAAAAATAAATGTAATTTATAATGACCCGATTTGACATTAAAGTTTTGTTGTTGTTTTCACGTGTTTCCAGAAATGGTTAAGGCTTTATATGTTGATTTATTTACTATTTATTATATTGGCTGATGATCTTAGATAACAATATAGCTATATAAATAAATAAATAAATATAATAATATAATATAAACAAGTCTACGTGGACCTGTCCATGTTCCTGAATCTTTTGTACTGACCAATTTACTATAGAGCAGAGCTGTCCATGGTCCTGTCTTTGACATAAAGCCCACTCTGACCTACCACTTAGGCCGCTGAATTATTATTGTCAGGATGAGAAGTTGAGTGTGTGTGTGGCAAGTAGTGCTGGTCTTTGTGGATTAGATGGTATTTGCAATGAGGCTCATTTGCATAGGAAGGGGGAAATTTTGTGCTGAATTTATTTACATGCATGCAAATTAGACCGGCGCAGTGAAGAGTGGACCAGTTTGGGTTCAGTTTGCATGCATTTCACTTTCTGCGTATGCTTTGAGGATCCCACGCTATATTTTTCTGTCATTTGCACAGGTCTAGTGTCACAAAAGCAGTGCAATTCTTTTGAGGATCTGGCCCTTTGTTTTTTCCTGAAACTTATCCCAGTCTGCCAAAGAAAAATTATATCTATATATCCTCTCGTACATATGGAATATGTAACTTTGTGGAGAGATCGTCTCTTCACTCAGAACCAGGGTTACAGCGTAACCAAACATTACGCTCCAGCATGTAATGAGGTGTCTATGTATATGGGTCTACCAATACGGCGGCTTGAGGAACCACGCACGAGGAACTGTGGGCCAGCCGGCCGTTGTTTGCATTTGGACAAATCTTGCATGCATGCATAGTATGAGATACTTTTACTGTGTACTTTTCGAGTAATACTTTGTCCTCAACAGAGAACAAAATAGTGGATGTTTCACCTAACCTTGATGTGAAATAAAATACTTGTTTCCAAGGAGTACATGATTCACTTTTACTTTGTCCACTTTTACTGTGTACTTTTTGAGTAATACTATGTTAAAATCCTTTACACAGGCCAAAATTAAGGACATTTCACCCAACTTTGATCTAAAATAAAATATTTGTTTCCCATAAGTAGTCCATGATTAACATAATGTTGGACTTATTACATTCCAAACTAAAAGCATGCATAGTATGAAGTACTTTTACAGTGTACTTTTCGAGTAATTATGTCAAAATCCTCAACAGAGGATATTAAGGATATTTCACCCAACTTTGAAGTGAAATACAGAAACTTGTTTCCTGTCAGTAGCCAATGATTCACGTACTGTTGGACAAAACAAAGGTCTTTTTCACCCAGAGGACAAAATTAATGATATTTCACCCAAATTTGATGTGAAATAAAATAACATATCCTTAATTTTGTCCTGTGTAAAGGATTTTAACATAAAACTACTCAAAAAGTACACAGTAAAAGTTCTTTATACTTTGCATGCATGTAGTCTGGAAAGTCCTAAATCCAACTGTGTGTGAATCATGGACTACTTTTTGGAAACAAGTATTTTATTTCACATCAAAGCTAGGTAAAACATCCACAATTTTGTCCTCTGTTGAGGACAAAGTTAATACTTTGTCTTCAACAGAGGACAAAGAATTAACTGAGAACACAGTTGTGAACAAAGTACTTTGTACTTTTTTACTTTGTACAAAAAGCACAAAGTAAAAGTACTTCATACTTTGTATGCTCGTAGTCTAGAACATACGTGACTTATTACTGTCAAAATTTCGTTTACATCATGGGTCTGATTGTGAGACTGCAGTTCTACCCACACTAACTCCCCCAGCTCATCATACAGCCCACACAATTAACGGCAATTAACGGATGTATCTGTAGATTTGTGCATGAGAAAAAGACGTGCAGCTGATTTGACCACGCAAACGCTAACCACGGCTGGCTTGACTGCAGTCATGAAGACGCACCAAACTTTATCCAAATACAAAAAAACCCACCCCCTGTTATGTCCTATTATTCTATGCTAACAGCGTTTTACAATAGATGCTCTGCACTATGTTTTCTTTTCACTTCAACTTGTAGTGATCCCACACTTCGGACACTGTATGCCGTTTTTTTCTGCGGACTCTCTTTTTTTTGCCCCTTTCCTTCTTCTTCTACCTGCATGGGTTTGCAATATGCACCACACATCTTCATTACAACAGTGCAGCAGAGAAGCATCAGGCGCGTTGCCCCACAGCCCCTTACCAAACACCGGGCGATGTTAAGTGGACAGAATTTAAACAAATCCTGTTGATACATAATTTGCCCTGAAGATATTTGGTAACCAAATTATCCAAGGAATCATTTCAGGTCTATACTGTACTGTTGTTGTAGAGATATTTTATTTATTTTCATAAATATACAATTACATTTTCACTGACATTAATATCTCAATGCATACATTTCAGGGCAAACTGCTTTGCCATTATATTACAGGACAATAAATGTACTTTTATTTGATCAGCATAATGTTCGACTATTATTACTGTACATATTATCATACATATATCATATATTCATACAGTGCATCACTGAAAATTTAACACACTACATGATATTGGCCTAGGCCTGCCACAATAATCAATAAATCAATTAACCTAACGATAAATAAAAACATCCTTGGTAAGTTTACCGGCCTCGATAAACTGTCACGTGCATGCATGTTTGTTTTCCTCCTCTCTTTCTATCAAAGAGGCTGAATGAGAAGATGGCGCACTCTGTCCATCTTTCTTAACACCGGAGTGCATGAGTTCTATAGTGGATTTAGCGGATTGATAGTGGAGTGAGCATCTGTCACTCATGCAATCGCGTACACTCAGAGAGAGCTAAAGTGAGCATCAAGGTTTTAAACAGAATAAACAAGGTGTTAGCCCATTTGTTTGAAAGTAGTGCTGACAAAGAAGGGAAGGTGCAGAAGGGCTTTCATCCTGACAGTCAGCGCTTACTGAGGTGTTTGGTCCGCAAAGGAGATACAAATAAAACAACGCAAAATGGTGCGCGCTCACAGACAGTGTCGTTCACTACATTGCAAAGGAAATGCAACCCTGAAAAGCCAGCAATGCTACGAATGTTTGACAGACAGTACGAGTTGATTAGGAGAAAGTACATGTCACAAACAATTCCAGAACTTTATAAACTCCCTTTTATTCAATGTTCTTATTTTCGTGTGTGTTTTTATTGGAGTTTCGTTTGTTTCTTTACAGTGACAGGGTCTATTTTTTTTTATTGTTTTTGATTAGTATTATGATTTTTATTTACATGCAATTTTTCCTAAAAGAGAGTCCATTTCATTTTAATTTGTTTGTTTTCCTCTTTTTAGTTTGTTAGATTTATTATATTGTTTAATTTATTTTATCTGAAAGATCTTTGTCTTCCAATTACAGTTCAATACTCTGAAAGAACTAAAGTTTATTGCTTTTAATATGGTGTACTCACTTTATTATGACATAATTTCATTAATGAAAAAATGAAAAAACTTCAAAATAATATTGACAGTAATATTGTTTATCTGCAATAATTTTTTTCAATTATCGTCCAGCAAAATTTGCTATCATGACAGGCCTACATTGGCCTCTTTCCTGGGTCAATGAAGTGACTCAGTGTTTTTTATTCTCATAGTTTAGTCCAATTTAAAAAGGTTAAAATATGAAAATAAATTTAAATTTCTTGAATACATTCTGTTCTTTGAAGACCTAGTAAAGAATTTCTCTATTTGATCAATTTGAGGGACTTTTCAGGGGATAATGGCAAAAATGTGTTAGTGGTGTAACCAAATAAACATGGTATCAAATTCTATAGCTTGTTAAAAAAAAAAAGTATTTATTTATTAAAACGAGTCTGAAATCTTCACATCCAGGCAATGTGCTAGGTGTCCATCACGATGCCTGCAAATTATATTTAAATAGCAAACTGTGTAGCCAGTGACATTATGTGATGTTAGTAAATAAGTTCTTGATGCCAATTTAAGATGTAATGTGAACTAAGTTACTACGTAGAAGTATTTTTAAGTGTAAAGTGTTCTTTTTCTTAGAAAAAGTCATGATTTATCCACTACTTTATTATCAAATCCCTGGAAGGTTAGTGCATGTGTAACATCACTATTCTGCATGGCTTTACCATATATATATAGTAATATCTGCATATTTGTATTCCATTCACTTGTAACTTTAAGCTCTATATACAACAATGTCAATGTTGAAAATGAACAGCAGCTTTAAAAAGAATGACACTTCAAAAACATGTTAAATATTTGCCAAAAATGTTGATTTAGATCTTTAGAATTACATTAACTTTACATTGTTTCATGATTACTGCAATATAATAGAGCCAATTTCATAGAACCCCAATAGATGCCATCATCAAGCAAAGAAAAAGTGGTTCAACACAGAACAAGAGTCAGATCCTACAACAAGGACAATTTATTAATTCATAAATTAATTCATAGAAAACACTCAATTCCTGTTGTTAATATTTTTTCTTCATTTAAAAAATAATAAAAAGCACAAGTCCAGTTGACTTTATTGGCTGTCATGCTTGACTTTTAGTGCTTGTTCCTTCTGTAAAAGCAACATGGTCATGTGGTGTAATTGTTTATGCCCATTACTGTAATTGGTACTTTTCATAAAAGTATTATAATTTACATAGAAATTAACACAGAATAAGATGTAATCCTCTTAACAGTCTTATAAAACATTTAACAGGTTATACATCATTTTTCAAACATTAGGCCTATTTAGAAAACGCAAAAGTGATTTTCAGTATTTGGTGCTCTATATTGAAAAAAACGCATACAACTGAATTTAAAATAATCCCCCAAAAATATTTTGTGATAAATTAAAATAAAGTCAGTTGATTTTATAGGTACGTTTGCATACACTCTAGGTGGAAATAAAGATTGAATATTTACCTTGTTGTTATGGTAACGCCACTTGACATTTTCAGGGGAATTATGTCTTTTCTTTAAAAAAAAATCAGCCTTAAATACCCCTTTAGGTGATAAGTAGTGGTCCTGAATACGACCAAAGTGTAGTACCTATTAAAGTGGCTGGCGTGTTGTATGTGCAACGTAGGCCTTTCTCGCCAAGTCGCCCACCAAGATATAATGGTCTTAACGTTTCTCGTATATTGTTGACACAATCTACTCATTGAAAAAAAAGAAAATTCACATTTTCATACACATTTTTTTAACATGCACACGGACACACACGCAAACTCACCATGTCCTCGACTTTCGGGTGTAGGCTAAATGAAAAGAGGGATTGAAATATTGACTACCAAACTTAATAGCACTGATTTAGTCCAGTTGTTCGGTCAAACAACTGACTGCGAGCAAAACGTTCTTCTGTAGACCCTGACGATATGAAACAAGACATGAAACGTTTGTTGTCGGTTACCAGGTGCCGGTTACCAAGCAAGAAATAACAACAGGTCCTGCAAGACGTCACCCTGCAAGACGTCATTTCCCAAGCCGTTTAGCATCTGTCACATAGGCTAAATACGTAAAAAGTTTAAATTCGAAACAACGTCTGGATTTTGTTTAACAGAGGCAGAAACCGTATATCACCTTTTCTGTTCATGCCAAATTACATGGTGGGATCTCGACAGCTGGTCAAACAATAGTAGCAGTAGTAGTGGCTACTCAACCATAACCGTAAGGGATAGTTCCGTTTTTTTTGAAGTGGGGTTGTATAAGCTCCATCGCCACGAGATGCAGTAGAAAGTTCTCATGCATTCCTCCGCTATATTACGACGGAGGATTAGGGCCACGTTGAAAACTAAAAAAAAAGGAAGGTTACGAGAATAAAGTCATAAAGTTACGAGAATAATCTCATAAATTACGAGAATAAAGTCGTTAAATTACGAGAATAATCTCATAAATTACGAGAATAAAGTAGTAAAATTACGAGAATAATCTCATAATTTACGAAAATAAAGTCGAGAATAAAGTCATCTCAAACTAGGAAACATCTGCTTGGCTTTATTTGGAAAGATATTCACAGATTCGGACTTTTTGGCTCAATAATTCATCAACAAAAGAACATAGTTCCAAACCAGACCCCTCTTTTTGATCACTGTAATGAAGAATGTGAACTATAAACTCGTTTTCATCCAAACGAGCCGTCAATACACTGAAGCTGAAGGCTCAGAGGTTTAGGGACCATCAGCAAATTACCATATCGGAGGAATAGTGTGAAAGAAAATTCAATAACTTCCCCATACTGAGAAGTAAAGTTTTCAAAATCACAGCAAATGCAAAGGATCGTATGTTATTCATACTACGGGTCATATTTTCTTTTAGATTTATAAATTAAAATATTTTACAGGACTTTCTGATTGAAATTAAAGCAAATGCCATCAAAGTCATGAGATCTACCAACCAAGTCATAACAAAACATGTATGGTGATCTCCTCTTTTTTAAACTACTGCTCTTACTTCAGCAAGAATGTTTTGATTTGATTTAAATGATGTTTTGTTTATTTAATTGTGTCAATTAATAGGCATGGATTTCGTTCACACTATTCCTCCGATATGGTAATTTGCCGATGGTCCCGAAACCGCCGAGCACATCAGCCTCAGTTTATTGACAGCTCGTTTAGATGAAAACGAGTTTATAGTTCACAGTCTTCATTGCAGTGATCAAAAAGAGGGCCTGGTTTGGAACTATGTTCTTTTGTTGATAAATTATTGAGCCGAAAAATCCGAATCTGTGAATATCTTTATAGTTTGAGATTACTTTATTCTCGTAAATTTATGAGATTACTCTTGTCATTTTACGATTTTATTCTCGTTATTTATGAGATTATTCTCGTAATTTTACGACTTTATTCTCGTAACCTCCCTTTTTTTCAGTTTTCAACGCGGCCCTAATCCTCCGTCGTAGTTATCCACTCCCACATTAATGTCTTTACACCGAAGTGCTTTGTTATATCCAAACTTAATTTGCATTGATTAATTATTAATCACTTCTTTTTGACATAGATGACCATTATAGACTTAGATAATTTTCTGTCATTTAGAATCATATTAAAAAATTTTAAAGACTGAATTTTTTTGCATGAACATGTGATTTTTATGGAGGGGATGACTGCATGGATTTGACACCAAAGCAGTTTGTGGATTAACTGTTTACATGTATAAAGGGCACATCAAAAAATGTTCATGAAAATGTCTGGAAAACAGCCTGATATAACATGTCAGCCTATAATGCAGCGATTCTCACATTATATATGTATGAGAGTAATTTAGATGAATGAACTGAAAAGCCTGTTATTGTTAAAATTTGAAAAGAGTAATTATGTAAAATATTATTGGTAAGGGTATCTTCCATCAGACCCCTTATCTTTGTCAGAGAAAAAAAATGATTTTATCAACTTGTTTTTTCCCATCTTTTCTGTATTTTCCTTGTACTTGCTTTTGTAGGTACAGCTGATTTTATTTTTTCCGATTGTAAGCAAGTACAAGCTCTTGGTTAGTTGTCATCCAAGCGTATGTGTTATTTACATACTGTATCCTTATTGTTGTTTTATTTAAATTGTAACTATGTTGTATTAGTCAAAATTTGGTCTTTTATTGTAATGACAGTCAGGTGAGTATTTTGATATATTGCTCGTTAAAGAAAAAAAATCATGTTGCCTGGCCTCAATCAGTGGACACTGTTTGAAATTTAAAACTTTGTAAATATATTTTATTAAAAATACATGCAAGAATACATTTTTAAAATATTTTCTTCCCTTTCATGATTAACAATTTTTTAGTCTTTTGTGTTTCCTCTTTGGGAGACCATCAGATTCTCCCTAAGGAGCAGCTTTTGGCCCCGTCATAGTGGCATCCAGGTTCATAGCCGGTAAGCCTGACATTAGACAATGTAAATGTGCAGTTCACTTGTGTAACCTGTCTTTTTGTTTACTGATTTAGTTATTTGTATTGAAAATTGATGAAAACAAGTTAGTGCTATAGGGGAACATTTTGACCTAATACAAATACTTCTCTATCATCATCCTGAAGAGAGGATTTTTTATTGTCTTTTACCTCCACCAAGGAGGTTATGTTTTCGGTCATGTTTGTCTGGTTTTTTTTTTTGTACACAAAATAACTCAAAAAGTTATTGACAGATTTTAATGAAATTTTCAGAAAATGTCCAGAATGGTAAAAGATGATTAAATTTTGACGATGATCCGTATTCTCATCTGGATACAGGACTGTTTATGAAGGATCTTTATCATTGCGAGATTATGGGCTCATTCTTGTAAAAAAAAATCCACAGATTTCTCTGAAACAACACATTTTGACCATTTTCAAGTGGCAATAACACAAGTGTCAGGAAATATATTTAACAATAAAATGAAAAAAATCTAACATTCTTGTCCAAAATACGCAGATTTCTCTGAAACAATACATTTTGACCATTTTCACTCTATCGTCAATATAAAATATGAAATATGAAATATGAAACACCTCCAGGCTGTCCTGGAGGTATTTCACCAAACACTTTGGTGCATATAATTTAATACAGTGCGAGGAATGAGTTGTAGATTAAGAAACACAAGTGTCAGGAAAAATATATATGTTTCATGTTTATATCCAACATTCTTGTTCAGAAATCAGCAAATTTCTCTGAAACAACACATTTTTTACATATTTCACTCCAAAATCTACAAAAAGTGTGGAAAATTCCTTTACAGGACAGGACTTGTTTTCAAGTGACAATAACAGGAGTGTCAGGAAATATATAACAATTACATGAAAACATCTAAAATTCTGGTTCAAAATTAGCAGATTTTTCTGAAACAAACACAATTTGACCATTTTAACTCTTTCGTCAAAAACGGACATGAAATACCTACAGGACAGCACTTTGGTGCATATAAACGTTATCCAGTGCGAGGAATGAGTCATAGGTTCAGAAACACAAGTGTCAGGAAAAAAATATGATTCATGATTATAAACAACACTCTTGCTAAGAAATCAGCAGATTCCCTGAAACAATACATTTTTTACATGTTTCACTCCAAAATCTACAAAGACTACAAAAAAAGACTTTACAGGACAGGACTTGTGCTCCAGTGACAGTAACACAAGTGTCAGGAAATATATAACAGTTACATGAAAACATCTAAAATTCTGGTTCAAAATTAGCAGATTTTTCTGAAACAAACACAATTTGACCATTTTCACTCTATCGTCAATAACTGACATGGAATACCTACAAGTCAGCACTTTGGTGCATATAAACACTATCCAGTGCGAGGAATGTGTTGTAGGTTCAGAAACACAAGTGTCAGGAAAAATATATGATTCATGATTATATCCAACACTCTTGTTAAGAAATCAGCAAATTTCTCAAACACAACACATTTTTTACATATTTCACTCCAAAATCTACAAAAAGTGTGAAAAATTCCTTTACAGGACAGGACATGTTTTCAAGTGACAATAAACAGGAGTGTCAGGACATATATAACAGTTACATGAAAACATCTAAAATTCTGGTTCAAAATTAGCAGATTTCTCTGAAACAAGCACAATTTGACCATTTTAACTCTTTCGTCAAAATGGACATGAAATACCTACAGGACAGCACTTTGGTGCATATAAACGTTATCCAGTGTGAGGAATGAGTCGTAGGTTCAGAAACACAAGTGTCAGGAAAAATATATGATTCATGATTATATCCAACACTCTTGCTAAGAAATCAGCAGATTTCTCTGAAACAATACATTTTTTACATGTTTCACTCCAAAATCTACAAAGACTATAAAAAAAGACTTTACAGGACAGGACTTGTGTTCAAGTGAAAATTACAGGTGTCAGGAAAAATATATATTTTCATTATAACATCCAACACTCTTGAAACAAACAGCAGATTTCTCTGAAACAACACATTTTGACCATTTTCACTCTATAGTCAATACGAGTCAATATAGTCAGGAAAGAGACATTAGTTTCATGATTATATATCCAAGACTCCCGTCAAAAATCAGCAGATTTCTCTGAAAAAAGAAACATTTTGACAAGTTTAATTTTAAATTATACAACGTATATGAAATACCTACAGGTTGGCACTTAGGTCCATATAAACATTATACAGTGCAATGATTATGGGCTAAGGAGTGTCAGGAAAAATATGTATTTTCATTATAACATCCAACACTCTTGAAACAAACAACAGATTTCTCTGAAACAACACATTTTGACCATTTTCACTCTATAGTCAATACGAACATGAAAAACCTACAGGTTGGCACTTAGGTCCATATAACGTTATTCAATCTTTATTCATTCAATCTTTATTTGTATAGCGCCAATTCATAACAATTGTTATCTCAAGATACTTTACAATAGAGCATAAAGCTCTTCATATTATGGATACACATATATGCATAGATACATATATACATATAAAATACACATATACATATATATACAAATATATACATCCAACACCCAGCATGAATCCATATTGCCAATCATGAATCCCTCCATCATGGCGGCAAGAAAAAACCCTCTGTTAAGCAGCAGGAAATCTTGAATGTGGATCCCAGTCTCATGATGAACAGCAAATCACACGATGCTGTGTTGGGTGTGAGGGCATAAGAAGGAGGTAAGAGGGGACAAGTGGACTAGAATAAGAACTAAAGTTAGGGACAGGTTCATGGACCATCGACCTGTCATCTGATTTATTAGAGGTTAGCCTTTTGATATCACTGATATTCTTGCTGAAAATTAGAATTTATGATAGTGACAAACTCATGGGTGCCCAGACCACAAGGTCATCCCTACCATATTTATCTCCATTAAATATTAATGTGTTAAAGGCCTCTTGAGATGTGACATCCCATTTTCAAGAGGGACCTCATGCCTATGTGGTAATTGAAAATAGATACTGTAGATGTATTGATCATGGATATGGAGATCATGCTAATAACTACATTAACAGCTACAGTGATAATGGGAATGGAGTGTTCCTAATAAAATGGCCAAATATGTGTCATGTTTATAATTGTAGTTTTGAGGCTTCGTGACTCCACACCAGCAGGCAGTCTCCACCAAGGATCCCAGGCCACCTACAAGACAAGAGCCAGAGACGAGTACAGGAGCAAACAAACGGGGCAAAAGCAGATGTGGAGAGAGAGTGAGAGTGATAAAGCCCAATGTGCCCCCCGGCAGTCTAGGCCTATTGCATCTAGACTATGAGTGTAATTTATGAACTAATTTCTAAACTACAAGCTGGTCCCTAATTGAAAGCTTTATCAAATAGGAATGTTTTAAGTCTAACCTTAAAGGTAGAGAGAGTGTCAGCCTCCCGAACTGTGGTTGGTAAATTGTTCCAGTCAGGAGCCTGATAACTGAAGGCTCTACCTCCCATACTACTTTTGGTGATTGATGGTACCACAAGTAGGCCAGCATTTTGGGAGTGCAATGTTCTAGAGGGGTTATACGGCACTACAAGTTCTTTAAGATAGACTGGTGCCTGTCCACTGAGAGCTTTATAGGTGAGGAGAAGAATGTTAAATTCTATTCTATATTTAATTGGAAGCCAATGCAGAGAAGCTAATACAGGAGTAAAGTGGTGTCTTCTCCTAGTTCTAGTCAGTACACGTGCTGCAGCATTTTGCATTATGATAACGTTGCATTATTATAATGTTATAGACAATGCGAGGAATGAGGGCTCAGAAATACAAGTATCAGGAAAAATATATCTGTTTCATGATTATATCCAACACTCTTGTAACACAAACAGCAGATTTCTCTGAAACAACACATTTTGACCATTTTCACGCTATAGTCATTACGGACATGAAATACCTACAGGACAGTGAGAAGAATGAGTTATATGCGCAGAAACACAAGTGTCAGGAAAAATATATCTGTTTCATGATTATATATCCAAGGCTCCCATCAAAAATCAGCGGATTTCTCTGAAAAAAGAAACATTTTGACAAGTTTAATTTTAAATTATACAACGTATATGAAATACCTACAGGTTGGCACTTAGGTCCATATAAACGTTATACAGTGCGATGATTACAGGCTAAGGAACCCAAGTGTCAGGAAAAATATATATTTTCATTATAACATCCAACACTCTTGAAACAAACAGCAGATTTCTCTGAAACAACACATTTTGACCATTTTCACTCTATAGTCATTAAGAACATGAAAAACCTACAGGACAGTGAGAGGAATGAGTTATATGTGCAGAAACACAAGTATCAGAAAAAATATATCTGTTTCATGATTATATATCCAAGACTCCCGTCAAAAATCAGCGGATTTCTCTGAAAAAAGGAACATTTTGACAAGTTTAATTTTAAATTATACAACGTATATGAAATACCTACAGGTTGGCACTTAGGTCCATATAAACGTTATACAGTGCGATGATTATAGGCTAAGGAACCCAAGTGTCAGGAAAAATATGTATTTTCATTATAACATCCAACACTCTTGTAACACAAACAGCAGATTTCTCTGAAACAACACATTTTGACCATTTTCACTCTATAGTCAATACGAACATTAAAAACCTACAGGTTGGCACATAGGTCCATATAACGTTTTAGACAATGCGAGGAATGAGGGCTCAGAAATACAAGTTTCAGGAAAAATATATCTGTTTCATTATAACATCCAACACTCTTGTAACACAAACAGCAGATTTCTCTGAAACAACACATTTTGACCATTTTCACTCTATAGTCAATACAAACATGAAAAACCGGTAGCACTTTAGATTACAGCCCGTGTCTTACAGTGTAGTTTCCTCAACTGTTGGAGTAACTCTCACACATGTACCATGACATTTTTTGGTATCTATGGGTATACAGTGTAAGTCCTGGAGTCTTACAGTATAGTTTCCGTGTCTTACTGTAGCACGGCAGATTGGTTTTATTTTGTGTTTTTATTCTGCATGTTTTTATATTTTTATTGTTTTTTAATTGTTTTAGTTTATTTATAGCATTTTTCTAGTATTTTTTAATTACTTCCTGCGGGACACTCTTAATCTTGATAGCCTGCACCTGTAGAGCACTTTATTACCCCAAGAGACTCCCAATGGGGCTGGAGAATGGAACTGGTCTGTCGCCAATCAGAGGACAATATAACCTGTGGCACACCTGGAAGTGGGAGAACGCCGGAAGGAGCACAAATGGGGTGACACCGACAGGGCAACCACGAGGGCTGTGTCCGAAATGGCATACTAACGTACTACTCATACTAAGTGTGTCAAAATGAGTATGTAGTGTGTTCACACTGGATAGTATGAAAAGATTGAGTGTGCGAGAAATACCCGGATGTATACTATATTGGAAAAATGTTAAGTATGCGAGGTGGGCATACTACTCCTCAACCGCCCCATAATGCATTGCGAGCCCCATAATGCATTGCGCCATACGCGACCGAGCGGCATTCAGCTAAAAATCTGCCACTAGCAAACTTCCCATTTTCAAAATAAATATGTCTTTTATGATTTCCTTTTAGTTCTTTAACACTTTTGTGAAGGGGCTCTTGTTTTGGAGCCGACCGGAAGTTTCGTCGATAGCATAATAGCGGCATAGCAGAATGTCCGAAATGTCGAAATGAAATTTGTATCCGTGCGTTTTATGGCTCAAATGACCACATTTTGGTATTCTTCGTGGTCACTTTCTCGCCTAAAATGCTCTCTAAACTTTCAAATGTGGTGAATCAACAGAGATATTTGATAGCCTGGTGTGCTTCTGATTTTTTTCATCAGAGGTTTGAAATGCATCATGGGAAACTAAGTAGTATACTACAGTGTGAACGGTTGGCATTCTAATCATACTTATAGTATGTAGTATACAGTATATACACAATGGGTTTGTAGTATGTAGTACGTTAGTATGCCATTTCGGACACAGCCGAGGAGCAGCCGAGCACCACGGAGCAGCCGAGCACAGCGGAGCAGACAGCCGTCGAGCAGAGTCCAGCTGAGAAGGAAAGTCCAGAGTGTTACGACGCGTCCTTACAACAGCGGCGGAGTGAGGAGCTCTGCCTGCCGCGTAAGTATTCTTCGCTGTAGTAGCACTCTGGCTTACGAGGAAGAGGTCACTCTGCTTGTATTGCGTTGTGCACCCCCACTGCCGCTGTTTCCTTCTTAATTACAGGTGTCCTTGGCTGAGTTCCTGTCTGTCACTGGAGGAGCAAGGGAAGAGGAAGGACCCTAACTGCTGGCTGGCGTTTTAACCCTTTTTAATAGACTTTGCATCCTGTAGAGGACAGTTGCCTGCTCCATTTTAAACCCACTTGCTTGTGTTTTAAAATAAGTTTTTAATTTAAAAAAAATCTGGTTTTAACAGCAATCTTATTGTCGTCTCCTTGGTTTTAACTTGCTGCTCACCACTTGATTTTAAAGAACCAATTCAGAGTTGTTGTTTTTTTAATATTTTCATTTTAATCTATTTAACCACCATTACATTACCATGAACGTAGGGAAGTGCTGGTTACTTACAGGTAAAGTAGTGGGTCGCTACACAGTAAGTAAAGTTAACAAGTGAGCGCTTTATAATCCAGCCCGGTTCCAGATGTTGACCAGTAGTTACAGTAAAGTAGTGGGTAGCTACACAGTTAGTGAAGCCAACAAGTCTTCACTTTATAATCCAGCCCGGTTCCAGATGTTGATCAGTAGTTACAGTAAAGTAGAGGGTAGTTACACAGTAGGTAAAGCCAACAAGTGAGCACTTTATTATAATCCAGCCCGGTTCCAGATGTTGACCAGTAGTTACAGTAAAGTAGAGGGTAGTTACACAGTAAGTAAAGCCAACAAGTCTTCACTTTGTAATCCAGCCCGGTTCCAGATGTTGACCAGTAGTTACAGGTTGGCAGGTACAAGTGCTGGGTTGTCACAGTGAAAGTACTGGACAGTTAGACAGTAAGCAAAGACAAGTGTGATCTTAAAGCCAGGTTAATTAAAAGGTGAATTACTTTGTGAGGTGTCTGTGTGTTTAAAAAATAAAGATATTTTATATGTCTGCATATCTTGTCATTATTTTGTGAAACACATATTCATCAATACATTACAGTGTTTAAGTTCATCACTGGTCTACATTATCTGTATCCATGCTGATTCTTAACAGGAAGTGGCACATCAAGGTATACATAGCAAAAGCGTATGACCAGGAAAATTACACAGTCCTGATAAGTTCATGGTAAGACAGGCGAAACTACACTGTAAGACTCCAGGACTTACACTGTAAGACGCAAGTGTAACTACCCCATAGATACCGCAAAATATTATAGTACATGTGTGACTATCATAGTACATGTGTGAGAGTTACTCCAACAGTTGAGGAAACTACACAGTAAGAGACAGGAAACTACACTGTAAGACGCGGGCTGTAATCTAAAGTGCTACCAAAATTAAAATAAAGAGGCAGGCACGTGCAGGGGTGGGGCGCCTGACCCTTTGCCCCTTGATGCCCAAAGTGCCATTTGTCAAAATGATTTTTTTTTTTTGTAAGTGTGTGTTAGAAAACTTGTCTGCATGGCCCAAAATTAATATATCATTGAACAAATTAAAAATAATTAAGATTTAGCTTGTTCGGTCACATGATCCATGACCTGCCCTGAGCTGACGTGCCCTGACCTCAGCTAAGCGCCGCGCTGATTGAAGTTGCCGATGCTGCCGACAGACAAGAGAATCAACTGCTCCGGTGAGTAGGTTTAGCAGCGGCAGCGTTTAGTTCGTGCACGGATTATTCTACAAGATGACTGAAGTGAAGGTGAGCAATAGGCATCCTCTGTCTCATGTCGTGTGTGTGCAGAGTCAGACGAGTGAGTTGAAGGAAAAAATCTGCACACCAGACTCTGGTGTGTGTGTGCGTGTGTGCGCGCGTGTGTAGCTTAACTATAATGTTTCATGCAGCGATGCCTCATAAGGAGAGATTACTTAAAGAGAAAAGGAGCTTAATGAGGTCAGAAATAAAAAATAAAGCTATGAAATTAAAATAAAGGTGTCATAACTGATTTATTTTTGTCCTCCAATTTCATTTAAATGGAAATGCAAGGTCCCTAACAACAGTAGGGCTGGTCAGTCACAGGAAGCCATTTTAAGTGCTGCTTATCTTTGCATCTTGTCATGATCATGTAACACTTGCCTAATCGACTGCTATTTCTCACATGCCCTTTTTAACTTCCACACTCAGATTAATACAGCCCACCTTCAACAATATCAGCACAAGCACCCTCCTCACCAACCCCTCAACAGAAGCTGCGCAGTGTACCCCAGGCCATCAGGTAAAACATACACTACTTTTGCTTTACACTGGCGTCTAACAAATATATAAGGTTTTGGACAATGATATGGTACAATGTGGTTCTGTTACATTGGTTATGAATATGGATTGCTACAATTCAGCCTGTTATATTGTAAAGTATGTAGTTTCTATATGGCGTTTCAACTTTGTACTCCATGTGCTCCCTTTTTTTACTTTGAGCACCTGCCCTTCTCAAAGTCTTTGCATGTCCCTGAGGGTTAGGGTAGGGCAGTGGTTCCCAAACTTTTCACAGCCTGTACCCCTTCAGACACTTGACCTCCAGCCATGTACCCCCAACTTTCATGCACTTATAACACAGAGAAAAATACATGTTTTAGCCTGCTGTACTCCGACCTCCCACATTTGACATGCATAACATACAAATAAGACCTATTAAAGTTAAGTATTTCTCACTAAACAGATTTAGTTACCAGCAATGTCAGTGGGCAACACCAGTCCACTTTTGAAAAAGAAATGTACATTTCTGAAACAATTTCATTAATGAACTTGAAGCTTAAATGAAAAGGCTGTCTGACTGAACTTACTGTATGTTATTTTAAGAATCTTAGATAATTTAGGACAGATTTCCTTCTCCAAGATGCCTCACCCTCTCTTCCAACACTTCAGGCTTTTATCAAAGCTCACAATACAAACAATTATCAGTGTGAACTTGAACTACTGAAACAACTGTTTAGACCTGACAGTTTTTCACGTACCCCCTACATCACTTCACGTACCCCTGGGGTACCATTACCCCAGTTTCGGAACCACTGGGTAAGGGTAACCCTTACCCTGAAATGCACCAAGCATATGAAATCACTTTTCAGACAGTAGGTGTCTCCAAATGACCATAAAACACACGTCAAGGAGAGAATTAAGCACAGAAACACTAGTGTCAGGAAAAAGATATCAGTTTTTATGAATACCTCAAATAATTTTTTCATCAGTAAACAGATATCTCTCAAGCAGCAACATTTTGACATGTTTTACTCTGAAATGCATCAAGCTTATGAAATCTATTTAAAGGATGGCATATGTCTCCAAATGAGTCTTAAACACTTCAAGAAGTGTTTCAGCTTCGGACCTTTGCTGCCTAACACTTAGATGGTTTTCTCCTATACTCTTCAACACCCTTGTTAGACTCAAATTTTAAGCCAAGAACAGACTTGAAGCAGGTGATAGGTAGGGTACATAACCTTCTTAATCTTCATTATCCAGCAAATTTAATTTAACTTAAGAGCAAGTGGGAGGGGGGCTTAAATGAGCAGATCTCAGAGGATAATTGGACAAAAATTATACAAAGAATTTACACATCCTCCATTTGCCAAAGACATATTGTTGTTCAAATTAAAAGAATTAGGGTTAGGGACTCCATTGGTCAAAGGTCAGACTGGCTAGAATCAGGCCAGACCTGGACCCTACATGTGACAGGTGCAGACAAGCCCCTGCAGACATACGCCATTTGCTTTTAGCCTGTCCAATAATACACACATTTTGGGAATCTATTTTGATACTCTTTCCAAAATATTAGAAGTGCCAGTAGATCCATCCCCTCTCGCTGCCTTATTTGGTATTATGCCGCAGGTTGTACATCTAGATAACTGTAAAAGAAACATGCTAGCCTTCTGTACTTTGCTGGCCAGGTGCTGTATACTTTTCAGTTGGAAAAAGCCTCTTCCTCCTAAATATTCTCACTGGATTAAAGAGAACATGCAATACGTCAAGTTTGAGAAGATGAGATATTCTCTTAGTGGCTCTGTTTTCAGATTTTATGAAACCTGGAACCCTTTCTTGATGTTTGTTGAGAAGTTAGGAGTGGAAAGTATAATCCCATCATGTTTTACACTTGTTTGCTGGCTAGTGGTAATGTGAGATGACTGATTAATATGATATATTATCTGTCCAGTGGGTTAATGGGTGGGACTTTTTCTTTAGTCTGTTGTTGTTTTTGTTTTTAATTTTGACAGTTTGTATTTGCATTTCTTCTATACACTTTCCAATTATTTTTTATTTTGTATATTGAAAACTTTCAATAACAAGACCTTGATGAAAAAAGGAGAGAATTAAGCACAGAAACACAATTCAGGACGAAAGATGTTTTATGAATCAATCAATCAATCAATCTTTATTTGTATAGCGCCAATTCATAACAATTGTTATCTCAAGACACTTTACAATAGAGCATAAAGCTCTTCATATTATGGATACATATATATGCATAGATACATATATGCATATAAAATACACATATACATATATATACAAATATATACATCCAACACCCAGCATGAATCCATATTGCCAATCATGAATCCCTCCATCATGGCGGCAAGAAAAAACCTTCTGTTAAGCAGCAGGAAATCTTGAATGTGGATCCCAGTCTCATGATGAACAGCAAATCCACACGATGCTGTGTTGGGTGTGAGGGCATAAGAAGGGAGGTAAGAGGGGACAAGTGGACGAGAATAAGAACTAGAACTGCTGGCTAGTGGTAATGTGAGATGACTGATTAATATGATATATTATCTGTCCAGTGGGTGGGACTTTTTCTTTAGTCTGTTGTTGTTTTTGTTTTTAATTTTGACAGTTTGTATTTGCATTTCTTCTATACACTTTCTAATTATTTTTTATTTTGTATATTGAAAACTTTCAATAACAAGACCTTGATGAAAAAAAGAGAGAATTAAGCACAGAAACACAATTCAGGACTAAAGATGTTTTATGAATCTTAACATTAATCTGAATCTGAACATTATTCTATCAAAAATAAGAAGATATATCTGAAAATGAAACATTTTGACATGGTTTAGTCTAAAATGCAGCTATTTAAAGGATTGCATATGTCCCAAAAAAAGCCTTAAAAGGTGCAAGAAGAAAGTTAAGCACTGTCAAGCCAAGACATCACTTATTTGAATACATAACATTCATCAAATCAAATCTAAGTATAATATTTATGAAACTGATGAATTCTTACTGAAAGTTGTGTTTTTCTGCTTAACTCTGTTCCTGCAGTGTTTCCTGCTCATTTGGGGACAAGTGCTGTCCTGGAAAGGAAAAACTACATTTTACTGCATGTTCTACCATGCCAAAATGTATTGTTTGACACTACTCTGCTTGTTTTTGGCAAGAAAGTCTGTTATATTTATGCAACTAATGAATTCTTACTGAAAGTTGTGTTTTTCTGCTTAACTCTGTTCCTGCAGTGTTTTTTGCTCATTTGGGAGGAAAATCTCTTTTTTACTGCAAGTTTTACTGAAACATGCCAAAATGTGTTGTTTCACACTAATCTGCTTATTTTGGGGAAAAAAGTCTCTTATATTTATGAAAGTGATGTATTTGTATTTCTGCCTCTCAGTGTTTTTTGCTCATTTGGAGACTTATCCCATCCTTTAAATAGATTTTATATGCTTGGTGCAATTTAGGGTAAAACAAATACATCAGGTTCAAACAAAAAAAAAAGACTTTTTGCCAAAAATTATCATATTCGTGTGAAACAAGACATTGTGTATGACATGCGATAAAATAAAGATTTTCCTCCCAAATGAACGAAAAACACTGCAGGAACAAAGTTAAGCAGAAAAACAAAACGTTCAGTAAGAATTCATCAGTTTCACAAATATAACAGACTTTCTTGCCAAAAATAAGCAGAGTGTCTCACATGTGCCCAATAGAGTGGACACTGTGGCAGCAGTTGTTTGTGTAAGTTTTTTTTTTTGTTGTCAGATGTACTTGCATGTTTATTTCTGTTTCCCATCACCAGAAGGAAATCTTTGTATAAATCAGAAAGAGGAGAGTCATATGACACAGGTGCCCAATTCCCCATTACAAGTGACACGAATGGTAGTTTGGACCCAGAAGCAAGCAGTAGGATGTGAACAACAAACAGTCTTTATTTGACAGTGGTTCTAAGCGGGGTTTGAACCCACACACTTGGGAACGACAGGTGAGTGTTCTCTCAGTTGAGGAGACGTGCGGACCAAGGCTCACAAAGTGTTTTACAGGAAAGAAGTTCTGGTTTGAGCGGGGATCAAACCCGCAACAACAGGCTACTACTACTCAAACATGCTAAAATGTGTTGTTTCACTATAAGCTGCTTATTTTGAGCAAGAAAGTCTGTTATATTTATGAAACTGATGAATTCTTCCTGAAAGTTGTGTTTTTCTGCTTAACTCTGTTCCTGCAGTGTTTTTTGCTCATTTGGGAGGGAAATCTATAGTTTACTTCATGTTATACTGAAACATGCTAAAATGTGTTGTTCCACAGTTATCTGCTTATTTTGGGGAAGAAAGTCTGTTATATTTATGAAACTGCTGAATTCTTCCTGAAAGTTGTGTTTTTCTGCTTAGCTCTGTTTCTGCAGTGTTTTTTGATCTTTAGGGAGGAAAATATCTATTTGACTGCATGTTATACTGAAACATGCTAAAATGTGTTGTTCCACACTTATAAGCTTTTTTTGGGCAAGAAAGTCTGTTATATTTATGAAACTGATGAATTCTTCCTGAAAGTTGTGTTTTTCTGCTGTGTTGTTCTGCTTAACACTGTTCCTGCATTTCTTTTTTGCTCATTTGGGAGAAAAATCTATATTTTACTGAATGTTATACTGAAAGACGCCAAAATGTGTTGTTTCACTGTAGGCTGCTTATTTTCGGCAAGAAAGTCTGTTATATTTATGAAACTGATGAATTCTTCCTGAAAGTTGTGATTTTCTGCTTAACTCTGTTTCTGCAATGTTTTTTGCTCTTTAGGGAGGAAAATATCTATTTGACTGCATGTTATACTGAAACATGCTAAAATGTGTTGTTCCACACTTATAGGCTTTTTTTGGGCAAGAAAGTCTGATATATTTATGAAACTGATTAATTCTTCCTGAAAGTTGTGTTTTTCTGCTTAACTCTGTTCCTGCCGTGTTTTTTGCACATTTGGGAGGAAAATCTATATTTTACTTCATGTTATACTGAAACATGTCAAAATGTGTTGTTTCAATGTAAGCTGCTTATTTTTGGCAAGAAAGTCTGTTATATTTATGAAACTGATGAATTCTTCCTGAAAGTTGTCTTTTTCTGCTTAACTCCTTTCCTGCCGTGTTTCTTGCTCATTTGGGAGGAAAATCTATATTTTACGTCATGTTACACTTAAAGATGCCAAAATATGTTGTTTCACACTCTAAGCTGCTTATTGTTGGCAAGAAAGTCTGTTATATTTCTGAAATTGATGAATTCTCCCTGAAAGTTGTGTTTTTCTGCTTAACTCCTTTCCTGCAGTGTTTTCTGCTCATTTCCGGGGAAATCTATATTTTACTTCATGTTACACTGAAACATGCCAAAATGTATTGTTCCACACTTATCTGCTTATTTTGGGCAAGAAAGTCTGTTATATTTATGAAACTGATGAATTCTTCCTGAAAGTTGTGTTTTTCTGCTTAACTCGGTTCCTGCAGTGTTTTTTGCTCATTTGGGAGGGAAATCTATATTTTACGTCATGTTACACTGAAACATGCCAAAATGTGTTGTTCCACACTTATCTGCTTATTTTGGGCAAGAAAGTCTGTTATATTGATGAAACTGATGAATTCTTCTTGAAGGTTGTGTTTTTCTCCTTAACTCGGTACCTGCAGTGTTTTTTGCTCATTTGGGTGGAAAATCTATAATTTACTTCATGCTATACTGAAACATGCCAAAATGTGTTTTTCCACACTTATCTGCTGACCGGGTTTTGGGCAAGACAGTCTGTTATATTTATGAAACTGATGAATTCTTCCTGAAAGTTGTGTTTTTCTGCTTAACTCTGTTTCTACAGTGTTTTTTGCGCATTTCCGGGGAAATCTATATTTTACTTCATGTTATACTGAAACATGCCAAAATGTGTTGTTCCACACTTATCTGCTTATTTTGGGCAAGAAAGTCTGTTATATTGATGAAACTGATGAATTGTTACTGAAAGTTGTGTTTTTCTGATTAACTCTGTTCCTGCAGTGTTTTTTGCTCATTTGGGAGCGAAATCTATATTTAAGTGCATGTTATACTGAAAGACGCCAAAATGTGTTGTTTCACTATAAGCTGCTTTTTTTCGGCAAGAAAGTCTATTATATTTATGAAACTGATGAAGTCTTCCTGAAAGTTGTGTTTTTCTACTTAACTCGGTTCCTGCAGTGTTTTTTCGCTCATTTCCGAAGGAAATCTATAATTTACTTCATGTTACACTGAAACATGCCAAAATGTGTTGTTTCACTATAAGCTGCTTATTTTGAGCAAGAAATTCTGTTATATTTATGAAACTGATGATTTCTTACTGAAAGTTGTGTTTTTCTGCTTAACTCTGGTTCCTGCAGTGTTTTTTGCTCATTTAGCAGGAAAATCTAATATAAGTGCATGTTATACTGAAACATGCCAAAATGTGTGGTTTCACTCATAAGCTGCTTATTTTTGACAAGAAAATCTGTTATATCTGTGAAACTGATGAATTCTTCCTGAAAGTTGTGTTTTTCTGCTTAACTCTGTTCCTGCAGTGTTTTTTGCTCATTTGGGAGGAAAATCTATATTTTACTGCATGTTCTACTGAAAGACGCCAAAATGTGTTGTTTCACTCTAGCTGCTTATTTTTGGCAAGAAAGTCTGTTATATTTATGAAACTGATGAATTCTTACTGAACGTTTTGTTTTTATGCTTAACTCTGTTCCTGCAGTGTTTTTTGCTCTTTAGGGAAGAAAATCTATATTTAAGTGCATGTCACACTGAAAGATGCCAAAATGTGTGGTTTCACTATAAGCTGCTTATTTTTGACAAGAAAGTCTGTTATATGTATGAAACTGATGAATTCCTCCTGAAAGTTGTGTTTTTCTGCTTAACTCTGTTCCTGCAGTGTTTTTTGCTCATTTGGGAGGAAAATCTATATTTTACATCATGTTATACTGAAACACAGCAAAATGTGTTGTTACACTCATAAGATGCATATTTTGGCAAGAAAGCCTGTTTTATTTATGAAACTGATGAATTCTTCCTGAAGGTTGTGTTTATCTCCTTAACTCTGTTCCTGCAGTGTTTTTTGCTCATTTGGGATCGTTAATCGCTGTTTTACTGCATGTTATACTGAAACATGCCAAAATGTGTTGTTTCACTATAAGCTGCTTATTTTGAGCAAGAAAGTCTGTTATATGTATGAAGCTGATGAATTCCTCCTGAAAGTTGTGTTTTTCTGCTTAACTCTGTTTCTGCAGTGTTTTTTGCTCATTTGAAAGGAAAATCTATAATTTACTTCATGTTATACTGAAACATGCCAAAATGTATTGTTCCACACTTATCTGCTTTTTTCGGCAAGGAAGTCTGTTATATTTATGAAACTGATGAATTCTTCCTGAAAGTTGTGTTTTTCTACTTAACTCGGTTCCTGCAGTGTTTTTTTGCTCATTTCCGAAGGAAATCTATAATTTCCTTCATGTTACACTGGAAACATGCCAAAATGTGTTGTTTCACTATAAGCTGCTTATTTTGAGCAAGAAAGTCTGTTATATTGATGAAACTGAGGAATTCTTCCTGATAGTTGTGTTTTTCTGCTTAACTCCTTTCCTGCAGTGTTTTTTGCTCATTTGGGAGCAAAATCGATATTTTACTTCATGTTACACTGAAAAATGCCAAAATGTGTTGTTTCACTATAAGCTACTTATTTTGAGCAAGAAAGTCTGTTATATTTATGACACTGACGAATTCTTCCTGAAAGTTGTGTTCTTCTGCTTAATTCGGTTCCTGCAGTGTTTTTTGCTCATTTCCGAAGGAAATCCATGGCATGTTTCATGTTACACTGAAAAATGCCAAAAAGTTTTGTTTCACTAAAAGCTGCTTATTTTCGGCAAAAAAAGTGTGTTTTATTGATAAAAACTGATGAATTCTTCCTGAAAGTTGCGAATTACTGCTTAACTCTGTTCCTGCATTGTTTGTTGCTCATTTAGGAGGAAAATCTATAATTTACTATACTGGAACATGCTAAAATATGTTGTTCCACACTAAGCTGCTTTTTCTTGGCAAGAAAGTCTTTTATATCTGTGAAACTAATGATTCTTCCCGAAAGTTGTGTTTTTCTGCTTCACTCTGTTCCTGAAGTGTTTTTTTGCTATTACGGGAGGAAAATCTCTAATTTACTTCATGTCATACTCAAACATGCTAAAATGTGTTGTTCCACAGTTATCTGCTTATTTTCGGCAAGAAAGTCTGTTATATTTATGAAACTGATTAATTCTTCCTGAAAGTTGTGTTTTTCTGCTTAACTCTCTCCCTGCAGTGATTTTTGCTCTTTAGGGAGGAAAATTTCTTTTTACTGCATGTTTTACTGAAAGACGCCAAAATGTGTTGTTCTACACTTATCTGCTTATTTTGGGCAAGAAAGGCTGTTATATTTATGAAACTGATGAACTCTTGCTGATAGTTGTGTTTTTCTGCTTAACTCGGTTCCTGCAGTGTTTTTTGCTCATTTGGGAGCGAAATCTATATTTAAGTGCATGTTATACTGAAAGACGCCAAAATGTGTTGTTTCACTATAAGCTGCTTTTTTTCGGCAAGAAAGTCTATTATATTTATGAAACTGATGAAGTCTTCCTGAAAGTTGTGTTTTTCTACTTAACTCGGTTCCTGCAGTGTTTTTTGCTCATTTCCGAAGGAAATCTATAATTTTACTTCATGTTACACTGAAACATGCCAAAATGTGTTGTTTCACTATAAGCTGCTTATTTTGAGCAAGAAATTCTGTTATATTTATGAAACTGATGAATTCTTCCTGAAAGTTGTGTTTTTCTGCTTAACTCTGGTTCCTGCAGTGTTTTTTGCTCATTTAGCAGGAAAATCTAATATAAGTGCATGTTATACTGAAACATGCCAAAATGTGTGGTTTCACTCATAAGCTGCTTATTTTTGACAAGAAAATCTGTTATATCTGTGAAACTGATGAATTCTTCCTGAAAGTTGTGTTTTTATGCTTAACTCTGTTCCTGCAGTGTTTTTTGCTCATTTGGGAGGAAAATCTATATTTTACTGCATGTTCTACTGAAAGACGCCAAAATGTGTTGTTTCACTCTAGCTGCTTATTTTTGGCAAGAAAGTCTGTTATATTTATGAAACTGATGAATTCTTACTGAACGTTTTGTTTTTATGCTTAACTCTGTTCCTGCAGTGTTTTTTGCTCTTTAGGGAAGAAAATCTATATTTAAGTGCATGTCACACTGAAAGATGCCAAAATGTGTGGTTTCACTATAAGCTGCTTATTTTTGACAAGAAAGTCTGTTATATCTGTGAAACTCGTGAATTCTTCCTGAAAGTTGTGTTTTTCTGCTTAACTCTGTTCCTGCAGTGTTTTTTGCTCATTTGGGAGGAAAATCTATATTTTACTGCATGTTATACTGAAAGACGCCAAAATGTGTTGGTTCACTCTAAGCTGCTTATTTTTGGCAAGAAAGTCTGTTATATTTATGAAACTGATGAATTCTTACTGAACGTTTTGTTTTTATGCTTAACTCTGTTCCTGCAGTGTTTTTTGCTCTTTAGGGAAGAAAATCTATATTTAAGTGCATGTTATACTGAAAGATGCCAAAATGTGTGGTTTCACACTACTCTGCTTATTTATTATTTTTTTTTTAAAGCTTCTTTTTATTTGAGGTTCTGGTATTCAACATTGCCATTCAGTTCACAAAGCTAGAACCCTGTTTTCTTTTTTAATAAACAGTCTTTACAGAACAGGAACAAATGGCAGCAGGACACCTTTAAACCAGACATAATACAAAATAAGGAATAAAATAAAATAAATTAAAATAAAATAAAATAATAATAATAATGATAATAATAAAGACAAGGACAAAAAAGCAACAAGACCTGGTCAAGACAGAACACAGATATCACCAGTTGGTATGGGATGTCCAGCATTCTCCTGGTTGCCATTATGTTCATCATGCTAACCATGTAGAGAAAAAGTCCGTCCATCAGGGTCCACTTTCTCCAAGACTGGTTGCCACACTTTGACAAATCCCTGAACATTGTCATGGAGAGTGTAGGTCAGTTTTTCCAAGGGAAGAACTCTCAGTATTTCCTTATACCAGTCATCCAGTGTAAGGATGTCCTTAGAGATCCAGAAGTTAAGAATGGTCTTTCTTGCTAAGTACAGATGGATTCCAACCAGTTTAGCATTTTGAGTGTTCCTTACATTGGCTGGTTTAGCTGCTAGGATGCATTGCAAGGCTGACAGGTCCAAGTTATATCCAAAGTAATCACCTCCTCTTTCACCTCTGCCCAGAACTTTTGTATCTTTGCACATTTCCAAAACATATGTGCATATGTTCCTGCTTCTGTATCACATTTATGACAGTTAGAAGAGCCCAGGCCCAACCTTCCTCTCAATAGTGGTGTAAAATGAAGTTTATGTAGTATTTTAAATTGTCTCTCTCTATCATTGTTACAACTCAGGATTTTAAGTGTATTTTCTATAATTCCTGTCCAGATATCCTCATCTATCTGGCATCCTAAATCACTCTGCCATTGCCTACGAATATGATCAGTAGAACAGTTAGAGTTTAGGCCTAGGGTCTCATAAACTCGGGAGATGAATCTCTTTGGCATGGGTTGTTTAAGTATGTTCTCCAAAAACGACACATTACGGGCCTGAATGTTTTTTGGTATATAATGTCTTACTTGCAGATATCGATAAAAATGAGACTGATGTAAAGAATATTTATTTTTCAGGCCTTCAAATGACTCCATTGTTCCACCTTCATAAAGTTTAACAAGCTGATCGAGACCCTTTTCCTGCCAGAGCTTAAATTTTGAGTCCTGACATGAAGGGGGGAAATCTGGGCTCTTTCATATAGGGACCAAGAGTGAGAAATGATCTTTAAGTTTAAAGAAAACCATAATCTTATACCAGGTGTTTAATGTGTTCCTTACAATAAAGTTATTTTGTACCTCCAGCCTTGCCTTCTTATATTTTATAAAAGGACAGTTCTTCAAAGCCACAATTTCTAGACTCTATATCAATCCAAGTGTTTGTAATGTCTGGATTCACCCATTCATATATGTACCTAATTTGTGCCGCCCAGTGGTATAACTGCAAACAAGGGACCCCCAGTCCACCCTGTTCTTTGCTTCTCTGTAGTTTACCTATTTTTACACTAAACTATTTTCCTTGCCAAATAAACTGGGTAAAAATACCGTCCAAATCCGCAAAAAAAAACTGTTGGGAATTGAGTTCGGCAACATCTGCAAAGGGTACAAGACTCTGGGTAATATATTCATTTTAAAAACGCTTATTCTACCCAGCCAGGATACAGGTAGGGTTCCCCATCTGTGTAGGTCATCTTTAATATGTGTTATGATTGGCTTAATATTAAGCTTGACCAGTTTTTTCAGAGATGGACAAACTCTTATTCCCAGATATGTTATCTCCTTGTGGGACCACTGAAAGGGGAAGCCACTGGGCGGGGCGCAGCCTGTCATGGCACCAATAGGCATGGCTTCTGTCTTCGACAAGTTAACTTTAAAGCCTGAAATATGTCCAAACTGATGTAAGCATTCAAGTAAACACTGTATGGTGGTATCTATGTCAACTACATATAGCAGGACGTCGTCCGCATACAGAGAAATTTTGTGTATTGTGCCTTTAACATCAAAGCCTTTGATCAATCAAGTTGATCTAATTAGCTCTGCTAGAGGCTCAATGGCGAGCGCAAATAGAAGGGGACTCAATGGGCTCTAATGCGAATGGTTCAGAGCAGTAAGAGTTGGTTATTACTGATGCTTTAGGGGAACAATATAACAACTTTACCCAATCAATAAATCCTGTACCTATTTCAAATTTCCCCATTGTATAAAACAAGAAGGGCCATTCAACCCTGTCAAATGCCTTTAATGAGTCCAAAGATACTACTAGGCCCTGAATTTCGTTGTCTCTGGCCAGTTGTATTATATTCAGAAGCCTCCTGATGTTGTTTGAGGAATTCCTTCCTTTAATAAAACCTGTTTGATCAGGCTTCACCAAAGTTGGTATTAGTGGTTCAAGCCTCAAAATTAAGATCTTGGCTAAAATCTTTGCATCTACATTAATAAGTGACAGTGACACAGGCCTATAAGAAGCTGGGTCCTCAGGATCCTTGTTTTTTTTTCAAGATCAGACTAATACTGGCTAATGACATGGTTTCAGGTAGATGACGGGCTGTATCAAAGCTATAGTTGTATGTTCTGGCCAGATGCTGAGCGAGCTTGTCCTTAAAAGCCTTGAACCATTCCACCGGCATCCCATCGGGGCCTGGGGATTTGCCACCGCACATCAGGGCAATTGCCTCGACAATTTCCTTATCATGAATAGGATTGTCCAGTAATTTCTGCTGCTCTACAGTCCAGTGTTGGTAATTTATTTTTTGCAATGAATTTGTCAAGAGTTTCTTTAGTGTTATTGTTGTTAGATTTGTATAATGACTTGTAAAATGAGACAAACACAGAATTTATGTTTTTCCTATCAAAGTGTTTCTTCCCTCCCGGGTCCCTAATCCCTGCTATTGTGTTGTAATTTTGTTTTTGATTGAGTAAAGGTGCCAGATATTTACGAGGTTTGTTTCCATATTCGTTAAGTCGCTGTCTTTGATAAAATAATGATTTGGAGGCCTTCTCATTCATGATTGTATTTAGTGCTGCTTTAATGGTTTACATCCTGATAAGATTTGTCCTGGTTGGGTTAGATTTGTGAGCTGTTTCTGCTATTTTCAAGTCTGCTTCCAGTTTCCTTTGCTTTGACAGCAATGATTTATATCGGTGTGACATATATGAAATGGTGAATCCTCTGATATAGGCCTTTGCAGATTCCCAAAGAAATTCAGGATTTCTTTCATTGTTATCGTTTATGTCAAAAAACATTTTTATCTCTGTCTCCATCCGTCTCTTAAATTCTTTGTCATTTAGTAAATATGATGGAAATCGCCACCTTTGCCGGCCTAAGATGGTTTCACTAACAGTCAGCTCTAAATAGACTGGAGCATGATCACTGATATGGATGGACCCTATATTACAAGCAGTCACCTGTCCTATGATTTGTGGTGGTATGAAGAAATAATCAATACGGGAGTATGAATTGTGTGGGTTAGAGTAAAACGTGAAATCTCTGACTGACGAATTTACAGTTCTCCATATATCTGTCAAATTAATATCATCGAGCATTTTAGCCAGAGGAGCGCCTGTGCTTGTTTGTCTATAGATATTCGTTACAGATCTGTCTAATTTATTGTCTAGGCAGCAATTAAAATCACTACCTAGCACAGTGAGAGGACATTGATATTCCTCCAGAACCGATGCTATATGAGTCCAATATGAAGGTGGCAGTGGATTAGGGGCGTATATATTCATCAAAGTAATATGTGTCCCGTATATTGTACCATGAACAAGGACGTATCTGCCCTCTGGATCTGTTGTACAGACGTTGAGAACAAATGGTATGGTTTTATGAATTAGGATAGCAACTCCTCTGCTATTGGAGGTAAATGATGAAAAATAGGCCTGACCTACCCAGTTCCGTTTGAGTTTCATGTGTTCTTTCTCTACTAAATGTGTTTCTTGCAAAAAGGCTATTTGTACTTTGTCCTTTATTAGAAAACCTAATATTTTCTTACGTTTTATCGGATGATGAATGCCGTTTACATTAAATGTACAGAGTTTAATACTATTAAGCCCCGACATTTACCACATTTCACTGGTATCACAGAAAGATACTGTCCTTGTAATGGGGAATTGGGCACCTGTGTCATATGACCCTCCTCTATCTGATTTGTACAAAGATTTCCTTCTGGTGATGGGAAACAGAAACAAACATGCAAGTACATCTGACAACAAAATAAAAAACTTAAATACACAAACAACTGCTGCCACAGTGACCACTCTATTGGGCACATGTGAGACACTCTGCTTATTTTTGGCAAGAAAGTCTGTTATATTTATGAAACTGATGAATTCTTACTGAACGTTTTGTTTTTCTGCTTAACTTTGTTCCTGCAGTGTTTTTCGCTCATTTGGGAGGAAAATCTTTATTTTATCGCATGCCATACCTGACACAATGTCTTGTTCATGAATATGTGGTTTTTGCAATACTCTCTGCTCTATTTTTTTTTTTTTAAAGCTTCTGATGTATTTGTTTTACCCTAAATTGCACCAAGCATATAAAATCTATTTAAAGGATGGGATAAGTCTCCAAATGAGCAAAAACACTGAACAGAGTTAGGCAGAAATACAAATACATCAGTTTCATAAATATAAGAGACTTTCTTGCCAAAAATAAGCAGATTAAGTGTGAAACAACACATTTTGGGATGTTTCAGTAAAACATGCAGTAAAATAGAGATTATCCTCCCAAATGAGTAAAAAACACTGCAGGAACAGAGTTAAGCAGAAAAACACAACTTTCAGTAAGAATTCATTAGTTGCATAAATATAACAGACTTTCTTGCCAAAAATAAGCAGAGTAGTGTCAAACAATACATTTTGGCATGGTAGAACATGCAGTAAAATGTAGTTTTTCCTTTCCAGGACAGCACTTGTCCCCAAATGAGCAGGAAACACTGCAGGAACAGAGTTTAGCAGAAAAATACAACTTTCAGTAAGAATTCATCAGTTTCATAAATATTAAGTTCAACTTAGATTTGATAGAATAATGTTATGTATTCAAATAAGTGATGTCTTGGCTTGACAGTGCCCAACTTTCTTCTTGCACCTTTTCAGGCTCTTTTTGAGACATATGCCATCCTTTAAATTTATGCTTGCTGCATTTTAAACTAAGCCATGTCAAAATGTTTCATTTTCAGAGATTTTTTTTTGATAGAATAATGTTCAGATTCAGATTAATGTTAAGATTCATAAAACATCTTTAGTCCTGAATCGTGTTTCTGTGCTTAATTCTCTCCTTTTTTCATCAAGGTCTCGTTTAGGGATGTAACGATATTAAAATTTTGTATCATGGTTATTGTGACCAAAATTATCACGGTTA
This sequence comes from Scarus forsteni, assembly GCA_036419115.1. Taxonomy (NCBI): domain Eukaryota; kingdom Metazoa; phylum Chordata; class Actinopteri; order Labriformes; family Labridae; genus Scarus; species Scarus forsteni. The sequence goes on along the minus strand of JAZDUH010000331.1, from coordinate 4,667,125 downwards.
TCATTATTATCACTGTATTTTTGCAGTGTGCTCAAAATGTTTAAAATGTACTTTCACACAAAATTGAAATCATTAACCCCTTTAATATTATAAGTTTAATAGTTCTTTTTTGTCTTTTTGTCATGTGTTTTGAAATGCCATTTGAGTACATTTTTTACCCTTCTTTCATGAGAAATAAATGTAAACAATTCTAGCAAGTATTTGTCATTATTAATAATCACTTAAACCAGTGTCTCGTTCTAAAAATCATGACCTGGTTGCTCAGATTTAAGCTTTAAACAGGATTCTCTTTATAAACAACTGAAAATTAACAACATTTAACCTATTTTACATGCACTCACATTTTAGTTTGCCTGCAGCATTAGTGTCCATGTTACAGCTCGTCATATTAGACCATGTCATGGCCTTTGTTTTTTTTTTTTGTTTTTTTTTTTACTGACGATAGTCCCTTTTAGCCCCCTTCATGACTCTCCTCTGGTCTCCTCCTCCTCTCCCTGGCAGATCCCCTCGATATTCTTTTCCAGAGAACGATTGACTAAATCCATAAAGCACAAACTTTGACGGAAAAAGACGATCAATTTCTATGGTGAAAACACGCAAAAGACGGCAAGAATACACTCCAAAATGATACTAATGCTGTTATTTACAACATCTAGACATTATTTAGACAGAGAATACTGACAAACCTCCTGTAATTCACTCGGGTATGGTTCATTGAATCTTTTCTCTTGCTCTCTCTCTCTCGCTCGACCTCCACGGTTCGGCCAGTTCTTTTTACTCGAGGAGTTACAGCCGCTTTTAACTGCGGCACGCTTTTTTTTCTTTCGCCGCAGCTTCATGTTTAGACAGGGTGACTGTCTTCTATCAGTTTCCTTGGCATCCTTGTAAAATCCAAAATTCCGTTTCCAAAGGAAATCTCCGCTGTCTATAACCATGGATGCTGAGGCCAAACAATGCAAACTGTCAGATGCGCGCTTCCCATGAGGCCGTTTCATCCAGGAAGAGCCTCATAGTTCAGGCATTTCTAGGCAAAGAGCAGCATCACCGTGCGTTTTTGACTCATTGTGGTTATCAAACACGGTAAAACGGTAATTTTTATAGGACGTGGTAATGATTACCGTGGGAAATTTGACCGCGGTTTACCATTTTACCGGTAACCGTTACATCCCTAATTGTAAAGTATGTAGTTTCTATATGGCGTTTCAACTTTGTGCTCCACGTGCTCCCTTTTTTACTTTGAGCACCTGCCCCTCTCAAAGTCTTTGCATGTCCCTGAGGGTTAGGGTAGGGCAGTGGTTCCCAAACTTTTCACAGCCTGTACCCCTTCAGACACTTGACCTCCAGCCATGTACCCCCAACTTTCATGCACTTATAACACAGAGAAAAATACATGTTTTAGCCTGCTGTACTCCGACCTCCCACATTTGACATGCATAACATACAAATAAAACCTATTAAAGTTAAGTATTTCTCACTAAACAGATTTAGTTACCAGCAATGTCAGTGGGCAACACCAGTCCACTTTTGAAAAAGAAACGTACATTTCTGAAACAGTTTCATTAATGAACTTGAAGCTTTAATGAAAAGGCTGTCTGACTGAACTTACTGTATGTTATTTTAAGAATCTTAGATAATTTAGGACAGATTTCCTTCTCCAAGATGCCTCACCCTCTCTTCCAACACTTCAGGCTTTTATCAAAGCTCACAATACAAACAATTATCAGTGTGAACTTGAACTACTGAAACAACTGTTTAGACCTGACAGGCGTACCCTGGGGGTACACGTACCCCAGTTTCGGAACCACCGGGGTAGGGTAACCCTTACCCTGAAATGCACCAAGCATCTGAAATCACTTTTCGCAGAGTAGGTGTCTCCAAATGACCGTAAAACACACGTCAAGGAGAGAATTAAGCACAGAAACACTAGTGTCAGGAAAAAGATATCAGTTTTTATGAATACATCAAATAATTTTTTCATCAGTAAACAGATATCTCTCAAGCAGCAACATTTTGACATGTTTTACTCTGAAATGCATCAAGCTTATGAAATCTATTTAAAGGATGGCATATGTCTCCAAATGAGTCTTAAACACTTCAAGAAGTGTTTCAGCTTCGGACCTTTGCTACCTCACACTTAGATGGTTTTCCCCTATACTCTTCAACACCCTTGTTAGACTCAAATTTTAAGCCAAGAACAGACTTGAAGCAGGTGATACATAGGGTACATAACCTTCTTAATCTTCATTATTCAGCAAATTTAATTTAACTTAAGAGCAAGTGGGAGGGGGGCTTAAATGAGCAGATCTCAGAGGATAATTGGACAAAAATTATACAAAGAATTTACACATCCTCCATTTGCCAAAGACATATTGTTGTTCAAATTAAAAGAATTAGGGTTAGGGACTCCATTGGTCAAAAGTCAGACTGACTAGAATCAGGCCAGACCTGGACCCTACATGTGACAGGTGCAGACAAGCCCCTGCAGACATACGCCATTTGCTTTTAGCCTGTCCAATAATACACACATTTTGGGAATCTATTTTTGATACTCTTTCCAAAATATTAGAAGTGCCAGTAGATCCATCCCCTCTCGCTGCCTTATTTGGTATTATGTCGCAGGTTGTACATCTAGATAACTGTAAAAGAAACATGCTAGCCTTCTGTACTTTGCTGGCCAGGTGCTGTATACTTTTTAGTTGGAAAAAGCCTCTTCCTCCTAAATATTCTCACTGGATTAAAGAGAACATGCAATACGTCAAGTTTGAGAAGATGAGATATTCTCTTAGTGGCTCTGTTTTCAGATTTTATGAAACCTGGAACCCTTTCTTGATGTTTGTTGAGAAGTTAGGAGTGGAAAGTATAATCCCATCATGTTTCACACTTGTTTCTGTGCTGGCTAGTGGTAATGTGAGATGACTGATTAATATCTGTCCAGTGGGTTAATGGGTGGGACTTTTTCTTTATTCTGTTGTTGTTTTTGTTTTTAATTTTGACAGTTTGTATTTGCATTTCTTCTATACACTTTCCAATTATTTTTTATTTTGTATATTGAAAACTTTCAATAACAAGACCTTGATGAAAAAAGGAGAGAATTAAGCACAGAAACACAATTCAGGACGAAAGATGTTTTATGAATCAATCAATCAATCAATCTTTATTTGTATAGCGCCAATTCATAACAATTGTTATCTCAAGACACTTTACAATAGAGCATAAAGCTCTTCATATTATGGATACACATATATGCATAGATACATATATGCATATAAAATACACATATACATATATATACAAATATATACATCCAACACCCAGCATGAATCCATATTGCCAATCATGAATCCCTCCATCATGGCGGCAAGAAAAAACCTTCTGCTAAGCAGCAGGAAATCTTGAATGTGGATCCCAGTCTCATGATGAACAGCAAATCCACACGATGCTGTGTTGGGTGTGAGGGCATAAGAAGGGAGGTAAGAGGGGACAAGTGGACCAGAATAAGAACTAAAGTTAGGGACAGGTTCATGGACCATCGACCTGTCATCTGATTTATTAGAGGTTAGCCTCTTGATATCAATGATATTCTTGCTGAAAATTAGAATTTATGATAGTGACAAACTCATGGGTGCCCAGACCACAAGGTCATCCCTACCATATTTATCTCCATTAAATATTAATGTGTTAAAGGCCTCTTGAGATGTGACATCCCATTTTCAAGAGGGACCTCATGCCTATGTGGTAATTAAAAATAGATACTGTAGATGTATTGATCATGGATATGGAGATCATGCTAATAACTACATTAACAGCTACAGTGATAATGGGAATGGAGTGTTCCTAATAAAATGGCCAAATATGTGTCATGTTTATAATTGTAGTTTTGAGGCTTCGTGACTCCACACCAGCAGGCAGTCTCCACCAAGGATCCCAGGCCACCTACAAGACAAGAGCCAGAAACGAGTACAGGAGCAAACAAACGGGGCAAAAGCAGATGTGGAGAGAGAGTGAGAGTGATAAAGCCCAGTGTGCCCCCCGGCAGTCTAGGCCTATTGCATCTAGACTATGAGTGTAATTCATGAACTAATTTCTAAACTATAAGCTGGTTCCTAATTGAAAGCTTTATCAAAGAGGAATGTTTTAAGTCTAACCTTAAAGGTAGAGAGAGTGTCAGCCTCCCGAACTGTGGTTGGTAAATTGTTCCAGAGAAGAGGAGCCTGATAACTGAAGGCTCTACCTCCCATACTACTTTTGGTGATTGATGGTACCACAAGTAGGCCAGCATTTTGGGAGCGCAATGTTCTAGAGGGGTTGTACGGCACTACAAGTTCTTTAAGACAGACTGGTGCCTGTCCACTGAGAGCTTTATAGGTGAGGAGAAGAATCTTGAATTCTATTCTATATTTAATTGGAAGCCAATGCAGAGAAGCTAATACAGGAGTAAAGTGGTGTCTTCTCCTAGTTCTAGTCAGTACACGTGCTGCAGCATTTTGGACCAGCTGAAGCGTCTTAAGTGACTTGTTGGGACAGCCTGAAAGCAGAGAATTACAATAGTCCAGTCTAGAGGTAACAAAAGCATGGACTAGCTTTTCAGCATCGTTCTGGGACAGGATAGGCCTGATTTTAGCAATGGTACGAAGATGAAAAAAGGCTGTTTTTGAAATTTGCTTTATATGAGAGTTAAAGGATAAATCCTGATCAAATAGCACTCCTAGATTTCTAACAGTTGTGCTTGGTGCCAGGCTAATGCCATCTATGGCAGTTAAATCTCGAGAAAAGGTTTCTCTTAGGTGTCGAGGGCCCAGCACAATAATCTCTGTCTTGTCTGAGTTAAGAAGAAGAAAATTTCTGGCCATCCAGTTTCTGATGTCCTTTAAACAGGCATCTAGTTTGTCTAACTGGTTTGTCTCACCTGGCTTCAGTGATACATAAAAGCTGTGTATCATCAGCGTAACAATGAAAATTAACAGAGTATGTCCTCATGATATCACCAAGGGGAAGCATATATATAGAGAAGAGAATTGGACCTAGCACCGAACCTTGAGGAACCCCATAACTTACTTTAGTGGACACAGAGGACTTGTTGTTCACGTATACAAACTGATATCTATTAGATAAGTAGGACTTAAACCAATTTAAGGCAGTCCCTGTAATCCCAAGTAACATCTCTAATCTCTGTATAAGAACACCATGGTCAATGGTGTCGAAAGCAGCACTAAGATCTAACAAAACAAGAATAGAGAGAAGTCCTTTATCTGAAGCTGAAAGCAGATCATTAGTTACTCTAACTAGAGCAGTCTCTGTGCTGTGATGAGCTCTAAATCCTGACTGAAAGTCCTCAAGCAGGCTGTTGTCTTGAAGGAAGTCACCTAGCTGATCAGCTACTACTTTCTCCAGGATCTTTGAGGCAAATGGAAGGTTAGAAATAGGCCTGTAGTTAGCTAATGTTCCTGAATCGAGGTTATGTTTTTTAAGGAGGGGTTTGATTACTGCTGTTCTAAAAGACTGTGGTACGTAGCCTGTTGATAGGGATATATTTACTGTCTCCAGCAACAATGGACAAACTAGAGGAAAGACCTCCTTGAACAGTTTAGTTGGAATCGGGTCTAAAAGGCAGGTTGATGATTTAGAGGAGGAGACGAGAGAATTTAGCTCCTGAAGGCTAATCGTAGAGAAACTGTCTAACTCAGGTCTGACTACTACTACATTTAAAGGTACGGCAGGTTCAGCTGGAGATAAAGAGTTGCTAATTTTATCTCTAATTTTCAGAATTTTATCATTGAAAAAGCTCATAAAGTCCTAACAGCTTAGGGCTAGAGGAATCACAGGCTCAATAGAGCTCTGACTCTGTGTCAGCCTGGCTACAGTGCTGACAAGGTATCTGGGGTTGTTTCTATTTTCTTCAATAAGTGAGGAGTAGTAGGCAGCTCAAGCATGTTTTAAGGCTCTCATGTAATTATTATGACTTTCTCGCCAAAGTATATGTGACTCGTCCCTTTTGTCGGAGCGCCACATTCTCTCTAATTTACGGGTTGATTGTTTAAGTGTACGAGTTTCTGAGTTAAACCAAGGAGCTGTCCTCTGACGTTAAATACTTTTTAGTCTCAGTGGGGCAATTGAGTCCAAAGTGGATCTTAGTAGACTGGCGAAGTCATCAACAAGCTGATCCAGCTGAGTGGGGCTAAGGCTAATATCACAGTTATCGGTTGGCCAATTTATTGAGCTTAAGGCAGTAGGAATGGCCTCTTTGAATTTAGCCACGGCACCAGTGGACAGATTTCTACTGCTCACAATTTTGTTGCAAAACACAGAATCTTCCAGGAGGATGCTGAAAGTTACTAAGAAGTGGTCAGATAAAAATGGATTTTCAGGAAAAACTTTCAGTTCATTAATATCAACGCCATATGCTTGAACCAAATCAAGAGTGTGATTGAAATGATGGGTAGCTTCACTAACAGACTGAATAAAGCCAACTGAGTCTATTAATGACATAAAAGCTTTGCTAAGACTATCACTCTCTTTGTCGACATGGATATTAAAATCACCTACAATGATTATTTTATCAGAGCTAAGGACTAATTTTGATATGAACTCAGAGAATTCTGATAAAAATTCAGAGTATGGGCCTGGAGGACGGTAAATTATCACAAATAGGACTGTCTGGCCAGTTTTTGAATCAGTTTGAGATAAATTTAGAGTAAGGCTTTCAAAAGAAGTATATTTAGCCTTTGGTCTGTGATTGATTTGGAGACAGGAATGATAAATAGCTGCTACACCACCACCACGGCCTGTGTCGCTCGGTATATGAATATTTAAATGACTGGGGGGAGTGGACTCATTTAAACTGACATATTCCTCTTCACGTAGCCATGTTTCAGTAAGACAGAATAAATCAATCTGATTTTCTGTTATAAGGTCGTTTACCAGTAAAGATTTGGACCTCAATGATCTAATATTTAAGAGACCACATCTGGTTCTCTGATGTTTTAAAGCCACTACATTTGAAGGTTTTATTTTAATAAGATTTTTGTGGTTGACACTTCTTTAATTTATTTTTGTGTTAATATCTAAGTGAGTTTTGGGTCGGGGGACTGACACAGTCTCTATGGAATAATATTCATCACTGTTACAAACGCCATAGCAGTTACCTAACTGATGAACACAGCTTTCATAACAGTAATGGCAGGAAAACCGTCACAGAGCAAGCGCAGAGGAGCGTGGAGGACTGCAGCTCTGCAACATGGTCTCATCCCTGAGAGGTCGTAAGAATGACTCTGCCATGTTTTTTGATAAGCGAGATGCACCAGCCAGAGTAGGATGGATGCCATCTCTTAATATCAGGCCAGGTTTTCCCCAGAAGGATGACCAATTGTCAATGAAGCCCACATCATTTGCTGGACACCATCTCGATAGCAAGAAAGTTGAATGATGACGATGCAGATTGCATGTGAGTGACATCTTTGCTATCATTCAATTTGGTCAGGCTTATTGGGCAAGAAAGTCCGAAACTGATGAATTCTTCCTGAAAGTTCTGCTTAGTCCTGCAGTTTTTTTGCTCATTTGGGAAAAATCTATAATTTACTTCATGTTTACTGAAACATACTAAAATGTGTTGTATAAGCGGCTTATTTTGAGCAAGAAAGTCTGTTATATTTATATGAAACTGATGAATTCTTCCTGAAAGTTGTGTTTTTCTGCTTAACTCGGTTGTTGCAGTGGTTTTTGCTCATTTGGGAGGAAAATCTATAGTTTACTTCATGTTATACTGAAACATACTAAAATGTGTTGTTTCACTATAAGCTGCTTATTTTAGGCAAGAAAGTCTGTTTTATTTATGAAACTGATTAATTCTTCCTGAAAGTTTTGTTTTTCTGCTTAACTCGGTTCTTGCAGTGGTTTTTGCTCATTTGGGAGGAAAATCTATAATTTACTTCATGCTATACTGAAATATGCTAAAATGTGTTGTTCCACACTTATCTGCTTATTTTGGGCAAGAAAGTCTGTTATATTTATGAAACTGATGAATTCTTCCTGAAAGTTGTGTTTTTCTGCTTAACTCGGTTCCTGCAGTGTTTTTTGCTCATTTGGGTGAAAATCTATGATTTACTTCATGTTATACTGAAACATGCCAAAATGTGTTGTTCCACACTTATCTGCTTATTTTGAGCAAGAAAGTCTGTTATATTTATGAAACTGATGAATTCTTCTTGAAAGTTGTGGTTTTCTGCTTAACTCGGTTCCTGCACTGTTTTTTGCTCATTTGGGAGGAAAATCTATAATTTACTTCATGTTAGACTGAAACATGCTAAAATGTGTTATTCCACACTTATCTGCTTATTTTGGGCAAGAAAGTGTGTTGTATTTATGAAACTGATGAATTCTTCCTGAAAGTTGTCTTCTTCTGCTTAAATTTGTTCCTGCAGTGTTTTTTGCTCATTTGGGAGGAAAATCTATAATTTACTTCATGTTATACTGAAAGACGCCAAAATGTGTTGTTTCACTGTAAGCGAATTATTTTGACCAAGAAAGTCTGTTATATATATGAAACTAATGAATTCTTCCTGAAAGTTGTTTTTTTCCACTTTATCTCCTTTCCTGCAGTGTTTTTTGCTCGTTTAGGAGGAAAATCTATATTTAAGTGCATGTTATACTGAAAGACGCCAAAATGTGTTGTTTCACTATAAGCTGCTTTTTTCGGCAAGAAAGTCTGTTATATGTATGAAACTGATGAATTCTTCCTGAAAGTTGTGTTTCTCTACTTAACTCGGTTCCTGCAGTGTTTTTTGCTAATTTCCGAAGGAAATCTATAATTTACCTCATGTTACACTGAAGCATGCCAAAATGTGTTGTTCCACTATAAGCTGCTTATTTTGAGCATGAAAGTCTGTTATATATATGAAACTAATGAATCCTTCTTGAAAGTTGTGGTTTTCTGCTTAACTCGGTTCCTGCACTGTTTTTTGCTCATTTGGGAGGAAAATCTATAATTTACTTCATGTTAGACTGAAACATGCTAAAATGTGTTATTCCACACTTATAAGATGCTTATTTTGGGCAAGAAAGTCTGTTATATATATGAAACTGATGAATTCTTCCTGAAAGTTGTTTTGTTCCACTTTATCTCCTTTCCTGCAGTGTTTTTTGCTCGTTTAGGAGGAAAAATCTATATTTAAGTGCATGTTATACTGAAAGACGCCAAAATGTGTTGTTTCACTATAAACTGCTTTTTTCGGCAAGAAAGTCTGTTATATGTATGAAACTGATGAATTCTTCCTGAAAGTTGTGTTTCTCTACTTAACTCGGTTCCTGCAGTGTTTTTTGCTCATTTGGGAAGAAAATCTCTATTTTACCTAATGTTATACTCAAACATGCTAAAATGTGTTGTTTCACTATAAGCTGCTTTTTTCGGCAAGAAAGTCTGTTATATTTATGAAAATGATGAATTCTTACTGAAAGTTGTGTTTTTCTACCTAACTCTGTTCCTGCAGTGTTTCCTGCTCATTTGGGAGGAACATCTATATTTAAGTGCATGTTATACTGAAACATGGCAAAATGTGTTGTTACACTTATAAGATGCATGGCTCATTTAGGAAGAAATCCTGTTTTATTTATGAAACTGATGAATTCTTCCTGAAAGTTGTGTTTCTCTACTTAACTCGGTTCCCGCAGTGTTTTTTGCTCATTTCCGAAGGAAATCTATAATTTACTTCATGTTACACTGAAGCATGCCAAAATGTGTTGTTTCACTATAAGCTGCTTATTTTGAGCATGAAAGTCTGTTATATGTATGAAACTGATTGTGTTGTGTTTTTCTGCTAACTGCTTTCCTGCAGTGTTTTTTGCTCATTTAGGAGGAAAATCTATATTTAAGTGCATGTTGTACTGAAAGATGCCAAAATGTGTACCTGCAGCAGCCGATTCCCTTCAAACCAGCTAGCTGCTGTGTAGCAACCTCCCTGTGGTGAACAAAAAAAAAAAAAGCCGAAAAAGTTTATTTTGCAAATCTGTTCCTGCAGTATTTAAAGCACAAAACACAAAATATAGAAAAATATCGAGAAATCCTTCAGAGCTCAACTTTGCTGTTGCTGCACACTAATCTGAATCTTAACATTAATCTGAATCTGAACATTATTCTATCAAAATAAGCAGATTCTTCCTGAAAGTTGTGTTTTTCTGCTTAACTCTGTTCCTGCAGTGTTTTTTATGCTATTTAAAGGATCTATAATTTACTCAAAAAATGTTATACTGAAGCATGCCAAAATGTGTTGTTCACACTAAGCTGCTTATTTTGAGCAAGAAAGTCTCAGTTATTAATATTTATGAAACTGATGAATTCTTCTTGAAAGTTGTATTTTTCTGCTTAACTCTGTTCCTGCAGTGTTTTTGCTCATTTTGGGAGGAAAATCTATAATTTACTGCATGTTCTACCATGCCAAAATTTATTGTTTGACACTACTCTGCTTATTTTTGGCAAGAAAGTCTGTAATATTTATGTAACTAATGAATTCTTACTGAAAGTTGTGTTTTTCTGCTTAACTCTGTTCCTGCAGTGTTTATGCTCATTTGGGAGGAAAATCAAAAATTTACTTCATGTTATACTGAAACATGCCAAAATGTGTTGTTCCACACTTATCTGCTTATTTTGGGCGAGATATTCTGTTATATTGATGAAACTGATGAATTCTTTCTGAAAGTTGTGGTTTTCTGCTTAACTCGGTTCCTGCACTGTTTTTTGCTCATTTGGGAGGAAAATCTATAATTTACTTCATGTTAGACTGAAACATGCTAAAATGTGTTGTTTCACTATAAACTGCTTTTTTCGGCAAGAAAGTCTGTTATATGTATGAAACTGATGAATTCTTCCTGAAAGTTGTGTTTTCTCTGCTTACCTCTGTTCCTGCAGTGTTTTTTGCTCATTTGGGAGGGAAATCTATAATTTACTTCATGTTATATTCAAACATGCTAAAATGTGTTGTTTCACTAATAAGCTGCTTATTTTGGGCAAGAAAATCAGTTATATTTATGAAACTGATGAATTCTTCCTGAAAATTGTGTTTTTTACTTTAACTCCTTTCCTGCAGTGTTTTTTGCTGCTCATTTGGGAGGAAAATCTATAATTTACTTCATGTTAGACTGAAACATGCTAAAATGTGTTGTTTCACTATAAACTGCTTTTTTCGGCAAGAAAGTCTGTTATATGTATGAAACTGATGAATTCTTCCTGAAAGTTGTGTTTTTCTACTTAACTCCTTTCCTGCATTGGTTATTGCTGATTTGAAGGAAATCTATAATTTACTCATGTTATACTGAAACATGCTAAAATGTGTTGTTTCACACTTATAAGCTGCTTATTTTGAGCAAGAAAGTCTGTTATATATATGAAACTGATGAATTCTTCTGAAAGTTGTGGTTTTCTGCTTTACTCTGTTCCTGCAGTGTTTTTTGCTCATTTGGGGGGGGAAACTATAATTTACTTCATGTTATATTCAAACATGCTAAAATGTGTTGTTTCACTATAAACTGCTTTTTTCGGCAAGAAAGTCTGTTATATGTATGAAACTGATGAATTCTTCCTGAAAGTTGTGTTTTTCTACTTAACTCCTTTCCTGCATTGGTTATTGCTCATTTGGGAGGAAAATCTATAATTTACTTCATGTTAGACTGAAACATGCTAAAATTTGTTATTCTACACTTATAAGATGCATATTTTGGGCAAGAAAGTCTGTTATATATATGAAACTGATGAATTCTTCCTGAAAGTTGTTTTGTTCCACTTTATCTCCTTTCCTGGAGTGTTTTTTGCTCATTTGGGTGGAAAATCTATAATTTACCTCATGTTACACTGAAACATGCCAAAATGTGTTGTTTCACTATAAACTGCTTTTTTCGGCAAGAAAGTCTGTTATATGTATGAAACTGATGAATTCTTCCTGAAAGTTGTGTTTTTCTACTTAACTCTGTTCCTGCAGTGTTTTTTGCTCATTTGGGAGGAAAATCTATAATTTACTTCATGTTAGACTGAACATGCTAAAATGTGTTGTTTCACTATAAGCTGCTTTTTTCGGCAAGAAAGTCTGTTTTATTTATGAAACTGATGAATTCTTACTGAAAGTTGTCTTTTTCTACCTAACTCTTTTCCTGCAGTGTTTCCTGCTCATTTGGGAGGAAAATCTATATTTAAGTGCATGTTATACTGAAACATGGCAAAATATGTTGTTACACTTATAAGATGCATATTTTGGCAAGAAAGCCTGTTTTATTTATGAAACTGATGAACTCTTCCTGAAAGTTGTGTTTCTCTACTTAACTCGGTTCCTGCAGTGTTTTTTGCTCATTTCCGAAGGAAATCTATAATTTACCTCATGTTACACTGAAGCATGCCAAAATGTGTTGTTTCACTATAAGCTGCTTTTTTCGGCAAGAAAGTCTGTTATATTTATGAAACTGATGAATTCTTACTGAAAGTTGTGTTTTTCTACTTAACTCTGTTCCTGCAGTGGTTTTGGCTCTGTCGTGAGGAAAATCTCTATTTTACTGCATGTTATACTGAAACATTGCAAAATGTGTTGTTCCACACTTATCTGCTTTTTTGGGCAAGAAAGTCTGTTATATTTATGAAACTGATTAATTCTCCTGAAAGTTGTGTTATTCTGCTTAACTCTGTTCCTGCAGTGTTTTTTTGCTCTTTTGGGAGGAAAGTCTATCATTTACTTCATGTTATACTGAAACATGCCAAAATGTGTTCTTTCACTATAAGCTGCTTATTTTTGGCAAGAAAGTCTGTTATATTTATGAAACTGATGAATTAGTTGTGTTTTTCTGCTTAACTCTGTTCCTGCAGTGTTATTTGCTCATTTGGGAGGAAAATCTATAATTTACTTCTCTTATACTGAAACATGCTAAAATGTGTTGTTCCACACTTATCTGCTTATTTTGGGCAAGAAAGTCTGTTATATTTATGAAACTGATGAATTCTTCCTGAAAGTTGTGTTTTTCTGCTTAACTCTGTTCCTGCAGTGTTTTTTGCTCATTTGGGAGGAAAATCTAAAATTTACTTCATGTTATACTGAAACATGCCAAAATGTGTTGTTCCACACTTATCTGCTTATTTTGGGCAAGAAAGTCTGTTATATTTATGAAACTGATGAATTCTTCCTGAAAGTTGTGTTTTTCTGCTTAACTCTGTTCCTGCAGTGTTTTTTGCTCATTTGGGAGGAAAATCTATAATTTACTTCATGTTATACTGAAACATGCTAAAATGTGTTGTTCCACACTTATCTGCTTATTTTGGGCAAGAAAGTCTGTTATATTTATGAAACTGATGAATTCTTCCTGAAAGTTGTGTTTTTCTGCTTAACTCTGTTCCTGCAGTGTTTTTTGCTCATTTGGGAGGAAAATCTATAATTTACTTCATGTTATACTGAAACATGCAGAAATGTGTTGTTCCACACTTATCTGCTTATTTTGGGCAAGAAAGTCTGTTATATTTATGAAACTGATGAATTCTTCCTGAAAGTTGTGTTTTTCTGCTTAACTCTGTTCCTGCAGTGTTTTTTGCTCATTTGGGAGGAAAATCTATAATTTACTTCATGTTATACTGAAACATGCCAAAATGTGTTGTTTCCACACTACTCTGCTTATTTTGGGCAAGAAAGTCTGTTATATTTATGAAACTGATTAATTCTTCCTGAAAGTTGTGTTTTTCTGCTTAACTCTGTTCCTGCAGTGTTTTTTGCTCATTTGGGAGGAAAATCTATAATGTACTTCTCTTTATACTGAAACATGCTAAAAAAAATGTGTTGTTCCACACTTATCTGCTTATTTTGGGCAAGAAAGTCTGTTATATTTATGAAACTGATGAATTCTTCCTGAAAGTTGTGTTTTTCTGCTTAACTCTGTTCCTGCAGTGTTTTTTGCTCATTTGGGAGGGAAATCTATATTTTACTTCATGTTATACTGAAACATGCCAAAATGTGTTGTTCCACACTTATCTGCTTATTTTGGGCGAGAAATTCTGTTATATTGATGAAACTGATGAATTCTTTCTGAATGTTGTTTTTCTGCTTAACTCTGTTCCTGCAGTGTTTTTTGCTCATTTGGGAGGAAAATCTATATTTTACTTCTTGTTATACTGAAATATGCTAAAATGTGTTGTTCCACACTTATCTGCTTATTTTGGGCAAGAAAGTCTGTTATATTTATGAAACTGATGAATTCTTCCTGAAAGTTGTGTTTTTCTGCTTAACTCTGTTCCTGCAGTGTTTTTTGCTCATTTGGGAGGAAAATCTATATTTTACTTCATGTTACACTGAAACATGCCAAAATGTGTTGTTCCACACTTATCTGCTTATTTTGGGCAAGAAAGTCTGTTATATTTATGAAACTGATGAATTCTTCGTGAAAGTTGTGTTTTTCTGCTTAACTCTGTTCCTGCAGTGTTTTTGCTCAATTAGGAGGGAAATCTATAATTTACTTCATGTTATACTGAAACATGCTAAAATGTGTTGTTCCACACTTATCTGCTTATTTTGGGCAAGAAAGTCTGTTATATTTATGAAACTGATGAATTCTTCCTGAAAGTTGTGTTTTTCTGCTTAACTCTGTTCCTGCAGTGTTTTTTTGCTCATTTGGGAGGATAATCTATAATTTACTTCATGCTATACTGAAACATGTTAAAATGTGTTATTCCACACTTATCTGCTTATTTTGGGCAAGAAAGTGTGTTATATGTATGAAACTGATGAATTCTTCCTGAAAGTTGTTTTTTTTCTGCTTAACTCTATTCCTGCAGCGTTTTTTGTTCATTTGGGAACAAAATCTATATTTAAGTGCATGTTATACTGAAAGATGCCAAACTGTGTTGTTTCACACTACTCTACTTATTTATTTATTTATTTATTAAGCTTCTTTTTATTGAGGTTCTGGTATTCAACATTGCAATTCAGTTCACAAAGCTAGAACCCTGTTTTTCTTTTTTAACAAACAATCTTTACAGAACAAGAACAAATGGCAACAGGACACCTTTACACCAGACATAATACAAAATAAGGAATTAAAAATAAATAAATAAATAAAATAATAATAATAATAATAAAGACGACAAGGACAAAAAAGCAGCAAGACCTGGTCAAGACAGAACACAGATATCACCAGTTGGCATGGGATGTCCAGCATTCTCCTGGTTGCCATGATGTTCATCATGCTAATGTAACGGAGTTGAAAATGCATTTTATTTTCTATATATTTTTGCAATTTATTTTTGAGAATTTGTATTAATTTTCTTTGTATATTTTAATGGGTATTTGTGAATTTTATCAATTAGTTGTTTTATTTGGAGTTATTTTATTTCTCCGGCAGAAATTGCCATTTTTGCCTTTCATGCTTTATGTACCTCCTAAGTTTCTGTAGCTCCTCTGCTCTGCCCCTCACAGTGCTAGTCTGCATTGCTGAGGGTAAGTTGTATGTGAAAATGCTCCGATATCATTCTGCTGTTTATATTATGAAATAAGCTATATAAGCCGTACATTTTGGTGTGCTTATAATATTACATTATCCTGTTGTTTTGGTGCTGTTTTGAACAGTTTAAATTAGATTTTAGACGATCTTTTCACATACATTTTAGGCGCGATTCACTACACCGTGTCCCGCCAGAAGTTTTGTATTCATGTAGGAGATTTACCGTCTTATTTACCGTTTAATATCTGTTGTTTAGGAGCTGACGTGCAGAGTGAGGTGCAGAGGGCAAATGATGTGTTTTGTGTCTTCTGCAGGTATAATTTTTGTTTGATTTCTCTTTATTTTCTGGTGCATCCGTTTAGTTTTCCTTCCACGGTTTCCTTTCTACTTTGTCCACAAGGTGTCGCTGTTTCATTAACATACTGTGTTTAACATTTTTGTTGGTTGATTTGTTAAAATTATTGAGGCTAAAAAGTATGTTTTTCAGTAATATCTGGTGTGATTCGGTAGAAAGTTTTATTTACAATTTTTGTGTTATATTAATTGCATTCTTTGATGTGTTTTATTACATTTATTATGTGGTTATAGTGCACAGTTTAGCTCAGACAGTGCAAGTCTGCATTGCTGAGGGAGCTGACGTGCAGAGTGAGGTGCAGAGGGCAAATGATGCGTTTTGTGTCTTCTGCAGACCAAATAAATCCTGAAAAGTGTTCCTGTGTCGGTCTCCACATCTATGCCTTAACCACGTCCGTTACACTAACCATCAGGGGCGTAGTTTACGTAGGGTTGGTGGGTTATGAAAACCCACGGGCCCTCTTGTGGTGAAATCCTGTAGCACCACCAAACTGCCGAGGATTTTTTGTTTGTTTGTTTAAATCCGAGGCGGAATGAGCGCAGCAGCTGCCTTCTCTGCTGCAGCAGGTTAGCGCAGAGTGTAACGTGACGTCAGACTGGGTCACTGTATTATGTTGCATGTTAAGGGGGGGATACCCCTGCCGATTTGAGCTGATCCATTGGCCCATTGAAATGTGATTGGCTCAGCCGCGTATTGAGCCAGACCGAAGACGAGAGATGAAAAAAAACGAAGAAAAGACAGATGCCGCCAGAAAAAGCCGCTAGTCGAGCGGAAAAACGTATGTCTTGAGAAAAAAAAAAATTTAAGAGAAGATGCAGCCAAATGCGCCAAACTTCCGGATCTTTTGGAAAACATCCAGGTGGTGGCCCAGGCCTGTGACGACGGGGACCGAAAGCACCGCTGCAGCAGGTAGACATGTAGGTAAACATGCACTGTCTACTGCAGCGACATGGTGCTACATCATCTCAACCACACAAACACGGCGATTTCACCCATATAAATGGAGATTAACGGCTATTTTTAAACCGATAAAAAGTGGTTGTAAACAATAATGGTCCATATGTAACGGGCAATATGCTTGCACTTAAGAGTGACAGAAAAGCCATACATTATAAATCATTAATTTTCTTTGTCAATAAAAATGAAATCCATAGGCTTTATTATTGCATTTATTTGTTGATACATTTGCAAGAATGGAAAAAAAAAACACATCTCAAATAGTGGCAGTAATGAGAGGTTGTATTCAGTATTTTCCTTTTTTTTTATTTTACAGTTTACTGTAATTGCACCTTAAGTTATTTTATTGTAATTTTATTTTCTTATTATTTGTCTTTATCTTGTTGGCAATAAAACAAGCTGGTTATTACAATTCTGTCATGATTCATTACTGATGCACTTTTTTGGCTTTTTTTCTGTCCTCTATTCTTGTGTGCAATGCGGCATGCAAAACATGCGGGTCCCTTTGACACATGAAAACCCATGTGGAATACATCCCAGCTACGCCACTGCTAACCATGTAGAGAAAAAGTCCGTCCATCAGGGTCCACTTTCTCCAAGACTGGTTGCCACATTTTGACAAATCCCTGAACATTGTCATGGAGAGTGTAGGTCAGTTTTTCCAAGGGAAGAACTCTCAGTATTTCCTTATACCAGTCATCCAGTGTAAGGATGTCCTTAGAGATCCAGAAGTTAAGAATGGTCTTTCTTGCTAAGTACAGATGGATTCCAACCAGTTTAGCATTTTGAGTGTTCCTCAAACCAGCTGGTTTAGCTGCTAGGATGCATTGCAAGGCTGACAGGTCCAAGTTATATCCAATCAAAGTCATCACCTCCTCTTTCACCTCTGCCCAGAACTTTTGTATCGTTGCACATTTCCAAAACATATGTGCAAATGTTCCTGCTTCTGTATCACATTTATGACAGTTAGAAGAGCCCAGGCCCAACCTTCCTCTCAATTGTGGTGTAAAATGATGTTTATGTAGTATTTTAAATTGTCTCTCTCTATCATTGTTGCAACTCAGGATTTTAAGTGTATTTTCTATAATTGCTGTCCAGATATCCTCATCTATCTGGCATCCTAAATCACTCTGCCATTGCCTACGAATATGATAAGTAGAACAGTTAGAGTTTAGGCCTAGGGTCTCATAAAGTCGGGAGATGAATCTCTTTAGCATAGGTTGTTTAAGTATGTTCTCCAAAAACGACACATTATGGGCCTGAATGTTTTTTGGTATATAATGTCTTACTTGCAGATATCGATAAAAATGAGACTGATGTAAAGAATATTTATTTTTCAGGCCTTCAAATGACTCCATTGTTCCACCTTCATAAAGTTTAACAAGCTGATCGAGACCCTTTTTCCTGCCAGAGCTTAGATATTGAGTCCTGACATGAAGGGGGGAAATCTGGGCTCTTTCATATAGGGGCCAAGAGTGAGAAATGACCTTTAAGTTTAAAGAAAACCATAATCTTATACCAGGTGTTTAATGTGTTCCTTACAATAAAGTTATTTTGTACCTCCAGCCTTGCCTTCTTATATTTTATAAAAGGACAGTTCTTCAAAGCCACAATTTCTAGACTCTATATCAATCCAAGTGTTTGTAATGTCTGGATTCACCCATTCATATATGTACCTAATTTGTGCCGCCCAGTGGTATAACCGCAAACAAGGGACCCCCAGTCCACCCTGTTCTTTGCTTCTCTGTAGTTTACCTATTTTTACACTAACCTATTTTCCTTGCCAAATAAACTGGGTAAAAATGCCGTCCAAATCTGCAAAAAAACTGTTGGGAATTGAGTTCGGCAACATCTGCAAAGGGTACAAAACTCTGGGTAATATATTCATTTTAAGAACGCTTATTCTACCCAGGTAGGGTTCCCCATCTGTGTAGGTCATCTTTAATATGTGTTATGATTGGCTTAATATTAAGCTTGACCAGTTTTTTCAGAGACGGACAAACTCTTATTCCCAGATATGTTATCTCCTTGTGGGACCATTGAAAGGGGAAGCCACTGGGTGGGGCGCAGCCTGTCATGGCACCATAGGCATGGCTTCTGTCTTCGACAAGTTAACTTTAAAGCCTGAAATATGTCCAAACTGATGTAAGCATTCAAGTAAACACGGTATGGTGGTATCTATGTCAACTAAATATAGCAGGACGTCGTCCGCATACAGAGAAATTTTGTGTATTGTGCCTTTGACATCAAAGCCTTTGATCAATCAAGTTGATCTAATTAGCTCTGCTAGAGGCTCAATGGCGAGCGCAAATAGAAGGGGACTCAATGGGCACCCTTGACGGGTACCACGCTCTAATGCGAATGGTTCAGAGCAGTAAGAGTTGGTTATTACTGATGCTTTAGGGGAACAATATAACAACTTTACCCAATCAATAAATCCTGTACCTATTTCAAATTTCCCCATTGTATAAAACAAGAAGGGCCATTCAATCCTGTCAAATGCCTTTAATGAGTCCAAAGATACTACTAGGCCCTGAATTTCGTTGTCTCTGGCCAGTTGTATTATATTCAGAAGCCTCCTGATGTTGTTTGAGGAATTCCTTCCTTTAATAAAACCTGTTTGATCAGGCTTCACCAAAGTTGGTATTAGTGGTTCAAGCCTCAAAGTTAAGATCTTGGCTAAAATCTTTGCATCTACATTAATAAGTGACACAGGCCTATAAGAAGCTGGGTCCTCAGGATCCTTGTTTTTTTTTTCAAGATCAGACTAATACTGGCTAATGACATGGTTTCAGGTAGATGACGGGCTGTATCAAAGCTATAGTTGTATGTTCTGGCCAGATGCTGAGCGAGCTTGTCCTTAAAAGCCTTGAACCATTCCACCGGCATCCCATCGCCTGGGATTTGCCATCACAAGATCAGGGCAATTGCCTCGACAATTTCCTTATCATGAATAGGATTGTCCAGTAATTTCTGCTGCTCTACAGTCCAGTGTTGGTACTTTAATTTTTGCAATGAATTTGTCAAGAGCTTCTTTAGTGTTCTTGTTGTTAGATTTGTATAATGACTTGTAAAATGAGACAAACACAGAATTTATGTTTTTCCTATCAAAGTGTTTCTTCCCTCCCGGGTCCCTAATCCCTGCTATTGTGTTGTAATTTTGTTTTTGATTGAGTAAGCGTGCCAGATATTTACTAGGTTTGTTTCCATATTCGCAAAGTCGCTGTCTTTGATAAAATAATGATTTGGAGGCCTTCTCATTCATGATTGTATTTAGTGCTGCTTTAATAGTTTGTATCCTGATAAGATTTGTGTTGGGTTAGATTTGTGAGCTGTTTCTGCTATTTTCAAGTCTGCTTCCAATTTCCTTTGCTTTGACAGCAATGATTTATTTCGGTGTGACATATATGAAATGGTGAATCCTCTGATATAGGCCTTTGCAGATTCCCAAAGAAATTCAGGATTTCTTTCATTGTTATCGTTTATGTCAAAAACATTTTTATCTCTGTCTCCATCCGTCTCTTAAATTCTTTGTCATTTAGTAAATATGATGGAAAATGCCACCTTTGCCGGTCTAAGATGGTTTCACTAACAGTCAGCTCTAAATAGACTGGAGCATGATCACTGATATGGATGGACCCTATATTACAAGCAGTCACCTGTCCTATGATTTGTGGTGGTATGAAGAAATAATCAATACGGGAGTATGAATTGTGTGGGTTAGAGTAAAACGTGAAATCTCTGACTGACGAATTTACAGTTCTCCATATATCTGTCAAATTAATATCATCGAGCATTTTAGCCAGAGGAGCGCCTGTGCTTGTTTGTCTATAGATATTCGTTACAGATCTGTCTAATTTATTGTCTAGGCAGCAATTAAAATCACTACCTAGCACAGTGAGAGGACATTGATATTCCTCCAGAACCGATGCTATATGAGTCCAATATGAAGGTGGCAGTGGATTAGGGCGATATATTCATCAAAGTAATATGTGTCCCATATTGTACCATGAACAAGGACGTATCTGCCCTCTGGATCTGTTGTACAGACGTTGAGAACAAATGGTATGGTTTTATGAATTAGGATAGCAACTCCTCTGCTATTGGAGGTAAATGATGAAAAATAGGCCTGACCTACCCAGTTCCGTTTGAGTTTCATGTGTTCTTTCTCTACTAAATGTGTTTCTTGCAAAAAGGCTATTTGTACTTTGTCCTTTATTAGAAAACCTAATATTTTCTTAAGTTTATCGGATGATGAATGCCGTTTACATTAAATGTACAGAGTTTAATACTATTAAGCCCCGACATTTACCACATTTCACTGGTATCACAGAAAGATACTGTCCTTGTAATGGGGAATTGGGCACCTGTGTCATATGACCCTCCTCTATCTGATTTGTACAAAGATTTCCTTCTGGTGATGGGAAACAGAAACAAACATGCAAGTACATCTGACAACAAAATAAAAAACTTAAATACACAAACAACTGCTGCCACAGTGACCACTCTATTGGGCACATGTGAGACACTCTGCTTATTTTTGGCAAGAAAGTCTGTTATATTTATGAAACTGATGAATTCTGACTGAACGTTTTGTTTTTCTGCTTAACTTTGTTCCTGCAGTGTTTTTCGCTCATTTGGGAGGAAAATCTTTATTTTATCGTGTCATACCTGACACAATGTCTGAATATGATCATTTTTGGCAAAAAAGTCTTTTTTTTTGTTTGAACCTGATGAGAGAGACTTTCTGCCAAAAAATAAGCAGATTAGTGTGAAACAACACATTTTGGGATGTTTGCAAAAACATGCAGTAAAATAGAGATTATCTCCCAAATGAGTAAAAACACTGCAGGAACAGAGTTATGAAAAACACAACTTTCAGGATTAGCAGATTAGTTGCATAAATATAACAGAATAAATGCCAAAAAATAAGCAGAGTAGTGTCAAACAATACATTTTGGCATGGTAGAACATGCTGTAAACGAGATTTTCCTTTCCAGGACAGTACTTGGCCACTAAATGTCCCCAAAGTGAGCAAGGAAACACTGCAGGAACAGAGTTTAGCAGAAAAATACAAACTATCCAGACATGAGCTTTCAGAATGAGATAGCATCTCAGCCCCTCTATAAATATTACAGTTCAATGGGACTTTCCCTAACTTTAGATTTCAGATAGAATAATGTTTGCTGTATTCAACCCATAAGTGATGTCTTGGCTGCATCATGTGACTTAGTGCCACTTTCTTCTTGCACCTTTTCAGGGTTTTTTTGAGACATATGCCATCCTTTAAAATACATGTTGGGTGTTGCATTTAAAACTGCTTGTCTAAGCCATGTCAAAATGTTTCATTTTTCAGATATATCTTCTTATTTTTGATAGAATAATGTTCCAGATTCAGATTACGTTATTAATTCATAAGATTCATAAAACATTTTTTAGTCCTGAATTATTGTTCTGTTTCTGTGCTTAATTCTTTCCTTTTTCATCAAGGTCTCACTCTTGCTATTGAAAGTTTTCAATATACAAAATAAAAATAATTAGAGAGTGTATAGAAGAAATGCAAATACAAACTGTCAAATTAAAAAATAAAAAACAACAGACTAAAGAAAAAGTCTCACCCATTAACCCACTGACAGATAATATATCATATTAATCAGTCATCTCACATTACCACTAGCCAGCACAGAAACAAGTGTAAAACATGATGGGATTATACTTTCCACTCCTAATTTCTCAACAAACATCAAGAAAGGGTTCCAGGTTTCATAAAATCTGAAAACAGAGCCACTAAGAGAATATCTCATCTTCTCAAACTTGACGATTGCATGTTCTCTTTAATCCAGTGAGAATATTTAGGAGGAAGAGGCTTTTTCCAACTGAAAAGTATACAGCACCTGGCCAGCAAAGTACAGAAGGCTAGCATGTTTCTTTTACAGTTATCTAGATGTACAACCTGCGATATAATACCAAAAAAGGCAGTGAGAGGGATGGATCTACTGGCACTTCTAATATTTTGGAAAGAGTATCAAAAATAGATTCCCAAAATGTGTGTATTATTGGACAGGCTAAAAGCATATGGCGATGTCTGCAGGGGCTTGTCTGCACCTGTTACATGTAGGGTCCAGGTCTGGCCTGATTCTAGCCAGTCTGACCTTTGACCAATGGAGTCCCTAACCCTAATTCTTTTAATTTGAACAACAATATGTCTTTGGCAAATGGAGGATGTGTAAATTCTTTGTATAATTTTTGTCCAATTATCCTCTGAGATCTGCTCATTTAAGCCCCCTCCCACTTGCTCTTAAGTTAAATTAAATTTGCTGAATAATGAAGATTAAGAAGGTTATGTACCCTACCTATCACCCGCTTCAAGTCTGTTCTTGGCTTAAAATTTGAGTCTAACAAGGGTGTTGAAGAGTATAGGGGAAAACCATCTAAGTGTGAGGCAGCAAAGGTCCGAAGCTGAAACACTTCTTGAAGTGTTTAAGACTCATTTGGAGACATATGCCATCCTTTAAATAGATTTCATAAGCTTGATGCATTTCAGAGTAAAACATGTCAAAATGTTGCTGCTTGAGAGATATCTGTTTACTGATGAAAAAATTATTTGATGTATTCATAAAAACTGATATCTTTTTCCTGACACTAGTGTTTCTGTGCTTAATTCTCTCCTTGACGTGTGTTTTACGGTCATTTGGAGACACCTACTGTCTGAAAAGTGATTTCATATGCTTGGTGCATTTCAGGGTAAGGGTTACCCTACCCCAGTGGTTCCGAAACTGGGGTACGTGTACCCCCAGGGGTACGCGAAGTGATGTAGGGGGTACGTGAAAAACTGTCAGGTCTAAACAGTTGTTTCAGTAGTTCAAGTTCAAACTGATAATTGTTTGTATTGTGAGCTTTGATAAAAGCCTGAAGTGTTGGAAGAGAGGGTGAGGCATCTTGGAGAAGGAAATCTGTCCTAAATTATCTAAGATTCTTAAAATAACATACAGTAAGTTCAGTCAGACAGCCTTTTCATTAAAGCTTCAAGTTCATTAATGAAACTGTTTCAGAAATGTACATTTCTTTTTTAAAGTGGACTGGTGTTGCCCACTGACATTGCTGGTAACTAAATCTGGTTAGTGAGAAATACTTAACTTTAATAGGTTTTATTTGTATGTTATGCATGTCAAATGTGGGAGGTCGGAGTACAGCAGGCTAAAACATGTATTTTTCTCTGTGTTATAAGTGCATGAAAGTTGGGGGTACATGGCTGGAGGTCAAGTGTCTGAAGGGGTACAGGCTGTGAAAAGTTTGGGAACCACTGCCCTACCCTAACCCTCAGGGACATGCAAAGACTTTGAGAGGGGCAGGTGCTCAAAGTTAAAAAAGGGAGCACATGGAGCACAAAGTTGAAACGCCATATAGAAACTACATACTTTACAATATAACAGGCTGAATTGTAGCAACCCATATTCATAACCAATGTAACAGAACCACATTGTACCATATCATTGTCCAAAACCTCATATGAAAGACGCCAGTGTAAAGCAAAAGTAGTGTATGTTTTACCTGATGGCCTGGGGTACGCTGAGCAGCTTCTGTTGAGGGGTTGGTGAGGAGGGTGCTTGTGCTGATATTGTTGAAGGTGGGCTGTATTAATCTGAGTGTGGAAGCTAAAAAGGGCATGTGAGAAATAGCAGCTGATTAGGCAAGTGACATGATCATGACAAGATGCAAAAATAAACAGCACTTAAAATGGCTTCCTGTGACTGACCAGCCCTACTGTTGTTCGGGACCTTGCATTTCCATTTCAATGAAATTGGAGGACAAAAATAAATCAGTTATGACACCTTTATTTTAATTTCATAGCCTTATTTTTTTTTTATTTCTGACCTCATTTAGCTCCTTTTCTCTTTGTTTAAGTAATCTCTCCTTATGAGGCATCGCTGCATGAAACATGATAGGTAGGCTACACACGCGCACACACGCACACACACACCAGAGTCTAGTGTGCAGATTTTTTCCTTCAACTCACTCGTTTGACTCTGCACATACAGGACATGAGACAGAGGATGCGTATTGCTCACCTTCACTTCAGTCATCTTGCAAGAATAATTCGTGCCCAAACTAAACGCTACCGCTGCCAAATCTACTCACCGGAGCAGTTGATTCTCTTGTCTGTCGGCAGCATCGGCAACTTCAATCAGCGCGGCGCTTAGCTGAGGTCAGGGCACGTCAGCTCAGGGCAGGTCAAGTCAGGGCAGGTCATGGGATCATGCCCGAACAAGCTAAATCTAAATTATTTTTATTTAATTTAACGTTAAATTATTTTTGAACCATGCAAGCAGGTTTTCTCACACACACTTACAAAAAAAAATCATTTTAGCAAAAAGGCACTTTGGGCATTAAGGGGCAAAGGGTCAGGTGCTCCAGCTCTCTCCGCCCCACCTCTGCACATGCCTGCCTCTTTATTTTGATTTCATAGCTTTATTTTTTATTTCTGACCTCAGTAAGACCAAATAACCGTTTTGAACATGAAGGAAGACATTAATATTAAGCTCCTTTTACTATTTGTTTTAGCCCTCTCTCCTTATGAAGCATCGCTGCAGAATGAAACATGATTGTTAAACTACACACACACACACACACGCGCGCACACGCACACACACCAGAGTCTGGTGTGCATGACTCTGCACCTACACGACATGAGACAGAGGATGCTTATTGCCTACCTTCACTTCAGTCATCTTGTAGAATAATCCGTGCACAAACTAAACGCTGCCGCCGCTAAACCTACCCACTGGAGCAGTTGATTCTCTTGTCTGTCGGCAGCATCGGCAACTTCAATCAGCGCGGCGCTTAGCTAAGGTCAGGGCACGTCAGCTCAGGGCAGGTCATGGATCATGTGAGCGAACAAACTAAATCTTAATTATTTTTAATTTGTTCAATGATGTATTAATTTTGGGCCATGCAGACAAGTTTTCTAACACACACACACAAAAAATCATTTTGACACTTTGGGCATCAAGGGGCAAAGGATCAGGTGCTCCAGCTCTCTCCGCCCCACCCCTGCACGTGCCTGCCTCTTTATTTTAATTTCACAGCTTTATTTTTGATTTCTACGACGGCGTATTAGGGCCACTTAAAGAAATAAAAAAATAAATGTAAACTCAAAAATTTTTGAGAAAAAACTCGAATTTTTTAAAGTTTATTAAAGTTGCAAATGTGTGACTTTATAAACTCGAAAATTTGCGATTTCGGGTCAGTAACTCATCAATGAAACAACATAGTTCCAAACTCGACCCTTCATTTTAATCATTGTGATGAAGACAGTGAGCTACAACCTTTTTTCCCCCCAAACGAGCCTCCTATGAGCCAGAAAGCTTCACTTTGTCTGAATACGCTGCCAGTGATGGCTCGGCGGCTTAGGGACCGATGGCAAGTTATTAAATCGGAGGAATTGTGTGAAAGGAAGTTGAATAACTTCACCATAATGCCTTCAAAATCACAGCACACATAAATAACTGTAGGATGGTTATAGTACATGTCATAGTTTTCTTAAGGATTGTAAATTAAAATATTTCACAGGATTTTTTTTATTGAAAATAAAGCAAATGCAAAGTTATGAAATCTACCAACGCAATAATCAAAACAGGAATGATCACCCCCCTCTACCTTAAAGTATGACTCTTACTTTAAAAAAGCTTTTGATTTGATTAAAATTATTTTTTTTTATTGAACTGTGTATATGTATGCTACATATGTAGCCTAATGACAATAATTACCGTACTAACTGTATTGTTGCAGACTGTACTGACACCAAACTCATACTAATGATCAAACATTTCCTCTAGCTTATAAACAGCTATACAACAGAAGCTATCAACATGACTATAAAAACTTTAATAACTGCACAGTTGTTCACGGTAGAAACATCAAACCCAGCCTTATGATCGAGCATCTCTTCTAGTTAATACTACACTACTTATTTAAAGGAGACTTATCATGCTTGTTTCTCCTTTTCACTATACCAGACTAGGATGCCTGTGAAGCATTTCTGCCCTCAGTACAAGTCATTTAGTTCCTTCATTGCCCCACAATAGCGTTCTCAAAATCCTCATTTTAGGCCATTAACAAGGTCTCGTTGACACGCTTGGATCACAGGATGACCTAAAGTCACCTCACAACGTCACAGCCCTTTGTGGTGAGATTGGTCAGTTCTATCGGGGCCTACAGGCCAGAGCTGGTAAGGAGTGAATGTGAGCCAGGGACATATATTATACCCCTGCTGGTGGATGTGTTCCTCGGTGACGGTTTTGTGGCTAACAGACATCACGGAGGAGGAAGTGTTTTATCAGATTACTCCAATAAAAAGAAAGGTACCTCGTGTCGTCACGGTTTGAAATCTCGCGGACATCTCGCAATGACCTGTTTTCAGAGGCATCAAATCTCGTTCTAGGATATCAGAAAAATTACAATATCTCATTTTTTGAAAATTAAGGGGGTGTAAGGTCTTGTTTTCAAATTTATTATGTTATATGTAAGTATTAAATCATGCATCAGCATGATATGTCTCCTTTAAGAGATATAGGTTTTAAGGTAATTTAACTATGATTTTTTTTTATTATTGACATCAATTCATTAACAGGCAATTACAACTGTAATAACTTTACTGTTGTTGACTGTAGTGGCATCAAAACCAAATCACACATCTCTTGCAGTTTATACTACAGCGCTGACTTTAATAGAAATAGTTGCTAATTTAATCTACTATCACTTTTTTAAATAATGACTGTAAAAACTGTAATTACTGTAGTGTTGTTGACTGAAGTGGCACTAAACTCAGCCTGGAGATCATACTGCAACTACAACTTGATATATATACATGGGAGAGAGAGAGAGAGAGGGAGATAACATAGATAGATCAGCTCAAACATGTTTGTTCAACAGGTCAAATGTGTCATAGATCATACAGGTGCAATCGCGGTTAGACAGGACTGTGGTTTCAGTTAAGGTCTGGGGGGCCACTTTACATGTTTCGCATCCTGTAGTCGGTCATGTGGTTTTGCGAAACTGAGAGAACTTTCGTCGAACTCTTGGTTGAACTTCTGCCATAAGTCTGACCTTTATCTAGCCATTACAGACAGACATAGCTTATGAAACCAGACATGGTCTTAACACGTGACAAATTGGTACTTCCCAAATCCTGATGTGTATAAGATCTTGTGTATGCTATTGTTCAATGCTCTTTGTCTGTACATCCCTGGTGAGGTGCAGAACTGAGCCCTCAGCAGCTGAGTATTTTTTATTTTTTTGTATTGTCTCACATATTGTCAATAAATGGTTGGCTAACCGATCTAATCTGGACTTGTGCCTTCCTCCAAACTGAACATGAACTTCCAACAGTATAAAAGCCATATGATTGAATTCAAACATATTTATCTCGCATAGAGCTGTATTATAAACTACAAGATATGTCTGATCTAGGCTTGTCACGATACCAGAAATTTAGTAGTCGATACCAATACCACTTAAATTCTATGATACTCGATACCACTCGATACCACTCGATACCATGGTAAAAATAAAAAAATCCCCTGTAAGTTCACCATAGGCCTACACTCCTTTATTTGAACAAAGTGAACAACAAACAATATTATGCTTAAATTGAAAGTGTCCATTCTTGTTGGCTGTGTATCTTGATGCTGGCTTTGCCCGGCCTGTTCGTGTCACTGTCCTCCTCTGGCTTATACTGTGAAAAGAAGATTGAGACTTGGGTATAGCTTAATGACTGTATGAGAACAGCAGAGGCAATACTAACACAGAGAGAGAGAGAGGGAGAGGGAGCAGCAATTTACCATGTCAGCATGGTGGTGAAACTTTTTTAAAACCTTTTTATATGACAATGCCTATTGCATTTACTACTGTTACTACTGTTTACTACTATTGATGATCTTATCTTGCTTAGGCTACTTTATTACTAGGACCAAATAATATCATACTTGGATACTAGGATAATTTAACTAGCTAATGTAAATTTCTATAACATATGAAAGCATTCCCTACACCTGCTTCCTCTACTTACTGTCAGTGTTTCCTGTTCTACTCTCTGCAATCAAATTAAATGTAAAGTTATTGGATGTGAAAAGTATGTGAACTAAAGACACATGATTCTGGGCAAGTAGCCTCCGCATTGATTTACGTTCTGAACCGGCCTTTACACGGAGTCAAAGTAGGTTTTTTACTAGCTCGTATCTCAGTTATTGATCACATTAGCTGCTTCTGTTGATGTATCGTCAGTGTCATCATGTTGTGTCTGCACTGCACAGACCTGATGTTTTTAGCATTGACGACGTGCTATCATGCTAAGCTACGTGCTGAGCTAACTCCGTTTGACATCAGACACACTGCACTGTGTTTTCTTTTCGTCCCTTCTTGTAGTGACAACACACTTGGGACACTCTGATTTCTTCTGCGGACTCTGTCCTTTCTGTCCCTCTCTTTTGTCTTCCTTCATGATTTTTACAAGACGTGCAGCACCCGAGGCAGCAGGTGTGTTGCGCCACAGATATGTCAATCCTTTTTAAACACTGTGCACTGTATAGGCTACACACTAAAAACTCCTGGGTTAAAAAGGGACCAACTAATTTCTGGGTTATATCAACCCAGACATTTGGGTTGTTGTTTTTGACCCAACTTCTGGGTTGAAAAGGCTACTTGACCCAACTTCTGGGTTAAAATAACCCGACATTGTAGTCAATATAACCCAACTTCTGGGTCAAAACTTTAACCCAGAAGTTGGGTCAAAAACAACAACCCAAATGTCTGGGTTGATATAACCCAGAAATTAGTTGGTCCCTTTTTAACCCAGCAGTTGGGTCAAAAGTAACCTAGCTTGATTTACTTCAGGCTAACTGTGCTAAACTAGCGGGAACAACGACACCAAAAAGTTAACGTTACTGTCAGCAATGTGAAAAACGTCATTCAACATTATCAAACTTAAGACTCGTTTAGCTTGAATGATGTTGCACAGATGACAACCAAACAGAGCAAGCACACTAGCCCGGATAAGTTGAATCTACTCAAAAAACCTGAGGAAAGTGGTTGCCCTAAAAAAATTAAGTAATGTACAATGAAAACTTAAGTAAATTAAACTTAAATATGTAAAGTTCTGGAATTGTTATTTTTAAGTACAATAAACTTAATGTCAAGCTGAATTAACTTAAAATCTTGAGTATTATCAATTCATGTGCCCAATAAATTGTACTTAGCATTTAAGGTAAATACATTTTATATTTTTTAAAATATATTAACTACAAAATTAGGGAAAAAAAGAAAAAATCCAAACATGTATTAATCTTTTTATTGAAACTGAATGCATGTCAGTGTCATATAAAACTCTACATAATGGAGGCATAAATGAGTTCGAACAGGACACATAAAGTCTGATGCAGGTCGGCTGGTTCATCCATCACCATATTACCCTCCAAGATAATTGCCACACTGGACGGGTTGATCTGAGGATTTTCTTCATCAACACAGAGGATTTCCAGTTGTGTTTGGCTGTATCCATCCTTGTTGGTCACATCCTAACAGAGAAAAAAGACATTAGTAGATAATTCTATGTTACCCATCAAAAAGCACCTTTCACTTTTTATAAAGAAAAGCATCCTATATTAGAAGCCACAGCAAAAGTAATAAAGAAAAGAACAATACTGCCATATATTGAACTTTGAATGCATTTTTTTAAACTCTCAGGGCATAAACATTGCCTCTTGCTTTCTTTTAAGTCTGACTTTTAAGTAGCGTTTTACAATGATAAATTTATGGTTTTTACGTATTTTTAAAGATCCTCACCAGACCAAACAACACATGTAAAACTTAGACTACTTATTCCACTGCCGAGTTCCTTGTTTATTTTTTCTCTGCACCCATTCCATAAGTTGGAAAAATAAATAAAATAATTAAAAAAAATTATCAGCACAGTACAGGAAGGGCCCCAATGACTAGGTTTGCCTTGGGCCCCATATGACTAGATCCGCCCCTGTATTCACCTGTTTAGTCACTGTCATTAGGAAACTCACACGGCCAAACTCCAAGTAGCACAGCAGTGATAAAGTTAGGTGACTACATTCAGTGGCTGTCTGAAAAGTCAATACCATGGCTAATGTTAGCTTAATGGCACTCACCAGATGTAGCAGGTTTTGCAGGACGCCCCGGCATTAACCTCCTCTCTCTTCAGCGAAGCGCTGCACACAGCGAGGTCCAACTCCAGAGAAGCGGTGTCTGACTCAAGGCCAACAATATCCCAGTAGACCGCGTAACGACGGGCGGTGCTCCCGCCTCAGCCTCCTGTTTCTCTGCTGTACAGCACGGTCCGCACAGCAAAGTGTCCGGCGTTCACTAAGAGGCAGTGTACGATTCCACAAGTTCAATTTATCAGTCCAGTTGATAAACCACACGTCCCTACGTCTTAAAAATGTCTTAAATTTCAGTATATCCACAGTACAACTTCATCAACTGGCTGTGGGTGATGAAATGGTTGATGGTTGAAAAGCGCTGTTCTCTTTCCCATAATGCATTGTGAAAGGTTAACTCAATAAATTTAAGTAATCAGGGTTAAAACTTGATGAATTAAAGCTAGAATAACGTAAAATTGTTGACACATGCATTACTGTTCAACTTAAGTATAATAAATTAATATTTGATAGTAAGCAAGGATTACATACTCAGATTTTGAAGTAATAAAGTCAAACTTGATTTGTATAAGTAAATTGTAATTTAATTTGTAAGTACAAATGAAATCCGGGCTAACAGTGCGCAGCGGTGGTACAGTCGAGTGTGTGAAAGTAAGAAAACTAACGGCTGGCGAAAGGGGGGCGGTGATGGTCTTTTTCTACGGGAGAGAGGGGAGGAGGTGTCTCTTCTTCTTCCGGCCGACTAACCCACAACATGGGTTATACTTTGAAAAATAACCCAGAAATGGTATAATAACCAAAACATACTGTACTGTTGTTGTAGAGATATTTTATTTATTTTTATAAATATACAATTACATTTTCACTGACATTAATATCTCAATGCATACATTTCAGGGCAAACTGCTTTGCCATTATATTACAGGACAATAAATGTACTTTTATTTGATCAGCATAATGTTCGACTATTATTACTGTACATATTATCATACATATATCATATATTCATACAGTGAAGTTAGATGCATCACTGAAAATTTAACACACTACATGATATTGGCCTAGGCCTGCCACAATAATCAATAAATCAATTAACCTAACGATATATAAAAACATCCTTGGTAAGTTTACCGGCCTCGATAAACTGTCACGTGCATGCATGTTTGTTTTCCTCCTCTCTTTCTATCAAAGAGGCTGAATGAGAAGATGGCTCACTCTGTCCATCTTTCTTAACACCGGAGTGCATGAGTTCTATAGTGGATTTAGCGGATTGATAGTGGAGTGAACATCTGTCACTCATGCAATCTTTGGGGGGGAGGTGTGGTCGCTCGCGCGTACACTCAGAGAGAGCTAAAGTGAGCATCAAGGTTTTAAACAGAATAAACAAGGTGTTAGCCCAATTGTTTGAAAGTAGTGCTGACAAAGAAGGGAAGGTGCAGAAGGGCTTTCATCCTGACAGTCAGCGCTTACTGAGGTGTTTGGTCCGCAAAGGAGATACAAATAAAACAACGCAAAATGGTGCGCGCTCACAGACAGTGTCGTTCGCTACATTGCAAAGGAAATGCAACCCTGAAAAGCCAGCAATGCTACGAATGTTTGACAGACAGTTCGAGTTGATTAGGAGAAAGTACATGTCACAAACAATTCCGGAACTTTATAAACTCCCTTTTATTCAATGTTCTTATTTTCGTGTGTGTTTTTATTGGAGTTTCGTTTGTTTCTTTACAGTGACAGGGTCTATTTTTTTATTGTTTTTGATTAGTATTATGATTTTTATTTACATGCAATTTTTCCTAAAAGAGAGTCCATTTCATTTTAATTTGTTTTTTTTCCTCTTTTTAGTTTGTTAGATTTACTATATTGTTTAATTTATTTTATCTGAAAGATCTTTGTCTTCCAATTACAGTTCAATACTCTGAAAGAACTAAAGTTTATTGCTTTTAATATGGTGTACTCACTTTATTATGACATAATTTCATTAATGAAAAAATGAAAAAACTTCAAAATAATATTGACAGTAATATTGTTTATCTGCAATAATTTTTTTCAATTATCGTCCAGCAAAATTTGCTATCATGACAGGCCTACATTGGCCTCTTTCCTGGGTCAATGAAGTGACTCAGTGTTTTTTATTCTCATAGTTTAGTCCAATTTAAAAAGGTTAAAATATGAAAATAAATTTAAATTGCTTGAATACATTCTGTTCTTTGAAGACCTAGTAAAGAATTTCTCTATTTGATCAATTTGAGGGACTTTTCAGGGGATAATGGCAAAAATGTGTTAGTGGTGTAACCAAATAAACATGGTATCAAATTCTATAGCTTGTTAAAAAAAAAGTATTTATTTATTAAAACGAGTCTGAAATCTTCACATCCAGGCAATGTGCTAGGTGTCCATCACGATGCCTGTAAATTATATTTAAATAGCAAACTGTGTAGCCAGTGACATTATGTGATGTTAGTAAATAAGTTTTTGATGCCAATTTAAGATGTAATGTGAACTAAGTTACTACGTAGAAGTATTTTTAAGTATAAAGTGTTCTTTTTCTTAGAAAAAGTGATGATTTATCCACTACTTTATTATCAAATCCCTGGAAGGTTAAGTGCATGTGTAACATCACTATTCTGCATGGCTTTACCATATATATAAAGTAATATCTGCATATTTGTATTCCATTCACTTGTAACTTTAAGCTCTATATACAACAATGTCAATGTTGAAAATGAACAGCAGCTTTAAAAAGAATGACACTTCAAAAACATGTTCAATATTTGCCAAAAATGTTGATTTAGATCTTTAGAATTACATTAACTTTACATTGTTTCATGATTACTGCAATATAATAGAGCCAATTTCATAGAACCCCAATTGATGCACTTTTTCTTTGCATCAAGCAAAGAATAAGTGGTTCAACACAGAACAAGAGTCAGATCCTACAACAAGGACAATTTATTAATTCATAAATTAATTCATAGAAAACACTCAATTCCTGTTGTTAATATTTTTTCTTCATTTAAAAAATAATAAAAAGCACAAGTCCAGTTGACTTTATTGGCTGTCATGCTTGACTTTTAGTGCTTGTTCCTTCTGTAAAAGCAACATGGTCATGTGGTGTAATTGTTTATGCCCATTACTGTAATTGGTACTTTTCATAAAAGTATTATAATTTACATAGAAATTAACACAGAATAAGATGTAATCCTCTTAACACTCGTATAAAACATTTAACAGGTTATACATCATTTTTCAAACATTAGGCCTATTTAGAAAACGCAAAAGTGATTTTCAGTATTTGGTGCTCTATATTGAAAAAAACGCATAC
The DNA here is from genome assembly GCA_036419115.1 of Scarus forsteni. Taxonomy (NCBI): domain Eukaryota; kingdom Metazoa; phylum Chordata; class Actinopteri; order Labriformes; family Labridae; genus Scarus; species Scarus forsteni. The sequence continues at coordinate 4,632,861 of JAZDUH010000331.1, read as the reverse complement.
AACTGAATTTAAAATAATCCCCCAAAAATATTTTGTGATAAATTAAAATAAAGTCAGTTGATTTTATAGGTACATTTGCATACACTCTAGGTGGAAATAAAGATTGAATATTTACCTTGTTGTTATGGTAACGCCACTTGACATTTCAGGGGAATTATGTCTTTTCTTTAAAAAAAAATCAGCCTTAAATACCCCTTTAGGTGATAAGTAGTGGTCCTGAATACGACCAAAGTGTAGTACCTATTAAAGTGGCTGGCGTGTTGTATGTGCAACGTAGGCCTTTCTCGCCAAGTCGCCCATCAAGATATAATGGTCTTAACGTTTCTCGTATAATGTTGACACAATCTACTCATTGAAAAAAAAGAAAATTCACATTTTCATACACATTTTTTTAACATGCACACGGACACACACGCAAACTCACCATGTCCTCGACTTTCGGGTGTAGGCTAAATGAAAAGAGGGATTGAAATATTGACTACCAAACTTAATAGCACTGATTTAGTCCACTGATTGTAGTTCGGTCAAACAACTGACTGCGAGCAAAACGTTCTTCTGTAGACCCTGACGATATGAAACAAGACATGAAACGTTTGTTGTCGGTTACCAGGTGCCGGTTACCAAGCAAGAAATAACAACAGGTCCTGCAAGACGTCACCCTGCAAGACGTCATTTCCCAAGCCGTTTAGCATCTGTCACATAGGCTAAATACGTAAAAAGTTTAAATTTGAAACAACGTCTGGATTTTGTTTAACAGAGGCAGAAACCGTATATCACCTTTTCTGTTCATGCCAAATTACATGGTGGGATCTCGACAGCTGGTCAAACAATAGTAGCAGTAGTAGTGGCTACTCAACCATAACCGTAAAGGGATAGTTCCGTGTTTTTTTGAAGTGGGGTTGTATAAGCTCCATTACGACGGAGGATTAGGGCAACGTTGAAAACTAAAAAAAAAAGGAAGGTTACGAGAATAAAGTCATAAAGTTACGAGAATAATCTCATAAATTACGAGAATAAAGTCGTTAAATTACGAGAATAATCTCATAAATTACGAGAATAATCTCATAAATTACGAGAATAAAGTCGAAAAGTTACGAGAATAAAGTCATCTCAAACTAGGAAACATCTGCTTGGCTTTATTTGGAAAGATATTCACAGATTTGGACTTTTTGGCTCAATAATTCATCAACAAAAGAACATAGTTCCAAACCAGACCCCTCTTTTTGATCACTGTAATGAAGAATGTGAACTATAAACTCGTTTTCATCCAAACGAGCCGTCAATACACTGAAGCTGAAGGCTCAGAGGTTTAGGGACCATCAGCAAATTACCATATCGGAGAATAGTGTGAAAGAAAATTCAATAACTTCCCCATACTGAGAAGTAAAGTTTTCAAAATCACAGCAAATGCAAAGGATCGTATGTTATTCATACTACGGGTCATATTTTCTTTTAGATTTATAAATTAAAATATTTTACAGGACTTTCTGATTGAAATTAAAGCAAATGCCATCAAAGTCATGAGATCTACCAACCAAGTCATAACAAAACATGTATGGTGATCTCCTCTTTTTTAAACTACAGCTCTTACTTCAGCAAGAATGTTTTGATTTGATTTAAATGATGTTTTGTTTATTTAATTGTGTTAATTAATATGCATGGATTTCGTTCACACTATTCAGGAAATATATAACAATTACATGAAAACATCTAAAATTCTGGTTCAAAATTAGCAGATTTTTCTGAAACAAACACAATTTGACCATTTTAACTCTTTCGTCAAAAACGGACATGAAATACCTACAGGACAGCACTTTGGTGCATATAAACGTTATCCAGTGCGAGGAATGAGTCATAGGTTCAGAAACACAAGTGTCAGGAAAAAAATATGATTCATGATTATAAACAACACTCTTGCTAAGAAATCAGCAGATTCCGTGAAACAATACATTTTTTTACATGTTTCACTCCAAAATCTACAAAGACTACAAAAAAAGACTTTACAGGACAGGACTTGTGCTCCAGTGACAGTAACACAAGTGTCAGGAAATATATAACAGTTACATGAAACCATCTAAAATTCTGGTTCAAAATTAGCAGATTTCTCTGAAACAAACACAATTTGACCATTTTCACTCTATCGTCAATAACTGACATGGAATACCTACAAGTCAGCACTTTGGTGCATATAAACACTATCCAGTGCGAGGAATGTGTTGTAGGTTCAGAAACACAAGTATCAGGAAAAATATATCTGTTTCATGTTTATATCCAACAATCTTGTGAAGAAATCAGCAAATTTCTCAAACACAACACATTTTTTACATATTTCACTCCAAAATCTACAATGAGTGTGAAAAATTCCTTTACAGGACAGGACATTTTTTCAAGTGAAAATAACAGGAGTGTCAGGAATATATAACAATTACATGAAAACATCTAAAATTCTGGTTCAAAATTAGCAGATTTCTCTGAAACAAACACAATTTGACCATTTTAACTCTTTCGTCAAAAACGGACATGAAATACCTACAGGACAGCACTTTGGTGCATATAAACGTTATCCAGTGCGAGGAATGAGTCGTAGGTTCAGAAACACAAGTGTCAGGAAAAATATATGATCCATGATTATATCCAACACTCTTGTTAAGAAATCAGCAAATTTCTCAAACACAACACATTTTTTACATATTTCACTCCAAAATCTACAAAGACTACAAAAAAAGACTTTACAGGACAGGACTTGTGCTCCAGTGACAGTAACACAAGTGTCAGGAAATATATAACAGTTACATGAAAACATCTAAAATTCTGGTTCAAAATTAGCAGATTTTTCTGAAACAAACACAATTTGACCATTTTCACTCTATCGTCAATAACTGACATGGAATACCTACAGGACAGCACTTTGGTACATATAAACACTATCCAGTGCGAGGAATGTGTTGTAGGTTCAGAAACACAAGTATCAGGAAAAATATATCTGTTTCATGTTTATATCCAACACTCTTGTTAAGAAATCAGCAAATTTCTCAAACACAACACATTTTTTACATATTTCACTCCAAAATCTACAAGGAGTGTGAAAAATTCCTTTACAGGACAGGACATTTTTTCAAGTGAAAATAACAGAAGAGTCAGGAATATATAACAATTACATGAAAACATCTAAAATTCTGGTTCAAAATTAGCAGATTTCTCTGAAACAAACACAATTTGACCATTTTAACTCTTTCGTCAAAAACGGACATGAAATACCTACAGGACAGCACTTTGGTGCATATAAACGTTATCCAGTGCGAGGAATGAGTCGTAGGTTCAGAAACACAAGTGTCAGGAAAAATATATGATTCATGATTATATCCAACACTCTTGTTAAGAAATCAGCAAATTTCTCAAACACAACATATTTTTTACATATTTCACTCCAAAATCTACAATGAGTGTGAAAAATTCCTTTACAGGACAGGACATGTTTTCAAGTGACAATAAACAGGAGTGTCAGGAAATATATAACAGTTACATGAAAACATCTAAAAGTCTGGTTCAAAATGGGCAGAATTCTCTGAAACAAGCACAATTTGACCATTTTAACTCTTTCGTCAAAACGGACATGAAATACCTACAGGACAGCACTTTGGTGCATATAAACGTTATGCAGTGTGAGGAATGAGTCGTAGGTTCAGAAACACAAGTGTCAGGAAAAATATATGATTCATGATTATATCCAACACTCTTGCTAAGAAATCAGCAGATTTCTCTGAAACAATACATTTTTTACATGTTTCACTCCAAAATCTACAAAGACTATAAAAAAAAGACTTTACAGGACAGGACTTGTGTTCAAGTGAAAATTACAGGTGTCAGGAAAAATATGTATTTTCATTATAACATCCAACACTCTTGAAACAAACAGCAGATTTCTCTGAAACAACACATCTTGACCATTTTCACTCTGTTACAAACCCAGCTCGTTGGGGAAAAGGGAAGTAACATAAATAACCAGATTTTAAATGGTTTAAATAAAAGTTATTTATTTATAAAGCAAAGGAGGTAAGAATAACAAACTGAGGTCGAAAAAGGGCAAACTAAGTAATACTATTAGAAATAAAATACACAACCAAAATCCAAAACTAAGGACCACAATAGAAAATTCTAACAAAGATAAACGGTCCAAAAAGGCTAAACTGAAATACACACAAGAACAAATAAATTAATGCCCTTTTAAAATACAGGACCTCCGGCTTTTACACAAGGTACAGCACAATACTCTGTCTAACAAAGGTTTATCTAAAGTGCAGGCTCTGTTGAGAAGCTCCTCGTCTGAGTCAGCTGGGGCAGTCTTTATAGTGAGGGCGGCCTTCCTCCGGCAGGGCGATTGGCTGTCGCAACCTCCTCAGCTGCTCCTAATCGCCCGACGATCTTTGATCTGCCGTCTCTCACTCACGCACTCACACACACACACACATATAAGCACTGACAGAGGTTAGCGAGAGAGGAGGGGGCGTGGCGGTGGCCATAACACCCCTCCCCTTAAAATACAAACCTATGACACTAACGGTTTGTAACAAACCAAAATGACATAATTTACAAACAACAATCATTATGAAGTCAAACTCTGGACAGAGCATCTGCTACAATATTTTCAGAACCCCTTTTATGCCTAATACTCAGGTTGTAGTCCTGGACCATCAGCGCCCAGCGCATGAGCCTCTGATTGTGATTATACATCGTGGAGAGGAACACAAGTGGATTGTGATCAGTGAACACCTCCACTGGCAGAGGACTAGAACCCACATAGACCTCGAAGTGCTGCAGAGTCCACAACAAAGCAAGGGTCTCCTTCTCGATGGTGGAGTACTTCACCTGGTGCCTGTTAAATTTACGGGAGAAATAAGACACTGGGTGATCAACTCCTGCTCCATCCTCCTGCAACAGGACAGCCCCGGCCCCCACAGCGGAGGCATCCACCTCCAGTTTAAAGGCGCGGGAAAAGTCCAGCGCAGAAAGGACAGGCGCGTGGCTGAGAAGGGCCTTCGCGCTCTCAAAAGCATGCTGACATGCAGGAGTCCAGCTGAACTCCACTTTCGGACTCATTAGAGCGGTAAGAGGCTGAACCACGGTGGAGAAGTTTCGGCAGAAACTCCGGTAATAGCCGGCCATGCCTAAAAACCTGCGAAGTGCCTGCCTAGTGGTTGGAACAGGAAATTCTATTATTGCAGAGACCTTCGCATCTAGGGGCCTGACCATGCCCTGACCCACCTGTCGCCCCAAATAGGTGACAGTGGCCTTCCCAAACTCGCATTTGGCTAAATTTAATGTCAGAGACGCACGTGCCAGACGGATAAACACCTGCTCTAATTTTTTGATGTGCTGCTCCCAGGTGTCTGTGTACACCACAAGATCGTCCAAATAGGCACAACAATTGGACAAACCGGACAGGACGGTGTTAATTAACCTTTGAAAGGTGGAAGCTGCATTGCACATCCCAAAGGCCATAACAGTGTATTGGAGGAAGCAGTCTGGTGTAACAAAGGCGGAGATCTCTGACGCACGCTCTGTTAGTGGGACTTGCCAGTAACCTTTTAGGAGGTCCAATTTACTGACATATTTCGCAGTGCCTAGATTGTCAATGCAGTCTTCCATTCTCGGAAGTGGATATGAATCGGGCACTGTTGCTGAATTTACCTTCCTAAAGTCTGTAATAAATCTAGGTGAACCATCCGATTTGGCCTCCAACAAACAGGGGGAACTCCATGAGCTGGAGCTCGGCACAGCTAAGCCATTTTCAAGGAGATACTCAGTTTCACTTTTCATTAATGCTCTTTTTACTGGATTTACCCGGTACGGGTGCTGCTTAATGGGCTTGGCTCCTTTAACATCGATGTCATGCTGCAAGACAGTGGTGCGGGTGGGGACATCACCAAAAAGACAAAGAAAACTACTTACCAGTACAATTATGTCATCTTGTTGCGCGCTTTTAAGATGACCTAACTGGGAAGGTAGCGTTTTTATCGTCTCTGAATTTGGCAACCTGGCAGTTTGATGTGAGGAGTGACGCACCTTTAAATCATCCGCATCCTCACACGCGTCAGATGGCTCGGTGTTAACCAGCGCACTGACAGCAACAACAGCATCGGGCTTCAGCAAAACAGCAGGTGGAGCAGAAGCGGACTGAGTCTCACTGACAAAATATGGCTTCAGCATATTAACGTGACACACTCGTGTTTTTCGCCGTCTCTCTGGAGTGGCTATGATATAGTCTGTGTCACTCAGACAGTCACGGATTTCATATGGACCAGAAAATTTGGCAGAGAGGGCTGAACCGGGAACCGGCAGTAAAGCCAAAACCCTGTCACCGACACAGAAACGGCGGAGAACAGCGGAGCGGTCAAAACGGCGCTTCATCGCTGACTGAGAGGATTTAAGACATTTCCTGGCAAGAGAACTTGCACAATGCAGACGCTCACGGAATTTGCTTACAAAATCCAGCACATTTACTTTACAAGAAGATTCTGACGACAAAAATTGCTCTTTTAGAGACTTTAACGGGCCGCGGAGCGAGTGGCCAAAAACGAGCTCCGCTGGACTAAATCCGAGGGACTCTTGAACAGCTTCACGAGCCGCAAACAACACGAATGGAACACCCTCGTCCCAATGCTTACCTGACTCTAAACAATATTTTCTTAACATGGATTTTAACGTTTGGTGCCAGCGCTCTAGCGTGCCCTGAGACTCAGGATGAAAGGCACTAGAGACAGCATGTTTCACCCCGAGAGTTTTGAGGATCTGCTTGAACAGCTTAGACTGAAAATTGGTGCCTTGATCTGTTTGGATAACCCGAGGAAGGCCGAATGTGGAAAAAAAACTTCGTAAAAGCTTTTACCACCGAGCTGGATGTGATCTTCCGCAGCAGAATAGCCTCAGGATACCGGGTGGCTGCACACATAATGGTGAGTAAATACTGATTACCATTTTTAGTCCGCGGTAGTGGACCCACACAATCCATTATGATGCGCTCAAAGGGCTCTCCTATTGCAGGTATGGGATGGAGTGGAGCTGATGGGATGATCTGATTGGGCTTCCCTGACATTTGACAGACATGGCAACATTTGCAAAATGAAGCTACGTCAGATTTTAGACCCGGCCAATAGAAATGTTTCAGGATTAACTGGTAGGTTTTATTTACACCCAGATGTCCAGACCATTCACTTTCATGAGCTAATGACAAAACATACTGACGGTAAACGGTAGGAACAACGATTTGATGGACAGTACCCCAGTCAAAGTCATTCAGAGAAGGAGGAGACCATTTACGCACCAGGATTTTATTTTCGATCAGACAGGCAACTTTTTCACCACTTGCTTTGTCTGGACTCACCACACTTGCGAAGCAGCTCTTCAATGTGGGATCCGCCCTCTGCTCAGCGCTGAGGTGCTCACCGCTCACCGGCAGAGTCGGCCCATCCGGAGGTGGCGAGTCTGAGCTCGCTGAGCGCACCAGCTCAGCAGCCCCGACAGTCGGAGGCGCACCAACTCCCTCCGGCTCACAATCCACCTCGTTCCCCTCTGAAAGAGCTGACACAAAAAAGCTATCAGCAAGTGAGATTTCCTCATTTTTGCGTGCTTGAGCACGAGTGATTGCACACAAAGGAAACAATTTTGAATCTGAATCACATACATTACCCTGATCTGTGCGCGGAGGGGAATCACACACCTCCAGCGCAGGAGTCACCTTTCCGCCAGCCACATCATTGCCCATGAGCAGAGTTACACCATCGATGGGCAAAGCCGGGCAGACAGCAATAGGAAAACAACCGCTGATTAATTTTGATTTAATGTGTACGCGGTGCACAGGCCTCGGGATATAACCCATTTCAATGCCTTGGAGCACAACGCCATAACCACAAGAGGACTCATCAGAAAAAGGCAGCGCACTGGCCAGAATGACAGACTGAGAGCCACCTGTGTCTCTCAGAATGCGTACTGGACACTGATCATTAGACTCACCTGACAAAGACACAAAACCATCAAAAATGAATGGTTCAAAACACAGGTCAGGTTTACTCGAACAATCAGGAAGAGAATTTGAAATGGTGTCACACTTAATAAATCCAACACCTTTTGGCTGAGAGCCGTTACTATTACTCTCTTTTCTTTTAAGTACGGGGCAAGCAGAGATGAGATGTCCAGGTTTGTGACAGTAAAAGCACTCCCCTTCATTTTTATTGCACAGTTTTTGCTGCGTGTTTTGCGCGGCCGGAGCACGGGGCTTTTCAACAGAGCCTGTCTGAAACACTGACCTATGCGTAAGAGCGTACTCGTCGGCCAACACAGCAGCAGAATTAAGGGAGGATACTTTTTGTTCGTTTACATACACAACAATACGCTCTGGTAAACACTTCCTAAACTCTTCCAACAAAATTAGTTCTTTGAGTTTTTCAAAAGTATCAACTTTGGATGCCACACACCATTTTTCAAAAAGGGTTCCCTTTTCCCGAGCGAACTCTACATAGGTTTGATGAGGGGCCTTTTTGTGATGCCTAAATTTTTGCCGATAGGCCTCAGGGACTAATTCATATGCCCTCAAAATGGCAGTTTTTACCAACTCATAATTTAAACTATCCTCTAAGGACAAAGTGGCCACAGCCTCCTGGGCTTTCCCACTCAGTCTACACTGAAGCAGGAGTGGCCACATCTCCACAGGCCACTGGAGAGCAGAGGCAATACGCTCAAAAGCGGCAAAATAACAGTCAACCTCTGTCTCACGAAAAGGAGGAACTAAATTAATGTGCTTACCTATTTCAAAATTGTCACTAGGTGAGGAGGTGGAAGTGGTGGACCTCTCCGCAACCGCAGTTGCACTCAGAGCAGGAACTTCCCTTTGTCGGGACTCCAGCTCCAGCTGACGCAGACGGACTGCTGTGTCAGCCTCGATTTCCAGCCTCCTGATCTCAAGCTGGAACTGCAGCTGCGCCTGCCGGCTCTCGGCTTTTTCTTGAGCCTCCATTTTAATGCGGGCAAGCTTTACTTTGAGCCTGGCGTCCTCTCTGGAACCAGAGCTCACCGAGGACATCGGATCATAGCGGGGGAGTGTGAACGGGGTTTTCACCGGCACACTCTCCTCACCGGGTTGCCGTAGCTCAGCGGCCTCCTCTGTGGATGACACTCCCACGGCACCGTGGGCATCCGCCCCTTCAGGCTCAAGCGCAGCTGCCTTGGTTTGCACGGGTGACACAATCACACCTAATTCCACCAACTTACCTATGATTAATACTTTTAATTCTCTCTTGAGAATTGTTTTTACAAATTTGATGCCATAATGAACGGCAATTTGGACTAAGTCGTCTTTCCAGCAACGATCAAGCTGATCAAGAGAAGGATCTGCAAGAAAATTATCCAACTCAAAAGACGACATTCTGCTTTTTAATTTAAACAGCCAATCACAAAAAATATACTTACGACCTTACCTTATTTAAATAGCTTTTTGGATCCGGGAATCCTTTAACGGATAAATCCCGGACGAGCCCCCAATTATGTTACAAACCCAGCTCGTTGGGGAAAAGGGAAGTAACATAAATAACCAGATTTTAAATGGTTTAAATAAAAGTTATTTATTTATAAAGCAAAGGAGGTAAGAATAACAAACTGAGGTCGAAAAAGGGCAAACTAAGTAATACTATTAGAAATAAAATACACAACCAAAATCCAAAACTAAGGACCACAATAGAAAATTCTAACAAAGATAAACGGTCCAAAAAGGCTAAACTGAAATGCACACAAGAACAAATAAATTAATGCCCTTTTAAAATACAGGACCTCCGGCTTTTACACAAGGTACAGCACAATACTCTGTCTAACAAAGGTTTATCTAAAGTGCAGGCTCTGTTGAGAAGCTCCTCGTCTGAGTCAGCTGGGGCGTCTTTATAGTGAGGGCGGCCTTCCTCCGGCAGGGCGATTGGCTGTCGCAACCTCCTCAGCTGCTCCTAATCGCCCGACGATCTTTGATCTGCCGTCTCTCACTCACGCACTCACACACACACACATAAGCACTGACAGAGGTTAGCGAGAGAGGAGGGGGCGTGGCGGTGGCCATAACACACTCTATAGTCAATACAAGTCAATATAGTCAGGAAAGAGACATTAGTTTCATGATTATATATCCAAGACTCCCGTCAAAAATCAGCAGATTTCTCTGAAAAAAGAAACATTTTGACAAGTTTAATTTTAAATTATACAACGTATATGAAATACCTACAGGTTGGCACTTAGGTCCATATAAACATTATACAGTGCAATGATTATGGGCTAAGGAGTGTCAGGAAAAATATGTATTTTCATTATAACATCCAACACTCTTGAAACAAACAACAGATTTCTCTGAAACAACACATTTTGACCATTTTCACTCTATAGTCAATACAAACATGAAAAACCGGTAGCACTTTAGATTACAGCCCGTGTCTTACAGTGTAGTTTCCTCAACTGTTGGAGTAACTCTCACACATGTACCATGACATTTTGCGGTATCTATGGGGTAGTTACGCCCGCGACTTACAGTGTAAGTCCTGGAGTCTTACAGTGTAGTTTCCCGTGTCTTACTGTAGCACGGCAGATTGGTTTTATTTTGTGTTTTTATTCTGCATGTTTTTATATTTTGCGTGATTGTTTTAATTGTTTTTAGTTTATTTATAGCATTTTTCTAGTATTTTTTTTAATTACTTCCTGCCGGGACACTCTTAATCTTGATAGCCTGCACCTGTAGAGCACTTTATTACCCCAAGAGACTCCCAATGGGGCTGGAGAATGGAACTGGTCTGTCGCCAATCAGAGGGGACAATATAACCTGTGGCACACCTGGAAGTGGGAGAACGCCGGAAGGAGCACAAATGGGGTGACACCGACAGGACGCAACACGAGGGCTGTGTCCGAAATGGCATACTAACGTACTACTCATACTAAGTGTGACGTCAAAATGAGTATGTAGTGTGTTCACACTGGATAGTATGAAAAGATTGAGTGTGCGAGAAATACCCGGATGTATACTATATTGGAAAAAATGTTAAGTATGCGAGGTGGGCATACTACTCACACTCAACCGCCCCATAATGCATTGCGAGCCCCATAATGCATTGCGCCATACACGACCAACCGGCATTCAGCTAAAAATCTGCCACTAGCAAACTTCCCATTTTCAAAATAATTACGTCTTTTATGATTTCCTTTTAGTTCTTTAACACTTTTGTGAAGGGGCTCTTGTTTTGGAGCCGACCGGAAGTTTCGTCGATAGCATAATAGCGGCATAGCGGAATGTCCGAAATGTCGAAATGAAATTTGTATCCGTGCGTTTTATGGCTCAAATGACCACATTTTGGTATTCTACGTGGTGACTTTCTCGCCTAAAATGCTCTCTGAACTTTCAAATGTGGTGAATCAACAGAGATATTTGATAGCCTGGTGTGCTTCTGATTTTTTTCATCAGAGGTTTGAAATGCATCATGTGAAACTAAGTAGTATACTACAGTGAGAACGGTTGGCATTCTAATCATACTTATAGTATGTAGTATACAGTATATACACAATGGGTTTGTAGTATGTAGTACGTTAGTATGCCATTTCGGACACAGCCGAGGAGCAGCCGAGCACCACGGAGCAGCCGAGCACAGCGGAGCAGACAGCCGTCGAGCAGAGTCCAGCTGAGAAGGAAAGTCCAGAGTGTTACGACGCGTCCTTACAACAGCGGCGGAGTGAGGAGCTCTGCCTGCCGCGTAAGCATTCTTCACTGTAGTAGCACTCTGGCTTACGAGGAAGAGGTCACTCTGCTTGTATTGCGTTGTGCACCCCCACTGCCGCTGTTTCCTTCTTAATTACAGGTGTCCTTGGCTGAGTTCCTGTCTGTCACTGGAGGAGCAAGGGAAGAGGAAGGACCCTAACTGCTGGCTGGCGTTTTAACCCTTTTTAATAGACTTTGCATCCTGTAGAGGACAGTTGCCTGCTCCATTTTAAACCCACTTGCTTGTGTTTTAAAATAAGTTTTTAATTTAAAAAAAATCTGGTATTAACAGCAATCTTATTGTCGTCTCCTTGGTTTTAACTTGCTGCTCACCACTTGATTTTAAAGGACCAATTCAGAGTTGTTGTTTTTTTAATATTTTCATTTTAATCTATTTAACCACCATTACATTACCATGAACGTAGGGAAGTGCTGGTTACTTACAGGTAAAGTAGTGGGTCGCTACACAGTAAGTAAAGTTAACAAGTGAGCGCTTTATAATCCAGCCCGGTTCCAGATGTTGACCAGTAGTTACAGTAAAGGAGTGGGTAGCTACACAGTTAGTGAAGCCAACAAGTCTTCACTTTATAATCCAGCCCAGTTCCAGATGTTGATCAGTAGTTACAGTAAAGTAGAGGGTAGTTACACAGTAGGTAAAGCCAACAAGTGAGCACTTTATAATCCAGCCCTGTTCCAGATGTTGACCAGTAGTTACAGTAAAGTAGAGGGTAGTTACACAGTAAGTAAACCCAACAACTGAGCACTTTATAATCCAGCCCGGTTCCAGATGTTGACCAGTAGTTACAGTAAAGTAGAGGGTAGTTACACAGTAAGTAAAGCCAACAAGTCTTCACTTTGTAATCCAGCCCGGTTCCAGATGTTGACCAGTAGTTACAGGTTGGCAGGTACAAGTGCTGGGTTGTCACAGTGAAAGTACTGGACAGTTAGACAGTAAGCAAAGACAAGTGTGATCTTAAAGCCAGGTTAATTAAAAGGTGAATTACTTTGTGAGGTGTCTGTGTGTTTAAAAAATAAAGATATTTTATATGTCTGCATATCTTGTCATTATTTCGTGAAACACATATTCATCAATACATTACAGTGTTTAAGTTCATCACTGGTCTACATTATCTGTATCCATGCTGATTCTTAACAGGAAGTGGCACATCAAGGTATACATAGCAAAAGCGTATGACCAGGAAAATTACACAGTCCTGATAAGTTCATGGTAAGACACGCGAAACTACACTGTAAGACTCCAGGACTTACACTGTAAGACGCGAGTGTAACTACCCCATAGATACCGCAAAATATCATGGTACATGTGTGAGAGTTACCCAAACAGTTGAGGAAACTACACTGTAAGACTCCAGGACTTACACTGTAAGACGCAAGTGTAACTACCCCATAGATACCGCAAAATATCATAGTACATGTGTGAATATCATAGTACATGTGTGAGAGTTACCCCAACAGTTGAGGAAACTACACAGTAAGAGACAGGAAACTACACTGTAAGACGCGGGCTGTAATCTAAAGTGCTACCAAAATTAAAATAAAGAGGCAGGCACGTGCAAGGGTGGGGCGCCTGACCCTTTGCCCCTTGATGCCCAAAGTGCCATTTGTCAAAATGATTTTTTTTGTAAGTGTGTGTTAGAAAACTTGTCTGCATGGCCCAAAATTAATATATCATTGAACAAATTAAAAATAATTAAGATTTAGCTTGTTCGGTCACATGATCCATGACCTGCCCTGAGCTGACGTGCCCTGACCTCAGCTAAGCGCCGCGCTGATTGAAGTTGCCGATGCTGCCGACAGACAAGAGAATCAACTGCTCCGGTGAGTAGGTTTAGCAGCGGCAGCGTTTAGTTCGTGCACGGATTATTCTACAAGATGACTGAAGTGAAGGTGAGCAATAGGCATCCTCTGTCTCATGTCGTGTGTGTGCAGAGTCAGACGAGTGAGTTGAAGGAAAAAATCTGCACACCAGACTCTGGTGTGTGTGTGCGTGTGTGCGCGCGTGTGTAGCTTAACTATAATGTTTCATGCAGCGATGCCTCATAAGGAGAGATTACTTAAAGAGAAAAGGAGCTTAATGAGGTCAGAAATAAAAAATAAAGCTATGAAATTAAAATAAAGGTGTCATAACTGATTTATTTTTGTCCTCCAATTTCATTTAAATGGAAATGCAAGGTCCCTAACAACAGTAGGGCTGGCCAGTCACAGGAAGCCATTTTAAGTGCTGCTTATCTTTGCATCTTGTCATGATCATGTAACACTTGCCTAATCGACTGCTATTTCTCACATGCCCTTTTTAACTTCCACACTCAGATTAATACAGCCCACCTTCAACAATATCAGCACAAGCACCCTCCTCACCAACCCCTCAACAGAAGCTGTGCAGTGTACCCCAGGCCATCAGGTAAAACATACACTACTTTTGCTTTACACTGGCGTCTAACAAATATATGAGGTTTTGGACAATGATATGGTACAATGTGGTTCTGTTACATTGGTTATGAATATGGATTGCTACAATTCAGCCTGATATATTGTTAAGTATGTAGTTTCTATATGGCGTTTCAACTTTGTGCTCCATGTGCTCCCTTTTTTAACTTTGAGCACCTGCCCTTCTCAAAGTCTTTGCATGTCCCTGAGGGTTAGGGTAGGGCAGTGGTTCCCAAACTTTTCACAGCCTGTACCCCTTCAGAACACTTGACCTCCAGCCATGTACCCCCAACTTTCATGCACTTATAACACAGAGAAAAATACATGTTTTAGCCTGCTGTACTCCGACCTCCCACATTTGACATGCATAACATACAAATAAGACCTATTAAAGTTAAGTATTTCTCACTAAACAGATTTAGTTACCAGCAATGTCAGTGGGGTACACCAGTCCACTTTTGAAAAAGAAATGTACATTTCTGAAACAATTTCATTAATGAACTTGAAGCTTTAATGAAAAGGCTGTCTGACTGAACTTACTGTATGTTATTTTAAGAATCTTAGATAATTTAGGACAGATTTCCTTCTCCAAGATGCCTCACCCTCTCTTCCAACACTTCAGGCTTTTATCAAAGCTCACAATACAAACAATTATCAGTGTGAACTTGAACTACTGAAACAACTGTTTAGACCTGACAGTTTTTCACGTACCCCTACATCACTTCACGCATTCCTGGGGGGCACCGTACCCCAGTTTCGGAACCACTGGGGTAGGGTAACCCTTACCCTGAAATGCACCAAGCATATGAAATCACTTTTCAGACGGTAGGTGTCTCCAAATGACCATAAAACACACGTCAAGGAGAGAATTAAGCACAGAAACACTAGTGTCAGGAAAAAGATATCAGTTTTTATGAATACATCAAATAATTTTTTCATCAGTAAACAGATATCTCTCAAGCAGCAACATTTTGACATGTTTTACTCTGAAATGCATCAAGCTTATGAAATCTATTTAAAGGATGGCATATGTCTCCAAATGAGTCTTAAACACTTCAAGAAGTGTTTCAGCTTCGGACCTTTGCTGCCTCACACTTAGATGGTTTTCCCCTATACTCTTCAACACCCTTGTTAGACTCAAATTTTAAGCCAAGAACAGACTTGAAGCAGGTGATAAATAGGGTACATAACCTTCTTAATCTTCATTATTCAGCAAATTTAATTTAACTTAAGAGCAAGTGGGAGGGGGGCTTAAATGAGCAGATCTCAGAGGATAATTGGACAAAAATTATACAAAGAATTTACAAATCCTCCATTTGCCAAAGACATATTGTTGTTCAAATTAAAAGAATTAGGGTTAGGGACTTTGGTCAAAGGTCAGACTGGCTAGAATCAGGCCAGACCTGGACCCTACATGTGAAAAGGTGCAGACAAGCCCCTGCAGACATATCGCCATTTGCTTTTAGCCTGTCCAATAATACACACATTTTGGGAATCTATTTTGATACTCTTTCCAAAATATTAGAAGTGCCAGTAGATCCATCCCCTCTCACTGCCTTATTCGGTATTATGCCGCAGGTTGTACATCTAGATAACTGTAAAAGAAACATGCTAGCCTTCTGTACTTTGCTGGCCAGGTGCTGTATACTTTTCAGTTGGAAAAAGCCTCTTCCTCCTAAATATTCTCACTGGATTAAAGAGAACATGCAATACGTCAAGTTTGAGAAGATGAGATATTCTCTTAGTGGCTCTGTTTTCAGATTTTATGAAACCTGGAACCCTTTCTTGATGTTTGTTGAGAAGTTAGGAGTGGAAAGTATAATCCCATCATGTTTTACACTTGTTTGCTGGCTAGTGGTAATGTGAGATGACTGATTAATATGATATATTATCTGTCCAGTGGGTTAATGGGTGGGACTTTTTCTTTAGTCTGTTGTTGTTTTTGTTTTTAATTTTGACAGTTTGTATTTGCATTTCTTCTATACACTTTCTAATTATTTTTTATTTTGTATATTGAAAACTTTCAATAACAAGACCTTGATGAAAAAAGGAGAGAATTAAGCACAGAAACACAATTCAGGACTAAAGATGTTTTATGAATCTGAACATTAATCTGAATCTGAACCTGCTTATTCTATCAAAAATAAGCAGATATCTCTGAAAATGAAACATTTTGACATGGTTTAGTCTAAAATGCAGCTATTTAAAGTACGAGATAAATTCAGAGTAAGGCTTTCAAAAGAAGTATATTTAGCCTTTGGTCTGTGATTGATTTGGAGACAGGAATGATAAATAGCTGCTACACCACCACCACGGCCTGTGTCGCTCAGTATATGAATATTTGAATGACTGGGGGTAGTGGACTCATTTAAACTGACATATTCCTCTTCACGTAGCCATGTTTCAGTAAGACAGAATAAATCAATCTGATTTTCTGTTATAAGGTCGTTTACCAGTAAAGATTTGGACCTCAATGATCTAATTATTTAAGAGACCACATCTGGTTCTCTGATGTTTTAAAGCCACTACATTTGAAGGTTTTATTTTAATGAGATTTTTGTGGTTGACACTTCTTTAATTTATTTTTGTGTTAATATCTAAGTGAGTTTTGGGTCGGGGGACTGACACAGTCTCTATGGAATAATATTCATCACTGTTACAAACGCCACAGCAGTTACCTAACTGATGAACACAGCTTTCATAACAGTAATGGCAGGAAAACCGTCACAGAGCAAGCGCAGAGGAGCGTGGAGGACTGCAGCTCTGCAACATGGTCTCATCTCTGAGAGGTCGTAAGAATGACTCTGCCATGTTTTTTGATAAGAGAGATGCACCAGCCAGAGTAGGATGGATGCCATCTCTTCCTATCAGGCCAGGTTTTCCCCAGAAGGATGACCAATTGTCAATGAAGCCCACATCATTTGCTGGACACCATCTCGATAGCCAGCTGTTGAATGATGACATGCGGCTATACATATCATCACTGGTCAGATTGGGCAAGGGGCCAGAGAAAATTACGGAGTCCGACATTTTCTTTGCAAAAGAGCACACTGATTCAATGTTTAATTTGAAATAAGCGGCTTATTTTGAGCAAGAAAGTCTGTTATATATATATATGAAACTTATGAATTCTTCCTGAAAGTTGTGTTTTTCTGCTTAACTCGGTTCTTGCAGTGTTTTTTGCTCATTTGGGAGGAAAATCTATAATTTACTTCATGTTTCACTGAAAAATGCCAAAATGTGTTGTTTCACTATAAGCTGCTTATTTTAGGCAAGAAAGTCTGTTTTCTTTATGAAACTGATGAATTCTTCCTGAAAGTTTTGTTTTTCTGCTTAACTCGGTTCTTGCAGTGTTTTTTGCTCATCTGGGAGGAAAATCTATAATTTACTTCATGCTATACTGAAATATGCTAAAATGTGTTGTTCCACACTTATCTGCTTATTTTGGGCAATAAAGTCTGTTATATTTATGAGACTGATGATATCTTCCAGAAAGTTGTGTTTTTCTGCTTAACTCTGTTCCTGCAGAGACAGAAAAACACAACTTCCAGAAAGTTGTGTTTTTCTGCTTAACTCTGTTCCTGCAGTGTTTTTTGCTCATTTGGGACCATAATCTCTGTTTGACTGCATGTTATACTGAAACATGCCAAAATGTGTTTTTCCACACTTGTCTGTTGACCGGATTTTGGGCAAAGACACTGTTATATTTATGCAGAGAAGAGAGAGAAGAGAGATGCACCAGCCAGAGTAGGATGGATGCCATCTCTTCCTATCAGGCCAGGTTTTCCCCAGAAGGATGACCAATTGTCAATGAAGCCCACATCATTTGCTGGACACCATCTCGATAGGCAGCGGTTGAATGATGACATGCGGCTATACATATCATCACTGGTCAGATTGGGCAAGGGGCCAGAGAAAATTACGGAGTCCGAAATATTCTTTGCAAAAGAGCACACTGATGCAAAGTTTAATTTGAAATAAGCGGCTTATTTTGAGCAAGAAAGTCTGTTATATATATATGAAACTGATGAATTCTTCCTGAAAGTTTTGTTTTTCTGCTTAACTCGGTTCTTGCAGTGTTTTTTGTTCATTTGGGAGGAAAATCTATAATTTACTTCATGTTACACTGAAACATGCCAAAATGTGTTGTTCCACACTTATCTGCTTATTTTGGGCAAGAAAGTCTGTTATATTTATGAAACTGATGATATCTTCCAGAAAGTTGTGTTTTTCTGCTTAACTCTGTTCCTGCAGTGTTTTTTTGCTCATTTGGGACCATAATCTCTGTTTGACTGCATGTTATACTGAAACATGCCAAAATGTGTTTTTCCACACTTATCTGTTGACCGGATTTTGGGCAAGACAGTCTGTTATATTTATGAAGAGAGGAGAGAGAAGAGAGATGCACCAGCCAGAGTAGGATGGATGCCATCTCTTCCTATCAGGCCAGGTTTTCCCCAGAAGGATGACCAATTGTCAATGAAGCCCACATCATTTGCTGGACACCATCTCGATAGCCAGCGGTTGAATGATGACATGCGGCTATACATATCATCACTGGTCAGATTGGGCAAGGGGCCAGAGAAAATTACGGAGTCCGAAATTTTCTTTGCAAAAGAGCACACTGATTCAAAGTTTAATTTGAAATAAGCGGCTTATTTTGAGCAAGAAAGTCTGTTATATATATGAAACGGATGAATTCTTCCTGAAAGTTGTGTTTTTCTGCTTAACTCTGTTCCTGCAGTGTTTTTTGCTCATTTGGGACCATAATCTCTGTTTACTGCATGTTATAGTGAAACATGCCAAAATGTGTTTTTCCACACTTATCTGCTGACCGGATTTTGGGCAAGACAGTCTGTTATATTTATGAAACTGATGAATTCTTCCTGAAAGTTGTGTTTTTCTGCTTAACTCTGTTCCTGCAGTATTTTTTGCTCATTTGGGAGGAAAATCTATATTTAACTTTATTTTATGAAAGACGCCAAAATGTGTTGTTTCACAATAAGCGGCTTATTTTGAGCAAGAAAGTCTGATATATTTATGACACTGATGAATTCTTCCTGAAAGTGTTGTTTTTCTGCTTAACTCGGTTCCTGCAGTGTTTTTTGCTCATTTGGGAGGAAAATCTATAATTTACTTCATGTTACACTGAAAAATGCCAAAATGTGTGGTTTCACTTATTAGCTGCTTATTTTTGGCAAGAAAGTCTGTTATATGTATGAAACTGATGATTTCTTACTGAAAGTTGTGTTTTTATGCTTAACTCTGTTCCTGAAGTGGTTTTTGCTCAATTGGGACCATAATCGCTGTTTTACTGCATGTTATACTGAAACATGCCAAAATGTGTGGTTTCACTTATAAGCTGCTTATTTTTGGCAAGAAAGTCTGTTATATGTATGACACTTATGAATTCTCTCTGAAAGTTGTGTTTTTCTGCTTAACTCTGTTCCTGAAGTGTTTTTTTGCTCATTTGGGAGGAAAATCTCTAATTTACTTCATGTCATACTCAAACATGCTAAAATGTGTTGTTCCACACTTATCTGCTTATTTTCGGCAAGAAAGTCTGTTATATTTATGAAACTGATTAATTCTTCCTGAAACTTGTGTTTTTCTGCTTAACTTTGTTCCTGCAGTGTTTTTTGCTCTTTAGGGAGGAAAATTTCTTTTTTACTG
Organism: Scarus forsteni; assembly: GCA_036419115.1. Classification (NCBI taxonomy): domain Eukaryota; kingdom Metazoa; phylum Chordata; class Actinopteri; order Labriformes; family Labridae; genus Scarus; species Scarus forsteni. The sequence continues at coordinate 4,612,967 of JAZDUH010000331.1, read as the reverse complement.
CATGTTTTACTGAAACATGCCAAAATGTGTTGTTTCAAAATAAGCGGCTTATTTTGAGCATTGAAGTCTGTTATATGTATGAAACTGATGAATTCTTCCTGATAGTTGTGTTTTTCTGCTTAACTCCTTTCCTGCAGTGTTTTTTGCTCATTTGGGAGCGAAATCGATATTTTACTTCATGTTACACTGAAAAATGCCAAAATGTGTTGTTTCACTATAAGCTGCTTATTGTGAGCAAGAAAGTCTGTTATATTTATGACACTGACGAAATCTTCCTGAAAGTTGTGTTCTTCTGCTTAATTCGGTTCCTGCAATGTTTTTTGCTCATTTCCGAAGGAAATCTATGGCATGTTTCATGTTACACTGAAAAATGCCAAAAAGTTTTGTTTCACTAGAAGCTGCTTATTTTCGGCAAAAAAGTGTGTTTTATTGATAAAAACTGATTAATTCTTCCTGAAAGTTGCGAATTACTGCTGAACTCTGTTCCTGCATTGTTTGTGGCTTATTTAGGAGGAAAATCTATAATTTACTTCATGTTATACTGGAACATGCTAAAATATGTTGTTCCACACTAAGCTGCTTTTTCTTGGCAAGAAAGTCTTTTATATCTGTGAAACTAATGATTCTTCCCGAAAGTTGTGTTTTTCTGCTTAACTCTGTTCCTGAAGTGTTTTTTTGCAATTTCTGGAGGAAAATCTCTAATTTACTTCATGTCATACTCAAACATGCTAAAATGTGTTGTTCCACAGTTATCTGCTTATTTTCGGCAAGAAAGTCTGTTATATTTATGAAAATGATGAATTCTTCCTGAAACTTGTGTTTTTCTGCTTAACTCTCTCCCTGCAGTGTTTTTTGCTCTTTAGGGAGGAAAATTTCTTTTTACTGCATGTTTTACTGAAAGACGCCAAAATGTGTTGTTTCACTATAAGCTGCTTATTTTGGGCAAGAAAGTCTCTTATATTTATGAAACTGATGAACTCTTGCTGATAGTTGTGTTTTTCTGCTTAACTCGGTTCCTGCAGTGTTTTTTGCTCATTTGGGAGCGAAATCTATATCTAAGTGCATGTTATACTGAAAGACGCCAAAATGTGTTGTTTCACTATAAGCTGCTTTTTTTCGGCAAGAAAGTCTATTATATTTATGAAACTGATGAAGTCTTCCTGAAAGTTGTGTTTTTCTGCTTAACTCGGTTCCTGCAGTGTTTTTTGCTCATTTAGGAGGAAAATCTATATTTAAGTGCATGTTATACTGAAACATGCCAAAATGTGTGGTTTCACTCATAAGCTGCTTATTTTTGACAAGAAAGTCTGTTATATCTGTGAAACTCATGAATTCTTCCTGAAAGTTGTGTTTTTCTGCTTAACTCTGTTCCTGCAGTGTTTTTTGCTCATTTGGGAGGAAAATCTATATTTTACTGCATGTTGTACTGAAACATACTAAAATGTGTTGTTCCACACTTATCTGCTTATTTTGAGCAAGAAAGTCTGTTATATTTATGAAACTGATGAATTCTTCTTGAAAGTTGTGCTTTTCTGCTTAACTCCTTTCCTGCAGTGTTTTTTGCTCATTTGGGTGAAAATCTATATTTAAGTGCATATTATACTGATACATTCTAAAATGTGTTTTTTCACTATAAGGTGCTTATTTTGAGCAAGAAAGTCTGTTATATATATATGAAACTGATGAATTCTTCTTGAAAGTTGTGTTTTTCTACTTAACTCCTTTCCTGCATTGTTGCTCATTTGGGAGGAAAATCTATAATTTACTTCATGTTATACTGAAACATGCTAAAATGTGTTATTCCACACTTATCTGCTTATTTTGGGCAAGAAAGTGTGTTATATTTATGAAACTGATGAATTCTTCCTGAAAGTTGTCTTCTTCTGCTTAACTCTGTTCCTGCAGTGTTTTTTGCTCATTTGGGAGGAAAATCTAAAATTTACTTGATGTTATACTGAAAGACGCCAAAGTGTGTTGTTTCACTCGAAGCGGCTTACCTTGAGCAAGAAAGCCTGTTATATTTATGAAACTGATGAATTCTTCCTGAAAGTTGTGTTTTTCTACTTAACTCTCTTCCTGCATTGTTTTTTGCTCATTTGGGAGGAAAATCTATAATTTACTTCATGTTATACTGAAACATGCTAAAATGTGTTATTCCACACTTATCTGCTTATTTTGGGCAAGAAAGTCTGTTATATATATGAAACTGATGAATTCTTCCTGAAAGTTGTTTTTTTCTACTTTAACTCCTTTCCTGCAGTGTTTTTTGCTCATTTCCGAAGGAAATCTATAATTTACTTCATGTTACACTGAAACATGCCAAAATGTGTTGTTACACTTATAAGATGCATATTTTGGCAAGAAAGCCTGTTTTATTTATGAAACTGATGAATTCTTCCTGAAAGTTGTGTTTCTCTACTTAACTCGGTTCCTGCAGTGTTTTTTGCTCTTTTCCGAAGGAAATCTATAATTTACTTCATGTTACACTGAAGCATGCCAAAATGTGTTGTTTCACTATAAGCTGCTTATTTTGAGCAAGAAAGTCTGTTATATTTATGAAACTGATGAATTCTTCTTGAAAGTTGTGCTTTTCTGCTTAACTCCTTTCCTGCAGTGTTTTTGCTCATTTGGGAGGAAAATCTATAATTTACTTCATATTATACTGATACATTCTAAAATGTGTTTTTTCACTATAAGGTGCTTATTTTGAGCAAGAAAGTCTGTTATATATATATGAAACTGATGAATTCTTCTTGAAAGTTGTGGTTTTCTGCTTAACTCGGTTCCTGCACTGTTTTTTGCTCATTTGGGAGGAAAATCTATAATTTACTTCATGTTATACTGAAACATGCTAAAATGTGTTATTCCACACTTATCTGCTTATTTTGGGCAAGAAAGTGTGTTATATTTATGAAACTGATGAATTCTTCCTGAAAGTTGTCTTCTTCTGCTTAACTCTGTTCCTGCAGTGTTTTTTGCTCATTTGGGTGGAAAATCTAAAATTTACTTGATGTTATACTGACAGACGCCAAAGTGTGTTATTTCACTCTAAGCGGCTTATTTTGAGCAAGAAAGTCTGTTATAAATATATATGAAACTGATGAATTCTTCTTGAAAGTTGTGTTTTTCTACTTAACTCCTTTCCTGCATTGTTGCTCATTTGGGAGGAAAATCTATAATTTACTTCATGTTATACTGAAACATGCTAAAATGTGTTATTCCACTCTTATCTGCTTATTTTGGGCAAGAAAGTGTGTTATATTTATGAAACTGATGAATTCTTCCTGAAAGTTGTCTTCTTCTGCTTAACTCTGTTCCTGCAGTGTTTTTTGCTCATTTGGGAGGAAAATCTAAAATTTACTTGATGTTATACTGACAGACGCCAAAGTGTGTTATTTCACTCTAAGCGGCTTATTTTGAGCAAGAAAGTCTGTTATAAATATATATGAAACTGATGAATTCTTCTTGAAAGTTGTGTTTTTCTACTTAACTCCTTTCCTGCATTGTTGCTCATTTGGGAGGAAAATCTATAATTTACTTCATGTTATACTGAAACATGCTAAAATGTGTTATTCCACACTTATCTGCTTATTTTGGGCAAGAAAGTCTGTTATATATATGAAACTGATGAATTCTTCCTGAAAGTTGTTTTTTTCTACTTTAACTCCTTTCCTGCAGTGTTTTTTGCTCATTTAGGAGGAAAATCTATATTTAAGTGCATGTTGTACTGAAAGACGCCAAAATGTGTTGTTTCACTATAAGCTGCTTTTTTTCGGCAAGAAAGTCTATTATATTTATGAAACTGATGAATTCTTCCTGAAAGTTGTGTTTTTCTACTTAACTCGGTTCCTGCAGTGTTTTTTCGCTCATTTCCGAAGGAAATCTATAATTTACTTCATGTTACACTGAAACATGCCAAAATGTGTTGTTACACTTATAAGATGCATATTTTGGCAAGAAAGCCTGTTTTATTTATGAAACTGATGAATTCTTCCTGAAAGTTGTGTTTCTCTACTTAACTCGGTTCCTGCAGTGTTTTTTGCTCATTTCCGAAGGAAATCTATAATTTACTTCATGTTACACTGAAGCATGCCAAAATGTGTTGTTTCACTATAAGCTGCTTATTTTGAGCATGAAAGTCTGTTAAATGTATGAAACTGATGAATTCTTCCTGAAAGTTGTGTTTTTCTGCTTAACTGCTTCCTGCAGTGTTTTTTGCTCATTTAGGAGGAAAATCTATATTTAAGTGCATGTTATACTGAAACATGCCAAAATGTGTGCACCTGCAGCAGCCGATTCCCTTCAAACCAGCTAGCTGCTGTGTAGCAACCTCCCTTTGGTGAACAAAAAAAAAAAAAAACAGCCGAAAAAGTTTACTTTGCAAATCTGGTATTTAAAGCACAAAACACAAAAATATAGAAAAAATATCGAGAAATCCTTCAGGAGCTCAATCTCTTTGCTGTTGCTGCAATCTTAACGAATCTTAACATTAATCTGAATCTGAACATTATTCTATCAAAAATAAGCAGATATCTCTGAAAATGAAACATTTTGACATGGTTTAGTCTAAAATGCAGCAAGCATATATTATCTATTTAAAGGATGGCATATGTCTCAAAAAAAGCCTTAAAAGGTGCAAGAAGAAAGTTAAGCACTGTCAAGCCAAGACATCACTTATTTGAATACATAACATTATTCTATCAAATCTAAGTTAAACTTAATATTTATGAAACTGATGAATTCTTACTGAAAGTTGTGTTTTTCTGCTAAACTCTGTTCCTGCAGTGTTTCCTGCTCATTTGGGGACAAGTGCTGTCCTGGAAAGGAAAATCTACGTTTTACTGCATGTTCTACCATGCCAAAATGTATTGTTTGACACTACTCTGCTTATTTTTGGCAAGAAAGTCTGTTATATTTATGTAACTAATGAATTCTTACTGAAAGTTGTGTTTTTCTGCTTAACTCTGTTCCTGCAGTGTTTCCTGCTCATTTGGGAGGAAAATCTCTTTTTCACTGCAAGTTTTACTGAAACATGCCAAAATGTGTTGTTTCACACTAACCTGCTTATTTTTGTCAAGAAAGTCTCTTATATTTATGAAACTGATATATTTGTATTTCTGCCTTACTCTGTTCAGTGTTTTTTGCTCATTTGGAGACTTATCCCATCCTTTAAATAGATTTTATATGCTTGGTGCAATTTAGGGTAAAACAAATACAATCAGGTTCAAACAAAAAAAAGACTTTTTTGCCAAAAATTATCATATTCGTGTGAAACAAGACATTGTGTCAGGTATGACATGCGATAAAATAAAGATTTCCCTCCCAAATGAGTGAAAAACACTGCAGGAACAAAGTTAAGCAGAAAAACAAAACGTTCAGTAAGAATTCATCAGTTTCATAAATATAACAGACTTTCTTGCCAAAAATAAGCAGAGTGTCTCACATGTGCCCAATAGAGTGGTCACTGTGGCAGCAGTTGTTTGTGTATTTAAGTTTTTTTTTTTGTTGTCAGATGTACTTGCATGTTTATTTCTGTTTCCCATCACCAGAAGGAAATCTTTGTATAAATCAGATAGAGGAGGGTCATCTTACACAGGTGCCCAATTCCCCATTACAAGTGACACGAATGGTAGTTAGGACCCAGAAGCAAGCAGTAGGATGTGAACAACAAAGAGTCTTTATTTGACAGTGGTTCTAAGCAGGGTTTGAACCCACACACTTGGGAACGACAGGTGAGTGTTCTCTCAGGTGACGAGACGTGCGGACCAAGGCTCACAAAGTGTTTTACAGGAAAGAATTTGTGGCTTGAGCGGGGATCGAACCCGCAACAACAGGCTCTGTAGACGGGCGCTCTCTCGACTGAGCCACACAGGAGATGTACAGGCAGTGACTCACACAATCTTTTCATGAGGAAGCTGCGGCTTGAGCGGTGGTCGAACCCGCAACAGCAGGCTCTGAAGACGAGTGCCTTCTCAACTGCGCCACACAGAGATGTTCCAAAACAGAGGTCCACACAGTTAACACAAGAAAGGCTGTGGCTTGAGCGGGGATCGAACCCGCGACAGCAGGCTCCGTACATGGGCGCTGTATCGACTGAGCCACACAGGGGATGTACAGGCAGAAGCTCACACGGTCTTTAAAGGAGAAGGCGGTGGAGGCTTGACTCACTCACAGATGAGCAGAGGCGTTCAGGAACACTCAGAAAAGTGATTCAGGCCAACTCACGTAGTCGAGGACAGGCAGGAGTTCAGTAACCAGGAAGACCAGCACAGAGTGGAACTGACAGGACTCAGCGTTGAGGACAGGCAGGGATCAGTTACCAGGCGGATAGCACAGCGTAGGACAGGCAGGGCTTGGCGTCAGGAGACAGGAACAGGATCGATAGCCGTGGATTCAGACAGACGGGTGAATGCAGGACAGAAGCTAGTCAATACCTCGAAGTCAAGCTGAGGGTCAGGCGTATAAGGCAGAGTCTGGGACGAAACTTGGCTGCAACGGGTGATCAATCCGGGAAACAAGTCTGGAGTGCTCAGCATGAGTGCGAAGACAGTCTGACAAGGACTGAGAGTGGAGCTGGGGCTTTTGTAGCTGGCTTGATTGCAGCAGACGAGGTGCAGCTGAGAGCAGGAACACAGGTGAGTTGAGTTCGGGCTGATTAGACTGCAGCAGGGAGTGACAGGCTGTGGATGAGGCTGAGGCTGAAGCTGAGATTGTGACAGAACCCCCCCTCAAGGGACGGCTCCCGACGTCCAACAACATCAAGAGGGGTGGGGCGGGTGGGAAGAGTACCTCAGTACTCTTCCGAGGCGGAGTCATCTCGGATGTCAGGTGGATCGGGGACCTCCTCCTCCTCCTCTTCAGAGTCCTCAGCGGTCGGAGAGCCTACAGAGCTGACGAGCGAGGGTTGCTGAGCCGGGTGTCCCTGCCTTCTTAGGGACGGCTGCTCCGGGTGGGCCTCGTGGAATCACCTGACCAGGTCTTTATCAAGGATGTCCCGGGAAGGCACCCATAACCTTCCTTCAGGATCATACCCTTCCCAATCCACGAGGTACTGTAGGCCTCTTCCTCGCCGACGGGAACGGAGCAGACGGCGGATGGTGAAGGCAGGACCCCTGTCGATGATACGTGGAGGAGCCACAGCTGGAGACAGGGGACTCTCATGGACCGGTTTGATCTTGGAGACATGGAAGGTGGGATGGACCCTCATGGACCGGGGAGGAGTCAACCTCACCGCCGTCGGATTGATGATCTTCTGAATGAGGAAAGGACCAACAAACTTAGGTGCAAGCTTCCTGCTCTCAACTCTAACAGGTAGGTCTTTGGTAGATAACCAAACTTTTTGACCTACCTGATAGGTTGGAGAAGGAGTCCGACGGCGGTTGGCTGAAGAGGAGTATCGGTGGACGGCCCTCTGGAGTGCAGCTCTGGCTCGGGCCCAGGTTCTACAGCAGCGTCGGGCGAAGGCAAGGGCAGAAGAACAGGAGACATCATTGTCCAGAGCTGGGAACAACGGGGGCTGGTAGCCGTAAACACACTGGAACGGGGACAAGCCAGTTGAAGATGAGACCAGGGAGTTGTGGGCGTACTCCACCCATAGGAGCTGCTGGGACCATGTAGATGAGTTCTGGGACACGGTGCACTGAAGAGCCGTCTCCGTTCAGATTGTCCGTTGGATTGTGGATGGAAGCCAGAGGATAAGCTGGCGGTGGCTCCCAGGAGATGGCAGAACTCTTTCCAGAAGACGGACGAGAACTGGGGCCCACGATCAGACACCACGTCCACCGGAAGACCATGGAGGCGAAAGACGTGATGAAGGACCAGTTGTGCAGTTTCTTTGGCAGACGGGAGCTTCTGCAGGGGAATGAAGTGTGCCATCTTTGAGAACCGATCTACCACGGTGAGGATGGTGGTGTGACCATCGGAGGGAGGTAGACCAGTGACGAAGCCCATGGAGACGTGGGACCATGGACGATGTGGAATGGGAAGCGGTTGGAGGAGACCGGCAGGTGCCTGGTGAGAGGACTTGTGTTGGCTGCAAACCTGACAGGCCTTAACGAAGTCCCGAGTGTCCTCCTCCAGTGTGGGCCACCAGAACCTCTGCCGAAGAACCTCCTGGATGCGAAGGGATCCAGGGTGACAGGTCAGATTCGAAGTGTGGGCCCACTGCAGAACTTCTGACCGAAGGGCCTCAGGAACGAAGAGACAGTGAGGAGGGCAAGAACTAGGACCAGCCTTGACTCTCTCCTCGATGTCCCAGGTGAGGGTGGCGACGACACAAGGAGGAGCCAGAATGATAGCAGGTTTCTCTGGGCTGTCATCATCTCTGAGGTACTGGCGGGAAAGGGCATCTGGTTTGGTGTTGCGGGAGCCAGGTCGATAGGACAGGGTGAAGTTGAACCTCGAGAAGAACAGGGACCACCGGGCGTGACGGGCATTCAGTCTCTTAGCAGTTTTGATGTATTCTAAATTCTTATGATCAGTCCACACAACAAACGGGTCTTTGGTTCCCTCGAGCCAGTGTCTCCACCCCTCCAAGGCTAACTTCACGGCCAGGAGCTCACGGTTGCCGATGTCGTAGTTTCTCTCTGCCGGGGTCAGTCGACGAGAGAAGAAAGCGCAGAGATGGAGCTTGTGATCTGACGGGGAACGTTGGGACAGAACACCCCCGACTCCCACATCAAAGGTGTCTACCTCTACCAGGAACTGAAGATCAGGATCAGGCATTTGGAGGATTGGAGCAGTGGTGAACCTCTCTTTCAGGGCACGGAAGGCAGTGTCTGCATCAGGAGACCAAAGGTAGGTTTTCTTGCTGCTGGTGAGGGCAGTGAGAGGAGCAGCGACAGTGCTGTAGTTTCTGATGAACCGGCGATAGAAGTTGGCAAAACCCAGGAATCTTTGAAGCTGCTTGCGGGATTCAGGGACAGGCCAGGAGGTTACGGCAGAGACCTTAGTCGGGTCCATTTGTATGTGACCTTGGGAAATGATGAAGTCCAGGAAGGAGACTGTGGGGACGTGGAACTCACATTTGTCCGCTTTAACAAAAAGTGAGTTTTCTAGGAGTCTCTGCAGCACTGACTGGACTTGTTGCACATGGTCGCTGAGATTCCTTGAGAAGATGAGGATGTCGTCGAGGTAGACAAAGACGTATTTATTCAGCATGTCCCTGAGTACGTCATTCACCAAAGCCTGAAACACCGCTGGGGCATTGATTAATCCGAAGGGCATCACCTAGTACTCGTAATGGCCTATGGGGATGTTGAAGGCTGTCTTCCACTCGTCCCCCTCCCTGATGCGGACGAGATGGTAGGCATTCCTGAGGTCGAGCTTGGTGAATATGGTGGCCCCCTGAAGCAACTTGAATGCAGAGGAGATGACAGGCAGGGGATAACGGTTCTTAACCAGGTTATCAGGTGACAGGTGCAGGAACTGGAGCTGGTGGTGACTCTTGAAGCCTTGAAGCCAGTTCGGGTGAGAGTATCCACAGCACACTGAAGGTGGCTGGCTGATGGAGCAATTAGTCCCTCGTGATGAGCCAGCACCCCTTCAACACTTTCTAGTCTGTCCATTGCTGATGGTGAACTGCTCGCTGGGTCCATCTTCTGGTCAGACTGTACTGACACGAATGGTAGTTAGGACCCAGACGCAAGCAGTAGGATGTGAACAACAAACAGTCTTTATTTGACAGTGGTTCTAAGCACAGTTCAAAGCAGTGTTTGAACCCGCACACTTGGGAACGACAGGTGAGTGTTTTCTCAGGTGAGCCACGGAGGAGACGTGCGGACCAAGGCTCACAAAGTGTTTTACAGGAAAGAAGTTCTGGCTTGAGCGGGGATCGAACCCGCAACAACAGGCTACTACTACTCAAACATGCTAAAATGTGTTGTTTCACTATATATAGGCTGCTTATTTTGGGCAAGCAAGTCTGTTATATTTATGAAACTGATGAATTCTTCCTGAAAGTTGTGTTTTACTGCTTAACTCGGTTCCTGCAGTGTTTTTTGCTCATTTGGGAGGTTAATCTCTGTTTTACTGCATGTTATACCGAAACATGCCAAAATGTGTTGTTCCACACTTTTCTGCTTACCGTAAAATACCAAATAAACGCCCGGTCCCAAATAAACGCCCAGTGCAGCAGTACATTTTGACAAATAGACGCCGTTCCAAATAAACGCCTGGTGTAATTTATTCGGCACAGCGTACAAACTACAGTCAAAGGTTACAGAACACACATGCAAATGCTGAACTCACAACTGACAGCTGACACTTGAAAAGAAACATGATCAGACTGAACCTTTAAAGTTATTTGTCTCTCTGGTACGGTGTACATTTTAGGACATCCTCAGTCTCAGGAAAACCTCTGTCATTTCTCAGACAAAACGGCATCAGACAAATGACATCAGACCAAACAGCATCAGACCAAACGGACTCAGACCAAACGGCATCAGACCAAACGGCATCAGACCAAACGGACTCAGACCAAACGGACTCAGGCTTCAAAATAAGTCATCAGACAAAACGGCGTCAATTTAAACGGCCTCAGAAAGAAAGCCATCTGACAAAATACTGGAAAAACGGACTCAAATAAATATACTTTATACCACATATAAGTATGATTAGAGTGCTAACGTTGACACTGTAGCACACTGCTAAGTTTCCCATGATGCATTTCAAACCTCAGACGACAAAAAATCAGAAGAACACCAGGCTATCAAATATCTCTGTTGATTTGCCACATATGAAAGTTCAAAGAGCATTTTAGGTGAGAAAGTCACCACGTAGAATATCAAAATGTAGTTACTTGAGCCAGAAAACGCACAGATACAAATTTCATTTCGACATTTCGGACATTCCGTTATGCGCGACATTATGCTATTGAAGACAATTCCGGTCGGCTCCAAAACAAAAGCCCAATTTACAAAAGTGTTAAAGAACTGAAAGGAGACAATCACAACAAAGCTTTTATTTTGAAAACTGAAAGTTTGCTAGTGGCCGACTTTTAGGTGAATGCTGTTTAAGAGAATTAAACATTTTTGACATTATTATTATCATGATATTGCTACGACCTGATACTTTTTTTTTTCATTTGAGAAAGTTTTTCCAGTATTTTGTCTGACGGTTGTCTTTCTGAGGCCGTTTTATCTGACGTCGTTTTGGTTGAGGCAGTTTAAATTGACGCCGTTTTGTCTGATGACTTTTATTTTGAAGCCTGAGGCCATATAATCTGAGAGGTTTTTCTGATGCCGTTTGGTCTGATGCCGTTTGGTCTGAGGGAGGAAGTTCTGATGCCGTTTGGTCTGTTGCCGTTTGGTCTGAGAAATGACAGAGGTTTTCCTGAGACTGAGGATGTCCTAAAATGTACACCGTACTCTGGACGCCCTGTCGGCTCGCTTCTCCTCCCCTTGTACGTCAACAAATGCAGGTTGGTGTGAGGCACTCTGTTTCACAACAGTGCAGCTACACTCTACGTCCACAGAGGGCACTAGAGAGCCGAAAGCCTGAATCTCACAAAGTAGGGCTTTGAAAATTCAACGAAGAAGACATTGCCACTGCCACTGTTTGCTTGTTGCCCTTAACTGACGTCAGGAGGCCGGTCGCGTCAGTTAGCGGTACGTTGCTGATATCTCCATGTCCCTGGTGCAGGGGAAAAAAAAGAATTAAGACCTCAACTTAACTACCAGACGTTCATGACCAGTATGACCAGACGAGAGTGTAACAACAGCACTGTAATCTTGCCTTGAAAATGTACAGGAGATATTCATACTGGTGTAAATAAATAATTTGATTATATTTACCATATTTTTCATTTTTTGCTAAGTAACATTTTTGAGCAAAAGGAATTAAACGCCTGTCCCCAAATAAACGGCTGGTCTGCTCAGTGATAGAAGCAAATAAACGCCCGGCTACTATTTGGTATTTTACGGTATTTTGGGCAAGAAAGTCTGTTATATTTATGAAACTGATGAATTCTTCCTGAAAGTTGTGTTTTTCTGCTTAACTCAGTTTCTGCAGTGTTTTTAGCTCATTTGGGAGGAAAATCTGTAATTTACTTCATGTTGCACTGAAACATGCCAAAATGTGTTGTTTCACTATAAGCTGCTTATTTTGGCTTGAAAGTCTGTTATATCTGTTAAACTCATAAATTCTTCCTGAAAGTTGTGTTTTTCTGCTTAACTCGGTTCCTGCAGTGTATTTTGCTCATTTGGGAGGAAAATCTATAATTTACTTCATGTTGCACTGAAACATGCCAAAATGTGTTGTTTCACTATAAGCTGCTTATTTTGGGCAAGAAAGTCTGTTATATTTATGAAACTGATGAATTCTTCCGGAAAGTTGCTTTTTTCTGCTTAAATCTGTTCCTGCAGTGTTTATTGCTCATTTGCTCTATTTGTTGTTTTTAAATGTGTTGCAAAAAGTCTGTTTAATTTATGAAACTGATTATTTCTTCCTGAAAATTGTGTTTTCCTGCTTAACTATGTTCCTGTTTTTGCTCATTTGGGAGGAAAATCGTTATTTTCCTGCATGTTACTGAAACATGCTAAAATGTGTTGTTCCACACGTATCTGCTTATTTTGGGCAAGAAAGTCTGTTATATTTATGAAACTGATTATTTCTCCCTGAAAATTGTGTTTTTCTGCTTAACTCTGTTCCTGCAGTGTGTCTTGCTCATTTGGGAGGAAAATCTATATTTAAGTGCATGTTATACTGAAAGACGAAAAAATGTGTTGTTCCACACTACTCTGCTTATTTTGGGCAAGAAAGTCTTATATATGAAACTGATTATTTCTCCCTGAAAATTGTGTTTTTCTGCTTAACTCTGTTCCTGCAGTGTTTTTGCTCAGTTGGGAGGGAAATCTATAATTTACTTCATGTTATACTGAGGACATAAAAAGTGTTGTTCCACACTACTCTGCTTATTTTTGGAAAGAAAGTCTGTTTAATTTATGAAACTGATGATTTCTTCCTGAAAATTGTGTTTTCCTGCTTAACTCTGTTCCCGTTTTTGCTCATTTGGGACCATAATCGCTGTTTTACTGCATGTTATACTGAAACATGCCAAAATGTGTTGTTTCAAAATAAGCGGCTTATTTTGAGCATTGAAGTCTGTTATATGTATGAAACTGATGAATTCTTCCTGATAGTTGTGTTTTTCTGCTTAACTCCTTTCCTGCAGTGTTTTTTGCTCATTTCCGAAGGAAATCTATGGCATGTTTCATGTTACACTGAAAAATGCCAAAAAGTTTTGTTTCACTAAAAGCTGCTTATTTTCGGCAAAAAAAGTGTGTTTTATTGATAAAAACTGATGAATTCTTCCTGAAAGTTGCGAATTACTGCTTAACTCTGTTCCTGCATTGGTTGTTGCTCATTTAGGAGGAAAATCTATAATTTACTTCATGTTATACTGGAACATGCTAAAATATGTTGTTCCACACTAAGCTGCTTTTTCTTGGCAAGAAAGTCTTTTATATCTGTGAAACTAATGATTCTTCCCGAAAGTTGTGTTTTTCTGCTTAACTCTGTTCCTGAAGTGTTTTTTTGCTATTACGGCAGGAAAATCTCTAATTTACTTCATGTCATACTCAAACATGCTAAAATGTGTTGTTCCACAGTTATCTGCTTATTTTCGGCAAGAAAGTCTGTTATATTTATGGAAATGATGAATTCTTCCTGAAACTTGTGTTTTTCTGCTTAACTCTCTCCCTGCAGTGTTTTTTGCTCTTTAGGAAGGAAAATTTCTTTTTACTGCATGTTTTACTGAAAGACGCCAAAATGTGTTGTTCTACACTTATCTGCTTATTTTGGGCAAGAAAGTCTGTTATATCTGTGAAACTCATGAATTCTTCCTGAAAGTTGTGTTTTTCTGCTTAACTCGGTTCCTGCAGTGTTTTTTGCTCATTTGGGAGGAAAATCTATATTTTACTGCATGTTATACTGAAAGACGCCAAAATGTGTTGTTTCACTCTAAGCTGCTTATTTTTGGCAAGAAAGTTTGTTATATTTATGAAACTGATGAATTCTTACTGAAAGTTTTGTTTTTATGCTTAACTCTGTTCCTGCAGTGTTTTTTGCTCTTTAGAGAAGAAAATCTATATTTAAGTGCATGTCACACTGAAAGATGCCAAAATGTGTGGTTTCACAATACTCTGCTTATTTTTTTTTTTTTTAAAGCTTCTTTTTATTTGAGGTTCTGGTATTCAACATTGCCATTCAGTTCACAAAGCTAGAACCCTGTTTTCTTTTTTAACAAACAATCTTTACAGAACAGGAACAAATGGCAGCAGGACACCTTTAAACCAGACATAATACAAAATAAGGAATAAAATAAAATAAATTAAAATAAAATAAAATAATAATAATAATGATAATAATAAAGACGACAAGGACAAAAAAGCAACAAGACCTGGTCAAGACAGAACACAGATATCACCAGTTGGTATGGGATGTCCAGCATTCTCCTGGTTGCCATTATGTTCATCATGCTAATCATGTAGAGAAAAAGTCCGTCCATCAGGGTCCACTTTCTCCAAGACTGGTTGCCACATTTTGACAAATCCCTGAACATTGTCATGGAGAGTGTAGGTCAGTTTTTCCAAGGGAAGAACTCTCAGTAATTTCCTTATACCAGTCATCCAGTGTAAGGATGTCCTTAGAGATCCAGAAGTTAAGAATGGTCTTTCTTGCTAAGTACAGATGGATTCCAACCAGTTTAGCATTTTGAGTGTTCCTCAAACCAGCTGGTTTAGCTGCTAGGATGCATTGCAAGGCTGACAGGTCCAACTTATATCCAAAGTAATCACCTCCTCTTTCACCTCTGCCCAGAACTTTTGTATCTTTGCACATTTCCAAAACAGATGTGCAAATGTTCCTGCTTCTGTATCACATTTATGACAGTTAGAAGGGCCCAGGCGCAACCTTCCTCTCAATTGTGGTGTAAAATGAAGTTTATGTAGTATTTTAAATTGTCTCTCTCTATCATTGTTACAACTCAGGATTTTAAGTGTATTTTCTATAATTGCTGTCCAGATATCCTCATCTATCTGGCATCCTAAATCACTCTGCCATTGCCTACGAATATGATCAGTAGAACAGTTAGAGTTTAGGCCTAGGGTCTCATAAACTCGGGAGATGAATCTCTTTGGCATAGGTTGTTTAAGTATGTTCTCCAAAAACGACACATTACGGGCCTGAATGTTTTTTGGTATATAATGTCTTACTTGCAGATATCGATAAAAATGAGACTGATGTAAAGAATATTTATTTTTCAGGCCTTCAAATGACTCCATTGTTCCACCTTCATAAAGTTTAACAAGCTGATCGAGACCCTTTTCCTGCCAGAGCTTAAATTTTGAGTCCTGACATGAAGGGGGGAAATCTGGGCTCTTTCATATAGGGACCAAGAGTGAGAAATGATCTTTAAGTTTAAAGAAAACCATAATCTTATACCAGGTGTTTAATGTGTTCCTTACAATAAAGTTATTTTGTACCTCCAGCCTTGCCTTCTTATATTTTATAAAAGGACAGTTCTTCAAAGCCACAATTTCTAGACTCTATATCAATCCAAGTGTTTGTAATGTCTGGATTCACCCATTCATATATGTACCTAATTTGTGCCGCCCAGTGGTATAACTGCAAACAAGGGACCCCCAGTCCACCCTGTTCTTTGCTTCTCTGTAGTTTACCTATTTTTACACTAACCTATTTTCCTTGCCAAATAAACTGGGTAAAAATAGCCAGGAATACCCAGCCAGGATACAGGTAGGGTTCCCCATCTGTGTAGGTCATCTTTAATATGTGTTATGATTGGCTTAATATTAAGCTTGACCAGTTTTTTCAGAGACGGACAAACTCTTATTCCCAGATATGTTATCTCCTTGTGGGACCACTGAAAGGGGAAGCCACTGGGCGGGGTGCAGCCTGTCATGGCACCAATAGGCATGGCTTCTGTCTTCGACAAGTTAACTTTAAAGCCTGAAATATGTCCAAACTGATGTAAGCATTCAAGTAAACACGGTATGGTGGTATCTATGTCAACTAAATATAGCAGGACGTCGTCCGCATACAGAGAAATTTTGTGTATTGTGCCTTTAACATCAAAGCCTTTGATCAATCAACTTGATCTAATTAGCTCTGCTAGAGGCTCAATGGCGAGCGCAAATAGAAGGGGACTCAATGGGCTCTAATGCGAATGGTTCAGAGCAGTAAGAGTTGGTTATTACTGATGCTTTAGGGGAACAATATAACAACTTTACCCAATCAATAAATCCTGTACCTATTTCAAATTTCCCCATTGTATAAAACAAGAAGGGCCATTCAACCCTGTCAAATGCCTTTAATGAGTCCAAAGATACTACTAGGCCCTGAATTTCGTTGTCTCTGGCCAGTTGTATTATATTCAGAAGCCTCCTGATGTTGTTTGAGGAATTCCTTCCTTTAATAAAACCTGTTTGATCAGGCTTCACCAAAGTTGGTATTAGTGGTTCAAGCCTCAAAGTTAAGATCTTGGCTAAAATCTTTGCATCTACATTAAAAAGTGACAGTGACACAGGCCTATAAGAAGCTGGGTCCTCAGGATCCTTGTTTTTTTTTCAAGATCAGACTAATACTGGCTAATGACATGGTTTCAGGTAGATGACGGGCTGTATCAAAGCTATAGTTGTATGTTCTGGCCAGATGCTGAGCGAGCTTGTCCTTAAAAGCCTTGAACCATTCCACCGGCATCCCATCGGGGCCTGGGGATTTGCCACCGCGCATCAGGGCAATTGCCTCGACAATTTCCTTATCATGAATAGGATTGTCCAGTAATTTCTGCTGCTCTACAGTCCAGTGTTGGTAATTTAATTTTTGCAATGAATTTGTCAAGAGCTTCTTTAGTGTTATTGTTGTTAGATTTGTATAATGACTTGTAAAATGAGACAAACACAGAATAATGTTTTTCCTATCAAAGTGTTTCTTCCCTCCCGGGTCCCTAATCCCTGCTATTGTGTTGTAATTTTGTTTTTGATTGAGTAAAGGTGCCAGATATTTACGAGGTTTGTTTCCATATTCGTTAAGTCGCTGTCTTTGATAAAATAATGATTTGGAGGCCTTCTCATTCATGATTGTATTTAGTGCTGCTTTAATGGTTTACATCCTGATAAGATTTGTCCTGGTTGGGTTAGATTTGTGAGCTGTTTCTGCTATTTTCAAGTCTGCTTCCAGTTTCCTTTGCTTTGACAGCAATGATTTATATCGGTGTGACATATATGAAATGGTGAATCCTCTGATATAGGCCTTTGCAGATTCCCAAAGAAATTCAGGATTTCTTTCATTGTTATCGTTTATGTCAAAAAACATTTTTATCTCTGTCTCCATCCGTCTCTTAAATTCTTTGTCATTTAGTAAATATGATGGAAATCGCCACCTTTGCCGGCCTAAGATGGTTTCACTAACAGTCAGCTCTAAATAGACTGGAGCATGATCACTGATATGGATGGACCCTATATTACAAGCTGTCCTATGATTTGTGGTGGTATGAAGAAATAATCAATACGGGAGTATGAATTGTGTGGGTTAGAGTAAAACGTGAAATCTCTGACTGACGAATTTACAGTTCTCCATATATCTGTCAAATTAATATCATCGAGCATTTTAGCCAGAGGAGCGCCTGTGCTTGTTTGTCTATAGATATTCGTTACAGATCTGTCTAATTTATTGTCTAGGCAGCAATTAAAATCACTACCTAACACAGTGAGAGGACAGTGATATTCCTCCAGAACCGATGCTATATGAGTCCAAAATGAAGGTGGCAGTGGATTAGGGGCGTATATATTCATCAAAGTAATATGTGTCCCGTATATTGTACCATGAACAAGGACGTATCTGCCCTCTGGATCTGTTGTACAGACGTTGAGAACAAATGGTATGGTTTTATGAATTAGGATAGCAACTCCTCTGCTATTGGAGGTAAATGATGAAAAATAGGCCTGACCTACCCAGTCCCGTTTGAGTTTCATGTGTTCTTTCTCTACTAAATATGTTTCTTGCAAAAAGGCTATTTGTACTTTGTCCTTTATTAGAAAACCTAATCTTTTCTTACGTTTTATCGGATGATGAATGCCGTTTACATTAAATGTACAGAGTTTAATACTATTAAGCCCCGACATTTACCACATTTCACTGGTATCACAGAAAGATACTGTCCTTGTAATGGGGAATTGGGCACCTGTGTCATATGACCCTCCTCTATCTGATTTGTACAAAGATTTCCTTCTGGTGATGGAAAACAGAAATAAACATGCAAGTACGTCTGACAACAAAAAAAAAACTTAAATACACAAACAACTGCTGCCACAGTGACCACTCTGTTGGGCACATGTGAGACACTCTGCTTATTTTTGGCAAGAAAGTCTGTTATATTTATGAAACTGATGAATTCTTACTGAACGTTTTGTTTTTCTGCTTAACTTTGTTCCTGCAGTGTTTTTCGCTCATTTGGGAGGAAAATCTTTATTTTATCGCATGTCATACCTGACACAATGTCTTGTTTCACACGAATATGATCATTTTTGGCAAAAAAGTCTTTTTTTTGTTTGAACCTGATGTATTTGTTTTACCCTAAATTGCACCAAGCATATAAAATCTATTTAAAGGATGGGATAAGTCTCCAAATGAGCAAAAAACACTGAACAGAGTAAGGCAGAAATACAAATACATCAGTTTCATAAATATAAGAGACTTTCTTGCCAAAAATAAGCAGATTAAGTGTGAAACAACACATTTTGGAATGTTTCAGTAAAACATGCAGTAAAATAGAGATTATCCTCCCAAATGAGTAAAAAACACTGCAGGAACAGAGTTAAGCAGAAAAACACAACTTTCAGTAAGAATTCATTAGTTGCATAAATATAACAGACTTTCTTGCCAAAAATAAGCAGAGTAGTGTCAAACAATACATTTTGGCATGGTAGAACATGCAGTAAAATGTAGATTTTCCTTTCCAGGACAGCACTTGTCCCCTAATGAGCAGGAAACACTGCAGGAACAGAGTTTAGCAGAAAAATACAACTTTCAGTAAGAATTCATCAGTTTCATAAATATTAAGTTTAACTTAGATTTGATAGAATAATGTTATGTATTCAAATAAGTGATGTCTTGGCTTGACAGTGCTTAACTTTCTTCTTGCACCTTTTCAGGCTCTTTTTGAGACATATGCCATCCTTTAAATTTATGCTTGCTGCATTTTAAACTAAGCCATGTCAAAATGTTTCATTTTCAGAGATTTTTTTTTGATAGAATAATGTTCAGATTCAGATTAATGTTAAGATTCATAAAACATCTTTAGTCCTGAATCGTGTTTCTGTGCTTAATTCTCTCCTTTTTTCATCAAGGTCTCGTTTAGGGATGTAACGATATTAAAATTTTGTATCACGGTTATTGTGACCAAAATTATCACGGTTATCATTATTATCACTGTATTTTTGCAGTGTGCTCAAAATGTTTAAAATGTACTTTCACACAAAATTGAAATCATTAACCCCTTTAATATTATAAGTTTAATAGTTCTTTTTTGTCTTTTTGTCATGTGTTTTGAAATGCCATTTGAGTACATTTTTTACCCTTCTTTCATGAGAAATAAATGTAAACAATTCTAGCAAGTATTTGTCATTATTAATAATCACTTAAACCAGTGTCTCGTTCTAAAAATCATGACCTGGTTGCTCAGATTTAAGCTTTAAACAGGATTCTCTTTATAAACAACTGAAAATTAACATTTAACCTATTTTACATGCACTCACACATTTTAGTTTGCCTGCAGCATTAGTGTCCATGTTACAGCTCGTCATATTAGACCATGTCATGGCCTTTGTTTTTTTTTTGTTTTGTTTTTTTACTGACGATAGTCCCTTTTAGCCCCCTTCATGACTCTCCTCTGGTCTCCTCCTCCTCTCCCTGGCAGATCCCCTCGATATTCTTTTCCAGAGAACGATTGACTAAATCCATAAAGCACAAACTTTGACGGAAAAAGACGATCAATTTCTACGGTGAAAACACGCAAAAGACGGCAAGAATACACTCCAAAATGATACTAATGCTGTTATTTACAACATCTAGACATTATTTAGACAGAGAATACTGACAAACCTCCTGTAATTCACTCGGGTATGGTTCATTGAATCTTTTCTCTTGCTCTCTCTCTCTCGCTCGACCTCCACGGCTCCGTCAGTTCTTTTACTCGAGGAGTTACAGCCGTTTTAACCGTGCACGTCTTTTTCTTTCGCCGCAGCTTCATGTTTAGACAGGGTGACTGTCTTCTATCAGTTTCCCCTTGGCATCCTTGTAAAATCCAAAATTCCGTTTCCAAAGGGAAATCTCCGCTGTCTATAACCATGGATGCTGAGGCCAAACAATGCAAACTGCCGCATGCGCGCTTCCCATGAGGCCGTTTCATCCAGGAAGAGCCTCATAGTTCAGGCATTTCTAGGCAAAGAGCAGCATCACCGTGCGTTTTTGACTCATTGTGGTTATCAAACACGGTAAAACGGTAATTTTTATAGGACGTGGTAATGATTACCGTGGGAAATTTGACCGCGGTTTACCATTTTACCGGTAACCGTTACATCCCTAATTGTAAAGTATGTAGTTTCTATATGGCGTTTCAACTTTGTGCTCCACGTGCTCCCTTTTTTACTTTGAGCACCTGCCCCTCTCAAAGTCTTTGCATGTCCCTGAGGGTTAGGGTAGGGCAGTGGTTCCCAAACTTTTCACAGCCTGTACCCCTTCAGACACTTGACCTCCAGCCATGTACCCCCAACTTTCATGCACTTATAACACAGAGAAAAATACATGTTTTAGCCTGCTGTACTCTGACCTCCCACATTTGACATGCATAACATACAAATAAAACCTATTAAAGTTAAGTATTTCTCACTAAACAGATTTAGTTACCAGCAATGTCAGTGGGCAATACCAGTCCACTTTTGAAAAAGAAACGTACATTTCTGAAACAGTTTCATTAATGAACTTGAAGCTTTAATGAAAAGGCTGTCTGACTGAACTTACTGTATGTTATTTTAAGAATCTTAGATAATTTAGGACAGATTTCCTTCTCCAAGATGCCTCACCCTCTCTTCCAACACTTCAGGCTTTTATCAAAGCTCACAATACAAACAATTATCAGTTTGAACTTGAACTACTGAAACAACTGTTTAGACCTGACAGTTTTTCACGTACCCCCTACATCACTTCACGTACCCCAGTTTCAGAACCACTGGGGTAGGGTAACCCCTTACCCTGAAATGCACCAAGCATATGAAATCACTTTTCAGACAGTAGGTGTCTCCAAATGACCGTAAAACACACGTCAAGGAGAGAATTAAGCACAGAAACACTAGTGTCAGGAAAAAGATATCAGTTTTTATGAATACATCAAATAATTTTTTCATCAGTAAACAGATATCTCTCAAGCAGCAACATTTTGACATGTTTTACTCTGAAATGCATCAAGCTTATGAAATCTATTTAAAGGATGGCATATGTCTCCAAATGAGTCTTAAACACTTCAAGAAGTGTTTCAGCTTCGGACCTTTGCTACCTCACACTTAGATGGTTTTCCCCTATACTCTTCAACACCCTTGTTAGACTCAAATTTTAAGCCAAGAACAGACTTGAAGCAGGTGATACATAGGGTACATAACCTTCTTAATCTTCATTATTCAGCAAATTTAATTTAACTTAAGAGCAAGTGGGAGGGGGGCTTAAATGAGCAGATCTCAGAGGATAATTGGACAAAAATTATACAAAGAATTTACACATCCTCCATTTGCCAAAGACATATTGTTGTTCAAATTAAAAGAATTAGGGTTAGGGACTCCATTGGTCAAAGGTCAGACTGACTAGAATCAGGCCAGACCTGGACCCTACATGTGACAGGTGCAGACAAGCCCCTGCAGACATACGCCATTTGCTTTTAGCCTGTCCAATAATACACACATTTTGGGAATCTATTTTTGATACTCTTTCCAAAATATTAGAAGTGCCAGTAGATCCATCCCCTCTCACTGCCTTATTTGGTATTATGTCGCAGGTTGTACATCTAGATAACTGTAAAAGAAACATGCTAGCCTTCTGTACTTTGCTGGCCAGGTGCTGTATACTTTTCAGTTGGAAAAAGCCTCTTCCTCCTAAATATTCTCACTGGATTAAAGAGAACATGCAATACGTCAAGTTTGAGAAGATGAGATATTCTCTTAGTGGCTCTGTTTTCAGATTTTATGAAACCTGGAACCCTTTCTTGATGTTTGTTGAGAAGTTAGGAGTGGAAAGTATAATCCCATCATGTTTTACACTTGTTTCTGTGCTGGCTAGTGGTAATGTGAGATGACTGATTAATATGATATATTATCTGTCCAGTGGGTTAATGGGTGGGACTTTTTCTTTAGTCTGTTGTTGTTTTTGTTTTTAATTTTGACAGTTTGTATTTGCATTTCTTCTATACACTTTCCAATTATTTTTTATTTTGTATATTGAAAACTTTCAATAACAAGACCTTGATGAAAAAAGGAGAGAATTAAGCACAGAAACACAATTCAGGACGAAAGATGTTTTATGAATCAATCAATCAATCAATCTTTATTTGTATAGCGCCAATTCATAACAATTGTTATCTCAAGACACTTTACAATAGAGCATAAAGCTCTTCATATTATGGATACATATATATGCATAGATACATATATGCATATAAAATACACATATACATATATATACAAATATATACATCCAACACCCAGCATGAATCCATATTGCCAATCATGAATCCCTCCATCATGGCGGCAAGAAAAAACCTTCTGTTAAGCAGCAGGAAATCTTGAATGTGGATCCCAGTCTCATGATGAACAGCAAATCCACACGATGCTGTGTTGGGTGTGAGGGCATAAGAAGGGAGGTAAGAGGGGACAAGTGGACGAGAATAAGAACTAAAGTTAGGGACAGGTTCATGGACCATCGACCTGTCATCTGATTTATTAGAGGTTAGCCTCTTGATATCAATGATATTCTTGCTGAAAATTAGAATTTATGATAGTGACAAACTCATGGGTGCCCAGACCACAAGGTCATCCCTACCATATTTGTCTCCATTAAATATTAATGTGTTAAAGGCCTCTTGAGATGTGACATCCCATTTTCAAGAGGGACCTCATGCCTATGTGGTAATTAAAAATAGATACTGTAGATGTATTGATCATGGATATGGAGATCATGCTAATAACTACATTAACAGCTACAGTGATAATGGGAATGGAGTGTTCCTAATAAAATGGCCAAATATGTGTCATGTTTATAATTGTAGTTTTGAGGCTTCGTGACTCCACACCAGCAGGCAGTCTCCACCAAGGATCCCAGGCCACCTACAAGACAAGAGCCAGAAACGAGTACAGGAGCAAACAAACGGGACAAAAGCAGATGTGGAGAGAGAGTGAGAGTGATAAAGCCCAGTGTGCCCCCCGGCAGTCTAGGCCTATTGCATCTAGACTATGAGTGTAATTCATGAACTAATTTCTAAACTATAAGCTGGTTCCTAATTGAAAGCTTTATCAAAGAGGAATGTTTTAAGTCTAACCTTAAAGGTAGAGAGTGTCAGCCTCCCGAACTGTGGTTGGTAAATTGTTCCAGAGAAGAGGAGCCTGATAACTGAAGGCTCTACCTCCCATACTACTTTTGGTGATTGACGGTACCACAAGTAGGCCAGCATTTTGGGAGCGCAATGTTCTAGAGGGGTTGTACGGCACTACAAGTTCTTTAAGACAGACTGGTGCCTGTCCACTGAGAGCTTTATAGGTGAGGAGAAGAATCTTGAATTCTATTCTATATTTAATTGGAAGCCAATGCAGAGAAGCTAATACAGGAGTAATGTGGTGTCTTCTCCTAGTTCTAGTCAGTACACGTGCTGCAGCATTTTGGACCAGCTGAAGCGTCTTAAGTGACTTGTTGGGACAGCTTGAAAGCAGAGAATTACAATAGTCCAGTCTAGAGGTAACAAAAGCATGGACTAGCTTTTCAGCATCGTTCTGGGACAGGATAGGCCTGATTTTAGCAATGGTACGAAGATGAAAAAAGGCTGTTTTTGAAATTTGCTTTATATGAGAGTTAAAGGATAAATCCTGATCAAATAGCACTCCTAGATTTCTAACAGTTGTGCTTGGTGCCAGGCTAATGCCATCTATGGCAGTTAAATCTCGAGAAAAGGTTTCTCTTAGGTGTCGAGGGCCCAGCACAATAATCTCTGTCTTGTCTGAGTTAAGAAGAAGAAAATTTCTGGCCATCCAGTTTCTGATGTCCTTTAAACAGGCATCTAGTTTGTCTAACTGGTTTGTCTCACCTGGCTTCAGTGATACATAAAAGCTGTGTATCATCAGCGTAACAATGAAAATTAACAGAGTATGTCCTCATGATATCACCAAGGGGAAGCATATATATAGAGAAGAGAATTGGACCTAGCACCGAACCTTGAGGAACCCCATAACTTACTTTAGTGGACACAGAGGACTTGTTGTTCACGTATACAAACTGATATCTATTAGATAAGTAGGACTTAAACCAATTTAAGGCAGTCCCTGTAATCCCGAGTAACATCTCTAATCTCTGTATAAGAACACCATGGTCAATGGTGTCGAAAGCAGCACTAAGATCTAACAAAACAAGAATAGAGAGAAGTCCTTCATCTGAAGCTGAAAGCAGATCATTAGTTACTCTAACTAGAGCAGTCTCTGTGCTGTGATGAGCTCTAAATCCTGACTGAAAGTCCTCAAGCAGGCTGTTGTCTTGAAGGAAGTCACCTAGCTGATCAGCTACTACTTTCTCCAGGATCCAGGCAAATGGAAGGTTAGAAATAGGCCTGTAGTTAGCTAATGTTCCTGAATCGAGGTTAGGTTTTTTAAGGAGGGGTTTGATTACTGCTGTTTTAAAAGACTGTGGTACGTAGCCTGTTGATAGGGATATATTTACTGTCTCCAGCAACAATGGACAAACTAGAGGAAAGACCTCCTTGAACAGTTTAGTTGGAATCGGGTCTAAAAGGCAGGTTGATGATTTAGAGGAGGAGACGAGAGAATTTAGCTCCTGAAGGCTAATCGTAGAGAAACTGTCTAACTCAGGTCTGACTACTACTACATTTAAAGGTACGGCAGGTTCAGCTGGAGATAAAGAGTTGCTAATTTTATCTCTAATTTTCAGAATTTTATCATTGAAAAAGCTCATAAAGTCCTCACAGCTTAGGGCTAGAGGAATCACAGGCTCAATAGAGCTCTGACTCTGTGTCAGCCTGGCTACAGTGCTGACAAGGTATCTGGGGTTGTTTCTATTTTCTTCAATAAGTGAGGAGTAGTAGGCAGCTCGAGCATGTTTTAAGGCTCTCATGTAATTATTATGACTTTCTCGCCATTATTTTATAATTATTAACCCAATTTACGGGTTGATTGTTTAAGTGTACGAGTTTCTGAGTTAAACCAAGGAGCTGTCCTCTGACGTTTAATACTTTTTAGTCTCAGTGGGGCAATTGAGTCCAAAGTGGATCTTACTAGACTGGCTGAGTCATCAACAAGCTGATCCAGCTGAGTGGGGCTAAGGCTAATATCACAGTTATTGGTTGGCCAATTTATTGAGCTTAAGGCAGTAGGAATGGCCTCTTTGAATTTAGCCACGGCACCAGTGGACAGATTTCTACTGCTCACAATTTTGTTGCAAAACACAGAATCTTCCAGGAGGATGCTGAAAGTTACTAAGAAGTGGTCAGATAAAAATGGATTTTCAGGAAAAACTTTCAGTTCATTAATATCAACGCCATATGCTTGAACCAAATCAAGAGTGTGATTGAAATGATGGGTAGCTTCACTAACAGACTGAATAAAGCCAACTGAGTCTATTAATGACATAAAAGCTTTGCTAAGACTATCACTCTCTTTGTCGACATGGATATTAAAATCACCTACAATGATTATTTTATCAGAGCTAAGGACTAATTTTGATATGAACTCAGAGAATTCTGATAAAAATTCAGAGTATGGGCCTGGAGGACGGTAAATTATCACAAATAGGACTGTCCGGCCAGTTTTTGAATCAGTTTCAGATAAATTTAGAGTAAGGCTTTCAAAAGAAGTATATTTAGCCTTTGGTCTGTGATTGATTTGGAGACAGGAATGATAAATAGCTGCTACACCACCACCACGGCCTGTGTCGCTCGGTATATGAATATTTGAATGACTGGGGGGAGTGGACTCATTTAAACTGACATATTCCTCTTCACGTAGCCATGTTTCAGTAAGACAGAATAAATCAATCTGATTTTCTGTTATAAGGTTTACCAGTAAAGATTTGGACCTCAATGATCTTATATTTAAGAGACCACATCTGGTTCTCTGATGTTTTAAAGCCACTACATTTGAAAGTTTTATTTTAATAAGATTTTTGTGGTTGACACTTCTTTAATTTATTTTTGTGTTAATATCTAAGTGAGTTTTGGGTCGGGGGACTGACACAGTCTCTATGGAATAATATTCATCACTGTTACAAACGCCATAGCAGTTACCTAACTGATGAACACAGCTTTCATAACAGTAATGGCAGGAAAACCGTCACAGAGCAAGCGCAGAGGAGCGTGGAGGACTGCAGCTCTGCAACATGGTCTCATCTCTGAGAGGTCGTAAGAATGACTCTGCCATGTTTTTTGATAAGAGAGATGCACCAGCCAGAGTAGGATGGATGCCATCTCTTCCTATCAGGCCAGGTTTTCCACAGAAGGATGACCAATTGTCAATGAAGCCCACATCATTTGCTGGACACCATCTCGATAGCCAGCTGTTGAATGATGACATGCGGCTATACATATCATCACTGGTCAGATTGGGCAAGGGGCCAGAGAAAATTATGGAGTCCGACATTTTCTTTGCAAAAGAGCACACTGATTCAATGTTTAATTTGAAATAAGCGGCTTATTTTGGGCAAGAAAGTCTGTTATATTTATATGAAACTGATGAATTCTTCCTGAAAGTTGTGTTTTTCTGCTTAACTCGGTTCTTGCAGTGTTTTTTGCTCATTTGGGAGGAAAATCTATAGTTTACTTCATGTTGCACTGAAACATACTAAAATGTGTTGTTCCACACTTATCTGCTTATTTTGAGCAAGAAAGTCTGTTATATTTATGAAACTGATGAATTCTTACTGAAAGTTGTATTTTTCTGCTTAACTCTGTTCCTGCAGTGTTTTTGTTCATTTGGGAGGAAAATCTATGATTTACTTCATGTTATACTGAAACATAACAAAATGTGTTGTTCCACACTTATCTGCTTATTTTGAGCAAGAAAGTCTGTTATATCTATGAAACTGATGAATTCTCCTTGAAAGTTGTGTTTTTCTGCCTACCTCGGTTCCTGCACTGCTTTTGCTCATTTGAGAGGAAAATCTATAATTTACTTCATGTTATACTGAAACATGCTAAAATGTGTTGTTCCACACTTATCTGCTTATTTTGGGCAAGAAAGTGTGTTATATTTATGAAACTGATGAATTCTTCCGGAAAGTTGCATTTTTCTGCTTAAATCTGTTCCTGCAGTGTTTTTTGCTAATTTGGGAGGATAGTCTCTATTTTTACTGCATGTTTACTCAAACATTGCAAAATGTGTTGTTCCACACTTATCTGCTAATTTTGGGCAGGAAAGTCTGTTATATTTATGAAACTGATTAATTCTCCCTGAAAATTGTGTTTTTCTGCTTAACTTTGTTTCCACAGTGTGTTTTGCTCATTTGGGTGGAAAATCTATGATTTACTTCATGTTATACTGAAACATTCAAAAATGTGTTGTTTCACTATAAGCTGCTTATTTTAGGCAAGAAAGTCTGTTATATCTATGAAACTGATGAATTCTTCTTGAAAAGTTGTGTTTTTCTGCCTAACTCGGTTCCTGCACTGTTTTTGCTCATTTGAGAGGAAAATCTATAATTTACTTATGTTATACTGAAACATGCTAAAATGTGTTATTCCACACTTATCTGCTTATTTTGGGCAAGAAAGTCAGTTATATTTATGAAACTGATGAATTCTTCCTGAAAGTTGTGTTTTTCTACTTAACTCAGTTCCTGCAGTGATTTTTGCTCATTTGGGTGGAAAATCTATGATTTACTTCATTTTATACTGAAACATTCTAAAAATGTGTTCTTTCACTAAAAGCTGCTTATTTTGAGCAAGAAAGTCTGTTATATATATCTATGAAACTGATGAATTCTTCTTGAAAGTTGTGTTTTTCTGCCTAACTCGGTTCCTGCACTGTTTTTGCTCATTTGAGAGGAAAATCTATAATTTACTTCATGCTATACTGAAACGTGCTAAAATGTGTTATTCCACACTTATCTGCTTATTTTGGGCAAGAAAGTGTGTTATATTTATGAAACTGATGAATTCTTCCGGAAAGTTGCATTTTTCAGCTTAAATCTGTTCCTGCAGTGTTTTTTGCTAATTTGGGAGGATAGTCTCTATATTTACTGCATGTTTACTGAAACATTGCAAAATGTGTTGTTCCACACTTATCTGCTAATTTTGGGCAGGAAAGTCTGTTATATTTATGAAACTGATTAATTCTCCCTGAAAATTGTGTTTTTCTGCTTTAACTCTGTTTCCACAGTGTGTTTTGCTCATTTGGGTGGAAAATCTATGATTTACTTCATGTTATACTGAAACATTCAAAAATGTGTTGTTTCACTATAAGCTGCTTATTTTAGGCAAGAAAGTCTGTTATATCTATGAAACTGATGAATTCTTCTTGAAAAGTTGTGTTTTTCTGCCTAACTCGGTTCCTGCACTGTTTTTGCTCATTTGAGAGGAAAATCTATAATTTACTTATGTTATACTGAAACATGCTAAAATGTGTTATTCCACACTTATCTGCTTATTTTGGGCAAGAAAGTGTGTTATATTTATGAAACTGATGAATTCTTCCGGAAAGTTGTCTTGTTCTGCTTAACTCGGTTCTTGCAGTGTTTTTTGCTCATTTGGGAGGAAATCTATAATTTTACTTCATGTTGCACTGAAACATGCCAAAATGTCTTGTTTCATTATAAACTGCTTATTTTCGGCAAGAAAGTCTGTTATATTTATGAAACTGATGACTTCCTCCTGAGAATTGTGTTTTCCTGCTTAAATCTGTTCCTGCAGTGTTCTTTGCTCATTTGGGAGGGAAATCGTTATTTTCCTGCATGTTACACTGAAACATGCCAAAATGTATTGTTCCACACTTATCTGCTCATTCTGGGCAAGAAAGTCTGTTATATTTATGAAACTGATGAATTCTTCCTGAAAGTTGTGTTTTTCTACTTAACTCAGTTCCTGCAGTGATTTTTGCTCATTTGGGTGGAAAATCTATGATTTACTTCATTTTATACTGAAACATTCTAAAATGTGTTCTTTCACTAAAAGCTGCTTATTTTGAGCAAGAAAGTCTGTTATATATATCTATGAAACTGATGAATTCTTCTTGAAAGTTGTGTTTTTCTGCCTAACTCGGTTCCTGCACTGTTTTTGCTCATTTGAGAGGAAAATCTATAATTTACTTCATGCTATACTGAAACGTGCTAAAATGTGTTATTCCACACTTATCTGCTTATTTTGGGCAAGAAAGTGTGTTATATTTATGAAACTGATGAATTCTTCCTGAAAGTTGTGTTTTTCTGCTTAACTCTATTCCTGCAGCGTTTTTTGTTCATTTGGGAACAAAATCTATATTTAAGTGCATGTTATACTGAAAGATGCCAAACTGTGTTGTTTCACACTACTCTACTTATTTATTTATTTATTTATTAAGCTTCTTTTTATTGAGGTTCTGGTATTCAACATTGCAATTCAGTTCACAAAGCTAGAACCCTGTTTTTCTTTTTTAACAAACAATCTTTACAGAACAAGAACAAATGGCAACAGGACACCTTTACACCAGACATAATACAAAATAAGGAATTAAAAATAAATAAATAAATAAAATAATAATAATAATAAAGACGACAAGGACAAAAAAGCAGCAAGACCTGGTCAAGACAGAACACAGATATCACCAGTTGGCATGGGATGTCCAGCATTCTCCTGGTTGCCATGATGTTCATCATGCTAATGTAACGGAGTTGAAAATGCATTTTATTTTCTATATATTTTTGCAATTTATTTTTGAGAATTTGTATTAATTTTCTTTGTATATTTTAATGGGTATTTGTGAATTTTATCAATTAGTTGTTTTATTTGGAGTTATTTTATTTCTCCGGCAGAAATTGCCATTTTTGCCTTTCATGCTTTATGTACCTCCTAAGTTTCTGTAGCTTCTCTGCTCTGCCCCTCACAGTGCTAGTCTGCATTGCTGAGGGTAAGTTGTATGTGAAAATGCTCCGATATCATTCTGCTGTTTATATTATGAAATAAGCTATATAAGCCGTACATTTTGGTGTGCTTATAATATTACATTATCCTGTTGTTTTGGTGCTGTTTTGAACAGTTTAAATTAGATTTTAGACGATCTTTTCACATACATTTTTAGGCGCGATTCACTACACCGTGTCCCGCCAGAAGTTTTGTATTCATGTAGAGGAGATTTACCGTCTTATTTACCGTTTAATATCTGTTGTTTAGGAGCTGACGTGCAGAGTGAGGTGCAGAGGGCAAATGATGTGTTTTGTGTCTTCTGCAGGTATAATTTTTGTTTGATTTCTCTTTATTTTCTGGTGCATCCGTTTAGTTTTCCTTCCACGGTTTCCTTTCTACTTTGTCCACAAGGTGTCGCTGTTTCATTAACATACTGTGTTTAACATTTTTGTTGGTTGATTTGTTAAAATTATTGAGGCTAAAAAGTATGTTTTTCAGTAATATCTGGTGTGATTCGGTAGAAAGTTTTATTTACAATTTTTGTGTTATATTAATTGCATTCTTTGATGTGTTTTATTACATTTATTATGTGGTTATAGTGCACAGTTTAGCTCAGACAGTGCAAGTCTGCATTGCTGAGGGAGCTGACGTGCAGAGTGAGGTGCAGAGGGCAAATGATGCGTTTTGTGTCTTCTGCAGACCAAATAAATCCTGAAAAGTGTTCCTGTGTCGGTCTCCACATCTATGGCTTAAACAAGTCCGGTACACTAAACATCAGTGGCGTACGTAGGGTTGGTGGGTTATGAAAACCCACGGGCCCTCTTGTGGTGAAATCCTGTAGCACCACCAAACTGCCGAGGATTTTTTGTTTGTTTGTTTAAATCCGAGGCGGAATGAGCGCAGCAGCTGCCTTCTCTGCTGCAGCAGGTTAGCGCAGAGTGTAACGTGACGTCAGACTGGGTCACTGTATTATGTTGCATGTTAAGGGGGGGATACCCCTGCCGATTTGAGCTGATCCATTGGCCCATTGAAATGTGATTGGCTCAGCCGCGTATTGAGCCAGACCGAAGACGAGAGATGAAAAAAAACGAAGAAAAGACAGATGCCGCCAGAAAAAGCCGCTAGTCGAGCGGAAAAACGTATGTCTTGAGAAAAAAAAAAATTTAAGAGAAGATGCAGCCAAATGCGCCAAACTTCCGGATCTTTTGGAAAACATCCAGGTGGTGGCCCAGGCCTGTGACGATGCGGGACCGAGCACCGCTGCAGCAGGTAGACATGTAGGTAAACATGCACTGTCTACTGCAGCGACATGGTGCTACATCATCTCAACCACACAAACACGGCGATTTCACCCATATAAATGGAGATTAACGGCTATTTTTAAACCGATAAAAAGTGGTTGTAAACAAAAATGGTCCATATGTAACGGGCAATATGCTTGCACTTAAGAGTGACAGAAAAGCCATACATTATAAATCATTAATTTTCTTTGTCAATAAAAATGAAATCCATAGGCTTTATTATTGCATTTATTTGTTGATACATTTGCAAGAATGGAAAAAAAAACACATCTCAAATAGTGGCAGTAATGAGAGGTTGTATTCAGTATTTTCCTTTTTTTTTATTTTACAGTTTACTGTAATTGCACCTTAAGTTATTTTATTGTAATTTTATTTTCTTATTATTTGTCTTTATCTTGTTGGCAATAAAACAAGCTGGTTATTACAATTCTGTCATGATTCATTACTGATGCACTTTTTTGGCTTTTTTTCTGTCCTCTATTCTTGTGTGCAATGCGGCATGCAAAACATGCGGGTCCCTTTGACACATGAAAACCCATGTGGAATACATCCCAGCTACGCCACTGCTAACCATGTAGAGAAAAAGTCCGTCCATCAGGGTCCACTTTCTCCAAGACTGGTTGCCACATTTTGACAAATCCCTGAACATTGTCATGGAGAGTGTAGGTCAGTTTTTCCAAGGGAAGAACTCTCAGTATTTCCTTATACCAGTCATCCAGTGTAAGGATGTCCTTAGAGATCCAGAAGTTAAGAATGGTCTTTCTTGCTAAGTACAGATGTTTAGCATTTTGAGTGTTCCTCAAACCAGCTGGTTTAGCTGCTAGGATGCATTACAAGGCTGACAGGTCCAAGTTATATCCAATCAAAGTCATCACCTCCTCTTTCACCTCTGCCCAGAACTTTTGTATCGTTGCACATTTCCAAAACATATGTGCAAATGTTCCTGCTTCTGTATCACATTTATGACAGTTAGAAGAGCCCAGGCCCAACCTTCCTCTCAATTGTGGTGTAAAATGATGTTTATGTAGTATTTTAAATTGTCTCTCTCTATCATTGTTGCAACTCAGGATTTTAAGTGTATTTTCTATAATTGCTGTCCAGATATCCTCATCTATCTGGCATCCTAAATCACTCTGCCATTGCCTACGAATATGATCAGTAGAACAGTTAGAGTTTAGGCCTAGGGTCTCATAAACTCGGGAGATGAATCTCTTTGGCATAGGTTGTTTAAGTATGTTCTCCAAAAACGACACATTACGGGCCTGAATGTTTTTTGGTATATAATGTCTTACTTGCAGATATCGATAAAAATGAGACTGATGTAAAGAATATTTATTTTTCAGGCCTTCAAATGACTCCATTGTTCCACCTTCATAAAGTTTAACAAGCTGATCGAGACCCTTTTCCTGCCAGAGCTTAAATTTTGAGTCCTGACATGAAGGGGGGAAGTCTGGGCTCTTTCATATAGGGACCAAGAGTGAGAAATGACCTTTAAGTTTAAAGAAAACCATAATCTTATACCAGGTGTTTAATGTGTTCCTTACAATAAAGTTATTTTGTACCTCCAGCCTTGCCTTCTTATATTTTATAAAAGGACAGTTCTTCAAAGCCACAATTTCTAGACTCTATATCAATCCAAGTGTTTGTAATGTCTGGATTCACCCATTCATATATGTACCTAATTTGTGCCGCCCAGTGGTATAACTGCAAACAAGGGACCCCCAGTCCACCCTGTTCTTTGCTTCTCTGTAGTTTACCTATTTTTACACTAACCTATTTTCCTTGCCAAATAAACTGGGTAAAAATGCCGTCCAAATCTGCAAAAAAACTGTTGGGAATTGAGTTCGGCAACATCTGCAAAGGGTACAAAACTCTGGGTAATATATTCATTTTAAGAACGCTTATTCTACCCAGGTAGGGTTCCCCATCTGTGTAGGTCATCTTTAATATGTGTTATGATTGGCTTAATATTAAGCTTGACCAGTTTTTTCAGAGACGGACAAACTCTTATTCCCAGATATGTTATCTCCTTGTGGGACCATTGAAAGGGGAAGCCACTGGGTGGGGCGCAGCCTGTCATGGCACCATAGGCATGGCTTCTGTCTTCGACAAGTTAACTTTAAAGCCTGAAATATGTCCAAACTGATGTAAGCATTCAAGTAAACACGGTATGGTGGTATCTATGTCAACTAAATATAGCAGGACGTCGTCCGCATACAGAGAAATTTTGTGTATTGTGCCTTTGACATCAAAGCCTTTGATCAATCAAGTTGATCTAATTAGCTCTGCTAGAGGCTCAATGGCGAGCGCAAATAGAAGGGGACTCAATGGGCAATCTTGACGGGTACCACGCTCTAATGCGAATGGTTCAGAGCAGTAAGAGTTGGTTATTACTGATGCTTTAGGGGAACAATATAACAACTTTACCCAATCAATAAATCCTGTACCTATTTCAAATTTCCCCATTGTATAAAACAAGAAGGGCCATTCAATCCTGTCAAATGCCTTTAATGAG
Source organism: Scarus forsteni (assembly GCA_036419115.1). Classification (NCBI taxonomy): domain Eukaryota; kingdom Metazoa; phylum Chordata; class Actinopteri; order Labriformes; family Labridae; genus Scarus; species Scarus forsteni. The sequence goes on along the minus strand of JAZDUH010000331.1, from coordinate 4,578,784 downwards.
TCCAAAGATACTACTAGGCCCTGAATTTCGTTGTCTCTGGCCAGTTGTATTATATTCAGAAGCCTCCTGATGTTGTTTGAGGAATTCCTTCCTTTAATAAAACCTGTTTGATCAGGCTTCACCAAAGTTGGTATTAGTGGTTCAAGCCTCAAAGTTAAGATCTTGGCTAAAATCTTTGCATCTACATTAATAAGTGACACAGGCCTATAAGAAGCTGGGTCCTCAGGATCCTTGTTTTTTTTTTCAAGATCAGACTAATACTGGCTAATGACATGGTTTCAGGTAGATGACGGGCTGTATCAAAGCTATAGTTGTATGTTCTGGCCAGATGCTGAGCGAGCTTGTCCTTAAAAGCCTTGAACCATTCCACCGGCATCCCATCGGGGCCTGGGGATTTGCCACCGCGCATCAGGGCAATTGCCTCGACAATTTCCTTATCATGAATAGGATTGTCCAGTAATTTCTGCTGCTCTACAGTCCAGTGTTGGTACTTTAATTTTTGCAATGAATTTGTCAAGAGCTTCTTTAGTGTTATTGTTGTTAGATTTGTATAATGACTTGTAAAATGAGACAAACACAGAATTTATGTTTTTCCTATCAAAGTGTTTCTTCCCTCCCGGGTCCCTAATCCCTGCTATTGTGTTGTAATTTTGTTTTTGATTGAGTAAGCGTGCCAGATATTTACTAGGTTTGTTTCCATATTCGCAAAGTCGCTGTCTTTGATAAAATAATGATTTGGAGGCCTTCTCATTCATGATTGTATTTAGTGCTGCTTTAATAGTTTGTATCCTGATAAGATTTGTGTTGGGTTAGATTTGTGAGCTGTTTCTGCTATTTTCAAGTCTGCTTCCAATTTCCTTTGCTTTGACAGCAATGATTTATTTCGGTGTGACATATATGAAATGGTGAATCCTCTGATATAGGCCTTTGCAGATTCCCAAAGAAATTCAGGATTTCTTTCATTGTTATCGTTTATGTCAAAAACATTTTTATCTCTGTCTCCATCCGTCTCTTAAATTCTTTGTCATTTAGTAAATATGATGGAAAATGCCACCTTTGCCGGTCTAAGATGGTTTCACTAACAGTCAGCTCTAAATAGACTGGAGCATGATCACTGATATGGATGGACCCTATATTACAAGCAGTCACCTGTCCTATGATTTGTGGTGGTATGAAGAAATAATCAATACAGGAGTATGAATTGTGTGGGTTAGAGTAAAACGTGAAATCTCTGACTGACGAATTTACAGTTCTCCATATATCTGTCAAATTAATATCATCGAGCATTTTAGCCAGAGGAGCGCCTGTGCTTGTTTGTCTATAGATATTCGTTACAGATCTGTCTAATTTATTGTCTAGGCAGCAATTAAAATCACTACCTAGCACAGTGAGAGGACATTGATATTCCTCCAGAACCGATGCTATATGAGTCCAATATGAAGGTGGCAGTGGATTAGGGGCGTATATATTCATCAAAGTAATATGTGTCCCGTATATTGTACCATGAACAAGGACGTATCTGCCCTCTGGATCTGTTGTACAGACGTTGAGAACAAATGGTATGGTTTTATGAATTAGGATAGCAACTCCTCTGCTATTGGAGGTAAATGATGAAAAATAGGCCTGACCTACCCAGTTCCGTTTGAGTTTCATGTGTTCTTTCTCTACTAAATGTGTTTCTTGCAAAAAGGCTATTTGTACTTTGTCCTTTATTAGAAAACCTAATATTTTCTTACGTTTTATCGGATGATGAATGCCGTTTACATTAAATGTACAGAGTTTAATACTATTAAGCCCCGACATTTACCACATTTCACTGGTATCACAGAAAGATACTGTCCTTGTAATGGGGAATTGGGCACCTGTGTCATATGACCCTCCTCTATCTGATTTGTACAAAGATTTCCTTCTGGTGATGGGAAACAGAAACAAACATGCAAGTACATCTGACAACAAAATAAAAAACTTAAATACACAAACAACTGCTGCCACAGTGACCACTCTATTGGGCACATGTGAGACACTCTGCTTATTTTTGGCAAGAAAGTCTGTTATATTTATGAAACTGATGAATTCTGACTGAACGTTTTGTTTTTCTGCTTAACTTTGTTCCTGCAGTGTTTTTCGCTCATTTGGGAGGAAAATCTTTATTTTATCGTGTCATACCTGACACAATGTCTTGTTTCACACGAATATGATCATTTTTGGCAAAAAAGTCTTTTTTTTGTTTGAACCTGATGTATTTGTTTTACCCTAAATTGCACCAAGCATATAAAATCTATTTAAAGGATGGGATAAGTCTCCAAATGAGCAAAAACACTGAACAGAGTTAGGCAGAAATACAAATACATCAGTTTCATAAATATAAGAGACTTTCTTGCCAAAAATAAGCAGATTAGTGTGAAACAACACATTTTGGGATGTTTCAGTAAAACATGCAGTAAAATAGAGATTATCCTCCCAAATGAGTAAAAAACACTGCAGGAACAGAGTTAAGCAGAAAAACACAACTTTCAGTAAGAATTCATTAGTTGCATAAATATAACAGACTTTCTTGCCAAAAATAAGCAGAGTAGTGTCAAACAATACATTTTGGCATGGTAGAACATGCTGTAAAACGTAGATTTTCCTTTCCAGGACAGCACTTGTCCCCAAATGAGCAGGAAACACTGCAGGAACAGAGTTTAGCAGAAAAATACAACTTTCAGTAAGAATTCATCAGTTTCATAAATATTAAGTTTAACTTAGATTTGATAGAATAATGTTTTGTATTCAAATAAGTGATGTCTTGGCTTGACAGTGCTTAACTTTCTTCTTGCACCTTTTCAGGCTCTTTTTGAGACATATGCCATCCTTTAAATACATGCTTGCTGCATTTTAAACTAAGCCATGTCAAAATGTTTCATTTTCAGATATATCTTCTTATTTTTGATAGAATAATGTTCAGATTCAGATTAATGTTAAGATTCATAAAACATTTTTAGTCCTGAATTGTGTTTCTGTGCTTAATTCTCTCCTTTTTTCATCAAGGTCTCACTCTCGTTATTGAAAGTTTTCAATATACAAAATAAAAAATAATTAGAAAGTGTATAGAAGAAATGCAAATACAAACTGTCAAAATTAAAAACAAAAACAACAGACTAAAGAAAAAGTCCCACCCATTAACCCACTGGACAGATAATATATCATATTAATCAGTCATCTCACATTACCACTAGCCAGCACAGAAACAAGTGTAAAACATGATGGGATTATACTTTCCACTCCTAATTTCTCAACAAACATCAAGAAAGGGTTCCAGGTTTCATAAAATCTGAAAACAGAGCCACTAAGAGAATATCTCATCTTCTCAAACTTGACGTATTGCATGTTCTCTTTAATCCAGTGAGAATATTTAGGAGGAAGAGGCTTTTTCCAACTGAAAAGTATACAGCACCTGGCCAGCAAAGTACAGAAGGCTAGCATGTTTCTTTTACAGTTATCTAGATGTACAACCTGCGACATAATACCAAAAAAGGCAGTGAGAGGGGATGGATCTACTGGCACTTCTAATATTTTGGAAAGAGTATCAAAAATAGATTCCCAAAATGTGTGTATTATTGGACAGGCTAAAAGCATATGGCGTATGTCTGCAGGGGCTTGTCTGCACCTGTCACATGTAGGGTCCAGGTCTGGCCTGATTCTAGCCAGTCTGACCTTTGACCAATGGAGTCCCTAACCCTAATTCTTTTAATTTGAACAACAATATGTCTTTGGCAAATGGAGGATGTGTAAATTCTTTGTATAATTTTTGTCCAATTATCCTCTGAGATCTGCTCATTTAAGCCCCCCTCCCACTTGCTCTTAAGTTAAATTAAATTTGCTGAATAATGAAGATTAAGAAGGTTATGTACCCTACCTATCACCCGCTTCAAGTCTGTTCTTGGCTTAAAATTTGAGTCTAACAAGGGTGTTGAAGAGTATAGGGGAAAACCATCTAAGTGTGAGGCAGCAAAGGTCCGAAGCTGAAACACTTCTTGAAGTGTTTAAGACTCATTTGGAGACATATGCCATCCTTTAAATAGATTTCATAAGCTTGATGCATTTCAGAGTAAAACATGTCAAAATGTTGCTGCTTGAGAGATATCTGTTTACTGATGAAAAAATTATTTGATGTATTCATAAAAACTGATATCTTTTTCCTGACACTAGTGTTTCTGTGCTTAATTCTCTCCTTGACGTGTGTTTTACGGTCATTTGGAGACACCTACTGTCTGAAAAGTGATTTCATATGCTTGGTGCATTTCAGGGTAAGGGTTACCCTACCCCAGTGGTTCCGAAACTGGGGTACGTGTACCCCCAGGGGTACGTGAAGTGATGTAGGGGGTACGTGAAAAACTGTCAGGTCTAAACAGTTGTTTCAGTAGTTCAAGTTCACACTGATAATTGTTTGTATTGTGAGCTTTGATAAAAGCCTGAAGTGTTGGAAGAGAGGGTGAGGCATCTTGGAGAAGGAAATCTGTCCTAAATTATCTAAGATTCTTAAAATAACATACAGTAAGTTCAGTCAGACAGCCTTTTCATTAAAGCTTCAAGTTCATTAATGAAACTGTTTCAGAAATGTACATTTCTTTTTTAAAGTGGACTGGTGTTGCCCACTGACATTGCTGGTAACTAAATCTGGTTAGTGAGAAATACTTAACTTTAATAGGTTTTATTTGTATGTTATGCATGTCAAATGTGGGAGGTCGGAGTACAGCAGGCTAAAACATGTATTTTTCTCTGTGTTATAAGTGCATGAAAGTTGGGGGTACATGGCTGGAGGTCAAGTGTCTGAAGGGGTACAGGCTGTGAAAAGTTTGGGAACCACTGCCCTACCCTAACCCTCAGGGACATGCAAAGACTTTGAGAGGGGCAGGTGCTCAAAGTTAAAAAGGGGGCACATGGAGCACAAAGTTGAAACGCCATATAGAAACTACATACTTTACAATATAACAGGCTGAATTGTAGCAACCCATATTCATAACCAATGTAACAGAACCACATTGTACCATATCATTGTCCAAAACCTCATATGAAAGACGCCAGTGTAAAGCAAAAGTAGTGTATGTTTTACCTGATGGCCTGGGGTACGCTGAGCAGCTTCTGTTGAGGGGTTGGTGAGGAGGGTGCTTGTGCTGATATTGTTGAAGGTGGGCTGTATTAATCTGAGTGTGGAAGCTAAAAAGGGCATGTGAGAAATAGCAGCTGATTAGGCAAGTGACATGATCATGACAAGATGCAAAAATAAACAGCACTTAAAATGGCTTCCTGTGACTGACCAGCCCTACTGTTGTTCGGGACCTTGCATTTCCATTTCAATGAAATTGGAGGACAAAAATAAATCAGTTATGACACCTTTATTTTAATTTCATAGCCTTATTTTTTTTTTATTTCTGACCTCATTTAGCTCCTTTTCTCTTTGTTTAAGTAATCTCTCCTTATGAGGCATCGCTGCATGAAACATGATAGGTAGGCTACACACGCGCACACACGCACACACACACCAGAGTCTAGTGTGCAGATTTTTTCCTTCAACTCACTCGTTTGACTCTGCACATACAGGACATGAGACAGAGGATGCGTATTGCTCACCTTCACTTCAGTCATCTTGCAAGAATAATTCGTGCCCAAACTAAACGCTACCGCTGCCAAATCTACTCACCGGAGCAGTTGATTCTCTTGTCTGTCGGCAGCATCGGCAACTTCAATCAGCGCGGCGCTTAGCTGAGGTCAGGGCACGTCAGCTCAGGGCAGGTCAAGTCAGGGCAGGTCATGGGATCATGCCCGAACAAGCTAAATCTAAATTATTTTTATTTAATTTAACGTTAAATTATTTTTGAACCATGCAAGCAGGTTTTCTCACACACACTTACAAAAAAAAATCATTTTAGCAAAAAGGCACTTTGGGCATTAAGGGGCAAAGGGTCAGGTGCTCCAGCTCTCTCCGCCCCACCTCTGCACATGCCTGCCTCTTTATTTTGATTTCATAGCTTTATTTTTTATTTCTGACCTCAGTAAGACCAAATAACCGTTTTGAACATGAAGGAAGACATTAATATTAAGCTCCTTTTACTATTTGTTTTAGCCCTCTCTCCTTATGAAGCATCGCTGCAGAATGAAACATGATTGTTAAACTACACACACACACACACACGCGCGCACACGCACACACACCAGAGTCTGGTGTGCATGACTCTGCACCTACACGACATGAGACAGAGGATGCTTATTGCCTACCTTCACTTCAGTCATCTTGTAGAATAATCCGTGCACAAACTAAACGCTGCCGCCGCTAAACCTACCCACTGGAGCAGTTGATTCTCTTGTCTGTCGGCAGCATCGGCAACTTCAATCAGGGCGGCTGAGGTCTCTTGTCTGTCGGCAGCATCGGCAACTTCAATCAGCGCGGTGCTTAGCTAAGGTCAGGGCACGTCAGCTCAGGGCAGGTCATGGATCATGTGAGCGAACAAACTAAATCTTAATTATTTTTAATTTGTTCAATGATGTATTAATTTTGGGCCATGCAGACAAGTTTTCTAACACACACACACAAAAAATCATTTTGACACTTTGGGCATCAAGGGGCAAAGGATCAGGTGCTCCAGCTCTCTCCGCCCCACCCCTGCACGTGCCTGCCTCTTTATTTTAATTTCACAGCTTTATTTTTGATTTCTACGACGGCGTATTAGGGCCACTTAAAGAAATAAAAAAATAAATGTAAACTCAAAAATTTTTGAGAAAAAACTCGAATTTTTTAAAGTTTATTAAAGTTGCAAATGTGTGACTTTATAAACTCGAAAATTTGGGATTTCGGGTCAGTAACTCATCAATGAAACAACATAGTTCCAAACTCGACCCTTCATTTTAATCATTGTGATGAAGACAGTGAGCTACAACCTTTTTTCCCCCCAAACGAGCCTCCTATGAGCCAGAAAGCTTCACTTTGTCTGAATACGCTGCCAGTGATGGCTGGCTCGGCGGCTTAGGGACCGATGGCAAGTTATTAAATCGGAGGAATTGTGTGAAAGGAAGTTGAATAACTTCACCATAATGCCTTCAAAATCACAGCACATATAAATAACTGTAGGATGGTTATAGTACATGTCATAGTTTTCTTAAGGATTGTAAATTAAAATATTTCACAGGATTTTTTTTATTGAAAATAAAGCAAATGCAAAGTTATGAAATCTACCAACGCAATGATTATAAAACAGGAATGATCACCCCCCTCTACCTTAAAGTATGACTCTTACTTTAAAAAAGCTTTTGATTTGATTAAAATTATTTTTTTTTATTGAACTGTGTATATGTATGCTACATATGTAGCCTAATGACAATAATTACCGTACTAACTGTATTGTTGCAGACTGTACTGACACCAAACTCATACTAATGATCAAACATTTCCTCTAGCTTATAAACAGCTATACAACAGAAGCTATCAACATGACTATAAAAACTTTAATAACTGCACAGTTGTTCACGGTAGAAACATCAAACCCAGCCTTATGATCGAGCATCTCTTCTAGTTAATACTACACTACTTATTTAAAGGAGACTTATCATGCTTGTTTCTCCTTTTCACTATACCAGACTAGGATGCCTGTGAAGCATTTCTGCCCTCAGTACAAGTCATTTAGTTCCTTCATTGCCCCACAATAGCGTTCTCAAAATCCTCATTTTAGGCCATTAACAAGGTCTCGTTGACACGCTTGGATCACAGGATGACCTAAAGTCACCTCACAACGTCACAGCCCTTTGTGGTGAGATTGGTCAGTTCTATCGGGGCCTACAGGCCAGAGCTGGTAAGGAGTGAATGTGAGCCAGGGACATATATTATACCCCTGCTGGTGGATGTGTTCCTCGGTGACGGTTTTGTGGCTAACAGACATCACGGAGGAGGAAGTGTTTTATCAGATTACTCCAATAAAAAGAAAGGTACCTCGTGTCGTCACGGTTTGAAATCTCGCGGACATCTCGCAATGACCTATTTTCAGAGGCATCAAATCTCGTTCTAGGATATCAGAAAAATTACAATATCTCATTTTTTGAAAATTAAGGGGGTGTAAGGTCTTGTTTTCAAATTTATTATGTTATATGTAAGTATTAAATCATGCATCAGCATGATATGTCTCCTTTAAGAGATATAGGTTTTAAGGTAATTTAACTATGATTTTTTTTTATTATTGACATCAATTCATTAACAGGCAATTACAACTGTAATAACTTTACTGTTGTTGACTGTAGTGGCATCAAAACCAAATCACACATCTCTTGCAGTTTATACTACAGCGCTGACTTTAATAGAAATAGTTGCTAATTTAATCTACTATCACTTTTTTAAATAATGACTGTAAAAACTGTAATTACTGTAGTGTTGTTGACTGAAGTGGCACTAAACTCAGCCGGGAGATCATACTGCAACTACAACTTGATATATATACATGGGAGAGAGAGAGAGAGAGGGAGATAACATAGATAGATCAGCTCAAACATGTTTGTTCAACAGGTCAAATGTGTCATAGATCATACAGGTGCAATCGCGGTTAGACAGGACTGTGGTTTCAGTTAAGGTCTGGGGGGCCACTTTACATGTTTCGCATCCTGTAGTCGGTCATGTGGTTTCTTGAAACTGAGAGAACTTTCGTCGAACTCTTGGTTGAACTTCTGCCATAAGTCTGACCTTTATCTAGCCATTACAGACAGACATAGCTTATGAAACCAGACATGGTCTTAACACGTGACAAATTGGTACTTCCCAAATCCTGATGTGTATAAGATCTTGTGTATGCTATTGTTCAATGCTCTTTGTCTGTACATCCCTGGTGAGGTGCAGAACTGAGCCCTCAGCAGCTGAGTATTTTTTATTTTTTTGTATTGTCTCACATATTGTCAATAAATGGTTGGCTAACCGATCTAATCTGGACTTGTGCCTTCCTCCAAACTGAACATGAACTTCCAACAGTATAAAAGCCATATGATTGAATTCAAACATATTTATCTCGCATAGAGCTGTATTATAAACTACAAGATATGTCTGATCTAGGCTTGTCACGATACCAGAAATTTAGTAGTCGATACCAATACCACTTAAATTCTATGATACTCGATACCACTCGATACCACTCGATACCATGGTAAAAATAAAAAAATCCCCTGTAAGTTCACCATAGGCCTACACTCCTTTATTTGAACAAAGTGAACAACAAACAATATTATGCTTAAATTGAAAGTGTCCATTCTTGTTGGCTGTGTATCTTGATGCTGGCTTTGCCCGGCCTGTTCGTGTCACTGTCCTCCTCTGGCTTATACTGTGAAAAGAAGATTGAGACTTGGGTATAGCTTAATGACTGTATGAGAACAGCAGAGGCAATACTAACACAGAGAGAGAGAGGGAGAGGGAGCAGCAATTTACCATGTCAGCATGGTGGTGAAACTTTTTTAAAACCTTTTTATATGACAATGCCTATTGCATTTACTACTGTTACTACTGTTTACTACTATTGATGATCTTATCTTGCTTAGGCTACTTTATTACTAGGACCAAATAATATCATACTTGGATACTAGGATAATTTAACTAGCTAATGTAAATTTCTATAACATATGAAAGCATTCCCTACACCTGCTTCCTCTACTTACTGTCAGTGTTTCCTGTTCTACTCTCTGCAATCAAATTAAATGTAAAGTTATTGGATGTGAAAAGTATGTGAACTAAATACACATGATTCTGGGCAAGTAGCCTCCGCATTGATTTACGTTCTGAACCGGCCTTTACACGGAGTCAAAGTAGGTTTTTTACTAGCTCGTATCTCAGTTATTGATCACATTAGCTGCTTCTGTTGATGTATCGTCAGTGTCATCATGTTGTGTCTGCACTGCACAGACCTGATGTTTTTAGCATTGACGACGTGCTATCATGCTAAGCTACGTGCTGAGCTAACTCCGTTTGACATCAGACACACTGCACTGTGTTTTCTTTTCGTCCCTTCTTGTAGTGACAACACACTTGGGACACCCTGATTTCTTCTGCGGACTCTGTCCTTTCTGTCCCTCTCTTTTGTCTTCCTTCATGATTTTTACAAGACGTGCAGCACCCGAGGCAGCAGGTGTGTTGCGCCACAGATATGTCAATCCTTTTTAAACACTGTGCACTGTATAGGCTACACACTAAAAACTCCTGGGTTAAAAAGGGACCAACTAATTTCTGGGTTATATCAACCCAGACATTTGGGTTGTTGTTTTTGACCCAACTTCTGGGTTGAAAAGGCTACTTGACCCAACTTCTGGGTTAAAATAACCCGACATTGTAGTCAATATAACCCAACTTCTGGGTCAAAACTTTAACCCAGAAGTTGGGTCAAAAACAACAACCCAAATGTCTGGGTTGATATAACCCAGAAATTAGTTGGTCCCTTTTTAACCCAGCAGTTGGGTCAAAAGTAACCTAGCTTGATTTACTTCAGGCTAACTGTGCTAAACTAGCGGGAACAACGACACCAAAAAGTTAACGTTACTGTCAGCAATGTGAAAAACGTCATTCAACATTATCAAACTTAAGACTCGTTTAGCTTGAATGATGTTGCACAGATGACAACCAAACAGAGCAAGCACACTAGCCCGGATAAGTTGAATCTACTCAAAAAACCTGAGGAAAGTGGTTGCCCTAAAAAAATTAAGTAATGTACAATGAAAACTTAAGTAAATTAAACTTAAATATGTAAAGTTCTGGAATTGTTATTTTTAAGTACAATAAACTTAATGTCAAGCTGAATTAACTTAAAATCTTGAGTATTATCAATTCATGTGCCCAATAAATTGTACTTAGCATTTAAGGTAAATACATTTTATATTTTTTAAAATATATTAACTACAAAATTAGGGAAAAAAAGAAAAAATCCAAACATGTATTAATCTTTTTATTGAAACTGAAAGCATGTCAGTGTCATATAAAACTCTACATAATGGAGGCATAAATGAGTTCGAACAGGACACATAAAGTCTGATGCAGGTCGGCTGGTTCATCCATCACCATATTACCCTCCAAGATAATTGCCACACTGGACGGGTTGATCTGAGGATTTTCTTCATCAACACAGAGGATTTCCAGTTGTGTTTGGCTGTATCCATCCTTGTTGGTCACATCCTAACAGAGAAAAAAGACATTAGTAGATAATTCTATGTTACCCATCAAAAAGCACCTTTCACTTTTTATAAAGAAAAGCATCCTATATTAGAAGCCACAGCAAAAGTAATAAAGAAAAGAACAATACTGCCATATATTGAACTTTGAATGCATTTTTTTAAACTCTCAGGGCATAAACATTGCCTCTTGCTTTCTTTAAGTCTGACTTTTAAGTAGCGTTTTACAATGATAAATTTATGGTTTTTACGTATTTTTAAAGATCCTCACCAGACCAAACAACACATGTAAAACTTAGACTACTTATTCCACTGCCGAGTTCCTTGTTTATTTTTTCTCTGCACCCATTCCATAAGTTGGAAAAATAAATAAAATAATTTAAAAAAATTATCAGCACAGTACAGGGAAGGGCCCCAATGACTAGGTTTGCCTTGGGCCCCCATATGACTAGATCCGCCCCTGTATTCACCTGTTTAGTCACTGTCATTAGGAAACTCACACGGCCAAACTCCAAGTAGCACAGCAGTGATAAAGTTAGGTGACTACATTCAGTGGCTGTCTGAAAAGTCAATACCATGGCTAATGTTAGCTTAATGGCACTCACCAGATGTAGCAGGTTTTGGCAGGGACGTCCCGGCGTTAACCTCCTCTCTCTTCAGCGGAAGCGCGGTACACAGCGGGGTCCAACTCCAGAGAAGCGGTGTCTGACTCGGCGTCAACAATATCCCAGTAGACCGCGGTAACGACGGCGGTGCTCCCGGCCTCAGCCTCCTGTTTCTCTGCTGTACAGCACGGTCCGCACAGCAAAGTGTCCGGCGTTCACTAAGAGGCAGTGTACGATTCCACAAGTTCAATTTATCAGTCCAGTTGATAAACCACACGTCCCTACGTCTTAAAAATGTCTTAAATTTCAGTATATCCACAGTACAACTTCATCAACTGGCTGTGGGTGATGAAATGGTTGATGGTTGAAAAGCGCTGTTCTCTTTCCCATAATGCATTGTGAAAGGTTAACTCAATAAATTTAGGTAATCAGGGTTAAAACTTGATGAATTAAAGCTAGAATAACGTAAAATTGTTGACACATGCATTACTGTTCAACTTATGTATAATAAATTAATATTTGATAGTAAGCAAGGATCACATACTCAGATTTTGAAGTAATAAAGTCAAACTTGATTTGTATAAGTAAATTGTAATTTAATTTGTAAGTACAAATGAAATCCGGGCTAACAGTGCGCAGCGGTGGTTCAGTCGAGTGTGTGAAAGTAAGAAAACTAACGGCTGGCGAAAGGGGGGCGGTGATGGTCTTTTTCTACGGGAGAGAGGGGAGGAGGTGTCTCTTCTTCTTCCGGCCGACTAACCCACAACATGGGTTATACTTTGAAAAATAACCCAGAAATGGTATAATAACCAAAACATACTGTACTGTTGTTGTAGAGATATTTTATTTATTTTTATAAATATACAATTACATTTTCACTGACATTAATATCTCAATGCATACATTTCAGGGCAAACTGCTTTGCCATTATATTACAGGACAATAAATGTACTTTTATTTGATCAGCATAATGTTCGACTATTATTACTGTACATATTATCATACATACATCATATATTCATACAGTGAAGTTAGATGCATCACTGAAAATGTAACACACTACATGATATTGGCCTAGGCCTGCCACAATAATCAATAAATCAATTAACCTAACGATAAATAAAAACATCCTTGGTAAGTTTACCGGCCTCGATAAACTGTCACGTGCATGCATGTTTGTTTTCCTCCTCTCTTTCTATCAAAGAGGCTGAATGAGAAGATGGCTCACTCTGTCCATCTTTCTTAACACCGGAGTGCATGAGTTCTATAGTGGATTTAGCGGATTGATAGTGGAGTGAGCATCTGTCACTCATGCAATCTTTGGGGGGGAGGTGTGGTCGCTCGCGCGTACACTCAGAGAGAGCTAAAGTGAGCATCAAGGTTTTGAACAGAATAAACAAGGTGTTAGCCCAATTGTTTGAAAGTAGTGCTGACAAAGAAGGGAAGGTGCAGAAGGGCTTTCATCCTGACAGTCAGCGCTTACTGAGGTGTTTGGTCCGCAAAGGAGATACAAATAAAACAACGCAAAATGGTGCGCGCTCACAGACAGTGTCGTTCGCTACATTGCAAAGGAAATGCAACCCTGAAAAGCCAGCAATGCTACGAATGTTTGACAGACAGTACGAGTTGATTAGGAGAAAGTACATGTCACAAACAATTCCGGAACTTTATAAACTCCCTTTTATTCAATGTTCTTATTTTCGTGTGTGTTTTTATTGGAGTTTCGTTTGTTTCTTTACAGTGACAGGGTCTATTTTTTTATTGTTTTTGATTAGTATTATGATTTTTATTTACATGCAATTTTTCCTAAAAGAGAGTCCATTTCATTTTAATTTGTTTGTTTTCCTCTTTTTAGTTTGTTAGATTTATTATATTGTTTAATTTATTTTATCTGAAAGATCTTTGTCTTCCAATTACAGTTCAATACTCTGAAAGAACTCACTTTATTATGACATAATTTCATTAATGAAAAAATGAAAAAACTTCAAAATAATATTGACAGTAATATTGTTTATCGGCAATAATTTTTTTCAATTATCGTCCAGCAAAATTTGCTATCATAACAGGCCTACATTGGCCTCTTTCCTGGGTCAATGAAGTGACTCAGTGTTTTTTATTCTCATAGTTTAGTCCAATTTAAAAAGGTTAAAATATGAAAATAAATTTAAATTGCTTGAATACATTCTGTTCTTTGAAGACCTAGTAAAGAATTTCTCTATTTGATCAATTTGAGGGACTTTTCAGGGGATAATGGCAAAAATGTGTTAGTGGTGTAACCAAATAAACATGGTATCAAATTCTATAGCTTGTTTAAAAAAAAAGTATTTATTTATTAAACGAGTCTGAAATCTTCACATCCAGGCAATGTGCTAGGTGTCCATCACGATGCCTGTAAATTATATTTAAATAGCAAACTGTGTAGCCAGTGACATTATGTGATGTTAGTAAATAAGTTTTTGATGCCAATTTAAGATGTAATGTGAACTAAGTTACTACGTAGAAGTATTTTTAAGTATAAAGTGTTCTTTTTCTTAGAAAAAGTGATGATTTATCCACTACTTTATTATCAAATCCCTGGAAGGTTAGTGCATGTGTAACATCACTATTCTGCATGGCTTTACCATATATATAAAGTAATATCTGCATATTTGTATTCCATTCACTTGTAACTTTAAGCTCTATATACAACAATGTCAATGTTGAAAATGAACAGCAGCTTTAAAAAGAATGACACTTCAAAAACATGTTAAATATTTGCCAAAAATGTTGATTTAGATCTTTAGAATTACATTAACTTTACATTGTTTCATGATTACTGCAATATAATAGAGCCAATTTCATAGAACCCCAATAGATGCCATCATCAAGCAAAGAAAAAGTGGTTCAACACAGAACAAGAGTCAGATCCTACAACAAGGACAATTTATTAATTCATAAATTAATTCATAGAAAACACTCAATTCCTGTTGTTAATATTTTTTCTTCATTTAAAAAATAATAAAAAGCACAAGTCCAGTTGACTTTATTGGCTGTCATGCTTGACTTTTAGTGCTTGTTCCTTCTGTAAAAGCAACATGGTCATGTGGTGTAATTGTTTATGCCCATTACTGTAATTGGTACTTTTCATAAAAGTATTATAATTTACATAGAAATTAACACAGAATAAGATGTAATCCTCTTAACAGTCTTATAAAACATTTAACAGGTTATACATCATTTTTCAAACATTAGGCCTATTTAGAAAACGCAAAAGTGATTTTCAGTATTTGGTGCTCTATATTGAAAAAAACGCATACAACTGAATTTAAAATAATCCCCCAAAAATATTTTGTGATAAATTAAAATAAAGTCAGTTGATTTTATAGGTACATTTGCATACACTCTAGGTGGAAATAAAGATTGAATATTTACCTTGTTGTTATGGTAACGCCACTTGACATTTCAGGGGAATTATGTCTTTTCTTTAAAAAAAAATCAGCCTTAAATACCCCTTTAGGTGATAAGTAGTGGTCCTGAATACGACCAAAGTGTAGTACCTATTAAAGTGGCTGGCGTGTTGTATGTGCAACGTGGGCCTTTCTCGCCAAGTCGCCCATCAAGATATAATGGTCTTAACGTTTCTCGTATAATGTTGACACAATCTACTCATTGAAAAAAAAGAAAATTCACATTTTCATACACATTTTTTTAACATGCACACGGACACACGCAAACTCACCATGTCCTCGACTTTCGGGTGTAGGCTAAATGAAAAGAGGGATTGAAATATTGACTACCAAACTTAATAGCACTGATTTAGTCCACTGATTGTAGTTCGGTCAAACAACTGACTGCGAGCAAAACGTTCTTCTGTAGACCCTGACGATATGAAACAAGACATGAAACGTTTGTTGTCGGTTACCAGGTGCCGGTTACCAAGCAAGAAATAACAACAGGTCCTGCAAGACGTCACCCTGCAAGACGTCATTTCCCAAGCCGTTTAGCATCTGTCACATAGGCTAAATACGTAAAAAGTTTAAATTTGAAACAACGTCTGGATTTTGTTTAACAGAGGCAGAAACCGTATATCACCTTTTCTGTTCATGCCAAATTACATGGTGGGATCTCGACAGCTGGTCAAACAATAGTAGCAGTAGTAGTGGCTACTCAACCATAACCGTAAAGGGATAGTTCCGTGTTTTTTTGAAGTGGGGTTGTATAAGCTCCATTACGACGGAGGATTAGGGCAACGTTGAAAACTAAAAAAAAAAGGAAGGTTACGAGAATAAAGTCATAAAGTTACGAGAATAATCTCATAAATTACGAGAATAAAGTCGTTAAATTACGAGAATAATCTCATAAATTACGAGAATAAAGTCGAAAAGTTACGAGAATAAAGTCATCTCAAACTAGGAAACATCTGCTTGGCTTTATTTGGAAAGATATTCACAGATTCGGACTTTTTGGCTCAATAATTCATCAACAAAAGAACATCGTTCCAAACCAGACCCCTCTTTTTGATCACTGTAATGAAGAATGTGAACTATAAACTCGTTTTCATCCAAACGTTTTTCGTTATTGACGTTATTCGTCAATACACTGAAGCTGAAGGCTCAGAGGTTTAGGGACCATCAGCAAATTACCATATCGGAGGAATAGTGTGAAAGAAAATTCAATAACTTCCCCATACTGAGAAGTAAAGTTTTCAAAATCACAGCAAATGCAAAGGATCGTATGTTATTCATACTACGGGTCATATTTTCTTTTAGATTTATAAATTAAAATATTTTACAGGACTTTCTGATTGAAATTAAAGCAAATGCCATCAAAGTCATGAGATCTATCAACCAAGTCATAACAAAACATGTATGGTGATCTCTTTTTTAAACTACAGCTCTTACTTCAGCAAGAATGTTTTGATTTGATTTAAATGATGTTTTGTTTATTTAATTGTGTTAATTAATATGCATGGATTTCGTTCACACTATTCAGGAAATATATAACAATTACATGAAAACATCTAAAATTCTGGTTCAAAATTAGCAGATTTCTCTGAAACAAACACAATTTGACCATTTTAACTCTTTCGTCAAAAACGGACATGAAATACCTACAGGACAGCACTTTGGTGCATATAAACGTTATCCAGTGCGAGGAATGAGTCATAGGTTCAGAAACACAAGTGTCAGGAAAAAAATATGATCCATGATTATATCCAACACTCTTGTTAAGAAATCAGCAAATTTCTCAAACACAACACATTTTTTACATATTTCACTCCAAAATCTACAAAGACTACAAAAAAAGACTTTACAGGACAGGACTTGTGCTCCAGTGACAGTAACACAAGTGTCAGGAAATATATAACAGTTACATGAAAACATCTAAAATTCTGGTTCAAAATTAGCAGATTTCTCTGAAACAAACACAATTTGACCATTTTCACTCTATCGTCAATAACTGACATGGAATACCTACAAGTCAGCACTTTGGTGCATATAAACACTATCCAGTGCGAGGAATGTGTTGTAGGTTCAGAAACACAAGTATCAGGAAAAATATATCTGTTTCATGTTTATATCCAACAATCTTGTGAAGAAATCAGCAAATTTCTCAAACACAACACATTTTTTACATATTTCACTCCAAAATCTACAATGAGTGTGAAAAATTCCTTTACAGGACAGGACATTTTTTCAAGTGAAAATAACAGGAGTGTCAGGAATATATAACAATTACATGAAAACATCTAAAAGTCTGGTTCAAAATGGGCAGAATTCTCTGAAACAAGCACAATTTGACCATTTTAACTCTTTCGTCAAAACGGACATGAAATACCTACAGGACAGCACTTTGGTGCATATAAACGTTATCCAGTGCGAGGAATGAGTCGTAGGTTCAGAAACACAAGTGTCAGGAAAAATATATGATCCATGATTATATCCAACACTCTTGTTAAGAAATCAGCAAATTTCTCAAACACAACACATTTTTTACATATTTCACTCCAAAATCTACAAAGACTACAAAAAAAGACTTTACAGGACAGGACTTGTGCTCCAGTGACAGTAACACAAGTGTCAGGAAATATATAACAGTTACATGAAAACATCTAAAATTCTGGTTCAAAATTAGCAGATTTCTCTGAAACAAACACAATTTGACCATTTTCACTCTATCGTCAATAACTGACATGGAATACCTACAAGTCAGCACTTTGGTGCATATAAACACTATCCAGTGCGAGGAATGTGTTGTAGGTTCAGAAACACAAGTATCAGGAAAAATATATCTGTTTCATGTTTATATCCAACAATCTTGTGAAGAAATCAGCAAATTTCTCAAACACAACACATTTTTTACATATTTCACTCCAAAATCTACAATGAGTGTGAAAAATTCCTTTACAGGACAGGACATTTTTTCAAGTGAAAATAACAGGAGTGTCAGGAATATATAACAATTACATGAAAACATCTAAAATTCTGGTTCAAAATTAGCAGATTTCTCTGAAACAAACACAATTTGACCATTTTAACTCTTTTCGGACATGAAATACCTACAGGACAGCACTTTGGTGCATATAAACGTTATCCAGTGCGAGGAATGAGTCGTAGGTTCAGAAACACAAGTGTCAGGAAAAATATATGATCCATGATTATATCCAACACTCTTGTTAAGAAATCAGCAAATTTCTCAAACACAACACATTTTTTACATATTTCACTCCAAAATCTACAAAGACTACAAAAAAAGACTTTACAGGACAGGACTTGTGCTCCAGTGACAGTAACACAAGTGTCAGGAAATATATAACAGTTACATGAAAACATCTAAAATTCTGGTTCAAAATTAGCAGATTTCTCTGAAACAAACACAATTTGACCATTTTCACTCTATCGTCAATAACTGACATGGAATACCTACAAGTCAGCACTTTGGTGCATATAAACACTATCCAGTGCGAGGAATGTGTTGTAGGTTCAGAAACACAAGTATCAGGAAAAATATATCTGTTTCATGTTTATATCCAACAATCTTGTGAAGAAATCAGCAAATTTCTCAAACACAACACATTTTTTACATATTTCACTCCAAAATCTACAATGAGTGTGAAAAATTCCTTTACAGGACAGGACATTTTTTCAAGTGAAAATAACAGGAGTGTCAGGAATATATAACAATTACATGAAAACATCTAAAATTCTGGTTCAAAATTAGCAGATTTCTCTGAAACAAACACAATTTGACCATTTTAACTCTTTCGTCAAAAACGGACATGAAATACCTACAGGACAGCACTTTGGTGCATATAAACGTTATCCAGTGCGAGGAATGAGTCGTAGGTTCAGAAACACAAGTGTCAGGAAAAATATATGATCCATGATTATATCCAACACTCTTGTTAAGAAATCAGCAAATTTCTCAAACACAACACATTTTTTACATATTTCACTCCAAAATCTACAAAGACTACAAAAAAAGACTTTACAGGACAGGACTTGTGCTCCAGTGACAGTAACACAAGTGTCAGGAAATATATAACAGTTACATGAAAACATCTAAAATTCTGGTTCAAAATTAGCAGATTTTTCTGAAACAAACACAATTTGACCATTTTCACTCTATCGTCAATAACTGACATGAAATACCTACAGGACAGCACTTTGGTGCATATAAACGTTATCCAGTGTGAGGAATGAGTCGTAGGTTCAGAAACACAAGTGTCAGGAAAAATATATGATTCATGATTATATCCAACACTCTTGCTAAGAAATCAGCAGATTTCTCTGAAACAATACATTTTTTACATGTTTCACTCCAAAATCTACAAAGACTATAAAAAAAGACTTTACAGGACAGGACTTGTGTTCAAGTGAAAATTACAGGTGTCAGGAAAAATATGTATTTTCATTATAACATCCAACACTCTTGAAACAAACAGCAGATTTCTCTGAAACAACACATCTTGACCATTTTCACTCTATAGTCAATACGAGTCAATATAGTCAGGAAAGAGACATTAGTGTCATGATTATATATCCAAGACTCCCGTCAAAAATCAGCAGATTTCTCTGAAGAAAGAAACATTTTGACAAGTTTAATTTTAAATTATACAACGTATATGAAATACCTACAGGTTGGCACTTAGGTCCATATAAACATTATACAGTGCAATGATTATGGGCTAAGGAGTGTCAGGAAAAATATGTATCTTCATTATAACATCCAACACTCTTGAAACAAACAACAGATTTCTCTGAAACAACACATTTTGACCATTTTCACTCTATAGTCAATACGAACATGAAAAACCTACAGGTTGGCACTTAGGTCCATATAACGTTATTCAATCTTTATTCATTCAATCTTTATTTGTATAGCGCCAATTCATAACAATTGTTATCTCAAGATACTTTACAATAGAGCATAAAGCTCTTCATATTATGGATACACATATATGCATAGATACATATATACATATAAAATACACATATACATATATATACAAATATATACATCCAACACCCAGCATGAATCCATATTGCCAATCATGAATCCCTCCATCATGGCGGCAAGAAAAAACCCTCTGTTAAGCAGCAGGAAATCTTGAATGTGGATCCCAGTCTCATGATGAACAGCAAATCCACACGATGCTGTGTTGGGTGTGAGGGCATAAGAAGGGAGGTAAGAGGGGACAAGTGGACTAGAATAAGAACTAAAGTTAGGGACAGGTTCATGGACCATCGACCTGTCATCTGATTTATTAGAGGTTAGCCTTTTGATATCACTGATATTCTTGCTGAAAATTAGAATTTATGATAGTGACAAACTCATGGGTGCCCAGACCACAAGGTCATCCCTACCATATTTATCTCCATTAAATATTAATGTGTTAAAGGCCTCTTGAGATGTGACATCCCATTTTCAAGAGGGACCTCATGCCTATGTGGTAATTGAAAATAGATACTGTAGATGTATTGATCATGGATATGGAGATCATGCTAATAACTACATTAACAGCTACAGTGATAATGGGAATGGAGTGTTCCTAATAAAATGGCCAAATATGTGTCATGTTTATAATTGTAGTTTTGAGGCTTCGTGACTCCACACCAGCAGGCAGTCTCCACCAAGGATCCCAGGCCACCTACAAGACAAGAGCCAGAGACGAGTACAGGAGCAAACAAACGGGGCAAAAGCAGATGTGGAGAGAGAGTGAGAGTGATAAAGCCCAATGTGCCCCCCGGCAGTCTAGGCCTATTGCATCTAGACTATGAGTGTAATTTATGAACTAATTTCTAAACTACAAGCTGGTCCCTAATTGAAAGCTTTATCAAATAGGAATGTTTTAAGTCTAACCTTAAAGGTAGAGAGAGTGTCAGCCTCCCGAACTGTGGTTGGTAAATTGTTCCAGTCAGGAGCCTGATAACTGAAGGCTCTACCTCCCATACTACTTTTGGTGATTGATGGTACCACAAGTAGGCCAGCATTTTGGGAGCGCAATGTTCTAGAGGGGTTGTACGGCACTACAAGTTCTTTAAGATAGACTGGTGCCTGTCCACTGAGAGCTAGGTGAGGAGAAGAATGTTAAATTCTATTCTATATTTAATTGGAAGCCAATGCAGAGAAGCTAATACAGGAGTAAAGTGGTGTCTTCTCCTAGTTCTAGTCAGTACACGTGCTGCAGCATTTTGCATTATGATAACGTTGCATTATTATAATGTTATAGACAATGCGAGGAATGAGGGCTCAGAAATACAAGTATCAGGAAAAATATATCTGTTTCATGATTATATCCAACACTCTTGTAACACAAACAGCAGATTTCTCTGAAACAACACATTTTGACCATTTTCACGCTATAGTCATTACGGACATGAAATACCTACAGGACAGTGAGAGGAATGAGTTATATGCGCAGAAACACAAGTGTCAGGAAAAATATATCTGTTTCATGATTATATATCCAAGGCTCCCATCAAAAATCAGCGGATTTCTCTGAAAAAAGAAACATTTTGGCAAGTTTAATTTTAAATTATACAACGTATATGAAATACCTACAGGTTGGCACTTAGGTCCATATAAACGTTATACAGTGCGATGATTATAGGCTAAGGAACCCAAGTGTCAGGAAAAATATGTATTTTCATTATAACATCCAACACTCTTGTAACACAAACAGCAGATTTCTCTGAAACAACACATTTTGACCATTTTCACTCTATAGTCAATACGAACATTAAAAACCTACAGGTTGGCACATAGGTCCATATAACGTTTTAGACAATGCGAGGAATGAGGGCTCAGAAATACAAGTTTCAGGAAAAATATATCTGTTTCATTATAACATCCAACACTCTTGTAACACAAACAGCAGATTTCTCTGAAACAACACATTTTGACCATTTTCACGCTATAGTCAATACAAACATGAAAAACCGGTAGCACTTTAGATTACAGCCCGTGTCTTACAGTGTAGTTTCCTCAACTGTTGGAGTAACTCTCACACATGTACCATGACATTTTGCGGTATCTATGGGGTAGTTACGCCCGCGACTTACAGTGTAAGTCCTGGAGTCTTACAGTGTAGTTTCTTACTGTAGCACGGCAGATTGGTTTTATTTTGTGTTTTTATTCTGCATGTTTTTATATTTTGCGTGATTGTTTTAATTGTTTTTAGTTTATTTATAGCATTTTTCTAGTATTTTTTTTAATTACTTCCTGCCGGGACACTCTTAATCTTGATAGCCTGCACCTGTAGAGCACTTTATTACCCTAAGAGACTCCCAATGGGGCTGGAGAATGGAACTGGTCTGTCGCCAATCAGAGGGGACAATATAACCTGTGGCACACCTGGAAGTGGGAGAACGCCGGAAGGAGCACAAATGGGGTGACACCGACAGGACGCAACACGAGGGCTGTGTCCGAAATGGCATACTAACGTACTACTCATACTAAGTGTGACGTCAAAATGAGTATGTAGTGTGTTCACACTGGATAGTATGAAAAGATTGAGTGTGCGAGAAATACCCGGATGTATACTATATTGGAAAAAATGTTAAGTATGCGAGGTGGGCATACTACTCACACTCAACCGCCCCATAATGCATTGCGAGCCCCATAATGCATTGCGCCATACACGACCGACCGGCATTCAGCTAAAAATCTGCCACTAGCAAACTTCCCATTTTCAAAATAAATACGTCTTTTATGATTTCCTTTTAGTTCTTTAACACTTTTGTGAAGGGGCTCTTGTTTTGGAGCCGACCGGAAGTTTCGTCGATAGCATAATAGCGGCATAGCGGCATAGCGGCATAGCGGAATGTCCGAAATGTCGAAATGAAATTTGTATCCGTGCATTTTATGGCTCAAATGACCACATTTTGGTATTCTACGTGGTCACTTTCTCGCCTAAAATGCTCTCTGAACTTTCAAATGTGGTGAATCAACAGAGATATTTGATAGCCTGGTGTGCTTCTGATTTTTTTCATCAGAGGTTTGAAATGCATCATGGGAAACTAAGTAGTATACTACAGTGTGAACGGTTGGCATTCTAATCATACTTATAGTATGTAGTATACAGTATATACACAATGGGTTTGTAGTATGTAGTACGTTAGTATGCCATTTCGGACACAGCCGAGGAGCAGCCGAGCACCACGGAGCAGCCGAGCACAGCGGAGCAGACAGCCGTCGAGCAGAGTCCAGCTGAGAAGGAAAGTCCAGAGTGTTACGACGCGTCCTTACAACAGCGGCGGAGTGAGGAGCTCTGCCTGCCGCGTAAGCATTCTTCACTGTAGTAGCACTCTGGCTTACGAGGAAGAGGTCACTCTGCTTGTATTGCGTTGTGCACCCCCACTGCCGCTGTTTCCTTCTTAATTACAGGTGTCCTTGGCTGAGTTCCTGTCTGTCACTGGAGGAGCAAGGGAAGAGGAAGGACCCTAACTGCTGGCTGGCGTTTTAACCCTTTTTAATAGACTTTGCATCCTGTAGAGGACAGTTGCCTGCTCCATTTTAAACCCACTTGCTTGTGTTTTAAAATAAGTTTTTAATTTAAAAAAAATCTGGTATTAACAGCAATCTTATTGTCGTCTCCTTGGTTTTAACTTGCTGCTCACCACTTGATTTTAAAGGACCAATTCAGAGTTGTTGTTTTTTTAATATTTTCATTTTAATCTATTTAACCACCATTACATTACCATGAACGTAGGGAAGTGCTGGTTACTTACAGGTAAAGTAGTGGGTCGCTACACAGTAAGTAAAGTTAACAAGTGAGCGCTTTATAATCCAGCCCGGTTCCAGATGTTGACCAGTAGTTACAGTAAAGGAGTGGGTAGCTACACAGTTAGTGAAGCCAACAAGTCTTCACTTTATAATCCAGCCCAGTTCCAGATGTTGATCAGTAGTTACAGTAAAGTAGAGGGTAGTTACACAGTAGGTAAAGCCAACAAGTGAGCACTTTATAATCCAGCCCTGTTCCAGATGTTGACCAGTAGTTACAGTAAAGTAGAGGGTAGTTACACAGTAAGTAAACCCAACAACTGAGCACTTTATAATCCAGCCCGGTTCCAGATGTTGACCAGTAGTTACAGTAAAGTAGAGGGTAGTTACACAGTAAGTAAAGCCAACAAGTCTTCACTTTGTAATCCAGCCCGGTTCCAGATGTTGACCAGTAGTTACAGGTTGGCAGGTACAAGTGCTGGGTTGTCACAGTGAAAGTACTGGACAGTTAGACAGTAAGCAAAGACAAGTGTGATCTTAAAGCCAGGTTAATTAAAAGGTGAATTACTTTGTGAGGTGTCTGTGTGTTTAAAAAAATAAAGATATTTTATATGTCTGCATATCTTGTCATTATTTCGTGAAACACATATTCATCAATACATTACAGTGTTTAAGTTCATCACTGGTCTACATTATCTGTATCCATGCTGATTCTTAACAGGAAGTGGCACATCAAGGTATACATAGCAAAAGCGTATGACCAGGAAAATTACACAGTCCTGATAAGTTCATGGTAAGACACGCGAAACTACACTGTAAGACTCCAGGACTTACACTGAAAGACGCGAGTGTAACTACCCCATAGATACCGCAAAATATCATGGTACATGTGTGAGAGTTACCCAAACAGTTGAGGAAACTACACTGTAAGACTCCAGGACTTACACTGTAAGACGCAAGTGTAACTACCCCATAGATACCGCAAAATATCATAGTACATGTGTGAATATCATAGTACATGTGTGAGAGTTACCCCAACAGTTGAGGAAACTACACAGTAAGAGACAGGAAACTACACTGTAAGACGCGGGCTGTAATCTAAAGTGCTACCAAAATTAAAATAAAGAGGCAGGCACGTGCAAGGGTGGGGCGCCTGACCCTTTGCCCCTTGATGCCCAAAGTGCCATTTGTCAAAATGATTTTTTTTGTAAGTGTGTGTTAGAAAACTTGTCTGCATGGCCCAAAATTAATATATCATTGAACAAATTAAAAATAATTAAGATTTAGCTTGTTCGGTCACATGATCCATGACCTGCCCTGAGCTGACGTGCCCTGACCTCAGCTAAGCGCCGCGCTGATTGAAGTTGCCGATGCTGCCGACAGACAAGAGAATCAACTGCTCCGGTGAGTAGATTTGGCAGCGGCAGCGTTTAGTTCGTGCACGGATTATTCTACAAGATGACTGAAGTGAAGGTGAGCAATAGGCATCCTCTGTCTCATGTCGTGTGTGTGCAGAGTCAGACGAGTGAGTTGAAGGAAAAAATCTGCACACCAGACTCTGGTGTGTGTGTGCGTGTGTAGCTTAACTATAATGTTTCATGCAGCGATGCCTCATAAGGAGAGATTACTTAAAGAGAAAAGGAGCTTAATGAGGTCAGAAATAAAAAATAAAGCTATGAAATTAAAATAAAGGTGTCATAACTGATTTATTTTTGTCCTCCAATTTGTGCTGCTTATCTTTGCATCTTGTCATGATCATGTAACACTTGCCTAATCGACTGCTATTTCTCACATGCCCTTTTTAACTTCCACACTCAGATTAATACAGCCCACCTTCAACAATATCAGCACAAGCACCCTCCTCACCAACCCCTCAACAGAAGCTGTGCAGTGTACCCCAGGCCATCAGGTAAAACATACACTACTTTTGCTTTACACTGGCGTCTAACAAATATATGAGGTTTTGGACAATGATATGGTACAATGTGGTTCTGTTACATTGGTTATGAATATGGATTGCTACAATTCAGCCTGATATATTGTTAAGTATGTAGTTTCTATATGGCGTTTCAACTTTGTGCTCCATGTGCTCCCTTTTTTAACTTTGAGCACCTGCCCTTCTCAAAGTCTTTGCATGTCCCTGAGGGTTAGGGTAGGGCAGTGGTTCCCAAACTTTTCACAGCCTGTACCCCTTCAGAACACTTGACCTCCAGCCATGTACCCCCAACTTTCATGCACTTATAACACAGAGAAAAATACATGTTTTAGCCTGCTGTACTCCGGCCTCCCACATTTGACATGCATAACATACAAATAAGACCTATTAAAGTTAAGTATTTCTCACTAAACAGATTTAGTTACCAGCAATGTCAGTGGGCAACACCAGTCCACTTTTGAAAAAGAAATGTAAATTTCTGAAACAATTTCATTAATGAACTTGAAGCTTAAATGAAAAGGCTGTCTGACTGAACTTACTGTATGTTATTTTAAGAATCTTAGATAATTTAGGACAGATTTCCTTCTCCAAGATGCCTCACCCTCTCTTCCAACACTTCAGGCTTTTATCAAAGCTCACAATACAAACAATTATCAGTGTGAACTTGAACTACTGAAACAACTGTTTAGACCTGACAGTTTTTCACGTACCCCCTACATCACTTCACGTACCCCTGGGGGTACACGTACCCCAGTTTCGGAACCACTGGGGTAGGGTAACCCTTACCCTGAAATGCACCAAGCATATGAAATCACTTTTCAGACGGTAGGTGTCTCCAAATGACCATAAAACACACGTCAAGGAGAGAATTAAGCACAGAAACACTAGTGTCAGGAAAAAGATATCAGTTTTTATGAATACATCAAATAATTTTTTCATCAGTTAAACAGATATCTCTCAAGCAGCAACATTTTGACATGTTTTACTCTGAAATGCATCAAGCCTATGAAATCTATTTAAAGGATGGCATATGTCTCCAAATGAGTCTTAAACACTTCAAGAAGTGTTTCAGCTTCGGACCTTTGCTGCCTCACACTTAGATGGTTTTCCCCTATACTCTTCAACACCCTTGTTAGACTCAAATTTTAAGCCAAGAACAGACTTGAAGCAGGTGATAAATAGGGTACATAACCTTCTTAATCTTCATTATTCAGCAAATTTAATTTAACTTAAGAGCAAGTGGGAGGGGGGCTTAAATGAGCAGATCTCAGAGGATAATTGGACAAAAATTATACAAAGAATTTACAAATCCTCCATTTGCCAAAGACATATTGTTGTTCAAATTAAAAGAATTAGGGTTAGGGACTTTGGTCAAAGGTCAGACTGGCTAGAATCAGGCCAGACCTGGACCCTACATGTGAAAGGTGCAGACAAGCCCCTGCAGACATACGCCATTTGCTTTTAGCCTGTCCAATAATACACACATTTAGGGAATCTATTTTTGATACTCTTTCCAAAATATTAGAAGTGCCAGTAGATCCATCCCCTCTCACTGCCTTATTCGGTATTATGCCGCAGGTTGTACATCTAGATAACTGTAAAAGAAACATGCTAGCCTTCTGTACTTTGCTGGCCAGGTGCTGTATACTTTTCAGTTGGAAAAAGCCTCTTCCTCCTAAATATTCTCACTGGATTAAAGAGAACATGCAATACGTCAAGTTTGAGAAGATGAGATATTCTCTTAGTGGCTCTGTTTTCAGATTTTATGAAACCTGGAACCCTTTCTTGATGTTTGTTGAGAAGTTAGGAGTGGAAAGTATAATCCCATCATGTTTTGCACTTGTTTGCTGGCTAGTGGTAATGTGAGATGACTGATTAATATGATATATCTGTCCAGTGGGTTAATGGGTGGGACTTTTTCTTTAGTCTGTTGTTGTTTTTGTTTTTAATTTTGACAGTTTGTATTTGCATTTCTTCTATACACTTTCTAATTATTTTTTATTTTGTATATTGAAAACTTTCAATAACAAGACCTTGATGAAAAAAGGAGAGAATTAAGCACAGAAACACAATTCAGGACTAAAGATGTTTTATGAATCTGAACATTAATCTGAATCTGAACCTGCTTATTCTATCAAAAATAAGCAGATATCTCTGAAAATGAAACATTTTGACATGGTTTAGTCTAAAATGCAGCTATTTAAAGTACGAGATAAATTCAGAGTAAGGCTTTCAAAAGAAGTATATTTAGCCTTTGGTCTGTGATTGATTTGGAGACAGGAATGATAAATAGCTGCTACACCACCACCACGGCCTGTGTCGCTCGGTATATGAATATTTGAATGACTGGGGGGAGTGGGCTCATTTAAACTGACATATTCCTCTTCACGTAGCCATGTTTCAGTAAGACAGAATAAATCAATCTGATTTTCTGTTATAAGGTCGTTTACCAGTAAAGATTTTGACCTCAATGATCTAATATTTAAGAGACCACATCTGGTTCTCTGATGTTTTAAAGCCCCTACATTTGAAGGTTTTATTTTAATGAGATTTTTGTGGTTGACACTTCTTTAATTTATTTTTGTGTTAATATCTAAGTGAGTTTTGGGTCGGGGGACTGACACAGTCTCTATGGAATAATATTCATCACTGTTACAAACGCCATAGCAGTTACCTAACTGATGAACACAGCTTTCATAACAGCAATGGCAGGAAAACCGTCACAGAGCAAGCGCAGAGGAGCGTGGAGGACTGCAGCTCTGCAACATGGTCTCATCTCTGAGAGGTCGTAAGAATGACTCTGCCATGTTTTTTGATAAGAGAGATGCACCAGCCAGAGTAGGATGGATGCCATCTCTCCCTATCAGGCCAGGTTTTTCCCAGAAGGATGACCAATTGTCAATGAAGCCCACATCATTTGCTGGACACCATCTCGATAGCCAGCTGTTGAATGATGACATGCGGCTATACATATCATCACTGGTCAGATTGGGCAAGGGGCCAGAGAAAATTACGGAGTCCGACATTTTCTTTGCAAAAGAGCACACTGATTCAATGTTTAATTTGAAATAAGTGGCTTATTTTGAGCAAGAAAGTCTGTTATATATATATATGAAACTGATGAATTCTTCCTGAAAGTTGTGTTTTTCTGCTTAACTCGGTTTTGCAGTGTTTTTTGCTCATTTGGGAGGAAAATCTATAATTTACTTCATGTTACACTGAAAAATGCCAAAATGTGTTGTTTGACTATAAGCTGCTTATTTTAGGCAAGAAAGTCTGTTTTTATTTATGACACTGATGAATCCTTCCTGAAAGTTTTGTTTTTCTGCTTAACTCGGTTCTTGCAGTGTTTTTTGCTCATTTGGGAGGAAAATCTATAATTTACTTCATGCTATACTGAAATATGCTAAAATGTGTTGTTCCACACTTATCCGCTTATTTTGTGCAATAAAGTCTGTTATATTTATGAAACTGATGATATCTTCCAGAAAGTTGTGTTTTTCTGCTTAACTCTGTTCCTGCAGTGTTTTTTGCTCATTTGGGACCATAATCTCTGTTTGACTGCATGTTATACTGAAACATGCCAAAATGTGTTTTTCCACACTTGTCTGTTGACCGGATTTTGGGCAAGACAGTCTGTTATATTTATGAAGAGAAGAGAGAGAAGAGAGATGCACCAGCCAGAGTAGGATGGATGCCATCTCTTCCTATCAGGCCAGGTTTTCCCCAGAAGGATGACCAATTGTCAATGAAGCCCACATCATTTGCTGGACACCATCTCGATAGCCAGCGGATTTTGGGCAAGACAGTCTGTTATATTTATGAAACTGATGAATTCTTCCTGAAAGTTGTGTTTTTCTGCTTAACTCTGTTCCTGCAGTATTTTTTGCTCATTTGGGAGGAAAATCTATATTTAACTTTATTTTATGAAAGACGCCAAAATGTGTTGTTTCACAATAAGCGGCTTATTTTGAGCAAGAAAGTCTGTTATATTTATGACACTGATGAATTCTTCCTGAAAGTGTTGTTTTTCTGCTTAACTCGGTTCCTGCAGTGTTTTTTGCTCATTTGGGAGGAAAATCTATAATTTACTTCATGTTACACTGAAAAATGCCAAAATGTGTGGTTTCACTTGCTTATTTTTGGCAAGAAAGTCTGTTATATGTATGAAACTGATGATTTCTTACTGAAAGTTGTGTTTTTATGCTTAACTCTGTTCCTGAAGTGTTTTTTGCTCAATTGGGACCATAATCGCTGTTTTACTGCATGTTATACTGAAACATGCCAAAATGTGTGGTTTCACTTATAAGCTGCTTATTTTTGGCAAGAAAGTCTGTTATATGTATGACACTTATGAATTCTTCCTGAAAGTTGTGTTTTTCTGCTTAACTCTGTTCCTGAAGTGTTTTTTTGCTATTACGGGAGGAAAATCTCTAATTTACTTCATGTCATACTCAAACATGCTAAAATGTGTTGTTCCACACTTATCCGCTTATTTTGGGCAATAAAGTCTGTTATATTTATGAAACTGATGATATCTTCCAGAAAGTTGTGTTTTTCTGCTTAACTCTGTTCCTGCAGTATTTTTTGCTCATTTGGGAGGAAAATCTATATTTAACTGCATGTCTTACTGAAACATGCCAAAATGTGTTGTTTCACAATAAGCGGCTTATTTTGAGCAAGAAAGTCTGTTATATTTATGAAACTGATGAATTCTTCTTGAAAGTTGTGCTTTTCTGCTTAACTCCTTTCCTGCAGTGTTTTTTGCTCATTTGGGAGGAAAATCTATAATTTACTTCATGTTATACTGAAAAATGCTAAAATGTGTTCTTTTACTATAAGCTGCTTATTTTTGGCAAAAAAGTCTGTTATATTTATGAAACTTATGATTTCTTCCTGAAAGTTGTGTTTTCTGCTTAACTCTGCTCCTGCAAGTGTTTTTTGCTCATTTGGGACCATAATCTGTTTTACTGCATGTTATACTGAAACATGCCAAAATGTTGTTTCACTTATAAGCTGCTTATTTTTGGCAAGAAAGTCTGTTATATTGATGAAAACTGATGAATTCTTCCTGAAAGTTGTGTTTTTCTGCTTAACTCTGTTCCTGCAGTGTTTTTTTTGCTTATTTAGGAGGAAAATCTATAATTTACTTCATGTTATACTGGAACATGCTAAAATATGTTGTTCCACACTAAGCTGCTTTTTCTTGGCAAGAAAGTCTTTTATATCTGTGAAACTAATGATTCTTCCCGAAAGTTGTGTTTTTCTGCTTAACTCTGTTCCTGAAGTGTTTTTTTGCTATTTCTGGAGGAAAATCTCTAATTTACTTCATGTCATACTCAAACATGCTAAAATGTGTTGTTCCACAGTTATCTGCTTATTTTCGGCAAGAAAGTCTGTTATATTTATGAAAATGATGAATTCTTCCTGAAACTTGTGTTTTTCTGCTTAACTCTCTCCCTGCAGTGTTTTTTGCTCTTTAGGGAGGAAAATTTCTTTTTACTGCATGTTTTACTGAAGACGCCAAAATGTGTTGTTCTACACTTATCTGCTTATTTTGGGCAAGAAAGTCTCTTATATTTATGAAACTGATGAACTCTTGCTGATAGTTGTGTTTTTCTGCTTAACTCGGTTCCTGCAGTGTTTTTTGCTCATTTGGGAGCGAAATCTATTTTTTAAGTGCATGTTATACTGAAAGACGCCAAAATGTGTTGTTTCACTATAAGCTGCTTTTTTTCGGCAAGAAAGTCTATTATATTTATGAAACTGATGAAGTCTTCCTGAAAGTTGTGTTTTTCTACTTAACTCGGTTCCTGCAGTGTTTTTTCGCTCATTTCCGAAGGAAATCTATAATTTACTTCATGTTACACTGAAACATGCCAAAATGTGTTGTTTCACTATAAGCTGCTTATTTTGAGCAAGAAATTCTGTTATATTTATGAAAATGATGAATTCTTCCTGAAACTTGTGTTTTTCTGCTTAACTCTCTCCCTGCAGTGTTTTTTGCTCTTTAGGGAGGAAAATTTCTTTTTACTGCATGTTTTACTGAAAGACGCCAAAATGTGTGGTTTCACTATAAGCTGCTTATTTTTGACAAGAAAGTCTGTTATATCTGTGAAACTCATGAATTCTTCCTGAAAGTTGTGTTTTTCTGCTTAACTCTGTTCCTGCAGTGTTTTTTGCTCATTTGGGAGGAAAATCTATATTTTACTGCATGTTATACTGAAAGACGCCAAAATGTGTTGTTTCACTCTAAGCTGCTTATTTTTGGCAAGAAAGTCTGTTATATTTATGAAACTGATGAATTCTTACTGAAAGTTTTGTTTTTATGCTTAACTCTGTTCCTGCATTGTTTTTTGCTCTTTAGGGAAGAAAATCTATATTTAAGTGCATGTCACACTGAAAGATGCCAAAATGTGTGGTTTCACACTACTCTGCTTATTTATTTATTTTTTTTAAAGCTTCTTTTTATTTGAGGTTCTGGTATTCAACATTTACCATTCAGTTCACAAAGCTAGAACACTGTTTTCTTTTTTTACAAACAGTCTTTACAGAACAGGAACAAATGGCGGCAGGACACCTTTAAACCAGACATAATACAAAATAAGGAATAAAATAAAATAAATTAAAATAAAATAAAATAATAATAATAATGATAATAATAAAGACGACAAGGACAAAAAAGCAACAAGACCTGGTCAAGACAGAACACAGATATCACCAGTTGGTATGGGATGTCCAGCATTCTCCTGGTTGCCATTATGTTCATCATGCTAACCATTTAGAGAAAAAGTCTGTCCATCAGGGTCCACTTTCTCCAAGACTGGTTGCCACACTTTGACAAATCCCTGAACATTGTCATGGAGAGTGTAGGTCAGTTTTTCCAAGGGAAGAACTCTCAGTATTTCCTTATACCAGTCATCCAGTGTAAGGATGTCCTTAGAGATCCAGAAGTTAAGAATGGTCTTTCTTGCTAAGTACAGATGGATTCCAACCAGTTTAGCATTTTGAGTGTTCCTTACATTGGCTGGTTTAGCTGCTAGGATGCATTGCAAGGCTGACAGGTCCAACTTATATCCAAAGTAATCACCTCCTCTTTCACCTCTGCCCAGAACTTTTGTATCTTTGCACATTTCCAAAACATATGTGCATATATATGTTCCTGCTTCTGTATCACATTTATGACAGTTAGAAGAGCCCAGGCCCAACCTTCCTCTCAATAGTGGTGTAAAATGAAGTTTATGTAGTATTTTAAATTGTCTCTCTCTATCATTGTTGCAACTCAGGATTTTAAGTGTATTTTCTATAATTGCTGTCCAGATATCCTCATCTATCTGGCATCCTAAATCACTCTGCCATTGCCTACGAATATGATCAGTAGAACAGTTAGAGTTTAGGCCTAGGGTCTCATAAACTCGGGAGATGAATCTCTTTGGCATAGGTTGTTTAAGTATGTTCTCCAAAAACGACACATTACGGGCCTGAATGTTTTTTGGTATATAATGTCTTACTTGCAGATATCGATAAAAATGAGACTGATGTAAAGAATATTTATTTTTCAGGCCTTCAAATGACTCCATTGTTCCACCTTCATAAAGTTTAACAAGCTGATCGAGACCCTTTTCCTGCCAGAGCTTAAATTTTGAGTCCTGACATGAAGGGGGGAAATCTGGGCTCTTTCATATAGGGACCAAGAGTGAGAAATGATCTTTAAGTTTAAAGAAAACCATAATCTTATACCAGGTGTTTAATGTGTTCCTTACAATAAAGTTATTTTGTACCTCCAGCCTTGCCTTCTTATATTTTATAAAAGGACAGTTCTTCAAAGCCACAATTTCTAGACTCTATATCAATCCAAGTGTTTGTAATGTCTGGATTCACCCATTCATATATGTACCTAATTTGTGCCGCCCAGTGGTATAACTGCAAACAAGGGACCCCCAGTCCACCCTGTTCTTTGCTTCTCTGTAGTTTACCTATTTTTACACTAACCTATTTTCCTTGCCAAATAAACTGGGTAAAAATACCGTCCAAATCCGCAAAAAAAAACTGTTGGGAATTGAGTTCGGCAACATCTGCAAAGGGTACAAGACTCTGGGTAATATATATTCATTTTAAAAACGCTTATTCTACCCAGCCAGGATACAGGTAGGGTTCCCCATCTGTGTAGGTCATCTTTAATATGTGTTATGATTGGCTTAATATTAAGCTTGACCAGTTTTTTCAGAGATGGACAAACTCTTATTCCCAGATATGTTATCTCCTTGTGGGACCACTGAAAGGGGAAGCCACTGGGCGGGGTGCAGCCTGTCATGGCACCAATAGGCATGGCTTCTGTCTTCGACAAGTTAACTTTAAAGCCTGAAATATGTCCAAACTGATGTAAGCATTCAAGTAAACACGGTATGGTGGTATCTATGTCAACTAAATATAGCAGGACGTCGTCCGCATACAGAGAAATTTTGTGTATTGTGCCTTTAACATCAAAGCCTTTGATCAATCAAGTTGATCTAATTAGCTCTGCTAGAGGCTCAATGGCGAGCGCAAATAGAAGGGGACTCAATGGGCTCTAATGCGAATGGTTCAGAGCAGTAAGAGTTGGTTATTACTGATGCTTTAGGGGAACAATATAACAACTTTACCCAATCAATAAATCCTGTACCTATTTCAAATTTCCCCATTGTATAAAACAAGAAGGGCCATTCAACCCTGTCAAATGCCTTTAATGAGTCCAAAGATACTACTAGGCCCTGAATTTCGTTGTCTCTGGCCAGTTGTATTATATTCAGAAGCCTCCTGATGTTGTTTGAGGAATTCCTTCCTTTAATAAAACCTGTTTGATCAGGCTTCACCAAAGTTGGTATTAGTGGTTCAAGCCTCAAAATTAAGATCTTGGCTAAAATCTTTGCATCTACATTAATAAGTGACAGTGACACAGGCCTATAAGAAGCTGGGTCCTCAGGATCCTTGTTTTTTTTTCAAGATCAGACTAATACTGGCTAATGACATGGTTTCAGGTAGATGACGGGCTGTATCAAAGCTATAGTTGTATGTTCTGGCCAGATGCTGAGCGAGCTTGTCCTTAAAAGCCTTGAACCATTCCACCGGCATCCCATCGGGGCCTGGGGATTTGCCACCGCGCATCAGGGCAATTGCCTCGACAATTTCCTTATCATGAATAGGATTGTCCAGTAATTTCTGCTGCTCTACAGTCCAGTGTTGGTAATTTAATTTTTGCAATGAATTTGTCAAGAGCTTCTTTAGTGTTATTGTTGTTAGATTTGTATAATGACTTGTAAAATGAGACAAACACAGAATTTATGTTTTTCCTATCAAAGTGTTTCTTCCCTCCCGGGTCCCTAATCCCTGCTATTGTGTTGTAATTTTGTTTTTGATTGAGTAAAGGTGCCAGATATTTACGAGGTTTGTTTCCATATTCGTTAAGTCGCTGTCTTTGATAAAATAATGATTTGGAGGCCTTCTCATTCATGATTGTATTTAGTGCTGCTTTAATGGTTTACATCCTGATAAGATTTGTCCTGGTTGGGTTAGATTTGTGAGCTGTTTCTGCTATTTTCAAGTCTGCTTCCAGTTTCCTTTGCTTTGACAGCAATGATTTATATCGGTGTGACATATATGAAATGGTGAATCCTCTGATATAGGCCTTTGCAGATTCCCAAAGAAATTCAGGATTTCTTTCATTGTTATCGTTTATGTCAAAAAACATTTTTATCTCTGTCTCCATCCGTCTCTTAAATTCTTTGTCATTTAGTAAATATGATGGAAATCGCCACCTTTGCCGGCCTAAGATGGTTTCACTAACAGTCAGCTCTAAATAGACTGGAGCATGATCACTGATATGGATGGACCCTATATTACAAGCAGTCACCTGTCCTATGATTTGTGGTGGTATGAAGAAATAATCAATACGGGAGTATGAATTGTGTGGGTTAGAGTAAAACGTGAAATCTCTGACTGACGAATTTACAGTTCTCCATATATCTGTCAAATTAATATCATCGAGCATTTTAGCCAGAGGAGCGCCTGTGCTTGTTTGTCTATAGATATTTGTTACAGATCTGTCTAATTTATTGTCTAGGCAGCAATTAAAATCACTACCTAACACAGTGAGAGGACAGTGATATTCCTCCAGAACCGATGCTATATGAGTCCAAAATGAAGGTGGCAGTGGATTAGGGGCGTATATATTCATCAAAGTAATATGTGTCCCGTATATTGTACCATGAACAAGGACGTATCTGCCCTCTGGATCTGTTGTACAGACGTTGAGAACAAATGGTATGGTTTTATGAATTAGGATAGCAACTCCTCTGCTATTGGAGGTAAATGATGAAAAATAGGCCTGACCTACCCAGTCCCGTTTGAGTTTCATGTGTCCTTCTCTACTAAATATGTTTCTTGCAAAAAGGCTATTTGTACTTTGTCCTTTATTAGAAAACCTAATCTTTTCTTACGTTTTATCGGATGATGAATGCCGTTTACATTAAATGTACAGAGTTCAATACTATTAAGCCCCGACATTTACCACATTTCACTGGTATCACAGAAAGATACTGTCCTTGTAATGGGGAATTGGGCACCTGTGTCATATGACCCTCCTCTATCTGATTTGTACAAAGATTTCCTTCTGGTGATGGAAAACAGAAATAAACATGCAAGTACATCTGACAACAAAAAAAAACTTAAATACACAAACAACTGCTGCCACAGTGACCACTCTGTTGGGCACATGTGAGACACTCTGCTTATTTTTGGCAAGAAAGTCTGTTATATTTATGAAACTGATGAATTCTTACTGAACGTTTTGTTTTTCTGCTTAACTTTGTTCCTGCAGTGTTTTTCGCTCATTTGGGAGGAAAATCTTTATTTTATCGCATGTCATACCTGACACAATGTCTTGTTTCACACGAATATGATCATTTTTGGCAAAAAAGTCTTTTTTTTTTTTGTTTGAACCTGATGTATTTGTTTTACCCTAAATTGCACCAAGCATATAAAATCTATTTAAAGGATGGGATAAGTCTCCAAATGAGCAAAAAACACTGAACAGAGTAAGGCAGAAATACAAATACATCAGTTTCATAAATATAAGAGACTTTCTTGCCAAAAATAAGCAGATTAAGTGTGAAACAACACATTTTGGAATGTTTCAGTAAAACATGCAGTAAAATAGAGATTATCCTCCCAAATGAGTAAAAAACACTGCAGGAACAGAGTTAAGCAGAAAAACACAACTTTCAGTAAGAATTCATTAGTTGCATAAATATAACAGACTTTCTTGCCAAAAATAAGCAGAGTAGTGTCAAACAATACATTTTGGCATGGTAGAACATGCAGTAAAATGTAGATTTTCCTTTCCAGGACAGCACTTGTCCCCAGATGAGCAGGAAACACTGCAGGAACAGAGTTTAGCAGAAAAATACAACTTTCAGTAAGAATTCATCAGTTTCATAAATATTAAGTTTAACTTAGATTTGATAGAATAATGTTATGTATTCAAATAAGTGATGTCTTGGCTTGACAGTGCTTAACTTTCTTCTTGCACCTTTTCAGGCTCTTTTTGAGACATATGCCATCCTTTAAATTTATGCTTGCTGCATTTTAAACTAAGCCATGTCAAAATGTTTCATTTTCAGAGATTTGTTTTTGATAGAATAATGTTCAGATTCAGATTAATGTTAAGATTCATAAAACATCTTTAGTCCTGAATCGTGTTTCTGTGCTTAATTCTCTCCTTTTTTCATCAAGGTCTCGTTTAGGGATGTAACGATATTAAAATTTTGTATCACGGCTATTGTGACCAAAATTATCACGGTTATCATTATTATCACTGTATTTTTGCAGTGTGCTCAAAATGTTTAAAATGTACTTTCACACAAAATTGAAATCATTAACCCCTTTAATATTATAAGTTTAATAGTTCTTTTTTGTCTTTTTGTCATGTGTTTTGAAATGCCATTTGAGTACATTTTTTACCCTTCTTTCATGAGAAATAAATGTAAACAATTCTAGCAAGTATTTGTCATTATTAATAATCACTTAAACCAGTGTCTCGTTCTAAAAATCATGACCTGGTTGCTAGGATTTGAGCTTTAAACAGGATTCTCTTTATAAACAACTGAAAATTAACAACATTTAACCTATTTTACATGCACTCACACATTTTAGTTTGCCTGCAGCATTAGTGTCCATGTTACAGCTCGTCATATTAGACCATGTCATGGCCTTTGTTTTTTTTTTGTTTTTTTTTTCACTGACGATAGTCCCTTTTAGCCCCCTTCATGACTCTCCTCTGGTCTCCTCCTCCTCTCCCTGGCAGATCCCCTCGATATTCTTTTCCAGAGAACGATTGACTAAATCCATAAAGCACAAACTTTGACGGAAAAAGACGATCAATTTCTACGGTGAAAACACGCAAAAGACGGCAAGAATACACTCCAAAATGATACTAATGCTGTTATTTACAACATCTAGACATTATTTAGACAGAGAATACTGACAAACCTCCTGTAATTCACTCGGGTATGGTTCATTGAATCTTTTCTCTTGCTCTCTCTCTCGCTCGACCTCCACGGCTCCGTCAGTTCATTTACTCGAGGAGTTACAGCCGTTTTAACCGTGCACGTCTTTTTCTTTCGCCGCAGCTTCATGTTTAGACAGGGTGACTGTCTTCTATCAGTTTCCCCTTGGCATCCTTGTAAAATCCAAAATTCCGTTTCCAAAGGGAAATCTCCGCTGTCTATAACCATGGATGCTGAGGCCAAACAATGCAAACTGCCGCATGCGCGCTTCCCATGAGGCCGTTTCATCCAGGAAGAGCCTCATAGTTCAGGCATTTCTAGGCAAAGAGCAGCATCACCGTGCGTTTTTGACTCATTGTGGTTATCAAACACGGTAAAACGGTAATTTTTATAGGACGTGGTAATGATTACCGTGGGAAATTTGACCGCGGTTTACCATTTTACCGGTAACCGTTACATCCCTAATTGTAAAGTATGTAGTTTCTATATGGCGTTTCAACTTTGTGCTCCACGTGCTCCCTTTTTTACTTTGAGCACCTGCCCCTCTCAAAGTCTTTGCATGTCCCTGAGGGTTAGGGTAGGGCAGTGGTTCCCAAACTTTTCACAGCCTGTACCCCTTCAGACACTTGACCTCCAGCCATGTACCCCCAACTTTCATGCACTTATAACACAGAGAAAAATACATGTTTTAGCCTGCTGTACTCCGACCTCCCACATTTGACATGCATAACACAAATAAAACCTATTAAAGTTAAGTATTTCTCACTAAACAGATTTAGTTACCAGCAATGTCAGTGGGCAATACCAGTCCACTTTTGAAAAAGAAACGTACATTTCTGAAACAGTTTCATTAATGAACTTGAAGCTTTAATGAAAAGGCTGTCTGACTGAACTTACTGTATGTTATTTTAAGAATCTTAGATAATTTAGGACAGATTTCCTTCTCCAAGATGCCTCACCCTCTCTTCCAACACTTCAGGCTTTTATCAAAGCTCACAATACAATTATCAGTTTGAACTTGAACTACTGAAACAACTGTTTAGACCTGACAGTTTTTCACGTACCCCCTACATCACTTCACGTACCCCAGTTTCAGAACCACTGGGGTAGGGTAACCCCTTACCCTGAAATGCACCAAGCATATGAAATCACTTTTCAGACAGTAGGTGTCTCCAAATGACCGTAAAACACACGTCAAGGAGAGAATTAAGCACAGAAACACTAGTATCAGGAAAAAGATATCAGTTTTTATGAATACATCAAATAATTTTTTCATCAGTAAACAGATATCTCTCAAGCAGCAACATTTTGACATGTTTTACTCTGAAATGCATCAAGCTTATGAAATCTATTTAAAGGATGGCATATGTCTCCAAATGAGTCTTAAACACTTCAAGAAGTGTTTCAGCTTCGGACCTTTGCTACCTCACACTTAGATGGTTTTCCCCTATACTCTTCAACACCCTTGTTAGACTCAAATTTTAAGCCAAGAACAGACTTGAAGCAGGTGATACATAGGGTACATAACCTTCTTAATCTTCATTATTCAGCAAATTTAATTTAACTTAAGAGCAAGTGGGAGGGGGGCTTAAATGAGCAGATCTCAGAGGATAATTGGACAAAAATTATACAAAGAATTTACACATCCTCCATTTGCCAAAGACATATTGTTGTTCAAATTAAAAGAATTAGGGTTAGGGACTCCATTGGTCAAAGGTCAGACTGACTAGAATCAGGCCAGACCTGGACCCTACATGTGACAGGTGCAGACAAGCCCCTGCAGACATACGCCATATGCTTTTAGTACGGAGCCCCTTAGACGCCACAGAGGACAAAATAAAACAAAATATATAACTCGTGCGCACGATATATTAAAACGTCGCCGCGAAATAATAAACGTCTTGAAATACTTATTAGATGCGCCGCGTTTTAGCTAAAGCGTCGCGCGACATACTAAATCGTCGCACGAGATATAAACGCGATGTGCAGAAATAGTTATTCGACACGTTTTACTAAACGTGTGCTCGAAGTTATTCATCGCGTTTTGACTTGTCCTTATTCTTGTCCCTTCTGGCTTCCGTAGAAAGCGGACGTTATAAACACACACAATGGAGAGAAGAAGTGAGCTAGTTAACTTTCACTTCCACCTCGGACTGTCATATAATGACATTCTTGTTGCTCTTATTATGAGAGATGGAATAATCTGAAGTAGAACTTTGCTGCTTATACTAAAACACAACAGGCTCAGCCAGTGTACTGTATTAAATGAACAGGTGACCGTCCAGGCAGAAGTGAGGGGGGCGTGTCTGAAGGACCCTTTTGTTTACTATCTGAACACCTCCCGAATCAATTGTATACACAAAAATGAGCTCTTTACACCCATTTACTTAGTGGTGGAAGTGACTTCACAACATTGAGCGTGACGATGAAAGGTTTTGAAGGATTACAGACTTATTTGACAGCGTAGAAAGCGTATAGGTAAATATCTTAGATGTCTGATCAAAATGACAAATTTCCAACTGTGTCAACTGGTGATGGCCCCGAAACCCGCATTTTACCGTCACAACAAACAATTTGTTCATGTTCAACGTATAACAAGAGTCGGGAGGACTTGAAAATAGGTACAGAGGAGTAGGTTTTTACAATGTGGAGGAAATTTTCGCTTCATCTTGTGATCAAACTGATGGCATATGTGTCTGCATTAAGTGTAAGCACAAGAGTGCATTTCTGTAAGCATGCTGAATTTGAGGGATATATTCTACTGTAGTGTGTGTGGTTTTGTTGACCACAAAATGTCTCGTCCTTGTAAGCCATAGTAGAAAATTAATCCGTGTTCAGATCTTCATAATACGATGGTCGAATGATAGCCTTTTAACAGTTTGACGATCACTGACTTTTGACATCAGATCGGGACACGTGGCGTTGTTGAATGCTGTTTGAATCAAATGTTGATCTCAATAAATGTTTCAACTATTAAACATTGGTGTGTTGTTTTTAATTTGCTGTCCTGTTGAAAATATATGTAATTACCTTTTTCTTACTGACACTGATAAACAGCAGATAAGTTGTGAGTGTGACTGGGAAATACAACTTTATTATAGTTCTGTGACCATGAAGGTTTTTGTGATATGTCAACGTATACAACTGCGGTCACGTCAGCCGTCTCTCGATTTCGGTGGTCAAGCCAGCAGCTCCAACATTTCAAGTGCGCTCTTATTACAGACTGTATGGCAAGCGCACAAAAATAAGTGGAAAAGTCAGCACTAACTTACTTATAAAAGCGTGTGTTAAATTCAGGTTTACAAAATAATAAGTGGTTGTGAAATACAATAAGATTTTCTAAAAAATATGAGAACTACATTAAAATGTTATTTTCATATTTACAGAATGGAATACATTACAATTTATTAAAACTATATTAAATGTGTCCAAATGCAATAAAAAAGAGGTGTGTCATAGAGCTGGCTTAAGTCTACTGTCCAACACTGATTTTGAACCAACAGATCACCTGACCTGGGAATTATTGAGCTATAATGCCCATATTTACTTTATAAAAGAAATTACAAATTCATTCAAATATGAAACATGTCCAAATGCCAAAATAAGTGGTGTTTCTCATCAAGCAGGCTGAAGTCTACTGTCCTACATGATTCTGAGCCAACAGGTCACGTGACCTGGGAGGTATTTGGGCTCTAATGCTCATATTTACATTAAAAGATAAATTAAAAATTCATAAAAAATATGAAGTGTGTCCAAATGCAATTAAAAAAATGATGTGTCTCATAGAACAGACTTAGATCTACCATTCTGGGTTGATTCTGAGCCAACAAGTCACATGACCTGGGACTTACTGAGCTATAAAGCTCATATTTACAGTATTAGATATATTAAAAATTCATAGAATGTTTTGCGTTCAACTGCAAAAAAAAGTGGTGTGTGTCAAGGAGCAGCATTAGATCTACCATTCTGTCTTAATTTTTTAGCAATCAAATCTCATGGCCTGGACTTATCCATGGACTTATTGAGCTAAAATACTCATATTAACAGTATAAAATACATAAAAAATTCATAGCTCAATAAGTCTCAGGCTGTGTGACCTATTAGCTCAGAATCAGTGTAGGACAGTAAGCATACTCAATGACACAATCCACTTTTTATTCCATTTGGGCATATTTCAAATTTTTTTTTTTTTATGAATTTTAATGTGTTTTATAATGCAAATCTGAGCATTATAGGTCAATGAGTTGCAGGTCATGTGACCTATTGGCTCAAAATGAATAATACTGACTCTATGACACATACCACTTTTTATTGCATTTGGACACACAAATTTCATATTTTTGGGGGGAATTTGTAATGTCTTTTATAAAGTAAATATGGGCATTATAGCTCAATAATTTCCAGGTCATGTGATCTGTTGGTTCAAAATCAGTGTTGGACAGTAGACTTAAGCCTGCTCTATGACACACACCTCTTTTTTATTGCATTTGGACACATTTAATATAGTTTTAATAAATTTTAATGTATTCCATTCTGTAAATATGAAAATAACATTTTAATGTAGTTCTCATATTTTTTAGAAAATCTTATTGTATTTCACAACCACTTATTATTTTTTAAACCTGAATTTAACACATGCTTTTATAAGTAAGTTAGTGCTGACTTTTCCACTTATTTTTGTGCGCTTGCCATACAGTCTGTAATAAGAGCGCACTTAAAATGTTGGAGCAGCGGGCTTGATCACGCAAAATCGAGAGACGGCTGACGTGACCGCAGTTGTAAATGTTGACATATCACAAAAACCTTCAAGGTCACAGAACTATAATAAAGTTGTATTTACTCTATCACATTCACAACTTATCTGCTGTTTATCAGTGTCAGTAAAAAAAGGTAATTACATATATTTTCAACAGGACAGCAAATTTAAGACAACACACCAATGTTTAACAGTTGAAACATTTATTGAGATCAACATTTGATTCAAACAGCATTC
Organism: Scarus forsteni; assembly: GCA_036419115.1. Taxonomy (NCBI): domain Eukaryota; kingdom Metazoa; phylum Chordata; class Actinopteri; order Labriformes; family Labridae; genus Scarus; species Scarus forsteni. The sequence goes on along the minus strand of JAZDUH010000331.1, from coordinate 4,535,341 downwards.
AACAACGCCGATCTGATGTCTGATCATTAATATGATATATTATCTGTCCAGTGGGTTAATGGGTGGGACTTTTTCTTTAGTCTGTTGTTGTTTTTGTTTTTAATTTTGACAGTTTGTATTTGCATTTCTTCTATACACTTTCCAATTATTTTTTATTTTGTATATTGAAAACTTTCAATAACAAGACCTTGATGAAAAAAGGAGAGAATTAAGCACAGAAACACAATTCAGGACGAAAGATGTTTTATGAATCAATCAATCAATCAATCTTTATTTGTATAGCGCCAATTCATAACAATTGTTATCTCAAGACACTTTACAATAGAGCATAAAGCTCTTCATATTATGGATACACATATATGCATAGATACATATATGCATATAAAATACACATATACATATATATACAAATATATACATCCAACACCCAGCATGAATCCATATTGCCAATCATGAATCCCTCCATCATGGCGGCAAGAAAAAACCTTCTGTTAAGCAGCAGGAAATCTTGAATGTGGATCCCAGTCTCATGATGAACAGCAAATCCACACGATGCTGTGTTGGGTGTGAGGGCATAAGAAGGGAGGTAAGAGGGGACAAGTGGACGAGAATAAGAACTAAAGTTAGGGACAGGTTCATGGACCATCGACCTGTCATCTGATTTATTAGAGGTTAGCCTCTTGATATCAATGATATTCTTGCTGAAAATTAGAATTTATGATAGTGACAAACTCATGGGTGCCCAGACCACAAGGTCATCCCTACCATATTTGTCTCCATTAAATATTAATGTGTTAAAGGCCTCTTGAGATGTGACATCCCATTTTCAAGAGGGACCTCATGCCTATGTGGTAATTAAAAATAGATACTGTAGATGTATTGATCATGGATATGGAGATCATGCTAATAACTACATTAACAGCTACAGTGATAATGGGAATGGAGTGTTCCTAATAAAATGGCCAAATATGTGTCATGTTTATAATTGTAGTTTTGAGGCTTCGTGACTCCACACCAGCAGGCAGTCTCCACCAAGGATCCCAGGCCACCTACAAGACAAGAGCCAGAAAGCGAGTACAGGAGCAAACAAAGCGGGGCAAAAGCAGATGTGGAGAGAGAGTGAGAGTGATAAAGCCCAGTGTGCCCCCCGGCAGTCTAGGCCTATTGCATCTAGACTATGAGTGTAATTCATGAACTAATTTCTAAACTATAAGCTGGTTCCTAATTGAAAGCTTTATCAAAGAGGAATGTTTTAAGTCTAACCTTAAAGGTAGAGAGAGTGTCAGCCTCCCGAACTGTGGTTGGTAAATTGTTCCAGAGAAGAGGAGCCTGATAACTGAAGGCTCTACCTCCCATACTACTTTTGGTGATTGACGGTACCACAAGTAGGCCAGCATTTTGGGAGCGCAATGTTCTAGAGGGGTTATGCGGCACTACAAGTTCTTTAAGACAGACTGGTGCCTGTCCACTGAGAGCTTTATAGGTGAGGAGAAGAATCTTGAATTCTATTCTATATTTAATTGGAAGCCAATGCAGAGAAGCTAATACAGGAGTAATGTGGTGTCTTCTCCTAGTTCTAGTCAGTACACGTGCTGCAGCATTTTGGACCAGCTGAAGCGTCTTAAGTGACTTGTTGGGACAGCCTGAAAGCAGAGAATTACAATAGTCCAGTCTAGAGGTAACAAAAGCATGGACTAGCTTTTCAGCATCGTTCTGGGACAGGATAGGCCTGATTTTAGCAATGGTACGAAGATGCAAAAAAGGCTGTTTTTGAAATTTGCTTTATATGAGAGTTAAAGGATAAATCCTGATCAAATAGCACTCCTAGATTTCTAACAGTTGTGCTTGGTGCCAGGCTAATGCCATCTATGGCAGTTAAATCTCGAGAAAAGGTTTCTCTTAGGTGTCGAGGGCCCAGCACAATAATCTCTGTCTTGTCTGAGTTAAGAAGAAGAAAATTTCTGGCCATCCAGTTTCTGATGTCCTTTAAACAGGCATCTAGTTTGTCTAACTGGTTTGTCTCACCTGGCTTCAGTGATACATAAAAGCTGTGTATCATCAGCGTAACAATGAAAATTAACAGAGTATGTCCTCATGATATCACCAAGGGGAAGCATATATATAGAGAAGAGAATTGGACCTAGCACCGAACCTTGAGGAACCCCATAACTTACTTTAGTGGACACAGAGGACTTGTTGTTCACGTATACAAACTGATATCTATTAGATAAGTAGGACTTAAACCAATTTAAGGCAGTCCCTGTAATCCCGAGTAACATCTCTAATCTCTGTATAAGAACACCATGGTCAATGGTGTCGAAAGCAGCACTAAGATCTAACAAAACAAGAATAGAGAGAAGTCCTTCATCTGAAGCTGAAAGCAGATCATTAGTTACTCTAACTAGAGCAGTCTCTGTGCTGTGATGAGCTCTAAATCCTGACTGAAAGTCCTCAAGCAGGCTGTTGTCTTGAAGGAAGTCACCTAGCTGATCAGCTACTACTTTCTCCAGGATCTTTGAGGCAAATGGAAGGTTAGAAATAGGCCTTTAGTTAGCTAATGTTCCTGAATCGAGGTTAGGTTTTTTAAGGAGGGGTTTGATTACTGCTGTTTTAAAAGACTGTGGTACGTAGCCTGTTGATAGGGATATATTTACTGTCTCCAGCAACAATGGACAAACTAGAGGAAAGACCTCCTTGAACAGTTTAGTTGGAATCGGGTCTAAAAGGCAGGTTGATGATTTAGAGGAGGAGACGAGAGAATTTAGCTCCTGAAGGCTAATCGTAGAGAAACTGTCTAACTCAGGTCTGACTACTACTACATTTAAAGGTACGGCAGGTTCAGCTGGAGATAAAGAGTTGCTAATTTTATCTCTAATTTTCAGAATTTTATCATTGAAAAAGCTCATAAAGTCCTCACAGCTTAGGGCTAGAGGAATCACAGGCTCAATAGAGCTCTGACTCTGTGTCAGCCTGGCTACAGTGCTGACAAGGTATCTGGGGTTGTTTCTATTTTCTTCAATAAGTGAGGAGTAGTAGGCAGCTCGAGCATGTTTTAAGGCTCTCATGTAATTATTATGACTTTCTCGCCAAAGTATATGTGACTCGTCCCTTTTGTCAGAGCGCCACATTCTCTCTAATTTACGGGTTGATTGTTTAAGTGTACGAGTTTCTGAGTTAAACCAAGGAGCTGTCCTCTGACGTTTAATACTTTTTAGTCTCAGTGGGGCAATTGAGTCCAAAGTGGATCTTAGTAGACTGGCTGAGTCATCAACAAGCTGATCCAGCTGAGTGGGGCTAAGGCTAATATCACAGTTATCGGTTGGCCAATTTATTGAGCTTAAGGCAGTAGGAATGGCCTCTTTGAATTTAGCCACGGCACCAGTGGACAGATTTCTACTGCTCACAATTTTGTTGCAAAACACAGAATCTTCCAGGAGGATGCTGAAAGTTACTAAGAAGTGGTCAGATAAAAATGGATTTTCAGGAAAAACTTTCAGTTCATTAATATCAACGCCATATGCTTGAACCAAATCAAGAGTGTGATTGAAATGATGGGTAGCTTCACTAACAGACTGAATAAAGCCAACTGAGTCTATTAATGACATAAAAGCTTTGCTAAGACTATCACTCTCTTTGTCGACATGGATATTAAAATCACCTACAATGATTATTTTATCAGAGCTAAGGACTAATTTTGATATGAACTCAGAGAATTCTGATAAAAATTCAGAGTATGGGCCTGGAGGACGGTAAATTATCACAAATAGGACTGTCCGGCCAGTTTTTGAATCAGTTTGAGATAAATTTAGAGTAAGGCTTTCAAAAGAAGTATATTTAGCCTTTGGTCTGTGATTGATTTGGAGACAGGAATGATAAATAGCTGCTACACCACCACCACGGCCTGTGTCGCTCGGTATATGAATATTTGAATGACTGGGGGTAGTGGACTCATTTAAACTGACATATTCCTCTTCACGTACCCATGTTTCAGTAAGACAGAATAAATCAATCTGATTTTCTGTTATAAGGTCGTTTACCAGTAAAGATTTGGACCTCAATGATCTTATATTTAAGAGACCACATCTGGTTCTCTGATGTTTTAAAGCCACTACATTTGAAAGTTTTATTTTAATAAGATTTTTGTGGTTGACACTTCTTTAATTTATTTTTGTGTTAATATCTAAGTGAGTTTTGGGTCGGGGGACTGACACAGTCTCTATGGAATAATATTCATCACTGTTACAAACGCCATAGCAGTTACCTAACTGATGAACACAGCTTTCATAACAGTAATGGCAGGAAAACCGTCACAGAGCAAGCGCAGAGGAGCGTGGAGGACTGCAGCTCTGCAACATGGTCTCATCTCTGAGAGGTCGTAAGAATGACTCTGCCATGTTTTTTGATAAGAGAGATGCACCAGCCAGAGTAGGATGGATGCCATCTCTTCCTATCAGGCCAGGTTTTCCCCAGAAGGATGACCAATTGTCAATGAAGCCCACATCATTTGCTGGACACCATCTCGATAGCCAGCTGTTGAATGATGACATGCGGCTATACATATCATCACTGGTCAGATTGGGCAAGGGGCCAGAGAAAATTACGGAGTCCGACATTTTCTTTGCAAAAGAGCACACTGATTCAATGTTTAATTTGAAATAAGCGGCTTATTTTGAGCAAGAAAGTCTGTTATATTTATATGAAACTGATGAATTCTTCCTGAAAGTTGTGTTTTTCTGCTTAACTCGGTTCTTGCAGTGTTTTTTGCTCATTTGGGAGGAAAATCTATAGTTTACTTCATGTTATACTGAAACATACTAAAATGTGTTGTTTCACTATAAGCTGCTTATTTTAGGCAAGAAAGTCTGTTATATTTATGAAACTGATGAATTCTTCCTGAAAGTTGTGTTTTTCTGCTTAACTCGGTTCCTGCAGTGTTTTTTGCTCATTTGGGTGAAAATTTATATTTAAGTGCATGTTATACTGAAACATACTAAAATGTGTTGTTCCACACTTATCTGCTTATTTTGAGCAAGAAAGTCTGTTATATTTATGAAACTGATGAATTCTTCTTGAAAGTTGTGCTTTTCTGCTTAACTCCTTTCCTGCAGTGTTTTTTGCTCATTTGGGAGGAAAATCTATAATTTACTTCATGCTATACTGAAACATGCTAAAATGTGTTATTCCACACTTATCTGCTTATTTTGGGCAAGAAAGTGTGTTGTATTTATGAAACTGATGAATTCTCCCTGAAAGTTGTCTTCTTCTGATTAACTTTGTTCCTGCAGTGTTTTTTGCTCATTTGGGAGGAAAATCTATAATTTACACCATTTTATACTGAAAGACGCCAAAATGTGTTGTTTCACTCTAAGCGGCTAATTTGAGCAAGAAAGTCTGTTATATTTATGAAACTGATGAATTCTTCTTGAAAGTTGTGCTTTTCTGCTTAACTCCTTTCCTGCACTGTTTTTTGCTCATTTGGGAGGAAAATCTATAATTTACTTGATGTTATACTGAAACATGCTAAAATGTGTTGTTCCACACTTATCTGCTTATTTTGGGCAAGTAAGTGTGTTATATTTATGAAACTGATGAATTCTTCCTGAAAGTTGTCTTCTTCTGCTTAACTTTGTTCCTGCAGTGTTTTTTGCTCATTTGGGAGGAAAATCTATAATTTACTTCATGTTATACTGAAAGACGCCAAAATGTGTTGTTTCACTGTAAGCGAATTATTTTGACCAAGAAAGTCTGTTATATATATGAAACTGATGAATTCTTCCTGAAAGTTGTTTTTCTCCACTTTAACTCCATTCCTGCATTGTTTATTGCTCATTTGGGAGGAAAATCTGTAATTTACTTCATGTTAGACTGAAACATGCTAAAATTTGTTATTCCACACTTATCTGCTTATTTTGGGCAAGAAAGTCTGTTATATACGTGAAACTGATGAATTCTTCCTGAAAGTTGTTTTTTTCTACTTTAACTCCTTTCCTGCAGTGTTTTTTGCTCATTTAGGAGGAAAATCTACATTTAAGTTGCATGTTGTACTGAAAGACGCCAAAATTTGTTGTTTCACTATAAGCTGCTTTTTTTGGCAAGAAAGTCTGTTATATTTATGAAACTGATGAATTCTTACTGAAAGTTGTGTTTTTCTACTTAACTCTGTTCCTGCAGTGTTTTTTGCTCATTTGGGAAGAAAATCTCTATTTTACCTGATGTTATACTCAAACATGCTAAAATGTGTTGTTTCACTATAAGCTGCTTTTTTCGGCAAGAAAGTCTGTTTTATTTATGAAACTGATGAATTCTTACTGAAAGTTGTCTTTTTCTACCTAACTCTTTTCCTGCAGTGTTTCCTGCTCATTTGGGAGGAAAATCTATATTTAAGTGCATGTTATACTGAAACATGGCAAAATGTGTTGTTACACTTATAAGATGCATATTTTGGCAAGAAAGCCTGTTTTATTTATGAAACTGATGAATTCTTCCTGAAAGTTGTGTTTCTCTACTTTAACTCGGTTACTGCAGTGTTTTTTGCTCATTTCCGAAGGAAATCTATAATTTACTTCATGTTACACTGAAGCATGCCAAAATGTGTTGTTTCACTATAAGCTGCTTATTTTGAGCATGAAAGTCTGTTATATGTATGAAACTGATGAATTCTTCCTGAAAGTTGTGTTTTTCGGCTTAACTGCTTTCCTGCAGTGTTTTTTGCTCATTTAGGAGGAAAATCTATATTTAAGTGCATGTTGTACTGAAAGATGCCAAAATGTGTACCTGCAGCAGCCGATTCCATTCAAACCAGCTAGCTGCTGTGTAGCAACCTCCCTTTTGTGAACAAAAAAAAAAAACTGCCGAAAAAGTTTACTTTGCAAATCTGGTATTTAAAGCACAAAACACAAAAATATAGAAAAAATATCGAGAAATCCTTCAGTAGCTCAATCTCTTTGCTGTTGCTGCAATCTTAACGAATCTTAACATTAATCTGAATCTGAACATTATTCTATCAAAAATAAGCAGATATCTCTGAAAATGAAACATTTTGACATGGCTTAGTTTAAAATGCAGCAAGCATAAATTTAAAGGATGGCATATGTCTCAAAAAGAGCCTGAAAAGGTGCAGGAAGAAAGTTAAGCACTGTCAAGCCAAGACATCACAAGACATGAATACATAACATTATTCTATCAAATCTAAGTTAAACTTAATATTTATGAAACTGATGAATTCTTACTGAAAGTCGTATTTTTCTGCTTAACTCTGTTTCTGCAGTGTTTCCTGCTCATTTGGGGACAAGTGCTGTCCTGGAAAGGAAAATCTACGTTTTACTGCATGTTCTACCATGCCAAAATGTATTGTTTGACACTACTCTGCTTATTTTTGGCAAGAAAGTCTGTAATATTTATGTAACTAATGAATTCTTACTGAAAGTTGTGTTTTTATGCTTAACTCTGTTCCTGCAGTGTTTTTGCTCATTTGGGAGGAAAATCTATAGTTTACTTCATGTTATACTGAAACATACTAAAATGTGTTGTTCCACACTTATCTGCTTTATTTTGGGCAAGAAAGTCTGTTATATTTATGAAACTAATGAATTCTTCCTGAAAATTGTGTTTTTCTGCTAAACTTGGTTCTTGCAGTGTTTTTTGCTCATTTGGGAGGAAAATCTAAATTTTACTTCATGTTACACTGAAACATGCCAAAATGTATAGTTCCACACTTATCTGCTCATTCTGGGCAAGAAAGTCTGTCCCTGCAGTGTTTTTTGCTCATTTGGGAGGATAGTCTCTATTTTTACTGCATGTTTTACTAAAACATTGCAAAAAGTGTTGTTCCACACTAATCTGCTAATTTTGGGCAGGAAAGTCTGTTGTATTTATGAAACTGATTATTTCTACCTGAAAATTGTGTTTTTCTGCTTTACTCGGTTCCTGCAGTGTGTTTTGCTCATTTGGGAGGAAAATCTACATTTTACTGCGTGTTTTCTGAAACATGCCTAAATGTGTTGTTCCACACTTATCTGCATATTTCGGGCAAGAAAGTCTGTTATATTTATGAAACTGATGAATTCTTACTGAAAGTTGTGTTTTTATGCTTAACTCTGTTCCTGAAGTGTTTTTTGCTATTAAGGGAGGAAAATCTCTATTTTACTGCATGTTATACTAAAAGACACCAAAATGTGTTGTTCCAAACTAATCTGCTTATTTTGAGCAAGAAAGTCTGTTATATTTATGAAACTGATGAATTCTACCCGAAAGTTGTTTTTTTCTGTTTAACTCTGTTCCTGCAGTGTTTTTTGCTCATTTGGGAGGATAATCTCTGTTTTATAGCATGTTACACTGAAACATGCAAAAATGTGATGTTCCACACTTATCTGCTCATTCTGGGCAAGAAAGTCTGTCATATTTATGAAACTGATTAATTCTTACTGAAAGTTGTTTTTTTCTGCTTAACTCTGTTCCTGCAGTGTTCTTTGCTCATTTGGGAGGGAAATCACTGTTTTACTGCATGTTACACTGAAACATGCCAAAATGTATAGTTCCACACTTATCTGCTCATTCTGGGCAAGAAAGTCTTATATATTTATGAAAATGATGAATTCTTCCTGAAAGTTGTTTTTTTCTGCTGAACTCGGATCCTGCAGTGTTTTTTGCTCATTTGGGTGGAAAATCTATGATTTACTTCATGTTATACTGAAACATGCCAAAATGTGTTGTTTCACTATAAGCTGCTTATTTTGGGCAAGAAAGTCTGTTTTATTTATGAAACTGATGAATTGTTACTGAAAGTTGTGTTTTTCTACTTAACTGTGTTCCTGCAGTGTTTTTTGCTCATTTGGGAAGAAAATCTCTATTTTACCTGATGTTATACTCAAACATGCTAAAATGTGTTGTTTCACTATAAGCTGCTTATTTTGGGCAAGAAAGTCTGTTATATGTATGAAACTGATGAATTCTTCCTGAAGGTTGTGTTCTTCTCCTTAACTCGGTTCCTGCAGTGTTTTTTGCTAGTTTGGGTGGAAAATCTATAATTTACTTGATGTTATACTGAAACATGATAAAATTGTGTTGTTTCAGTATAAGCTGCTTATTTTGGGCAAGAAAGTCTGTTATATTTATGAAACTCATGAATTCTTCCTGAAAGTTGTGTTTTCTGTTTAACTCTGTTCCCAGTGTTTTTGCTCATTTGGGAGGAAATCTCTGGTTACTGCATGTTACACTGAAACATGCCAAAATGTATAGTTCCACACTTATCTGCTCATTTTGGGCAAGAAAGTCTGTTATATTTATGAAAATGATGAATTCTTCCTGAAAGTTGTTTTTTCTGCTTGAACTCGGATCCTGCAGTGTTTTTGCTCATTTGGAGGAAAATCTAAAATTTACTTCATGTTATACTGAAAGAAGCCAAAATGTGTTGTTTGACTCTAAGCTGCTTAGTGTTGGCAAGAAAGTCTTTTATATTCATGAAACTGATTAATTCTTCCTGAAAGTTGTGTTTTTTCTGCTTAACTCTGTTCCTGCAGTGTTTTTTGCTCATTTGGGAAGAAAATCTATAATTTACTTGATGTTATACTGAAACGTGATAAAATTGTGTTGTTTCAGTATAAGCTGCTTATTTTGGGCAAGAAAGTCTGTTATATTTATGAAACTCATGAATTCTTCCTGAAAGTTGTGTTTTTCTGCTTAACTCGGTTCCTGCACTGTTTTTTGCTCATTTGGGAGGGAAATCTCTGTTTACTGCATGTTACACTGACACATGCCAAAATGTATAGTTCCACACAAGAAAGTCTTTTATACTTATGAAACTGATTAATTCTTCCTGAAAGTTGTGTTTTTTCTGCTGAACTCGGATCCTGCAGTGTTTTTTGCTCATTTGGGTGGAAAATCTATGATTTACTTCATGTTATACTGAAACATGCCAAAATGTGTTGTTTCACTATAAGCTGCTTATTGTTGGCAAGAAATTCTGTTTTATTTATGAAACTCATTAATTCTTCCTGAAAGTTTTGTTTTTCTGCTTATCTCGGTTCTTACAGAGTTTTTTGCTCATTTGAGAGGAAAATCTATAACTTACTTCATGCTATACTGAAACATGCCAAAATGTGTTTTTCCACACTTATCTGCTTATTTTGGGCAAGAAAGTCTGTTATATTTATGAAACTGATCAATTGTCTTGTTCTGCTTAACTCTGTTCCTGAAGTGTTTTTTGCTATTAAGGGAGGAAAATCTCTATTTTACTGCATGTTATACTAAAAGACACCAAAATGTGTTGTTCCAAACTAATCTGCTTATTTTGAGCAAGAAAGTCTGTTATATTTATGAAACTGATGAATTCTACCCGAAAGTTGTTTTTTTCTGTTTAACTCTGTTCCTGCAGTGTTTTTTGCTCATTTGGGAGGATAATCTCTGTTTTACAGCATGTTACACTGAAACATGCAAAAATGTGATGTTCCACACTTATCTGCTTTTTTTTTGGCAAGAAAGTCTGTTATATTTATGAAACTGATTAATTCTTACTGAAAGTTGTTTTTTTCTGCTTAACTCGGTTCCTGCAGTGTTCTTTGCTCATTTGGGAGGGAAATCACTGTTTTACTGCATGTTACACTGAAACATGCCAAAATGTATAGTTCCACACTTATCTGCTCATTCTGGGCAAGAAAGTCTTATATATTTATGAAAATGATGAATTCTTCCTGAAAGTTGTTTTTTTCTGCTGAACTCGGATCCTGCAGTGTTTTTTGCTCATTTGGGTGGAAAATCTATGATTTACTTCATGTTATACTGAAACATGCCAAAATGTGTTGTTTCACTATAAGCTGCTTATTGTTGGCAAGAAAGTCTGTTTTATTTATGAAACTGATGAATTGTTACTGAAAGTTGTGTTTTTCTACTTAACTGTGTTCCTGCAGTGTTTTTTCCTCATTTGGGAAAAAAATCTCTATTTTACCTGATGTTATACTCAAACATACTAAAATGTGTTGTTTCACTATAAGCTGCTTATTTTGGGCAAGAAAGTCTGTTATATGTATGAAACTGATGAATTCTTCCTGAAGGTTGTGTTCTTCTCCTTAACTCGGTTCCTGCAGTGTTTTTTGCTAGTTTGGGTGGAAAATCTATAATTTACTTGATGTTATACTGAAACATGATAAAATTGTGTTGTTTCAGTATAAGCTGCTTATTTTGGGCAAGAAAGTCTGTTATATTTATGAAACTCATGAATTCTTCCTGAAAGTTGTGTTTTTCTGCTTAACTCGGTTCCTGCACTGTTTTTTGCTCATTTGGGAGGGAAATCTCTGGTTACTGCATGTTACACTGACACATGCCAAAATGTATAGTTCCACACTTATCTGCTCATTTTGGGCAAGAAAGTCTGTTATATTTATGAAAATGATGAATTCTTCCTGAAAGTTGTTTTTTTCTGCTGAACTCGGATCCTGCAGTGTTTTTTGCTCATTTGGAGGAAAATCTATATTTTACTTCATGTTATACTGAAACATGCCAAAATGTGTTGTTTCACTATAAGCTGCTTATTTTGGACAAGAAAGTCTTTTATATTTATGAAACTGATTAATTCTTCCTGAAAGTTGTGTTTTTTCTGCTTAACTCTGTTCCTGCAGTGTTTTTTGCTCATTTGGGAAGAAAATCTATAATTTACTTGATGTTATACTGAAACATGATAAAATTGTGTTGTTTCAGTATAAGCTGCTTATTTTGGGCAAGAAAGTCTGTTATATTTATGAAACTCATGAATTCTTCCTGAAAGTTGTGTTTTTCTGCTTAACTCGGTTCCTGCACTGTTTTTTGCTCATTTGGGAGGGAAATCTCTGTTTACTGCATGTTACACTGACACATGCCAAAATGTATAGTTCCACACTTATCTGCTCATTCTGGGCAAGAAAGTCTGTTATATTTATGAAAATGATGAATTCTTCCTGAAAGTTGTTTTTTTTCTGCTGAACTCGGATCCTGCAGTGTTTTTTGCTCATTTTGGTGGAAAATCTATGATTTACTTCATGTTATACTGAAACATGCCAAAATGTGTTGTTTCACTATAAGCTGCTTATTGTTGGCAAGAAATTCTGTTTTATTTATGAAACTCATTAATTCTTCCTGAAAGTTGTGTTTTTCTGCTTATCTCGGTTCTTACAGAGTTTTTTGCTCATTTGAGAGGAAAATCTATAACTTACTTCATGCTATACTGAAACATGCCAAAATGTGTTTTTCCACACTTATCTGCTTATTTTGGGCAAGAAAGTCTGTTATATTTATGAAACTGATCAATTGTCTTGTTCTGCTTAACTCGGTTCCTGCAGTGTTTTTTGCTCATTTGGGAGGAAAATCTATAATTTACCTCATGTTGCACTGAAACATCCCAAAATGTGTTGTTTCACTCTAAACTGCTTATTTTCGGCAAGAAAGTCTGTTATATTTATGAAACTGATGAATTCTTCCGGAAAGTTGCATTTTTCTGCTTAAATCTGTTCCTGCAGTGTTTTTTGCTCATTTGGGAGGATAGTCTCTATTTGTACTGCATGTTTTACTGAAACATTGCAAAATGTGTTGTTCCATCCTTATCTGCTAATTTTGGGCAGGAAAGTCTGTTATATTCATGAAACTGATTAATTCTCCCTGAAAATTGTGTTTTTCTGCTTAACTCTGTTCCTGCAGTGTGTTTTGCTCATTTGGAGGAAAATCTATATTTTACTTCATGTTATACTGAAACATGCCAAAATGTGTTGTTTCACTATAAGCTGCTTATTTTGGACAAGAAAGTCTGTTATATTTATGAAACTGATTAATTCTTCCTGAAAGTTGTGTTTTTTCTGCTTAACTCTGTTCCTGCAGTGTTTTTTGCTCATTTGGGAAGAAAATCTATAATTTACTTCATGTTACACTGAAACATGCCAAAATGTGTTGTTTCACTATAAGCTGCTTATTGTTGGCAAGAAAGTCTGTTATATTTATGAAGCTGATGAATTCTTCCTGAAAGTTGTGTTTTTCTGCTTAACTCGGTTCCTGCAGTGTTTTTTGCTCATTTGGGTGGAAAATCTCTGTTTTACTTCATTTTATATACTCAAACATGCTAAAATGTGTTACTTCAGTATAAGCTGCTTATTTTGAGCAAGAAAGTCTGTTATATCTATGAAACTGATGAATTCTTCATGAAAGTTGTTTTTTCCTGCTTAACTCTGTTCCTGCAGTGTTCTTTGCTCATTTGGGAGGGAAATCGTTATTTTCCTGCATGTTACACTGAAACATGCTAAAATGTGTTGTTCCACACTTATCTGCTTATTTTGGGCAAGAAAGTCTGTTTCATTTATGAAACTGATGAATCCTTCCTGAAAGTTGTGTTTTTCTACTTAACTCGGTTCCTGCAGTGTTTCTTGCTCATTTGGGAGGAAAATCTATAATTTACCTCATGTTGCACTGAAACATCCCAAAATGTGTTTTTTCACTGTAAACTGCTTAGTTTCGGCAAGAAAGTCTGTTATATTTATTAAACTGATGAATTCTTCCGGAAAGTTGCATTTTTCTGCTTAACTCTGTTCCTGCAGTGTGTTTTGCTCATTTGAGAGGAAAATCTATAAGTTACTTCATGCTATACTGAAACATGCTAAAATGTGTTATTCCACACTTATCTGCTTATTTTGGGCAAGAAAGTGTGTTATATTTATGAAACTGATGAATTCTTCTTGAAAGTTGTTTTTTTCTGCTTAACTCTATTCCTGCAGCGTTTTTGCTCTTTAGGGAGGGAAATCTCTATTTTCCTGCATGTTTTACTGAAACATGCTAAAATGTGTTGTTCCACACTTATCTGCTTATTTTGGGCAAGAAAGTCTGTTATATTTATGAAAATGATTGAATTCTTCCTGAAAGTTGTGTTTTTCTGCTTAACTCTATTCCTGCAGCGTTTTTTGTTCATTTGGGAACAAAATCTATATTTAAGTGCATGTTATACTGAAAGATGCCAAACTGTGTTGATTCACACTACTCTGCTTATTTATTTATTTATTTATTAAGCTTCTTTTTATTGAGGTTCTGGTATTCAACATTGCAATTCAGTTCACAAAGCTAGAACCCTGTTTTTCTTTTTTAACAAACAATCTTTACAGAACAAGAACAAATGGCAACAGGACACCTTTACACCAGACATAATACAAAATAAGGAATTAAAAATAAATAAATAAATAAATAAATAAATAAATAATAAAGACGACAAAGACAAAAAAGCAGCAAGACCTGGTCAAGACAGAACACAGATATCACCAGTTGGCATGGGATGTCCAGCATTCTCCTGGTTGCCATGATGTTCATCATGCTAATGTAACGGAGTTGAAAATGCATTTTATTTTCTATATTTTTTTGCAATTTATTTTTGAGAATTTGTATTAATTTTCTTTGTATATTTTAATGGGTATTTGTGAATTTTATCAATTAGTTGTTTTATTTGGAGTTATTTTATTTCTCCGGCAGAAATTGCCATTTTTGCCTTTCATGCTTTATGTACCTCCTAAGTTTCCGTAGCTCCTCTGCTCTGCCCCTCACAGTGCTAGTCAGCATTGCTGAGGGTAAGTTGTATGTGAAAATGCTCCGATATCATTCTGCTGTTTATATTATGAAATAAGCTATATAAGCCGTACATTTTGGTGTGCTTATAATATTACATTATCCTGTTGTTTTGGTGCTGTTTTGAACAGTTTAAATTAGATTTTAGACGATCTTTTCACATACATTTTTAGGCGCGATTCACTACACCGTGTCCCGCCAGAAGTTTTGTATTCATGTAGAGGAGATTTACCGTCTTATTTACCGTTTAATATCTGTTGTTTAGGAGCTGACGTGCAGAGGGCAAATGATGTGTTTTGTGTCTTCTGCAGGTATAATTTTTGTTTGATTTCTCTTTATTTTCTGGTGCATCCGTTTAGTTTTCCTTCCACGGTTTCCTTTCTACTTTGTCCACAAGGTGTCGCTGTTCCATTAACATACTGTGTTTAACATTTTTGTTGGTTGATTTGTTAAAATTATTGAGGCTAAAAAGTATGTTTTTCAGTAATATCTGGTGTGATTCGGTAGAAAGTTTTATTTACAATTTTTGTGTTATATTAATTGCATTCTTTGATGTGTTTTATTACATTTATTATGTGGCTATAGTGCACAGTTTAGCTCAGACAGTGCAAGTCTGCATTGCTGAGGGAGCTGACGTGCAGAGTGAGGTGCAGAGGGCAAATGATGTGTTTTGTGTCTTCTGCAGACCAAATAAATCCTGAAAAGTGTTCCTGTGTCGGTCTCCACATCTATGCCTTAACCACGTCCGTTACACTAACCATCAGGGGCGTAGTTTACGTAGGGTTGGTGGGTTATGAAAACCCACGGGCCCTCTTGTGGTGAAATCCTGTAGCACCACCAAACTGCCGAGGATTTTTTGTTTGTTTGTTTAAATCCGAGGCGGAATGAGCGCAGCAGCTGCCTTCTCTGCTGCAGCAGGTTAGCGCAGAGTGTAACGTGACGTCAGACTGGGTCACTGTATTATGTTGCATGTTAAGGGGGGGATACCCCTGCCGATTTGAGCTGATCCATTGGCCCATTGAAATGTGATTGGCTCAGCCGCGTATTGAGCCAGACCGAAGACGAGAGATGAAAAAAAACGAAGAAAAGACAGATGCCGCCAGAAAAAGCCGCTAGTCGAGCGGAAAAACGTATGTCTTGAGAAAAAAAAAAATTTAAGAGAAGATGCAGCCGTCGCCAAACTTCCGGATCTTTTGGAAAACATCCAGGTGGTGGCCCAGGCCTGTGACGATGCGGGACCGAGCACCGCTGCAGCAGGTAGACATGTAGGTAAACATGCACTGTCTACTGCAGCGACATGGTGCTACATCATCTCAACCACACAAACACGGCGATTTCACCCATATAAATGGAGATTAACGGCTATTTTTAAACCGATAAAAGTGGTTGTAAACAAAAAATGGTCCATATGTAACAGGCAATATGCTTGCACTTAAGAGTGACAGAAAAGCCATACATTATAAATCATTAATTTTCTTTGTCAATAAAAATGAAATCCATAGGCTTTATTATTGCATTTATTTGTTGCTACATTTGCAAGAATGGAAAAAAAAAACACATCTCAAATAGTGGCAGTAATGAGAGGTTGTATTCAGTATTTTACTTTTTTTTTTTTTTTTTAATTTTACAGTTTACTGTAATTGCACCTTAAGTTATTTTATTGT
The DNA here is from genome assembly GCA_036419115.1 of Scarus forsteni. Taxonomy (NCBI): domain Eukaryota; kingdom Metazoa; phylum Chordata; class Actinopteri; order Labriformes; family Labridae; genus Scarus; species Scarus forsteni. The sequence continues at coordinate 4,519,115 of JAZDUH010000331.1, read as the reverse complement.
AATTTTATTTTCTTATTATTTGTCTTTATCTTGTTGGCAATAAAACAAGCTGGTTATTACAATTCTGTCATGATTCATTACTGATGCACTTTTTCGGCTTTTTTTCTGTCCTCTATTCTTGTGTGCAATGCGGCATGCAAAACATGCGGGCCCCTTTGACACATGAAAACCCATGTGGAATACATCCCAGCTACGCCACTGCTAACCATGTAGAGAAAAAGTCAGTCCATCAGGGTCCACTTTCTCCAAGACTGGTTGCCACATTTTGACAAATCCCTGAACATTGTCATGGAGAGTGTAGGTCAGTTTTTCCAAGGGAAGAACTCTCAGTATTTCCTTATACCAGTCATCCAGTGTAAGGATGTCCTTAGAGATCCAGAAGTTAAGAATGGTCTTTCTTGCTAAGTACAGATGGATTCCAACCAGTTTAGCATTTTGAGTGTTCCTCAAACCAGCTGGTTTAGCTGCTAGGATGCATTGCAAGGCTGACAGGTCCAAGTTATATCCAATCAAAGTCATCACCTCCTCTTTCACCTCTGCCCAGAACTTTTGTATCGTTGCACATTTCCAAAACATATGTGCAAATGTTCCTGCTTCTGTATCACATTTATGACAGTTAGAAGAGCCCAGGCCCAACCTTCCTCTCAATTGTGGTGTAAAATGATGTTTATGTAGTATTTTAAATTGTCTCTCTCTATCATTGTTGCAACTCAGGATTTTAAGTGTATTTTCTATAATTGCTGTCCAGATATCCTCATCTATCTGGCATCCTAAATCACTCTGCCATTGCCTACGAATATGATCAGTAGAACAGTTAGAGTTTAGGCCTAGGGTCTCATAAACTCGGGAGATGAATCTCTTTGGCATAGGTTGTTTAAGTATGTTCTCCAAAAACGACACATTATGGGCCTGAATGTTTTTTGGTATATAATGTCTTACTTGCAGATATCGATAAAAATTAGACTGATGTAAAGAATATTCATTTTTCAGGCCTTCAAATGACTCCATTGTTCCACCTTCATAAAGTTTAACAAGCTGATCGAGACCCTTTTTCCCGCCAGAGCTTAGATATTGAGTCCTGACATGAAGGGGGGAAATCTGGGCTCTTTCATATAGGGGCCAAGAGTGAGAAATGATCTTTAAGTTTAAAGAAAACCATAATCTTATACCAGGTGTTTAATGTGTTCCTTACAATAAAGTTATTTTGTACCTCCAGCCTTGCCTTCTTATATTTTATAAAAGGACAGTTCTTCAAAGCCACAATTTCTAGACTCTATATCAATCCAAGTGTTTGTAATGTCTGGATTCACCCATTCATATATGTACCTAATTTGTGCAGTGGTATAACAAACAAGGGACCCCCAGTCCACCCTGTTCTTTGCTTCTCTGTAGTTTACCTATTTTTACACTAACCTATTTTCCTTGCCAAATAAACTGGGTAAAAATGCCGTCCAAATCTGCAAAAAAACTGTTGGGAATTGAGTTCGGCAACATCTGCAAAGGGTACAAAACTCTGGGTAATATATTCATTTTAAGAACGCTTATTCTACCCAGCCAGGATACAGGTAGGGTTCCCCATCTGTGTAGGTCATCTTTAATATGTGTTATGATTGGCTTAATATTAAGCTTGACCAGTTTTTCAGAGATGGACAAACTCTTATTCCCAGATATGTTATCTCCTTGTGGGACCACTGAAAGGGGAAGCCACTGGGCCAGCCTGTCATGGCACCAATAGGCATGGCTTCTGTCTTCGACAAGTTAACTTTAAAGCCTGAAATATGTCCAAACTGATGTAAGCATTCAAGTAAACACGGTATGGTGGTATCTATGTCAACTAAATATAGCAAGACGTCGTCCGCATACAGAGAAATTTTGTGTATTGTGCCTTTAACATCAAAGCCTTTGATCAATCAAGTTGATCTAATTAGCTCTGCTAGAGGCTCAATGGCGAGCGCAAATAGAAGGGGACTCAATGGGCTCTAATGCGAATGGTTCAGAGCAGTAAGAGTTGGTTATTACTGATGCTTTAGGGGAACAATATAACAACTTTACCCAATCAATAAATCCTGTACCTATTTCAAATTTCCCCATTGTATAAAACAAGAAGGGCCATTCAATCCTGTCAAATGCCTTTAATGAGTCCAAAGATACTACTAGGCCCTGAATTTCGTTGTCTCTGGCCAGTTGTATTATATTCAGAAGCCTCCTGATGTTGTTTGAGGAATTCCTTCCTTTAATAAAACCTGTTTGATCAGGCTTCACCAAAGTTGGTATTAGTGGTTCAAGCCTCAAAGTTAAGATCTTGGCTAAAATCTTTGCATCTACATTAATAAGTGACACAGGCCTATAAGAAGCTGGGTCCTCAGGATCCTTGTTTTTTTTTCAAGATCAGACTAATACTGGCTAATGACATGGTTTCAGGTAGATGACGGGCTGTATAAAAGCTATAGTTGTATGTTCTGGCCAGATGCTGAGCGAGCTTGTCCTTAAAAGCCTTGAACCATTCCACCGGCATCCCATCGGGGCCTGGGGATTTGCCACTGCGCATCAGGGCAATTGCCTCTACAATTTCCTTATCATGAATAGTCCAGTAATTTCTGCTGCTCTACAGTCAGTGTTGGTAATTTAATTTTTGCAATGAATTTGTCAAGAGTTTCTTTAGTGTTATTGTTGTTAGATTTGTATAATGACTTGTAAAATGAGACAAACACAGAAAAGTGCTTCTTCCCTCCCGGGTCCCTAATCCCTGCTATTGTGTTGTAATTTCATTTTTGATTGAGTAAGCGTGCCAGATATTTACTAGGTTTGTTTCCATATTCGCAAAGTCGCTGTCTTTGATAAAATAATGATTTGGAGGCCTTCTCAGTCATGATTGTATTTAGTGCTGCTTTAATAGTTTGTATCCTGATAAGATTTGTGTTGGGTTAGATTTGTGAGCTGTTTCTGCTATTTTCAAGTCTGCTTCCAATTTCCTTTGCTTTGACAGCAATGATTTATTTCGGTGTGACATATATGAAATGGTGAATCCTCTGATATAGGCCTTTGCAGATTCCCAAAGAAATTCAGGATTTCTTTCATTGTTATCGTTTATGTCAAAAACATTTTTATCTCTGTCTCCATCCGTCTCTTAAATTCTTTGTCATTTAGTAAATATGATGGAAAATGCCACCTTTGCCGGTCTAAGATGGTTTCACTAACAGTCAGCTCTAAATAGACTGGAGCATGATCACTGATATGGATGGACCCTATATTACAAGCAGTCACCTGTCCTATGATTTGTGGTGGTATGAAGAAATAATCAATACGGGAGTATGAATTGTGTGGGTTAGAGTAAAACGTGAAATCTCTGACTTACAGTTCTCCATATATCTGTCAAATTAATATCATCGAGCATTTTAGCCAGAGGAGCGCCTGTGCTTGTTTGTCTATAGATATTCGTTACAGATCTGTCTAATTTATTGTCTAGGCAGCAATTAAAATCACTACCTAGCACAGTGAGAGGACAGTGATATTCCTCCAGAACCGATGCTATATGAGTCTAATATGAAGGTGGCAGTGGATTAGGGGCGTATATATTCATCAAAGTAATATGTGTCCCGTATATTGTACCATGAACAAGGACGTATCTGCCCTCTGGATCTGTTGTACAGACGTTGAGAACAAATGGTATGGTTTTATGAATTAGGATAGCAACTCCTCTGCTATTGGAGGTAAATGATGAAAAATAGGCCTGACCTACCCAGTTCCGTTTGAGTTTCATGTGTTCTTTCTCTACTAAATGTGTTTCTTGCAAAAAGGCTATTTGTACTTTGTCCTTTATTAGAAAACCTAATATTTTCTTACGTTTTATCGGATGATGAATGCCGTTTACATTAAATGTACAGAGTTTAATACTATTAAGCCCCGACATTTACCACATTTCACTGGTATCACAGAAAGATACTGTCCTTGTAATGGGGAATTGGGCACCTGTGTCATATGACCCTCCTCTATCTGATTTGTACAAAGATTTCCTTCTGGTGATGGGAAACAGAAACAAACATGCAAGTACATCTGACAACAAAATAAAAAACTTAAATACACAAACAACTGCTGCCACAGTGACCACTCTATTGGGCACATGTGAGACACTCTGCTTATTTTTGGCAAGAAAGTCTGTTATATTTATGAAACTGATGAATTCTGACTGAACGTTTTGTTTTTCTGCTTAACTTTGTTCCTGCAGTGTTTTTCGCTCATTTGGGAGGAAAATCTTTATTTTATCGTGTCATACCTGACACAACGTCTTGTTTCACACGAATATGATAATTTTTGGCAAAAAAGTCTTTTTTTGTTTGAACCTGATGTATTTGTTTTACCCTAAATTGCACCAAGCATATAAAATCTATTTAAAGGATGGGATAAGTCTCCAAATGAGCAAAAACACTGAACAGAGTTAGGCAGAAATACAAATACATCAGTTTCATAAATATAAGAGACTTTCTTGCCAAAAATAAGCAGATTAGTGTGAAACAACACATTTTGGGATGTTTCAGTAAAACATGCAGTAAAATAGAGATTATCCTCCCAAATGAGTAAAAAACACTGCAGGAACAGAGTTAAGCAGAAAAACACAACTTTCAGTAAGAATTCATTAGTTGCATAAATATAACAGACTTTCTTGCCAAAAATAAGCAGAGTAGTGTCAAACAATACATTTTGGCATGGTAGAACATGCAGTAAAACGTAGATTTTCCTTTCCAGGACAGCACTTGTCCCCAAATGAGCAGGAAACAATGCAGGAACAGAGTTAAGCAGAAAAATACAACTTTCAGTAAGAATTCATCAGTTTCATAAATATTAAGTTTAACTTAGATTTGATAGAATAATGTTTTGTATTCAAATAAGTGATGTCTTGGCTTGACAGTGCTTAACTTTCTTCTTGCACCTTTTCAGGCTCTTTTTGAGACATATGCCATCCTTTAAATACATGCTTGCTGCATTTTAAACTAAGCCATGTCAAAATGTTTCATTTTCAGATATATCTTCTTATTTTTGATAGAATAATGTTCAGATTCAGGTTAATGTTAAGATTCATAAAACATTTTTAGTCCTGAATTGTGTTTCTGTGCTTAATTCTCTCCTTTTTTCATCAAGGTCTTGTTATTGAAAGTTTTCAGTATACAAAATAAAAAATAATTAGAAAGTGTATAGAAGAAATGCAAATACAAACTGTCAAAATTAAAAACAAAAACAACAACAGACTAAAGAAAAAGTCCCACCCATTAACCCACTGGACAGATAATATATCATATTAATCAGTCATCTCACATTACCACTAGCCAGCACAGAAACAAGTGTAAAACATGATGGGATTATACTTTCCACTCCTAACTTCTCAACAAACATCAAGAAAGGGTTCCAGGTTTCATAAAATCTGAAAACAGAGCCACTAAGAGAATATCTCATCTTCTCAAACTTGGCGTGTGCATGTTCTCTTTAATCCAGTGAGAATATTTAGGAGGAAGAGGCTTTTTCCAACTGAAAAGTATACAGCACCTGGCCAGCAAAGTACAGAAGGCTAGCATGTTTCTTTTACAGTTATCTAGATGTACAACCTGCGGCATAATACCAAATAAGGCAGTGAGAGGGGATGGATCTACTGGCACTTCTAATATTTTGGAAAGAGTATCAAAAATAGATTCCCAAAATGTGTGTATTATTGGACAGGCTAAAAGCAAATGGCATATGTCTGCAGGGGCTTGTCTGCACCTGTCACACGTAGGGTCTGGCCTGATTTTAGCCAGTCTGACCTTTGACCAATGGAGTCCCTAACCCTAATTCTTTTAATTTGAACAACAATATGTCTTTGGCAAATGGAGGATGTGTAAATTCTTTGTATAATTTTTGTCCAATTATCCTCTGAGATCTGCTCATTTAAGCCCCCCTCCCACTTGCTCTTAAGTTAAATTAAATTTGCTGAATAATGAAGATTAAGAAGGTTATGTACCCTATGTATCACCTGCTTCAAGTCTGTTCTTGGCTTAAAATTTGAGTCTAACAAGGGTGTTGAAGAGTATAGGGGAAAACCATCTAAGTGTGAGGTAGCAAAGGTCCGAAGCTGAAACACTTCTTGAAGTGTTTAAGACTCATTTGGAGACATATGCCATCCTTTAAATAGATTTCATAAGCTTGATGCATTTCAGAGTAAAACATGTCAAAATGTTGCTGCTTGAGAGATATCTGTTTACTGATGGAAAAATTAGTTGGTGTATTCATAAAAACTGATATCTTTTTCCTGACACTAGTGCTTCTGTGCTCAATTCTCTCCTTGTCGTGTGTTTTACGGTCATTTGGTGACACCTACTGTCTCAAAAGTGATTTTATATGCTTGGCGCATTTCAGCGTAGGGACTTATCCTACCCCAGTGGTTCTGAAACTGGGGTACGTGAAGTGATGTAGAAGTGCGTGAAAAACTGTCAGGTCTAAACAGTTGTTTCAGTAGTTCAAGTTCAAACTGATAATTGTTTGTATTGTGAGCTTTGATAAAAGTCTGAAGTGTTGGAAGAGAGGGTGAGGCATCTTGGAGAAGGAAATCTGTCCTAAATTATCGAAGATTCTTAAAATAACATACAGTAAGTTCAGTCAGACAGCCTTTTCATTAAAGCTTCAAGTTCATTAATGAAACTGTTTCAGAAATGTACATTTCTTTTTCAAAAGTGGACTGGTGTTGCCCACTGACATTGCTGGTAACTAAATCTGTTTAGTGAGAAATACTTAACTTTAATAGGTTTTATTTGTATGTTATGCATGTCAATGCATGTGGGGCAGCAGTAGCTCAGGCGGTAAAGCGGTCGCTCAATGACCGGAGGGTCGTGGGTTCAACTCCGCTCATCCCCCAGTCTGTCTGTTGTAATATTGCTGAAAGACTCATGCTCTTTCACTTATTTTCATTGCGTTGTATTTATGCTATTTGGTATTTTTATTCTTATTACTTATAGTCTCATTTGTATATCTTTTCTTTCTCTGTATCCTGCTGCTGCTGTAAATCTGGAATTTCCCCCTGTGGGACTAATAAAGGTGTATCTTATCTTATCTTATCTTATCAAATGTGGGAGGTCGGAGTACAGCAGGCTAAAACACGTATTTTTCTCTGTGTTATAAGTGCATGAAAGTTGGGGGTACATGGCTGGAGGTCAAGTGTCTGAAGGGGTACAGGCTGTGAAAAGTTTGGGAACCACTGCCCTACCCTAACCCTCAGGGACATGCAAAGACTTTGAGAGGGGCAGGTGCTCAAAGTTAAAAAAGGGAGCACATGGAGCACAAAGTTGAAACGCCATATAGAAACTACATACTTTACAACATAACAGGCTGAATTGTAGCAACCCATATTCATAACCAATGTAACAGAACCACATTGTACCATATCATTGTCCAAAAACCTCATATGAAAGACGCCAGTGTAAAGCAAAAGTAGTGTATGTTTTACCTGATGGCCTGGGGTACACTGAGCAGCTTCTGTTGAGGGGTTGGTGAGGAGGGTGCTTGTGCTGATATTGTTGAAGGTGGGCTGTATTAATCTGAGTGTGGAAGCTAAAAAGGGCGTGTGAGAAATAGCAGCTGATTAGGCAAGTGTTACATGATCATGACAAGATGCAAAAATAAACAGCACTTAAAATGGCTTCCTGTGACTGACCAGCCCTACTGTTGTTCGGGACCTTGCATTTCCATTTCAATGAAATTGGAGGACAAAAATAAATCAGTTATGACACCTTTATTTTAATTTCATAGCCTTATTTTTTTATTTCTGACCTCATTTAGCTCCTTTTCTCTTTGTTTAAGTAATCTCTCCTTATGAGGCATCGCTGCATGAAACATGATAGGTAAGCTACACACGCGCACACACGCACACACACACCAGAGTCTAGTGTGCAGATTTTTTCCTTCAACTCACTCGTTTGACTCTGCACATACACGACATGAGACAGACGATGCGTATTGCTCACCTTCACTTCAGTCATCTTGCAAGAATAATCCGTGCCCAAACTAAACGCTACCGCTGCCAAATCTACTCACCGGAGCAGTTGATTCTCTTGTCTGTCGGCAGCATCGGCAACTTCAATCAGCGCGGCGCTTAGCTGAGGTCAGGGCACGTCAGCTCAGGGCAGGTCATGGGATCATGCCCGAACAAGCTAAATCTAAATTATTTTTATTTAATTTAACGTTAAATTATTTTTGAACCATGCAAGCAGGTTTTCTCACACACACTTACAAAAATAAAATCATTTTAGCAAAAAGGCACTTTGGGCATTAAGGGGCAAAGGGTCAGGTGCTCCAGCTCTCTCCGCCCCACCTCTGCACATGCCTGCCTCTTTATTTTGATTTCATAGCTTTATTTTTTTATTTTTTTTATTTTAATACCAAATAACCGTTTTGAACATGAAGGAAGACATTAATATTAAGCTCCTTTTACTATTTGTTTTAGCCCTCTCTCCTTATGAAGCATCGCTGCAGAATGAAACATGATTGTTAAACTACACACACACACACACACACACGCATACGGGCGCACACGCACACACACCAGAGTCTGGTGTGCATGACTCTGCACCTACACGACATGAGACAGAGGATGCTTATTGCCTACCTTCACTTCAGTCATCTTGTAGAATAATCCGTGCACAAACTAAACGCTGCCGCCGCTAAACCTACCCACTGGAGCAGTTGATTCTCTTGTCTGTCGGCAGCATCGGCAACTTCAATCAGGGCGGCTGAGGTCTCTTGTCTGTCGGCAGCATCGGCAACTTCAATCAGCGCGGCGCTTAGCGCCCTGAGCACGTCAGCTCAGGGCAGGTCATGGATCATGTGAGCGAACAAACTAAATCTTAATTATTTTTAATTTGTTCAATGATGTATTAATTTTGGGCCATGCAGACAAGTTTTCTAACACACATACAAAAAAAATCATTTTGACACTTTGGGCATCAAGGGGCAAAGGATCAGGTGCTCCAGCTCTCTCCGCCCCACCCCTGCACGTGCCTGCCTCTTTATTTTAATTTCACAGCTTTATTTTTGATTTCTACGACGGCGTATTAGGGCCACTTAAAGAAATAAAAAAATAAATGTAAACTCAAAAATTTTTGAGAAAAAACTCGAATTTTTTTAAGTTTATTAAAGTTGCAAATGTGTGACTTTATAAACTCGAAAATTTGCGATTTCGGGTCAGTAACTCATCAATGAAACAACATAGTTCCAAACTCGACCCTTCATTTTAATCATTGTGATGAAGACAGTGAGCTACAACCTTTTTTCCCCCCAAACGAGCCTCCTATGAGCCAGAAAGCTTCACTTTGTCTAAATACGCTGCCAGTGATGGCTGGCTCGGCGGCTTAGGGACCGATGGCAAGTTATTAAATCGGAGGAATTGTGTGAAAGGAAGTTGAATAACTTCACCATAATGCCTTCAAAATCACAGCACACATAAATAACTGTAGGATGGTTATAGTACATGTCATAGTTTTCTTAAGGATTGTAAATTAAAATATTTCACAGGATTTTTTTTATTGAAAATAAAGCAAATGCAAAGTTATGAAATCTACCAACGCAATGATTATAAAACAGGAATGATCACCCCCCTCTACCTTAAAGTATGACTCTTACTTTAAAAAAGCTTTTGATTTGATTAAAATTATTTTTTTTTATTGAACTGTGTATATGTATGCTACATATGTAGCCTAATGACAATAATTACCGTACTAACTGTATTGTTGCAGACTGTACTGACACCAAACTCATACTAATGATCAAACATTTCCTCTAGCTTATAAAACAGCTATACAACAGAAGCTATCAACATTACTATAAAAACTTTAATAACTGCACAGTTGTTCACGGTAGAAACATCAAACCCAGCCTTATGATCGAGCATCTCTTCTAGTTAATACTACACTACTTATTTAAAGGAGACTTATCATGCTTGTTTCTCCTTTTCACTATACCAGACTAGGATGCCTGTAAAGCATTTCTGCCCTCAGTACAAGTCATTTAGTTCCTTCATTGCCCCACAATAGCGTTCTCAAAATCCTCATTTTAGGCCATTAACAAGGTCTCGTTGACATGCTTGGATCACAGGATGACCTAAAGTCACCTCACAACGTCACAGCCCTTTGTGGTGAGATTGGTCAGTTCTATCGGGGCCTACAGGCCAGAGCTGGTAATGAGTGAATGTGAGCCAGGGACATATATACCCCTGCTGGTGGATGTGTTCCTCGGTGACGGTTTTGTGGCTAACAGACATCACAGAAGAGGAAGTGTTTTATCAGATTACTCCAATAAAAAGAAAGGTACCTCGTGTCGTCACGGTTTGAAATCTCGCGGACATCTCGCAATGACCTATTTTCAGAGGCATCAAATCTCGTTCTAGGATATCAGAAAAATTACAATATCTCATTTTTTGAAAATTAAGGGGGTGTAAGGTCTTGTTTTCAAATTTATTATGTTATATGTAAGTATTAAATCATGCATCAGCATGATATGTCTCCTTTAAGAGATATAGGTTTCAAGGTAATTTAACTATGATTTTTTTTTATTATTGACATCAATTCATTAACAGGCAATTACAACTGTAATAACTTTACTGTTGTTGACTGTAGTGGCATCAAAAGATAGATAGATAGATAGATAGATAGATAGATAGATAGATAGATAGATAGATAGATAGATAGATAGATAGATAGATAGATAGATAGATAGATTAAAAAAGAGCTGAAGTGTAAAGTAAAAGAGATGTTTGATCACCAGGCTGGGTTTTGTGTTTCTACAGTCAACAACAGTTAAGTTACTACAGCTCTGATATTCATTACCTATTGATGAATATACTTTACTGTATTGTTAGAATTAGCCTATATACAAGCTAATGCTAACATTTGTCCAAAGATGTCATTTCATGCTCACAGTTATTCAAACATTATGTTAGGGCAGATCAGCTCAAACATGTTTGTTCAACAGGTCAAATGTGTCATAGATCATACAGGTGCAATCGCGGTTAGACAGGACTGTGGTTTCAGTTAAGGTCTGGGGGGCCACTTTACATGTTTCGCATCCTGTAGTCGGTCATGTGGTTTTGCGAAACTGAGAGAACTTTCGTCGAACTCTTGGTTGAACTTCTGCCATAAGTCTGACCTTTATCTTTGTAAGTCTAGCCATTACAGACAGACATAGCTTATGAAACCAGACATGGTCTTAACACGTGACAAATTGGTACTTCCCAAATCCTGATGTGTATAAGATCTTGTGTATGCTTATTGTTCAATGCTCTTTGTCTGTACATCCCTGGTGAGGTGCAGAACTGAGCCCTCAGCAGCTGAGTATTTTTTATTTTTTTGTATTGTCTCACATATTGTCAATAAATGGTTGGCTAACCGATCTAATCTGGACTTGTGCCTTCCTCCAAACTGAACATGAACTTCCAACAGTATAAAAGCCATATGATTGAATTCAAACATATTTATCTCGCATAGAGCTGTATTATAAACTACAAGATATGTCTGATCTAGGCTTGTCACGATACCAGAAATTTAGTAGTCGATACCAATACCACTTAAATTCTATGATACTCGATACCACTCGATACCACTCGATACCACTCGATACCATGGTAAAAATAAAAACATCCCCTGTAAGTTCACCATAGGCGTACACTCCTTTATTTGAACAAAGTGAACAACAAACAATATTATGCTTAAATTGAAAGTGTCCATTCTTGTTGGCTGTGTATCTTGATGCTGGCTTTGCCCGGCCTGTTCGTGTCACTGTCCTCCTCTGGCTTATACTGTGAAAAGAAGATTGAGACTTGGGTATAGCTTAATGACTGTATGAGAACAGCAGAGGCAATACTAACACAGAGAGAGAGAGAGGGAGAGGGAGCAGCAATTTACCATGTCAGCATGGTGGTGAAACTTTTTTAAAACCTTTTTATATGACAATGCCTATTGCATTTACTACTGTTACTACTGTTTACTACTATTGATGATCTTATCTTGCTTAGGCTACTTTATTACTAGGACCAAATAATATCATACTTGGATACTAGGATAATTTAACTAGCTAATGTAAATTTCTATAACATATGAAAGCATTCCCTACACCTGCTTCCTCTACTTACTGTCAGTGTTTCCTGTTCTACTCTCTGCAATCAAATTAAATGTAAAGTTATTGGATGTGAAAAGTATGTGAACTAAAGACACATGATTCTGGGCAAGTAGCCTCCGCATTGATTTACGTTCTGAACCGGCCTTTACACGGAGTCAAAGTAGGTTTTTTACTAGCTCGTATCTCAGTTATTGATCACATTAGCTGCTTCTGTTGATGTATCATCAGAGTCATCATGTTGTGTCTGCACTGCACAGACCTGATGTTTTTAGCATTGATGACGTGCTATCATGCTAAGCTACGTGCTGAGCTAACTCCGTTTGACATCAGACACACTGCACTGTGTTTTCTTTTCGTCCCTTCTAGTAGTGACAACACACTTGGGACACTCTGATTTCTTCTGCGGACTCTGTCCTTTCTGTCCCTCTCTTTTGTCTTCCTTTATGATTTTTACAAGACGTGCAGCACACGAGGCAGCAGGTGTGTTGCGCCACAGATATGTCAATCCTTTTTAAACACTGTGCACTGTATAGGCTACACACTAAAAACTCCTGGGTTAAAAAGGGACCAACTAATTTCTGGGTTATATCAACCCAGACATTTGGGTTGTTGTTTTTGACCCAAAAACAAAAGGCTACTTGACCCAACTTCTGGGTTAAAATAACCCGACATTGTAGTCAATATTGTACAGATGTTCAGAGTTATAGAACATGTGCCCATTAGGGGGCACCCGAGAGTTATATGAAAGGAAGGTTGAATGAGAGAAGAAGGGAGATGAGTGGAGGAAGCGGAAGAAAGAAGCCCTGAGTTATTACCTGTCATCTCCCGAGTCTCCTCTTTAAGAATAGAACATTCTACATGGTGTCAGAAAGAGTCGAACCTACTGTGAGTATAAAGTAGGCACGAGACAGTGTTAGCTGAGTGAAGTCTGTCTGAGATAGTCCGGTAGGCGCGGACGGTGTTTACATGCTCGACGAAGGAGCTACGCTAAAGCTAAGTGGCTAACAGTGAGCAGGGTATCCACGCGAGAGCCCGGACAGAGAAGGGGAGGATGACGGATCAAGTATTCTCCATTGCACCTCCTGGTAATTTCAATTTTGAGGAGCCCAGCACCTGGCCGCAATGGATAAGACGGTTTGAGAGGTTCAGATTGGCATCAGGACTAGAGGGAAAAACAGAAGAATACCAAGTCAGTTCCCTCCTGTATGTAATGGGCGACAAGAGTGACGACATCCTCAGCTTACTGCCACTGACGGACCAACAGAAGGCATCATACAGTGAGGTAACAAAAGCCTTTGGTGAACATTTTGTTGGAAAACACAATGTGATATACGAACGTGCTAAGTTTAATAGCAGACAACAGCAACAAGGCGAGTCAGCAGAGCACTTTATCACAGATGTGCATAAATTGGCAGAACACTGTAAATTTGGTGCCTTGAACGAGGAGATGATAAGAGACCGCATAGTGGTCGGGATAAGAGACTCTAAATTGTCCGAGAGGCTTCAGCTAGATCCAGATCTGACGCTGGCAAAAACAATAACACAGGTCAGACAGCAGGAAGAAGTTAAGAAACAACAGCAGCTGCTACGAGGGACACACACAGAGATCAAAGGCACTAATGTCGATGCCATCAACACAAACAGAGGGAGAACACAATATAGACAAGCCCCCCAACGTAGGCCAGAGCCCTCAATGTCCAAGTCAAGCACTGCAAACAAGACACACTATGTTCAGAAGTGTAAGAGATGTGGCAAAACTCCGCAACACCCATGGAAGCAGTGTCCAGCCAAAGAGGCTGAGTGTCGCAAATGCAGGAAAAAGGGACATTTCGCTGCAGTTTGCAGATCATCTCAAAGAGTGGAAGCTATAGTGGATAGCGATACAGACACTGATATAGCCTTCATGGGGACAGTTAACGCTGAAGGAACAGATGAAGTATGGGTAAAAGAAATCCACCTAAATGGAGAGAAGGTAACATTTAAATTGGACTCGGGAGCCTCAGTCACGGCTATTCCAGCTTCCATGTACTCTAGAGCGCGTGATGGCAAGCTGAAGAAACCTCCTAAGAAAATTAAAGGTCCAGATAACTTCCCGCTACAGGTTTTGGGCATTGTGAGAGCACACCTTAAAACTGAAAAAAAGGAAACAAAACAGAATGTGTATGTAGTTCCAAAACCTGGTGATACCATTAATGGGACTCCCTGCTTTAATAGCATTGAACCTGATTCAACAGGTAGCTGCAATACAGGAAGAAAAAAAGGAGAAGAGCAACCAGTTCCAAGCTAGGTTCCCTAAAGTGTTTTCAGGGCTTGGAAAGCTTCAGGGAAGCTACAAGATAAAACTGAAAGAAGGAGCAGTTCCTTATGCACTCTCAACTCCTCGCAGAGTCCCGTTACCGATGAAAGACCAAGTTAAAGAAGAGTTACACAGGATGGAAGCATTAGGGGTTATAAGAAAGATTGAAGAGCCAACTGAATGGTGTGCAGGAATGGTGGTGGTTCCCAAACCAGATAAGAAACCCCGTATATGTGTGGACCTCACCCGACTGAATGACAGTGTCTGCAGGGAGAGACACTTGTTGCCAGCAGTTGATGACACGCTGGCACAGCTGGAGGGAGCAAAAGTCTTCACGAAATTGGATGCAACATCTGGGTTTTGGCAGGTTCCTCTACACCAAGAATCACAGCCCCTAACAACTTTTATTACCCCCTTTGGAAGATATTGTTTTCAAAGGTTACCCTTTGGTATCTCTTCAGCGCCCGAACATTTTCAGTTGAGAATCTCCCAAATCATCGCAGGAACAAGGGGCGCTCTATGCCATGCAGATGACATCTTAGTCTTTGGAAAAGACCAGGCAGAGCATGATGAAAGGCTGCAGGAAGTACTGGAGAAATGCGAAAAGGCAGGCCTCACCCTTAATAAAGAGAAATGTGAATTTTCAGTGGAGAAAGTGAAGTTCCTGGGACACAACATAAGTTCATCAGGAATCCAGGCTGATCCAGACAAAATCAGCGCCATCATAAACATGCCAGAACCTCGCCACGTGGAAGAGGTCCGCCGTTTCATGGGAATGGTAAACTATGTTGGCAAGTTTTCACCCAGCCTACCAGCCCTCACAAAACCCCTACGTGATCTGTTAAAAAGTGACAGTTTGTGGATATGGGATGCACAACAGAAAACAGCCTTTGAAAAGATTAAAAATGAGCTAAGTTCTCCCCCAATACTAGCGCAATATAGCCCTAAGAAAGAAACAATGGTTTCTGCAGATGCATCTTCATATGGACTAGGGGCAGTACTCTTACAGCGACAAGCAGAGGAGAGGTGGAGACCTGTCATGTACATATCGCGGAGCCTGACACCCACAGAGGTCCACTATGCTCAGATAGAAAAAGAAGCCTTAGCAGTAACATGGGCCTGTGAGCGATTGAGCTCATATCTACTAGGCTTGGAATTCACAGTGAGAACAGATCACAAACCTTTAATCTCACTGCTAGGCTCTCGGTCCTTAGATGACTTACCTCCAAGAATCCTTAGATTCAGGCTAAGACTGTTAAGGTTTAACTACAATATCATACATGTCCCAGGCAAACAACTTGTCACTGCTGACACTCTCTCAAGAGCTCCTCAAGGTCTGGAAGACAGAGAGGACAACACCAGCTTGCAAAATGAATGCTGTGCCTACATCAACCACATTGTACAACATTTACCTGCCACTGAATGTAAACTGGCTCGTATCAGGGAAGCTCAGAGCTCAGACAACATTTGTAAGCAGCTGAAAACATTTACAGAAAAAGGCTGGCCCACTCACAGGAGAAGCGTCCCTGAACACCTTCTGCCATTCTGGTCGGAGAGGAATGACATCCACATTGCAGAGGGCCTGCTTCTCAAAGGAGTGAGGATTCTGATCCCGAAGAGCATGCAGGGGGAAATGCTGGAGAGGCTACATGAAGGCCATCAAGGTGTGACTAAGTGTGTAGCAAGGGCACTAGAATCCCTGTGGTGGCCGGGAATAACAACACAGATTAAAGAACTGGTGGAAAGATGTGAAATCTGCTGCCAGCATTCACAGACCAAGACAGAGCCTTTAATGACCACGCCCCTGCCTGCACGACCGTGGGAAAGAGTGGCAGCTGATATTTTTCAGTGGAAGAATTGTCATTATATTGTGGTGGTAGACTACTACTCCCGATACATTGAAATAGCAAACCTCCCAACCCTGTCAGCGTCTACAACTGTGGAGCGACTGAAAGTAATCTTTGCAAGATTTGGAGTGCCTGAAATCTTGGTAACTGACAACGGCCCGCAGTTCGCTTCCACCGACTTTGCCAGTTTTGCCCAGGACTATGGTTTCATCCACAGGACCAGCAGCCCTCGCTACCCCCAGAGCAACGGGGAAGCGGAGAGAGCCGTCCGCACAGTTAAACAGCTGCTCAGCAAAAGCTCTGACCCTCAAAAAGCTCTCTTAGCTTACAGAGCTACACCATTGGCTCACGGGCTGAGTCCAGCGCAACTACTAATGGGTAGGAGAATAAGATCCACAGTTCCAACTACTCCACAAGCGTTGAAACCAGCCTGGCCGAACCTCAGAGCATTCAGGGAAAAAGACAAAAGAAATGAAAAGAAAAAAGAGAAAGGCATTCAACTTAAGACATAAGACAAAGGACTTACCAGTTCTGGTTCCAGGACAGAGAGTTTGGATTAGAACAACACAGACCACAGCTACTGTCCAAGGACCTGCTACAACCCCAAGGTCTTACAACGTGGAAACAGACCAAGGGAGCTTAAGAAGAAACAGGGCTCACCTTACAGTCCTTCCAGAGAGAGATCTATCCTGTTCTGATGAAATAACAACTAATCCAAGGCAGGAAGACTCAGCTGTAACAGTGACCAGAGCAGGACGAATTTCCCGTCCTCCTGATAGACTGGACTTGTGAAAACATTTTAGTTGTCCAGGAAATTTCCCCTGGCGTTTGGAAAAAAAATGGGTCTAACAGTTTGTTGTTCCTGAAAAAATAGTGATGTGTTACATGCTAATGTTACTCAGTCTGAGTTGAATATGCCCAGTAATGAATACCTAATTGAGAAAGGTGTATTTATCATTTGGAATTATTTTTAGTTTGGGTACAGTTTGATGTTATAAAGTAAAGTGGTTTACAAGCTATAAGAGGGGGATGTACAGATGTTCAGAGTTATAGAACATGTGCCCACTAGGGGGCACCCGAGAGTTATATGAAAGGAAGGTTGAATGAGAGAAGAAGGGAGATGAGTGGAGGAAGCGGAAGAAAGAAGCCCTGAGTTATTACCTGTCATCTCCCGAGTCTCCTCTTTAAGAATAGAACATTCTACAAATATAACCCAACTTCTGGGTCAAAACTTTAACCCAGAAGTTGGGTCAAAAACAACAACCCAAATGTCTGGGTTGATATAACCCAGAAATTAGTTGGTCCCTTTTTAACCCAGCAGTTGGGTCAAAAGTAACCTAGCTTGATTTACTTCAGGCTAACTGTGCTAAACTAGCGGGAACAACGACACCAAAAAGTTAACGTTACTGTCAGTAATGTGAAAAACGTCATTCAACATTATCAAACTTAAGACTCGTTTAGCTTGAATGATGTTGCACAGATGACAACCAAACAGAGCAAGCACACTCGCCCGGATAAGTTGAATCTACTCAAAAAACCTGAGGAAAATGGTTGCCCTAAAAAAATAAAGTAACGTACAATGAAAACTTAAGTAAATTAAACTTAAATATGTAAAGTTCTGGAATTGTTATTTTTAAGTACAATAAACTTAATGTCAAGCTGAATTAACTTAAAATCTTGAGTATTATCAATTCATGTGCCCAATAAATTGTACTTAGCATTTAAGGTAAATACATTAGAGCTGCAACTATCGAGTATTTTTGGAATCGAGTACTCTGTCAATTATTTCTTCGAGTACTCGAGTACTCTAACACAATATACTTAATATAAACTAATATACTGTTTTTAAACAAATAAATCAACTGTATACAATGCAACATGTTAGGGCTTTCAAAATGAGCAACCAAATGCCGTTTATTCCTCAGAAAAGGGTTTTTATTTTAACAACTTTCAAAGTTTAAACCAGTACTGGCTTAAAACAAAGCCAATACAATACTGATTTACAAAGCAGTAATATAATTCTGCAATTATATTTGTGAAGTGTGTTCTGGAGGGCATTGTGTAGTTTGGATTGAAATCCTTGATCATGTTCTTAAATCCTGTGTCCTCCACCATGGAAAGAGGACGCATGTCTGTGATGAGCATATTTAAAATGCTGTAATAGTAATAGTTGCAGCCCTAACAACGTGCTATCATGCTAAGATTCGTGCTAAGCTAACTCTGTTTGACATCAGACACACTGCACTGTGTTTTCTTTTCGTCCCTTCTTGTAGTGACCACACACTTGGGACACTCTCTGCCATTTCTTCTGTGGACTCTCTCCTTTCTGTCCCTCTCTTTTCTCTTCCTTCATGATTTTACAAGCAGCGCAGTAGCGGAGGTAGCAGGCAAGGTGTGCCACAGAAATGACCGTCCGTGTCAAACACCGTGCACTGTATAGTAGTCCAGATATATATTTAAATGTATAATTATATATTAAACGAGGCTTCGAGGCACAAAATTTAATTCGAGGATATTTTGTAATCGAGTACTCGCGAATATTCGAGGAATCGTTTCAGCTCTAAAATACATTTTATATTTTTTAAAATATATTAACTACAAAATTAGGGAAAAAAAGAAAAAATCCAAACATGTATTAATCTTTTTATTGAAACTGAATGCATGTCAGTGTCATATAAAACTCTACATAATGAAGGCATAAATGAGTTCGAACAGGACACATAAAGTCTGATGCAGGTCGGCTGGTTCATCCATCACCATATTACCCTCCAAGATAATTGCCACACTGGACGGGTTGATCTGAGGATTTTCTTCATCAACACAGAGGATTTCCAGTTGTGTTTGGCTGTATCCATCCTTGTTGGTCACATCCTAACAGAGAAAAAAGACATTAGTAGATAATTCTATGTTACCCATCAAAAAGCACCTTTCACTTTTTATAAAGAAAAGCATCCTATATTAGAAGCCACAGCAAAAGTAATAAAGAAAAGAACAATACTGCCATATATTGAACTTTGAATGCATTTTTTTAAACTCTCAGGGCATAAACATTGCCTCTTGCTTTCTTTTAAGTCTGACTTTTAAGTAGCGTTTTACAATGATAAATTTATGGTTTTTACGTATTTTTAAAGATCCTCACCAGACCAAACAACACATGTAAAACTTAGACTACTTATTCCACTGCCGAGTTCCTTGTTTATTTTTTCTCTGCACCCATTCCATAAGTTGGAAAAATAAATAAAATAATTTTAAAAAATTATCAGCACAGTACAGGGAAGGGCCCCAATGACTAGGTTTGCCTTGGGCCCCCATATGACTAGATCCGCCCCTGTATTCACCTGTTTAGTCATTGTCATTAGGAAACTCACACGGCCAAACTCCAAGTAGCACAGCAGTGATAAAGTTAGGTGACTACATTCAATGGCTGTCTGAAAAGTCAATACCATGGCTGGGTGATTCTCATGAAGCTGCAGTGAACATGTCCGGGTTATATTTTATGATCAAAACACTTTACTATGATAAGTTATGATATTTCCTACAAAGAGGGTTAAGTGGGCAGTAGGGCTTAATGTTTTTTTTACACATTTAACATAATATTTACAATTTTTAAACAAAATATCCTGGTGAATTCTCATTACCGAAATGTGTCCGGATCCATTATTGTATTGTTCTTTTTAATGCCCTGAAAAATCTATTTTGTTAAAAAGGAGTAAAACTGCACAATGTTGTGTAAAAATATCTATATTTATGATTGGTATAGGTATTTATGATAGATAACAACAAATATATATTTATTTTATTGAAAATGATAGTGTCCGCACAAAAAGTTCCTCATTACCGCAATGCTACTTCATCTACCTATAAAAAGTGCATTGTTCCTTTAAATTGACAAGCAGTCCCATGATGCATCACTTCAGACAGCAGCTTCAAAATGGACACAAAGTTAGTTGCTCTTTCTTCTCTTAAATTATGAAATATTTGGAAATGTCTTCAAATTGTCCTCTTGTTACACTGTCGGTTATCATTACCGATACGGGTTGATAATTGATACTTTTAAAAATATATTACATTATTTTCTGTCTGAATGCAAAGATAATTCAAGAGTTCAACATGTAGCAAAGGTAGTGTTTTTGTGGCATGTTAGCATTTTATGCTATATGCCAACTTAGCTAAAAGTGCCCCATTACCGTTACTCATATTTCTCATTACCGTGTACTTTAAAGGCTCATAACGGTAATGAGAAGTTATGTTGCGGTAATGAGATGCTGTTCCCCAAGTTAGAATTAACATTATGCTAGTATGCTATATTACTTTAGACCTCAAGATTTATAAACAGACAGTCAACAGTTATTTTAATGAATATTTTATGGACTTTTTACAATATTTTGTTAACTTAAATGTCACTATGTATTAACTATGTAATTACTCAAATTGTAATTTCTTAACTCTGTGGATAGCACACTCACACTGCATTTTAATGATCATGTTGAATGGCTTTTGTGTATGTGTATGTGCGTGCAAGTGTGCTTCAAAGATGTCTTCTAGGGATGAGCGAGTACACTCATTGATATCTGTTCAACCAACTAAATCTAATCTAAACAGAATGTATCTGTAGCTGTACCAGATGGGGCAGGGTTCAACCTAGGAGTGGGTGGTGCTTGAACAGGAAGTTATTCTCTGAAGCCTAAAATTGATACACTATACAGTGTTTCCTCTACATTCATTTAGGAGCGGCGGGCCGCCGCTCCTAAATCCTACCCGCCGCTCCTGCAATTTTTTTTAAAAACTGTAAATACACCACCGCAGCATCATGTCGCTGCCTTCACATCAGAGTTCTGCATTAAATCGGGTGTCGCGGGTGCTGAGGCAAATAACTATCTTGCCCATAGTTGTGTCACTTTGGTTTGCTTACATTTAATAAAATGCATTTTTCCTCTCCGCTCTCACAAATGCCTCCTCCCTCGCTCCTCTTGTGCAACACCGATAAGCCGCGCGGCAACCAAACTGTCTCTCTGCAGGCGGAGTCCCCCCACATGCAGTCTTTATTGAGGCTGCTGCCACCGCGGGCCGAGACGTAGCGGTGATTCAGAACGTCAGAGCAGAGGCCACCTAAAAGTGTCTCACAACACTCTCTGTCATAGAACGAGCCGATAACTTCTGAATCATTAATTCTCTTTAATAACAGACTCAAACAGCGTGTCATACAGTTAGCAGTTCTCTCTCTCAGTCTACACTTCCGTAACCCTCAGCCAATCCCCGGGCTCCCCCTTAGCAGCGTTAACATTACAAAGATCGTCTACTCTGAAGATGCTCACTCTGACATACTACTATGACACTCCCTTCCCTAAAAACAATTCAGTAGAAATGCTTCCTCACGTCCAGTTCTTCGATAGTACGATATGATTTGCTGCTGCCAGGCGACTACAGCCAGAAAGTTCAAAACGCTGGTTTCTGAGCAGCAGGACAAAATCTGTGTGCATGCTCTTCGGCTGCAACCGCTCCTACCGCGGCGGTCCAAACCGCGTGCTGTCTGCCGCCTGTCCCTCATTGAAATGACTGGAAGCGGCGCGTTGTGTGAAGGGGATGATAAAGACACACACACACTACACATACAGACATACACACACTCACACTCAGGCGGCGGATGAAGGAGCGACCATAACTGTAAAAAAATATAATTAAAAAAAACAATTTAAACAAACATTAATGGATGACCTGAAGCTTACCAAACTATCTCCCCAAGCAAAAATGTCAGCATTTTTAAGCCAATTGTCCTTACTAAGAAGGGAAGCACAGCTAGCAGCAGTGTAGGAAACTTTCAGCATGTAGTTTCTCCTCATTGTCAGTCACTTGCTATGACTTTATGATTCATCTTCTCTCCACCTGCTGAGCTTACATGGTTACATGAAATGTTACATTCTTCCTGTTTTTTTTAAATACTTTTTATACTTTATGCAGTTTATTTTAAATTCTTTTGAGAATGTTGTAGTTGTGTGCCCACAGTGCTCACTATTTATTCAGATCTAAATGCTCTTTAATTATGATATTATGGAGCATTATTGACAGACACCCCCCCCCCCCCGCAACCCCGAACCCGCCGCCCCAAGGCAATGAACCTAGAGGAAACACTGCTATATCACCAAAAGTATTCACTCACCTGCCTCGACTTGCACATAAACTTAAGTGCCATCCCATTCCTAATCCATAGGGTTCAATCTGATGTCGGTCCACCCTTTGCAGCTATAACAGCTTCAACTCTTCTGGGAAGGCTGTCCACAAGGTTTAGGAGTGTTTACGGGAATTTTTGACCATTCTTCCAGAAGAGCATTTGTGAGGTCACACACTGATGTTGGACGAGAAGGCCTGGCACTCAGTCTCTGCTCTAACTCATCCCAAAGGTGATTTATCTGGTTGAGGTCAGGACTCTATGCAGGCCAGTTAAGTTGACTCTGTCCTCCATGTCTTTATGGACCTGCTTTGTGCTCTGGTGCACAGTCATGTTGGAAGAGGAAGGGGCCAGCTCCAAACTGTTCCCACAAAGTTGGAGCATGGAATTGTCCAAAATGTCTTGGTGTGCTGAAGCATTCAGAGTTCCTTTGACTGGAACTAAGGGGCCAAGCCCAGCTCCTGAAAAACACCCCCACAAATCATAATCCCCCTCCACCAAACTTGGCACAATGCAGTCCCTCAAGTATGGTTCTCCTGGCAACCACCAAACCCAGACTGGTCCATCAGATTGTCAGATGGAGAAGCGTGATAGGTCACTTCAGAGAACGCGTCTCCACTGCTCTAGAGTCCAGTGGCGGCGTGCTTTACACCACTGCATCAACGCTTTGCATCCAAGCCTCACATGCACTTGGTGATGTGAGGCTTGGATGCAGCTGCTCTGCCATGGAAATCCATCCATTAAGCTCTGTGCACTGTTCTTGAGCTAATCTGAAGGCCACATGAAGTTTGGAGGTCTGTAGAGATTGACTCTGCAGAAAGTTGGCATCCTCTTCTCACTATGCGCCTCAGCATCCGCTGACCCCGCTCCGTCAGTTTACGTGGCCTACCACTTGGTGGCTGAGTTGCTGTGGTTCCCAAACACTTCCACGTTCTTATAATACAGCTGATGGTTGACTGAAGAATATTTAGGAGTGAGGAAATGTCACAACTGGATTTGTTGCACAGGTGGCATCCTATCACAGTTCCACGCTGGAATTCACTGAGCTCCTGAGAGCGACCCATTCTTTCACTAATGTTTGTAAAAGCAGTCTGCATGCCTAGGTGATGATTTTATACACCTGTGCTGTGGACATGGAAGTGACTGAAACACCTGATTGTGATTATTTGGATGGGTGAGCAGATACTTTTGGCAATATAGTGTATATTATGATCAGAAGTTTCTATGTTTGTTATTTATTAGAAAACTTTTCACAGAAATTGAGCATTTAGATCAATGTCTTGATCATAAACGAGAAGCATAGAAATTTGCAGAACATTTTTAACTAGAGAGCACTCGGAGAACGCAGACCTCAGCCAGCACCACAGTCCTCAGCCATACTGTGATTTTGACTGTAAATATTACTCCTACCTTTATTTCATCTAAATATTTAGATTCCTTGACCATCAAAACATACCATTAGCAACTGGATTCATAATGATATCTATTTTAGTTCAGTAGTTATTCACAGAAATCCCATTTTTCGCCATGGCAGCCAGACGCTGGTCCTGATCAACACCAAAATCGAATCAGTTCTTCCTTTTCCCATGCTGAACATTTCCTGAAAATTTCATCCAAATCCATCCATTACTTTTAGAGTTATTTTGTTTGCAGACGGATGGAGGGAGGGACGGACGGACAGACAGACAGACAGACAAACTCCCCCAAAAACGTGACCTCCTTGGCGGAGGTAATAACAAATAAATAAACTTAAACAATGAACAACTATCCTTTCAGAAATCGACAAATCATAGAAGAATATCACAAAAGATAAATCATCTGTATCTGATGCTCATTTCGGTACTTGCTCAACTCAAATATTATCACAGCAATTTTATTTCTGCTCCTGTATCATATCCACTTTTTTGTTGCCGTTTTGATAATGTTGCTTAATGTTTTGATAATGTTGCTTAATGTTGCTTAATGTCCTCCTTCCTGGAGGAAGCAAGTCATCCCAGAGTTGATGCCTGCAACGTCTTTTGCTCGCAATTTTTGTGTCTTGCCTGAGATTTGGGAAAAGTTCTCAATAACCTGTGTTGCATAAAGTGGCTTTTCAATGAGTTTTAACTTTTTATTGCTCACAGTTGTTGTTAATCAGTTATGTAATGTCCTGATAACCTTTTGAAATGAAATCATTCCATCATCAGTCATTACCGCAACATAAATTCTCATCCTCCGTAACAGATTTTTCATTACCGTAATGGATGAAAATTGAATTATATTTTTGTATTTACATTATTCAGAGAAATGACTTTGTTCATTTATTATAATATGTTCCTTGACTGTGCTCCTCATGTGTTTTCTGGAAACTTTTCCTGGTTACTTAAGAAAGTATTTTAAAAAATTAACTCTAAAATACCTATAGCATAACGGTAATGAGAGTTACTTGTTTTTAAATATTATTAAAAATAATTAAAACAGTACTAATGATGCACTGTGCTGTTTATTCATAGTGCTCATTCATATTTATGTAAAAAAATTGGGTAAAAATATTTTTTAAGTAATTATCTGCTTTCTCCACTCAGCGTATCGGTAATGAGAATTAATCTGGATCATGCTAGTATAAAACTGGAATAAAATTGAATTAAATTGTTTTCCTGGGTAACTTCTATCAAAAAACAAAAATTCACATTCTACTTCATCCAGTACAATCAAAAAATCTGCCAGTTTAGGTTGATTATATTTTTAGATTAATGTGACCCTGTTCGTGAGAATCACCCGGCTAATGTTAGCTTAATGGCACTCACCAGATGTAGCAGGTTTTGGCAGGGACGTCCCGGCGTTAACCTCCTCTCTCTTCAGCGGAAGCGCGGTACACAGCGGGGTCCAACTCCAGAGAAGCGGTGTCTGACTCGGCGTCAACAATATCCCAGTAGACCGCGGTAACGACGGCGGTGCTCCCGGCCTCAGCCTCCTGTTTCTCTGCTGTACAGCACGGTCCGCACAGCAAAGTGTCCGGCGTTCACTAAGAGGCAGTGTACGATTCCACAAGTCCAATTTATCAGTCCAGTTGATAAACCACACGTCCCTACGTCTTGAAAATGTCTTAAATTTCAGTATATCCACAGTACAACTTCATCAACTGGCTGTGGGTGATGAAATGGTTGATGGTTGAAAAGCGCTGTTCTCTTTCCCATCATGCATTGTGAAAGGTTAACTCAATAAGTTTAAGTAATCAGGGTTAAAACTTGATGAATTAAAGCTAGAATAACGTAAAATTGTTGACACATGCATTACTGTTCAACTTAAGTATAATAAATTAATATTTGATAGTAAGCAAGGATCACATACTCAGATTTTGAAGTAATAAAGTCAAACTTGATTTGTATAAGTAAATTGTAATTTAATTTGTAAGTACAAATGAAATCCGGGCTAACAGTGCAGCGGTGGTTCAGTCGAGTGTGTGAAAGTAAGAAAACTAACGGCTGGCGAAAGGGGGGCGGTGATGGTCTTTTTCTACGGGAGAGAGGGGAGGAGGTGTCTCTTCTTCTTCCGGCCGACTAACCCACAACATGGGTTATACTTTGAAAAATAACCCAGAAATGGTAAAATAACCAAAACAACCCAAGAATTGGGTTACATATTAGCCATGTAACCCAGAAAATAAGTTATTCTCTGAAAAAACAACCCATAATTTCAACCCAACCCAAATAACCCAGAATATGGGTTGAAGAAATAACCCAGGAGTTTTTAGGGTGTAGTTCAGGTATATATTTTATATATTTATTTAAATATCAAACCAGGCTTCGAGGCACATAATTTGCCCCAAGGATATTTTGTAATCAAATTATTTGGATTATATAACAGACTTTCTTGCCAAAAATCAGCAGATTAGTGTGACACAACACATGTTGGCATATTTCAGGATAACATGGAGTAAAACTTAGATTTCCCATTTTTGGACAGCACTTGACCCAAATGAGCAGAAACACTGCAAGTGAATTAAGCAGAAAAACACAACTTTCAGTCAAAATTCATCAATTTCATACATATAACAGTTTCTTGCCAAAAATCAGCAGATTGGTGTGACACAACATATTTTGGCATGATTCAGTATCAATTTCATAAAAATAACAGACTTTCTTGCCAAAAATCAGCAGATTAGTGTTTAACAACACATGTTGGCATGTTTCAGTATAACATGCAGTAATTTACGGTCATGAGCTCTGGGTCGTGACCGAGAAAACGAGATCCCGAGTACAAGCGGCCGAAATGGGTTTCCTTAGCAGGGTGGCTGGGTTCTCCCTTAGAGATAGGGTGAGAAGTTCGGTCATTCGGGAGGAGCTCGGAGTAGAGCTACTGCTCCTACGCGTTGAGAGGAGCCAGATGAGGTGGCTCGGGCACCTGGTCCGGATTCCTCCTGGACGCCTCCCTGGTGAGGTGTTCCGGGCACGTCCCACCGGTAGGCGGCCCCGTGGAAGACCCAGGACACGCTGGAGAGACTATGTCTCTCAGCTGGCCTGGGAACGCCTCGGGATCCCCCCGGAAGAGCTGGACGAGGTGGCCGGTGAGAGGGAAGTCTGGGCTTCCCTGCTTAGGCTGCTGCCCCCGCGACCCGACCACGGATAAGCGGCAGAAGACGAGACGATGCAGTAAAACTTAGACTTCCTGTTTAAGGACAGCACTTGACCCAAATGAGCAGAAATGCCGCAAATAGTGCATTAAGCAGAAAAACACAACTTTCAGTGAAAAGTCATCAATTTCATAAATATAACAGACTTTCTTGCCAAAAATCAGCAAATTAGTGTGACACAACACATTTTTGAACAGCACTTGACCCGAATGAGCAGAAACGCTGCAAGTAGTGAATTAAGGGTAGCACTTTAGATTACAGCCCGTGTCTTACAGTAGTTTCCCGTCTCTTACAGTGTAGTTTCTTCAACTGTTGGGGTAACTCTCACACATGTACCATGACATTTTGCGGTATCTATGGGGTAGTTACGCCCGCGACTTACAGTGCAAGTCTTGGAGTCTTACAGTGTAGTTTCCTCAACTGTTTGGGTAACTCTCACACATGTACCGTGATATTTTGCGGTATCTATGGGGCAGTTACACTCACGCCTTACAGTGTAAGAAACCACACAGTCTTACAGTGTAGTTTCCCGTGTCTTACCATGAACTTATCAGGACTGTGTAATTTTCCTGGTCATATGTTGCTATACCTTGATGTGCCACTTCCTGTTAAGAATCAGCGTGGATACAGATAATGCAGACCAGTGATAAACTTAAACACTGTAGGCTAATGTATTGATGAATATGTGTTTCACACAATAATGACAAGACATGCAGAAGTATAAAATATCTTTATTTTTCTAAACACACAGACTCCTCACAAAGTAATTCACCTTTTGATTAACCTGGCTTTAAGATCACACTTGTCTTTGCTTACTGTTGCAGTACTTTCACTGCGACAACCCAGCACTTGTACCTGCCAACCTGTAACTACTGGTCAACATCTGGAACCGGACTGTATTACAAAGTGAAGACTTGTTGGCTTTACTTACTGTGTAACTACCCTCTTTACTGTAACTACTGATCAACATCTGGAACCGGGCTGGATTATAAAGTGAAGACTTGTTGGCTTTACTTACTGTGTAGCTACCCACTATTTTACTGTAACTACTGGTCAACATCTGGAACCGGGCTGGATTATAAAGTGCTCACTTGTTAACTTTACTTACTGTGTAACTACCCTCTACTTTACTGTAACTACTGGTCAACATCTGGAACCGGGCTGGATCATAAAGTGAAGACTTGTTGGCTTTACTTACTGTGTAACTACCCACTACTTTGTCTTACTGTAGCACGGCAGATTGGTTTTATTTGTGTTTTTATTCTGCATGTTTTTATATTTTGCGTGATTGTTTTAATTGTTTTTAGTTTATTTATAGCATTTTTCTAGTATTTTTTTTTAATTACTTCCTGCCGGGAAGTAAATAATCTTGATAGCCTGCGCTTTATTACCCCAGTTCCGTTCTCCAATTGGGCTGGAGAACGGAACTGGTCAGTGGCCAATCAGAGTAGAGAGGGGACAATTTAACCTGTGGCACACCTGGAAGTGGGAGAACGCCGGAAGGAGCACAAACGGGGTGACACCGACAGGACGCCACACGAGCATGGATGTATTATTTTAACTGGATGCCGGACGGAAACATGGCGCCCGTTCATTTCTATGGGAGTTGTTCACCCAGCGCATACGCCGAAAAAGTTTCTGGCTTCCGGGTTTACTTCCTGATTATTGGGCCCATAGAGCAGGCGCAGTAAAGTCATCTCCCATAATGCTTCACGTCAATGGGAACGAGCGAAGCGCGGTCTTAATGAAGTGACGTGCGGCCACGATAAGAATCTACCGCGGATGAGATTTACAGTATGAGAGGTGTAGAAACTCAAATAAAGAGTTTTAGGGCACATGATCAGACTACGATGTGATATAATGACATTATATACGTAATAAGTCTTTATAATAAGAGTTTAAGACGAGTGATTTTTATTTGATGACTTATTATGGAGTTAGATCAGTCTCATAATAAATAAATGCACACAGAAGGATTCACAAATGTATACTAGGATTGATATATAAATGTCTCTCAACTCACAAATATTTTTCAAAGTTCACAAATGTATTTCTGATGCACACACAAATATAACTTGTTTTATATATTTGTAATGGAAATCCACAAATGTCTATATTTAAAATAATTTGCAATTTTCGTTTAAAACAAATATTTATATTGTGATATTTATTCACAAACTGTTGAATCTGCATTCACAAATCGCTCTGCATTTGTGAACATCGCCGCATTTGTGTGTGAATGTTTTTGAGACTCCCCTGACGTGTCTCGATCCACAAATGCGTTTTTTTCAACAGGGAAGTATCTGTAGCCAATCAGATGTCTCTCTCCTTTCAGCCAATCACAAGAACGCTACTTTTCAGCCAATCGTATGAACGCATTCGTACAGCTTAACCGACACATTGGACTGAGAGAACGAAGTTGTCATCCAGGTGAACATGGCGTCAGCACCTGGTTATCTGCAAAGTGTAAATGAAACATTATCCGGGTTTTCTTTGCTCTCTCTAGTTGGGAGGTTTGCTGAGATAGGTGGAGAATTGTATGAAATGTGTAACCACCGCCAGCGCCAGCGGGGTAACCCGGTCTCTAACGCCGCCAGTACTATCAGGGCTAACACTGAATCCACCACCGCTAGTGCCGTTAGTACCCACCCTCCCCTGCCGCCGACAGTGTGCGCCATCATGGCCACTGGTGTTATGTACACACCGCCAACCATCTCCATCCCGCTGCCTGTGCAGCCATCACGGCCACCGGCGTTATGTACACACCGCCAACCATCTCCATCCCGCTGCCCGTGCAGCCATCACGGCTACTGGCGTGATGTACACACCGCCATCTCCACCCCGCTGCCCGTGCAGCCATCACGGCCACTGGCGTTACCGCCATCTCCATCCCGCTGCCCGTGCAGCCATCACGGCTACACCGTCAATCCTCTCCATCCTGCCGACAGCAGGTGCTGTTATCTCCGCCTCTGGTATTACGTGCCCGCCAGAGAGCAGAAGTGTGTGCTTATATTTCACATCGTGCATCCAGCCTTGCTCATGTAATGTCAGTAAATGTTATGACATTATCTGGCTTCATTCACTGAGTGGAGTCCGCATGAGAACACAATGAATAACCACAGGTACTTTTTTATATCACCAACATAGCAGTGACAAGGAAATACATGACTGGGGTTTACATTTGTCTGTAAAATTTGTGCATGAGCGTGTTTTTTTCGCCACGGACATTATTCGCTTATACAGAAAGAGGCTGTTATCATTTTCTGTGAGCATGCAGAAAACTGACATCACAGGTGGACTTTTTGTAGACATGTGTTACTCACAGAACATAAATGCGCTGTATGTGATCCTCTCAAATATGATGCATTATTATTGATTTAAATATACAAAAGCATGAGCAGATTCATGCAGCACTGACAGTGATAAAAACATACATTTGAAAGGCTGATATTTCACAGCAATGATTACTCTTACTTATACTTTCTTCAGCAGTTACTTTTCTTTACCCTATTACCACAATGTCACAAATTACTCTGCCCATTTTTTAATCAGTTGTGAGGGATAATAGTGAAGTAGCT
The DNA here is from genome assembly GCA_036419115.1 of Scarus forsteni. Taxonomy (NCBI): domain Eukaryota; kingdom Metazoa; phylum Chordata; class Actinopteri; order Labriformes; family Labridae; genus Scarus; species Scarus forsteni. Next base: position 4,488,487 of record JAZDUH010000331.1, on the reverse strand, counting down.
TTAGTTTTGAAATCACTGAAAACATATATGCTGCATGCTCTCAGAATTTTATAGCAGTGTGTGAAATATAAGCTCACACTTCTGCTCTCTGGCGGGCACGTAATCCCAGTGGCGGAGATGACAGCACCTGCTGTGGGCAGGATGGCGGTGTGTACATAACGCCAGTGGCCGGTGATAGCTGCAAGGGCAGCGGGGTGAAGATGCCGCCATCACGACAGTGGCCGGTGATGGCTGCACGGGCAGCGGGGTGGAGATGGCAGTGTGTACATCACGCCAGTAGCCGTGATGGCTGCACGGGCAGCAGGGTGGAGATGGCGGTGTGTACATCACGACAGTGGCTGGTGACGGCTGCACGGACAGCGGGGTGGAGATGGCGGTGTGTACATCACGCCAGTAGCCGTGATGGCTGCACGGGCAGCGGGGTGGAGATGGCGGTGTGTACATAACGCCAGTGGCCGGTGATGGCTGCACGGGCAGCGGGGTGGAGATGGCGGTGCCTTTTTTCATGTAAGAAAAAAAAATAGTCTTGGGGCGTTTTCACACCAACCACATTTAGCGCGCATCAAAGAAGTTTTGGCCCAGGGTTTGGTACGTCAATGTGAATGCAACCACCGCCCTTTGGTGCGCACCAAATCAGCCGGTCCGAGACCTTCATGAAGGGGTGGTCTCGATCCGTTCCATCTCCCTACATTTGGTGCGGTTTTACTGGTGTGAAACAAAGTGGTCCGAACCGATCTACTTTTGATGCATTACTTCCTGTTAATCCTGCAGTTGAATCTTTTGCTCACTCAATTTGTCGATTTGTTTATTCTGGTTGAGGATTACGATGATTTATGAGGATCCAGAAGGTCGCTGATGCCGTCTCACACACGATAAAAAAACACACTTGAAGGAAAATGTATAAGAGAGCAAAACGTAAACATTGGTTGTTCGGTGTAGGAAATGGTTGCCATGGTAGTCTCTTCTCCTCCTAGCAGGTTTGGTAACCAGTTACGTGCATATCGCCCCCTGCTGTTTCAAACTGAGTAAATACACAAGTGGGTCCGGGCACAGTTTGATATTGCCAGTGTGAATGCAAGCCAGCAAGGGAGGGGGAGGGGGGCGAACCCATGGCGAACTGCGCCGTGGCACGGTTCGAAACAAGTGGACCTAATGTGAAAACGCCCTTAGAAGTGGTATTTTTGTCTTACCAGCCTGACCTGCAGCCCACTGCTTATCAGACACCTGTATCGACAACTCTGCAATCAGTTTCTTTAGCCCCTCAGGTGTCTCTGAAATCCTTTGTACCGTCTGTCAGGGCGCTTTCACACCAGAGCTGTTTGGTTCGGACTAAACCAAAAAAGTCTGTGGTGCGGACCTTTTGGGCTGGTCCTAATACAAACCAGCGAACTCTGGTGCGGAGCAAACAGTCGGTCCGAGACCTCGAGGTGACCACCGGGAGAGGTGGCCTTGGTTCGCTTCCAAGTGAACTGTGGTGCAGTTCGCTTTATGTGTGAAAGTGACAGCACTGTGCTTCGAACCAATTCTGAAACCACACACCTTTTTGAACGCAACAGCCACAGGCGTTATGGGACATTTTGTTTGGTTAGCATCACAGTCTGTGGTTCGCATTACTTCGCCAAACATGAGTCGGGGTACAACATGGGGCACTGAGGAGACGGAATGTCTCCTCTATATTTGGGCAGACGCCAACATAAAAAGTATGCTACAAAAAACACATAAAAATGCCGATGCATTTTCGATGTTTAGCACCAGGATGAAGGAGAAGGGGTTTGACCGGTCCGCACATCAATGCCATGTGAAGGTAAAAAAACTTCGACAAAGCTACATGAAGGTGCGGGATGCCCTGCACCAAAGTGGTAGTTCGGCAGATGTGAAAAAGAAGTGCAAGTGGTATGACGAGCTAGACGACATACTTGGGTCGAGGCCAATAGTTGCCCCGGTCGATATAATAGAGAACAGTCCACCTCAGACCTCTGCTGGCCAAATAAAGGCTCCATCCCTGCTGACCTCTCAAGCATCCCCTTCAAGCAGCTCTAGAGATGTTGATATTGATGGAAATGGTGAGTGACATACATCAGTGCCCATAATATGTAAAATAATATAATAATATCTATTACAATAGTAGTAGTCGTTGTAGTACACTTAGTACACTTGCACTATACTGCCCCACCCTCCTTTAATCATACCGTGCATGTGTATGTCATGTGTCATGTTTTATATTTACCCTCTGGGATCAATAAAGTATCTAGGGATCTAGTATATTCTATATTGCCTGCAAACAATCTCTTGATTATCAGGCCTAGTGTGTTTCTGATGCTGCTGCCAGAGTCTTATGAACAGCTGTGGCATGTTGTCTCTGTTTTGAGTTAACTTTAATATTTTTTACTTGATTTTTTATTGACAGAGGGAGTGACGGGGACAGTGGGTGATCCAGAAACAGACAGCAATGCAGATACTTCTCTCACACTATCCATAGAAGCAGAGGACAGCAATTCTCCAACCACCAGTGCTGGGCAGAGTGGACAAAGGGGGGGAAGCTGCCCAGCACTGGTGCTCAAGCTAGGAGCCATGTTGGAAGGAAGCGTAAGGCTGAAGCTGGTCTGTCTGATCATGGGCTGCTGGCTTATATGGATCAGCAAAGCCAGCAGCTACGGGAAATATATAAAGCTGAACAACAACGTCAACAATCTTTCGAAAACATTCTAAGGGCAAATCAGGATGCAGATGAAAGAAGTTTTAATGCTCTGCAGGCACAGCAACAGGTACAAATGCAAATGTTTAGTCAGGTACTAGTTTAGTCAGGTACTAAGCAGTATTGTTAATGTGCTTGCTTCCACCCTCACAGTACCCATCCTCACAGCACATACCTCCAACCCACTGGATTCCGACTGCTCCGATGAGGTCAACCCCAACCAGCACCTGGCCCAATCCTCATCACCCTGGGCCCCTTCCACCACACCCTATGTTCCTGCCACCCAAGCAGTCATCTGCTGGTGAAGAAACCCCTGATACACCTCCTCTGTCTCACATTCTAAACCAAGTAAATGAGACTCAGCGTTTTTCTGACTTGTAAAGTCTACCTCATACTGTGTTTTCATTAGTCTGTGAATTGCTTAGCTAGGTGACAATGGATATTCACTTAAAACGTGGTTGAAAACGCCGTACATCACACCAACAATAAGAAGGCAGGTCATTGAACGTACTTTTGGAGTGCTCAAAATGCATTTCAGGTGTCTGGACCGTACGGGTGGTACAATATCATACAGCCCTCAGAGTGTCAGTGCATTCTTTGTCGCATGTTGCATGCTACACAACATAGCATTAAACCATGGATGCCACTTGGACCTCACAGAGGAGACATTACAGGACTTAAGACGGAGAGAGGCTGAATTGCATGTGCCGTGTCAGCAGGGAGAGCAGCAGAGCGCACGTGAGATGAGAGACCACCTGGCTACACAGCTCTGTCCTTAAATGTTAGTATATGCATGTTTTGGCCACAAAGGTACTCATACACATTAAAGACACACATATTTTAGTTCAGGTTCGTCCCCTTTCCCTTTCTCCTAGCACGCCTCCCCTGGTCTGCGGGCCCGTCTCTGCCCACGTCTCTGGCCCGCAGGTTCCTCCCGTACCTCCTCAGGCTGCGGGTCTCCCACCTCCGCCCCCTCCATCTCTTCCTCCTCTTCCTCCTCCTCCTGCTGCCTGTTTTTATCCAATGAAATTGAACCAACTGTTTACTGTTGGCAATAAACAGTTGATCAAATGCATTCACATCGTTGGTGTTTTGTAATAGGAGTTACATACCAAAACAATCATGATTCAATAGGGTAAATAAAGTTAATTCATAAAAATGTGCCATTTCAGCACAGGTGCTTCTGATTTCATTGCTATTACACAATTTATTCATGTTGTGACCCAACCACACAACTCATCTTTATGATATGGGGTTTAAATATAAGTCACTAAATGTGTGTGTCTTTATAAGTAGAAAAAAGTGTTTGCCTGACCCGTAATTCCAACCTCTATCCCTCAATACTTATCGCAGGGAGCGCAGAGGACGCCATCTCCTAGAGGTCATCATGAGGCTGGAAGAGGGGCCGCCCCCCATGGCTACCATGTGCCTCCTGTGATTGGAGAGCTTTCTTTTGCCTGTCTCCTTACATCGTTGAACTGCTTTTTACACCGAGCAGCGGTTCTCAGAATATCTGGGCAAACTTGATCGACAATATTTATGACTTCATCCCAAGCTGTTTTTGCGTCATCAGCCCTTGGAGGTCTGTTTGCATTACCATGTATTCTGGTACTGCGAGATTGAACCTCCCGGACATCAGTTTCCTCCTGGGAGAAGTTAGGCTGCCTGGAGCTGCTGCTAATGCTGTCATCGTCCATGATTAAGTGAAATTGTCACTGTGCCTCACCCACAGCGCATTTAAAGGCAAGGAGAGGCACTCATTTAATTCAGAGAAATCTGCTGATTTTGTTTCAAGAGTGTTGGATGTACTCATGAAACTAAAATATTTTTCCTGATATTTGTGTTTCTGCTCCTATAACTCATTCCTCTCCCTGTATGACATTTATTTGGACCTAAGTGCTGTCCTGTAGGTATTTCATATCCGTTGTATATTATAGAGTGAAACATGTCAAAATGTGTTTTTTCATCGCCGTCTGCTGATTTCTTTACAAGAATGTTGGATATAATCATGAAACAGCTATGTTTTTTCTGACACTTTTGTTTCTGAGCCCATAACTCATTCCTCGCACTGTGTATAACGTTTATATGGACCTAAGTGCTGTCCTGTAGGTATTTCATATCCGTATTGACTATAGAGTGAAAATGGTCAAAATGTGTTGTTTCAGAGAAATCTGCTGTTTGTTTCAAGAGTGTTGCATGTTATAATGAAAATATATATTGTTCCTGACACTTGGGTTCCTTTGCCTATAATCATCCCACTGTATAACGTTTATATGGACCTTAGTGCCAACCTGTAGGTATTTCATATACGTTGTACAATTTAAAATTAAACTTGTCAAATTGTTTCTTTTTTCAGAGAAATCTGCTGATTTTTGACGGGAGTCTTGGATATATAATCATGAAACAGATATTTTTTTCCTGATACTTGTGTTTCTGCGCATATCACTCATTCCTCTCACTGTCCTGTAGGTATTTCATGTCCGTAGTGACTATAGAGTGAAAATGGTCAATATGTGTTGTTTCAGAGAAATCTGCTGTTTTTTTTTTCTTTTTTTTACAGGAGTAGTGGGTGTTATCATGAAACTAATGTATTTTTCCTGACACTTGGGTTCCTTAGCCTATAATCATCGCACTGTATAACGTTTATATGGACCTAAGGGCCAACCTGTAGGTATTTCATATACGTTGTATAATTCAAAATTAAACTTGTCAAAATGTTTCTTTCTTCAGAGAAATCCGCTTATTTTTGACGAGAGTCTTGGATATATAATCATGGCACTAATATATTTTTTCTGATACTTGTGTTTCTGAGCCTATAACTCATTCCTCGCATTGTCTATAACGTTACATGGACCTAAGTGCCAACCTGTAGGTATGTTTGTATTGACTATAGAGTGAAATTGGTCAAAATGTGTTGTTTCAGAGAAATCTGCTGTTTGTGTTAAAAGAGTGTTGGATGTACTCATGGAACTAAAATATTTTACCTGTTACTTGTGTTTCTGAAACTATAACTTATTCCTCTCCCTGTATGACGTTTATTCGGACCTAAGAGTCAACCTGTCGGTATTTCATATCCGTTGTATATTATAGAGTGAAACATGTAAAAAATGTATTGTTTCAGAGAAATCTGCTGTTTTTTCTTTTTTCTTTTTTTTTTTACAGGAGTAGTGGTTGTTATCATGAAACTAATGTCTTTTTCCTGACACTTGTGTTTCTGTTTCTGCGCATATAACTCATTCCTCTCACTGTCCTTTAAGTATTTCATGTCCGTAATGACAATGACAATGAGTGAAAATGGTCAAAATGTGTTGTTTCAGAGAAATCTGCTGTTTGTTTTACAAGAGTGTTGGATACAAAATCATGAAACAGATATATTTTTCCTGATACTTGTATTTCTGAGCCCTCATTCCTGTAGGTTTTTAATGTTCGTAGTGACTATAGAGTGGAAATGGTAAAAATGTGTTGTTTCAGAGAAATCTGCTGTTTGTTTCAAGAGTGTTGGATGTTACAATCAAAATATATATTTTACCTGACATTTGGGTTCCTTTGCCTATAATCATCGCACTGTATAACGTTTATATGGACCTAAGTGCCAACCTGTAGGTATTTCATATACGTTGTATAATTTAAAATGAAACTTGTCAAAATGTTTCTTTTTTCAGAGAAATCTGCTGATTTTTGAGGGGAGTCTTGGATATATAATCACGAAACTAATGTCTCTTTCCTGACACTTGTGTTTCTGTGCATATAACTCATTCCTCTCACTGTCCTGTAGGTATTTGATGTCCGTAATGACTGTAGAGTGAAAATGGTCAAAATGTGTTGTTTCAGAGAAATCTGCTGTTTGTGTTCCAAGAGTGTTGGATGTTATAATGAATATATATATATATTTTTTTTTTCCTGACACTTGGGTTCCTTAGCCTATAATCATCGCACTGTATAACGTTTATATGGACCTAAGTGCCAACCTGTAGGTATTTCATATACGTTGTATAACTTAAAATTAAACTTGTCAAAATGTTTCTTTTTTTTTTCAGAGAAATCTGCTGATTTTTGATAGGAGTATTGGATATCATGAAACAGATATATTTTTCCTGATACTTGTATTTCTGAGCCCTCATTCCTCGCATTGTCTTTTTCGTTATATGGACCTTAGTGCCAACCTGTAGGTATTTCATATACGTTGTATAATTTCAAATTAAACTTCTCAAAATGTTTCTTTTTTCTGAGAAAACCGCTAACTTTTGACGGGAGTCTTGGATATATAATCATGAAACAGATATATTTTTCCTGATACCTGTGTTTCTGCGCATATCACTCATTCCTCTCACTGTCCTGTAGGTATTTCATGTCCGTAATGACAATAGAGTGAAAATGGTCAAAATGTGTTGTTTCAGAGAAATCTGCTGTTTGTGTTACAAGAGTGTTGGATATAATCATGAAACAGATATATTTTTCCTGATACTTGTATTTCTGAGCCCTCATTCCTCGCATTGTCTATAACGTTATATGAACCTAAGTGTAGGTTTTTCGGTAGCACTTCAGATTACAGCCCGCATCTTACAGTGTAGTTTCTCGTCTCTTACAGTGTAGTTTCCTCAACTGTTTGGGTAACTCTCACACATGTACCTTGGCATTTTGCGCTATCTATGGGGTAGTTACACTCGCGTCTTACAGTGCAAGTCCTGGAGTCTTACAGTATAGTTTCCCGTGTCTTACCGTGAACTTATCAGGACTGTACTGTTCCTGGTCATATGTTGCTATGTATACCTTGATGTGCCACTTCCTGTTAAGAATCAGCATGGATACAGATAATGTAGACCAGTGATGAACTTAAACACTGTAGGCTAATGTATTGATGAATATGTGTTTCACACAATAATGACAAGACATGCAGACGTATAAAATATCTTTATTTTTCTAAAGACACCTCACAAAGTAATTCACCTTTTAATTAACCTGGCTTTAAGATCACACTTGTCTTTGCTTACTGTCTAACTGTCCAGTACTTTCACTGCGACTACCCAGCAGTTGAATCTTTTGCTTACCTGCCAACCTGTAACTACTGGTCAACATCTGGAACCGGGCTGGATTATAAAATGCTCACTTGTTCACTTTACTTACTGTGTAGCTACTGTGTAGTAGTGCTGGGTACTACTTTACCTGTAAGTACCCAGCACTTCCCTACGTTCATGGTAATGTAATGGTGGTTAAATAGATTAAAATGAAAATATTAGAAAAAAAACTCTGAATTGGTCCTTTAAAATCAAGTGGTGAGCAGCAAGTTAAAACCAAGGAGACGACAATAAGATTGCTGTTAATACCAGATTGTTTTAAAATTAAAAACTTATTTTAAAACACAAGCAGGTGGGTTTCAAATGGAGCAGGCAACTGTCCCCTACAGGATGCAAAGTCTATTAAAAATGGTTAAAACGCCAGCCAGCAGTCAGGGTCCTTCCTCTTCCCTTGCTCCTCCAGTGACAGACAGGAACTCAGCCAAGGACACCTGTAATTAAGAAGAAAACAGCAGCAGTGGGGGTGCACAACGCAATACAAGCAGAGTGACCTCTTCCTCGTAAGCCAGAGTGCTACTACAGTGAAGAATGCGGCAGGCAGAGCTCCTCACCCTGCCACTGTTGTAAGGACGGGTCGTAACACTCTGGACTTTCCTTCTCAGCTGGACTCTGCTCGACAGCTGTCTGCTCCGCTGTGCTCGGCTGCATCTCGTGTGCATGGATGTATTATGAGAACTGGATACCAGACCTCCCCTCGGCGGCACGCCGATTTTTCCCAGTGGCCACTCGTGGTATTGCAAGGAAAAAATCCCATTGGGCCCAAAAAGCATTTTTCCCATAGGCGGCAATAGTAAAAGAGACGGCTGTAGAACTGTTGACAGGACATCTCCAGCCATAAACACGGTCAATAACTGATCTTTGTATTTCATATTTGTAAGACTTGGACTTTTGATCGGTCAAAAAGTGTTCAAAAGGCTAGAAAAGCCAGAGGAAAGTCGCTATCTCTCTGGTGACGTCACAGCTGTACACACGCACTGTCAAAGCGCGGTCATGCTGTGTCTCGGTAGCGAGGACGCCCGCTAACTTCTTTCAGGCTCTTTGGTCCAACATTGTTCTGAAAGTTGAGAAAACGACTAAACGGTGAGTTTATGTTTGACATATTTCAATTAAATCCACGTATCTTGACTCTGCTTACATTAGACTGCTGTGTATGGGATAATATACAATGAAATAAAGTATTAAGTAAGATACATTTTACTAACACGGTGGTCCTACATCGCAAGTATATTCAGTTTAAAGAAAGTTTTAAAAAACGTGCCCGAATAACTGTAGCTGAGCTGTGTAGAATATGTGTCGGGGGATCACGGAGTTGTGTTTGGTAGATGGATCTTTATTCGGAATATATGTAAATGTATTAACTGTTTTGTAAAAAAATACATTCAGATGATGTAAGTATTAGACTGTAAAAATAATAATAAAAGAGAGACTTTACAAAACGAAAAACTTTACTTGAATAAATTGATAAAGTACAATAAAGATCAATAACAACACAATTGTCATGTTCCAGTTGATTAAATAAGATTTTTAATTTTTATTTAAGATTTTTCTCTCAGCAGAGATTGGAGGTAGAGGGGTATCACTCCAGGGAAAAGAGTGAACATGGCTGAATGTGTCCTGCAGCTGTGGAGGATGATGGTTTAATAAACAAGTTTCATTAATGACAGTATGGTGGTCATTCTGATTTATCTAATGTATTTGTCATATTTTATGTATCAATCATGTATTACACTATTAACTCTATTCAAACAAGATAATCTTAATAAAATACAAACTTTTTTGGTCTACCTAGAACATTGGCAGTTTTTTGTGAGAATAATTCATTAATAATTAACGTGAATAACATTTTTTAAGTAAGACTCAAAAACATTTTTTTAAACATTTCATTATATTGTGTTTTCATTTTGATTTCTTACTTTTTTTATGCCATATTTTATAGAAAATAAACTATAACAAATATAACCCTTACCCCATAACATCATGCATAAAAAATAACTGTTTCAGATAACATTCTATCTTAAAAATTTAAGGCTGGGAACATACATGGAACAGGCTTTCATTTGATATGAGTATTTGACCACTTAAAGGTGAACGTCTTAACTGAAGTTATCATTAGAAATAGACAAATCAAACCAAACTAACCATTTATGTGAGTGTGTGTGGTTTAAATGTCTTGGACAATTTACTCCTAATGTTATTAATGATAATTATGTATTTGTTTATTTCATAGCCTTTATTTTAGGTCACATTAGTTCACTTTTAGTTCAGTAGTTCCATCACACTGTTCACTCCCAACGCTGTCTGTTTTTGAATAAAGTACATTTTTTAGAACTTTTATTACAAATTTAGTGTTTTGATTTGTTCAGATAAAATATGAGTGATATTCCTGAAACATCACTATCATTGACAGTTTTATTGACATGCACTGTTGTCTACCTATTTTCTGAGTGTTTCATGACAGTGACAGTGGTTCAATAGCCTACAAAACCATTTTGAATCCCAGACAGAAAATAGACACCAGGACAATATGGCCTGGTAAATACATAACTAAATACATAAATATAATTCTGACCTACGTACAGTATTCATTAGAACAAGCAATTTGTTTATTCAAGAAATTAAAAGAAAAACCTCTTGTGTTTCAATTTGATTATTCTCATAAAAGTTTAATAAAATTGATGAATCTTTAATATTTTTTTACTTTTACTGCTTAAAATCTTTTCCACATCTTTCTAATTAACCACAGATATATATAGTTTTAAATATTTTTTCTGTATTTAATGTTTTTATTTTTTTGCCATAAGCTCTATGTTGATCAAGAAAACCCACAGACCTCTGATGACTTGAACTTTGCCTCAAGGGTTAACAAAGTACATAAAAACCTATAAAGGAACAAAACATTATTAGAGAAGCCAGTCTTAATCTGGGTCTCATCTCCGGGTTCCATCCATGGTTCATCTAAAGACAATCCGATTGCCTATCAGAAAAATAAAGAGAGAAAATGAATGGGAAGCACAGGGAATTAATGCATTGCTAAGAACTGTATGACATTTACAGCGAAAGCCTGCCTCATTAATATGTCCACGAAAAAAGGTAATACCTTTGAAGCATCATTGAAACTTGATCTGATAAGCAGTCATCTCTCAAATATGGGATTAATAAAATGAACAAATCTCTGATTTATTTGGCTGATGGACTGCTAAAGTCCACAACAGTTTTTCTGTTGCGTTTAATCCCATGATTTTAGAATACGGTCAGCTATAAGTTATGGAGTTAGATCAGTCTCATAATAAATAAATGCACACAGAAGGATTCACAAATGTATACTAGGATTAATATATAAATGTCTCTCAACTCACAAATATTTTTCAAAGTTCACAAATGTATTTCTGATGCACACACAAATATAACTTGTTTTATATATTTGTAATGGAAATCCACAAATGTCTATATTTAAAATAATTTGCAATTTTCGTTTAAAACAAATATTTATATTGTGATATTTATTCACAAACTGTTGAATCTGCATTCACAAACTGTTCTGCATTTGTGAAAATCACTGCATTTGTATGTATATTGTGATATTTGTTCACAAATTGTTGAATCTGCATTCACAAACCGCTCTGCATTTGTGAACATCGCCGCATTTGTGTGTGAATCTTTTTGAGAGTCCCCTGACGTGTCTCGATCATGGATGTATTATAAGAACTGGATAGCGTGGCTCCGCCTTCTACCATGTAACGGACTTGAAGCCAAAATATCCAAGTGTATCTGTCTGCGGCTTGCAAGACGGAGGCGTGTCCTGTAGCGTGTCCTGTAGTGGGCGTGCCCTGTAGTGGGTTCTGTCGCGTAGTGGGCGTGTCGTGTAGTGATGTCACTACGTGACAGAACCCACTATACTGTTCTTAAAGAGATATGAGCCCGGGAAGCATTTAAAGTTTGAACGTTCTGTTTTGCTTGTTGCCTTATAATGAATTGATTTAAAAGCATTGAAATGTTAATATTGTTTGACTCTGCCATGAAATAATAATAATAATTAAACAACTCGGGACAAGAATTAATGAGCTCAAATACATACATGCATACATATATGTATAGATATGTATATACATACATATCTATGTATATACATACATAGATATGTATATACATACATATGTATGTATGTATATTTATATTCAAGGGGAAACTTAGATTTAGGCACTAAAAGAGTGATGTTAGGTTAAGGGTTAGCAGATGGGTGACGTTAGGTTTTATTTGTGTAAGTTATTATAACATTAAAAGGGGAAACTTAGATTTAGGCACTAAAAGAGTGATGGTTAGGTTAAGGGTTAGCAGATGGGTGACGTTAGGTTTTATTTGTGTAAGAGAAACCACAGACCAAACGTTCTTTTCCCTCTTATTTTTCGTCTATTTCCTTTTTATAAACTTTTAACAGTGTCTCGCGTGGTTTTCCGTGATTTCCGTCTTAGCTAGTGGGCGTGTCATGTAGTCACTACGTCATTACGCGACACGCCCACTACATGACACGCCTCCGTCTTGCGGGCCGCAGACAGACCCTTCTCAAAATATCCCTCGTCTGGGCGCCGCCATTGTGCAACCAGTAGAGAATTTGGGCCATAATCCGGACGCAGCTGTCGTAAACGGTCGCAACACGCCTCAGCATACGTCGTACACAATCATTGTGAAGCTGCCGTAAACCGCGGTTATTTTTAAACTCTAATAACTAATAAAAAAGAAACTTTTCAGACAAAAGAGGACTTGGAGAAGACGCAGCCCAATAATACTTTAATGTCACCTCAGCATACGGATGGGAGAAATATTTCTACGAGGTGTAATAATTTTTTGAAGTTTCACTACGGCCCATCCAGATGAATGGGGGAGACGGAAATTTGACCTATACTGCAGCCAGTCACCAGGGGGAGCAGTTTTTGTGGAGGCTTCAATTTGAGCCCAGCATCACGGCGTCCATGTTTTTTACAGTCTATGGTCTCGATCCTCAAATGCGTTTTTTTTCAACAGGGAAGTATCTGTAGCCAATCAGATGTCTCTCTCCTTTCAGCCAATCACAAGAACGCTACTTTTCAGCCAATCGTATGAACGCGTTCGTACAGCTTAACCGACACATTGGACTGAGAGAACGAAGTTGTCATCCAGGTGAACATGGTGTCAGCACCTGGTTATCTGCAAAGTGTAAATGAAACATTATCCGGGTTTTCTTTGCTCTCTCTAGTTGGGAGGTTTGCTGAGATAGGTGGAGAATTGTATGAAATGTGTAACCACCGCCAGCGCCAGCGGGGTAACCCGGTCTCTAACGCCGCCAGTGCTATCAGGGCTAACACTGAATCCACCACCGCTAGTGCCGCTAGTACCCACCCTCCCCTGCCGCCGACAGTGTGCGCCATCACGGCCACTGCTGTTATGTACACACCGCCAACCATCTCCATCCCGCTGCCCGTGCTGCCATCACGGCCACCGGCGTTATGTACACACCGCCAACCCTCTCCATCCCGCTGCCCGTGCAGTCATCACGGCCACTGGCGTTATGTACACACCGCCATCTCCACCCTGCTGCCCGTGCAGCCATCACGGCTACTGGCGTGATGTACACACCGCCATCTCCACCCCGCTGCCCGTGCAGCCATCACGGCTACTGGCGTGATGTACACACCGCCAACCCTCTCCACCCCGCTGCCCGTGCAGCCATCACGGCTACTGGCGTGATGTACACACCGCCAACCCTCTCCATCCCGCTGCCCGTGCAGCCATCACGGCTATTGGCGTGATGTACACACCGCCATCTCCACCCTGCTGCCTGGCAGCCATCACGGCCACTGGCGTTATGTACACACCGCCATCTCCACCCCGCTGCCCGTGCAGCCATCACCGGCCACTACTTTAAAAACATACAGGAAAATACAGTTTTGGGTTGCCCAGACTTAATTACATGGGTGTTTATCTGTAATTGGGTGAGCATACACTAAATTTTTTGTTTCCCATTCTAGATGGGAACAAGTGGAGACATCACCTAGAAAAAGATTGCTGCAGAGAAGAGAGCCTTAGGTGGGCCATACACGTACGAATTTGTAAGACTCTGGTAAAATAAACTATCGATCTGGTGATTTTGACACACAGATGTGTATTTGTCCATGACTCCGCATCTTTTTTGAAAACAGGTCTGCAGGTGGATATCTGGGTATTCATCTTCATGCCGTAGTTGGTATAAACAGAAGTCCAGAAATGATGGTGACCTCATGGCACCCCTCCTCCTCCCCGCCCCCCAACTCACGTTGTCACACACAAAAACAATAATGGCAGCAGCCAGGCTGATTCTGATCTTGTTCCAGCAGCTACAAATATTAGTACGACTTTTATACCAACATTTGCTCACAGAGCACCAACAACACCAGCTATGGCAACAACAGCAACAAGTGGGGCGTATGTACTACAGGATTTTGCGTTGTCATGTACAAGCCTATGTAAGATACGATGTGTAAACAGCAATACATGTTTTGATGCCAACGCCAAGACAATACGGGGCCGTCCTCGTGTGAGGAGGGCCTTAGAAGATGCCATCACAAAATATAATGCTCTTATGGGGGATGCTGACAAGCTCCCTTCTCCCAATGAGCTCTTGGCTGGGGAAAATTATTCCTGGCCTTGGGAATATATGTATGTAAAAACACAAGTGTTTGCTCACTTAAATTCCAGCTAAAGGATTTGGTGGCAAGTTTTGTCTGGTGTTTCATAGATTTGGGATATTGCTCTTACTGAACTACAAGCCAGGGAGACAAAGTACTTTTCTTCTATTGAGTGAACTTTTGTTGGGTGGAGTTACAGATACAAGCTTCATACTACTGTAATAAAATAGTTGTCCCTCTGAAGAAGTAAGGTGGAAGTAAGCTCATGGGAGCTGAGATTGGCAGTGTATTGAAAGACCCAAATTTGTATAAAACTGCATATTAAAAGACATTGATGGAAATTTTACACAGCTTTCTTGGAGAAATGTAAGATAACTGATTAAAATTTCCCTGGGGGATTTTCCCAAAGGGATTAACAAAATTGGACCTAATCTAAAACAAAACTTATAGTGAGTTGCAGGTCATGATGATATGGTGAAGAAAAAAGGGGTTTGTGACAAGGTAATGCTGCTGACCAGACTGAAAGAAGAGGTTATTGTGGTTCGCGAAATCAAGCAGCACTGGGTGTTCTTGAGGAGTGTGATTGGAATGGTGGAAGAGCATTCCTCACAGCTTTCTGAGGGGATCACCCTGCATAGTAAGTTAAATATTCTTTCACAATTTGCATGGGTACTCTGTCTTCTGAGGAGGAGAATGTCTGCAGTTCAAGTTCAGCAGGGTGCTGCTCGCACAACATGCCAACATGTTTTGGGATTGCAGGAATCATCTCTGGATGACTCCTCCACTGAGAAAAACTTGGACAGTAGCTCCTCCACTGATGACGAACTTTAACCTACCCCTGAAGCAGTCACCCCAGCACCCAAAGATGCATGCAGACAGACATTCCAGTGCTCTCTAGCTGCTCTTTGCCAGAGCCCCAGCAGACTATTTCCTGCAATGGTTCAGCAAGTGGAAGTATGGTTAACACACACTTTCCAGGGACGACAAGACTAAAATACTGATGCCTGTTTTAAAAAATTATATTGACACTGTACTTTTATCGTGCAATATCAAAAATAAATTCCTTGAACTTTGATATTCTGTGGATTTTTTTCTGCACTATTTTAAATTGCTGAATTGACTATTTGGCCAATCAGATTTATGCTGTTGATGTAAATTGAGAGTCATTATTTCAAAATATTGATGCATGGCCTGGGTGGTTTTGGCCAAAGGGCTTTTCACATAACTTGACCCAAAACACTTAATAGTGCTTGCACCTGTGTTAAAGACACTTCCCTGAGTAAGTAAAGGTGTGCAAGGTAGGTCTGCTATGAGCAAGGGTTGGAGTGTATGAGCTTACTATTTAATCCGGGGAAATTCCCAGCCTCTTTGTTCAGTACTTTGTTCTTTGTAAAGTAACAAAAAAATGCACATACTATGTGTGTATAATAGTCCATATAATGCAAATTTAAAATATTGCAGTAGTCAACATAGTTACCTAACAGGTAAGAGCTGGGTTCTGATTCTGTCATAGCTTCCTTAATTCAGTGAAAAATGTGTCATGTACTTGGTCCAAATCAGAGTCCATATGTTGCAGGTACCAACAAGCATTTCCTGGGCAACCATGCAAGTGTAAAAGCTTAGCAATGCACAAGTTCTACAGAAGTGATGGGAGGCTGAAATTCACTGATTTTTGAAAATGATGCCCAGAATAAACATGAAGGTTTAGCTTAAGTTATTTTTCATAAAAATCCCTGGGCCGATAAACTCAAATGAGGGCACAGGACACAAATGTTTTCAAGGCTTGAAACGGATTGGTGACAAGACTGTGCTACATCTACACCAAGCTTCAATTCCCTTCCATAGAGACATGGCAACAGTTACAATGCACTTACATCATAAATTTGCTGCAGTCTTCTGGGCTTATGTTGCAGCTCCATAATTTTTTAGATGGATTAACAGTTCATCATCAGTCCTCCTGACACCGATCATTGGTGTAACTTTTTGTGGCTCTAGCTCTAGCTTGTAAAATTATTACACCAGATTACAATTTTACAATTTCCTGAGGCCCCACAGTTTAAGTTCAGGTCTGTATCTACTGTAGAGGCCAAATGAGAGCATAAGAGCAACGGGGTCAAAAGGCCGACAGGCTCCTTTAAAGGTGCATGTGTCTGACACCAATCTTATTCCAAGTCTAAGGATTAAAATTATCATTTGGAACCTTTTCACACATTTAAAGCCCACTTTCGACTCGTTTTTATAGCAGGTGTTAATGAACCTGGAGCCCTGGAGCCCACCAGGAGCCTCATTTCCAGACACATGATAAGATATTGGGTGCATGTATTATGGGTGCATCTCTATGTATGGACATAGAGCTTAATACAATGAATTATTTAGTCTTTTTGTCATTATCCTTATCATCTGATAAGATCTACAGGCCTCATCTGATCTACTATGTACACCCAACTTGCAGGATCAGGTATTCATGACAGAAACCTTGCAAAAAATGCTAAACATATTGTGCTCTTAACTTTGAAGGTGGTTGAAATTCACAGTTTGGACTGTTTTATGTGACAGTGTCTGATCTTATCCACAACTGGTACAAATTTTGAGATTGTAGATTACGCTAAAGTGTATGAAAAAGGCCCTCAAAGTTGTGTATGTGTGCACGTATGGGCATGTGTGCTGCTGGGGGCGGTAACCTTCTCAGACACCAAGATGTCAGAGTTCAGCTGATGAAGCATCCCTTCAGCGCGGTTTGCACGCATGGATGTATTATGGGTGCATCTCAAAACTCCAAAGTTTCATCCTCGCTTCCCCCACTTGCGAGTTCACTTGCGTCTTAGTCCCGCCCACCAGAGATGCATGCGAGGAAACGAAGAGAGGAGAGAGGAAACGAGGAGATTCATTTTAAGAGAAAAGAGACGTCCTCTCCTCTGGAGCGTCACATGAAGCGACGTCTTTTAGTCGCTTCATGTGACCACCAGGAGCCTCATGGTGGTCATGAGGCTCCTGGATATGCTATCCCCTCCAGCTATCCCCTCCCCAGCTGGAGGGGATAGCATATCCAGCTATCCCCTCCAGCTGGAGGGGATAGCTGGATATGCCGGTCCGAGCTCACAGGTTAAACTGAATTAAGGAATATAATGTAAACTCCAGGGCGCTCAACAGCGGTAGATACGTATTCATTTTTACATCGATTTAGCATGAATATGTACATGAATGAAAAAGAAAACTGTTACATCTTCCCAGGCCCAGAGTGATAGGAGTTTTAAATGGTTATATTGCGGCCACTTTGTGTTCATAAATAATGTGTTTATTCTGCTATCAGCACTTAAACCCCCCTCCGTGCGCATTTACATAGAAAAAAACGTAAAGGCCTGAAATAACAGTGTACAATTCTCTACTTTCTCTCCAGTTATTTTATACGGAGCCCCAGACATGACATAGGGGAAAATTAAATAAATTGTGGCCACAATATATATAACGTTCCCACGAAATACTATTTCGTTCCCATGAGATACTATTTCATTTACACGAGATATTAATTCGTTCCCACGATAATACTAATTTGTTCCCATGAGATACTAATTCGTTCCCACAAGATATTAATTCATTCCCTCGAAATACTGAATACTGCGGTAGGGTACGGAGTAAGAGGCGCTGAACTAAACAACACGAAAGGAAACACTTGTTGAGTTTTGCTTTAGGCTGGGGATGAGTTTCAAAGACATTCTGAAAAGCCTGGCAGTGCTCATTATTAGCGAGAGACATTTAAATAGACTGTTGAGAGCGAGGTCGCTTCATCGGAGGAGGTACGATTTGGATGCTGGTATAAATTTCATTGTTGAACAATTGCAACACTGCAAAAAAGGATTTCTAAGAAAGAAAAAAAAGCTTGTTTCTTGAAATTTGTTCTTATATTTTACCTAAAAAGAAAAGTTATCTTGACAAGCAAGATGTGTGTTAGAAAAAAAAGCTTATTTCAAGAGAATATGTCTAACAAAATCTTAGTAAGATAGTATAGCTAAAATTAAGCAAGTACTGTTGTGGCTTGTGGTAACAAGCCACAACAGTGAAGTGCCAACAGAAGAACAAGATTATTTTACTTATTTTAAGATTAAGATCAGTCACACAATTTCTCAGTTTAAGAAATCACGCAAATATAAGTTGATCCACCGATACATCGCGGGTATCGGTGGATGTGGACAAAGTGTATACAACATGGTATTCGCATCAGAAAAGAAGACGTCAGGATCCTTCTCTCTCTGCTGGACCCCATCGGTTCCCAAGTTCGCCGGACCAGACGTCTCAGAAGGAGGCTATGTTTTGCTCAAGGACCTAACTTTGTGTGGCACATAGACTCATATGACAAACTAAAGCCATATGGGATATGTATTAATGGCTGCATCGACAGATTCTCGCGCAATATTATTTGGTTGCGGGCCGCCCTCACCAACAGCGACCCGAAAGTCATCGGGGGGTTCTTTGTGGAGGCACTGGAACGCTGTGGGGGCTGCCCCAGGCTCGTACGGACAGACATGGGCACTGAGAACGTGGTGATCAGAGACATTCAGCGGTATCTACGGAGAAATCACGTGGATGATAGAGCAGCTGAGAGAAGTTACGTCACAGGGGCAAGTAGGCGACTGCGAACCAGAGAATTGAGCGTTGGTGGGGAGTGATGAGAAGAGAAGGAATCGAACCCTGGATCACGGCTCTAGGAGAACTGAAGGATGAGGGATTCTTCTCTGGAGATTTGGTTGACAAAACTCTGTCACAGTTCTGTTTCATGCCAATCATTCAGGTAGGCTATGCAACGCCGCATTAATAAATGATCACATATGTAAAAACGCTATAATGTAAATAGCCTATCGGCCTGTTATGATCAAAACTATACCATCAACTCCCCATTACCTTAATGTAGGACCAAGGTACATTTTATGAGTCTGTTTCCTAGGTATAAAAGACACAAGCAGAAACAAAAAAAACAGGTTGTTTTGAAAAAAAAAAAGAAACAAACTGCCCGTTTTTTTTTCGGTTTGACACAAAAAATGAAAATTCCACTCAACATTTCATTTTGTTGGTGAGCGGGGCTTTGAAGCCCGACAGTGCTGTGCCCTTCACAATAAAATCCCTTCTCTGACAGGCGTGGCGAACCGGACTTTCAGTGCACTGCCTGCATTTATTCCAAATCAACGCCAGTCGTGTACACAGTGCAGGATTTACACAGAAATAATCTATCTATTTAGGGAGAGGCCCATTCATCGGCGATAAAACGTACAAGACAAGATCGACGAGGCACGCTGAAAGTAGGCATTTAAATGACCAGCAGGTGTTGCGTGCCATAACGATGCCATCAATCATTCCTAAATGTCCAAGTGATCCATACATGGATCTGGAATGGAGCAAGGATTTAAAGGTTTTGTGACGGAAAAAAATGAAAATCATACTTCAGATTTTTTTTTATCTTTAATCATGAAAACACATCAATGGTTTCAAATTAAAAATATATTTGTTTTATTTTGTTTTGTTTTTTTCCATTTAAATGAATTATGATTCCCCGGTAGGCATATCCTATTTGAGTCAGCACTGACCTATATTGCTGTTTTAATCAGTTTTGCGATCATAAAATACCCCTTCAAATACAGAATAAATAGGCACATCCTGTCAAATATAACCATAAAAAACTAAAAAAACTATAAATATTGGACTGCACTGATTGGGCTAGAATTTTTGCTGAATTGATGTCACTATGCTGAAGTACGTATCTGGCGTAAATAGTGGGGGTTACAAGCCTCGGCACCACGGAGAGCGACTATATCATTTGAAGGTCCTTCAAGTGGACATGAAGTAAAGCAAACCAAGAAAACAACAAAAACCTGAGGCCATGGTCACTAATCATAAAACAACACAAAGCAGTTCAGCACCACGGAGAGCGACCGCATCCTTAATATGTTGGGGAGTGGCGCGTTTTGAACGGGAGCGGATTCCGGCTGGTTTCAGTGCATTTTCATAAACAGCAGTGTTCCAATGAATAATCCATTCTAATCAGGAATTCATGGCCATAAAAAAAACAGATATCCACGTCTTTCCTCCTTTGTTCTGAGTGCCGCCGAATGCGCACCTTCGATCAGCTGATCAGTGCTGAACGCGGCAACCGCTGCCAACCCAGCAAACACGTACAGTTGGGGCCAATATGGGCCTTGCTTGGGCTAGTTGGGCTTTGGGTGGGCATGGGCTTAGAGTGGGGCTTCGTTATTGGGCCCCACAAGGGCAATAGGCGGGCAGTAGATGGGCAAAACTAAGGTTGGGCTTAGAGTGGGCTTTGTTGTTGGGCCCCACATGGGCAGTAGGTGGGCTAAACTAAGCATGGGCAATAAGCGGGCTTCAGCTGAGCATCGTTGTTGGGCAGTAGGTGGGCAGTAGATGGGCTAAACTAAGCATGGGCAATAAGCGGGCTTCAGCTGAGCATCGTTGTTGGGCAGTAGGTGGGCAGTAGATGGGCTAAACTAAGCATGGGCAATAAGCGGGCTCCGGCTGGGCATCGTTGTTGGGCAGTAGGTGGGCAGTAGATGGGCTAAACTAAGCATGGGAAATAAGCGGGCTCCAGCTGGGCGTCGTTGTTGGGCAGTAGGTGGGCAGTAGATGGGCTAAACTAAGCATGGAAAATAAGCGGGCTCCAGCTGGGCGTCGTTGTTGGGCAGTAAGTGGGCAGTAGATGGGCTAAACTAAGCATGGGCAATAAGTGGGCTTCAGCTGGGCATTGTTGTTGGGCAGTAGGTGGGCAGTAGATGGACTAAATTAAGCTTATTGGGCCATAAGTGGGCTCCATATGGACTACACTCAAAAATGTTCAAAATTAATTATGTCAGGCATGGATGAATTTTAACAATAATGACTGGCCTGGGCCCACTTTTATATGAATGTTAGGGCAATATGCTTAAAAGTAGCTTTAGCAATTTCTATATTTATTTACAATTCAATACGTTTTGTAATGCATTTTTTTCTCTAATAATACTCTTAAAAAATTGCAATTAAACTTAATTAAACCATGGATGTATTATAAGAACTGGATAGCGTGGCTCCGCCTTCCAGCCTAAATCTCCCTCGTCAGGGCGCCGCCAGTCTATAAGCCTGGGTCCAGTGGGCTAAGACTAATAATATTGGAGAGTTTAAAAAGATGACCTCACTTCATCCCTAAGCTACAGGGGGATACAAATTATTTCAGGCAATATTTCGCCTGCAAAAATCGGTATCCCCCTTAGAAGGGTCAAATCATAAACTATCATCATGAAATTTATTTTGTGTATAATATTTAATAGTATCAGACCTGCTCTGAAATGATCACAAAATAAATTTCATGAATAATTTGTATCCCCCTGTTACTTAGCGATGAAGTGAGCTAGTCTTTGTAAACTCTCCAATATTATTAGTCTTGCTCTGAAATGATCACAAAATAAATTTCATGATGGTAGTTTATGATTTGACCCTTCTGAGGGGGGGATACACACCTATGGCAATGATCATAAAATAGGTCATAGTACAGGCCCTGGATGACTTTTGGATTTTCTAAAGGTATATTCTTGGGAGTCTCTGGGTGTACTACAAATACCACACAATAAACAAAAAATTGGGCTGTGGGCAAAATTACATGTATTGTGAAAGAGGTCCTTTAGAAAAATAAAGTAAGAAAAAAAGAGCTGGACTGCTCAGGAGTGTTGAGTTTTAATTAACCAAAGGGCTGGCTCATACTTTTTAAAATTCTCTAAAAAATGTGTAACGTGGGCCAACGAGACACCGTTTTAATTATAACAACACACCATGTGACTGACGATCCCTGACTGTCCAGGCGTCTTTGCGCTCACCGGTTCTCCGTTCTTCAAGGAGTTTCACCGCGCCTAAAAGCGTCTATCTCAATTGAGGGCTCTCCTGCAGCCCCGCGGTCCTCAGCGCAACATTTCATGTAATTTCTAAGAATACAGTGATTTTAAGTTATTCATTTCTGTTCTGGTAGCGGCAGTCAGGAGATTTAAGCCTCTGACGAGTTTTCAAACACAGATGCTTCACACAGCTCTTCTCTGAGATAGGGTAATGGCTGCAGCCTGCGGGAAGGTGGGGCTGGACGTCCAGCCCCGTCCACAAAGGTCCAGCCCCGCCCAACAATTCCAAATATAGGGTTAGGGTTACCGTAACCCCACCCCCAACCCTAACCCTAACCAGTTTGGATGTGGGCGGGGCTGGACTTGTGACGTAGGTGACATAGGTGGGGCTGGATGTCTAGCCCTGCTTTCCCGCAGGTCGCAGCCGTTAGTACTTGTTCTCTGATGCAACGCACGTGTTGCATTCACTGAAGATGGGAAACTAAAGCTTCTTCAGTGGCTCAGTCAATGTACGGTTCTGTCATATTTCTGAAGTGGAAATATCCAGGGTTACTGAAAAAATGTTCGCCCAAGCCAGGCAGCGGCAATGGTCAACACACAAAAATGACACAAGTTATACATACCTTGTTCTCCATATATCTTCTTCTTTCAATGTACTTTAACTCTGTCCGTGCTTCGCGACTCTTTTTTTTCTTCTTTCCAGAATCTTTATCTCAAAGCTCTCATATCCTGGCAGTCAATAGGTCAATACAGCGCGTGACCCAGATGTCAATCAAAGATCGTGTATGAAGAGACGATGAGTCACTCCGTCACCCTCCATTGGCTCTACCACATAATTTCACAACATATATACAGTATATATTTTTTTTTCCGGAAAAATATACCGAGGTCATGACCTTGGTGACCTCAATGGTAGCTACGGCCATGAGTATAATATGTAAAGAGAAATTAAGAAGACAATTTGTGAAATACTTTAGATTCCTGGAATAATATCTTCGATTAACACAGATTTAAATTTGGTTTGTTACACACATTGGTAGATCGAATGATTAAATTAACAGGTTGCCTGCAAGAGATTGTTTTTCTTTTTTTCTAAATTTTTAATCATAATCCATATTTCACAGTATATGTCACCACAAATGAGTGAGTGAGAGTTCTTACGTGATGAATTTGAATTTATAATGTGCAGTTTAATCATTTCATTAGTTTATACACTTATCACTGGTTGTTTCTATAAATAAAATTTATGATTAAACTACCCTCAGATAAACATTTTTGTCAGGTTTACCTTGTTACCTAACATTAAGAATATAACAGAACATCTAAAAAAAAAAAAAAAAAAAAAACCTTTAAAGCTCATCATTAAAGGGATCCAAGGCTCAAGGTATAGAATTACATTAAAAGGAAAAGAAAATTAATAATAACAACAAAAATAATAATAATTATAATAATAATAAATTAAATTAAATTAATAAAATACTTAACCAGTTTTAGAGCAACTCGATTTGAGTTTTTGAACCGGACGTAAGTCGTCTTAAAAAACAAAAACAAAAAAAAAACATTTCAGTCCTCTGTTTGACTTGAATCATATGTCAGCGTCAGTAAATTACTCACTCCTTGATAAAGAGATGCCATATTCATTCAATATTATTACCAAATTGGATGGTTAAAAAAAAATCTTTATTGCACTATGTCAGTGGACAAAACAAACAATGACCTCTGGGAACATGATGATGGTTTTAATTGCATTGAAAAAAAAAAGGATTTTATAGGGTACATAAACACATCCAGCAGAAAATTAAGTTCATTTTTATTATCTAATGAATCAAAAGGCTTAATGTTTAAAAAAAAGGCTGATGCTTTTTTGGGGAGCGAGCAATAACATCCGGATTGTCTCATAAAAGAATGGGGATGCCGAATTCTAAGGGAGCATTTACTTGTTATCCCAGTGGCACTAAAATCCATTTCAAGGTGTTTCTTTATGGAATAGATATCATCAATAATGACACAAATATGGTAAGAACTTGGATAACGACACAATTTGACAAATAAATACATTAACATATATGCCATTTGGTTTCGTCCGTGGAAGCGTCCTTAGCAACCATCATAGCAACGGTAGAAAACGTAACAATTTAACAATTCCATTCCGAGACGTGGAAGATTCATCGTTATAACAAACAAACCAAAGGTCATATATAAGAACTGAACAAATATTGGGAAATTAAAATGTATATTTTTCACTAGGAAGGTGTTTTTATAAGTCCAAATTGTCTTGAAATAATGCATTTCCCACCGAGAATGAAAGTTAAGGCCGCCATATTTTCCTGTCGGGAGGCCCGCAGCAAACAGTCACGTGACCTGTCGGCAGGCCAATCGAAAATAGTCGGCAGGTCAATAAAAACTAGAGAATTTGCATTTCCTTGCAGCAAATGCGTTGAAATGCTGAGTCTGAATGCTGGAACTGTGAAATGAAATTTCTAAAGCCAGTGCAAATAAAGCTGAAAATGTGACATAAGCAGTTGGAAACAGTAAAACAAAGCTTACAACTGGCTATGCTAGATAAAAATGTTAAAAGTTGTGAAAGTAAGCTAGAAACCGAATAAAGGTGAGCCAAATTTGCATAAGGCCGCTGATATGTTTGCCCACCCTGAAGGAGTTACAGTTGTTAAAAGAGGTAAATGGATAAGACCTAAAATGACAAGGACTGTAATCAGTAGCAGAAGTTTTAATTATGTTCTGAAATAAGCATTCTAAAGAAAGAAATAGAGTATGGATACATTTCTGTTCGGGTACATATGTGTGCATATGTGTGAATAAATGATTATGGTCATTGGTCTACATGTGCATTTGTGCATGTATGTTTGCATGATGGATCTATGCATATATCAGAGTATGTGCATATGTAAATGAAAAGGTATCTTTCATTATGGGTATATTTCTGTTTATGTGTATATGTCTGAAGAAAATGATGCATATGTATATATGTATGCATCTGTAAAATGACTGAGAGTGACATTAATGAGTGAAAGCAAAAATGCAGTATGTAGGTGAAACTATGCCAAATGTGTAGAGCTCAGAAGTTGAAGCAGTTTTAGCAGGACTGTATAAATCTCCCATTTATATCAATGTAAAACATCAGCAGAAGAGTTAAAAATGTTCAAAAATAAGCATTATAAAGAAAGACAGTGAGAATTGATACATTTCTGTGGACATATGTTTGCATATGTGTGGATAAATAATTATGCTCAATATTCTATATATGCATTTGTGCATGTATGTTTGTGTGATGTTATTTATTTATGTATTTATCAAAGTATATGCATAAATAAAACGTTAGATTTCATTATGGGTATATTTCTGTTGATCTGTGTATGTCTGTATAAAATGATGCATATTTATGTATGTATGTATTATGCATCTGTAAAATAAGTGAGAGATAAATGCATTTGTTAAAGCAAGAATGGAGTCTGTAGGCGTAAGTATACCAAATCTGTAAAGCTTGAAAGATGAAGCAGGTTCAGCAGAACTGCATAAATGTCCAATTCATTTTAATGTGAAAAATTCAAAGTATTTTTGTCTTTTAAAACTATCACAGTTAAGAAGTTGAGAAAAAAACAGGAGACTTCTGTTCAACAATCTGATTTGCGCAATTTTTTTCTCTGAACATTACGTGTTAGAGTCCGTGCATTGTGTTTTAATTTGAAACTTCCGGTCACTCCACATGGTGACTTCCTGTGAATTTACGATGTTTGGAAGCGGCCGCGCTGTAAACAGACCTTTACTCGCATGTAGCGGGCACGGAGCTGTTAACATCCCCGCCTTGTGTCTCACCAAAACCTCCGCTGAATGTCTCCGTTTCACGGAGGCTTTGTACGTCAGCTGCGGGTCTGTTCCTCAGTGCTGAGCCGAAGCCGCTACCGCTAAGCTAAGCTAAGCTAAGCTAAGCTAAGCTCCACCTTTCACAGCCAATGTATGCAGGAGCTGAGGGAAAAGAGCTGGGTACTTCCGGGTAAACGAAGGCTCGCTGTGCCAAAACCGTGATAGATATCATAAAAGGGATTGCACTGTGAGCATCCCAAGAACATGCTGAAGCTATGGATGTAATTTTTATGTCCACAGAGTAAAGAATGTTGACATAGTGGCGAGTTAAAAACAGGCTTCAAAGTGAAGCGCCCAGCTGTCCCGAGGTGGATTTTTCCATTACTGCAGATGAGAAGATTTTGAGTCATACCGCAAAAGCTGAAGCTCACTGAGACAAAACGATGTCAGATTAAACTTTGAAGCGGATTTCACGTGTAAGAGGAGAAGGCTAGCGACGTTTTGATGCATAAATCATGTCTGTGGAGGACGTTTTGACAAAGTTATTGCAGGATAATTCTACTGAGTCCGCGAGAATTTTTCTGTCTGTCCACTCTGAGATGACGTCACACTTGCTCTGAGGACATTGATTACCTCAAAAGTTGGTGTTGCTTAAAAATTCATATTTAAAAAACCGTAGACGCCAGAAGTCAGTGCAGCTTTTAAAGTACGAATGAAGTCTGTAGGTGGAAGCATGCCCAAGCTGTGGAGCTTCAAAGTTGCTAAATTTTTCAGCAGAGCTACACAGATGTCCCATTGATTTCAATGTAAAAATACATGCCAAAATTATTTTTTACTGTAAAAAGTATAACTGTTAAACCTGTGAAAAATACAAGCGCACTTCTCATGAACATGCTACATATGTCAATTTTTTTCTGTGAAAATCTGTGCAAATTTGAAGCCTGTGAAAGGTTCTAAAGTTCCAGAACAAAATGGAACAAAATGGCGGATAGGGAGAACAATATGTTGAAATGCTGACTCAGCATTTCAACATAAATAGGAAAAAAAAGGTTACCATTTTACAATTTTCAGGCCTTTATTGTGAGACTGCTACATTTTGTACTGTGGACAAATGTAGTTAAAATAGAGCTACAATATGCAAAAGCAAGAAGGAGGAGTGTGACAAACTTTTCACTTAGAAAAGTAATTTATTGAAAACAACAAGTAAACTGGAATAGGCTGTTTATCAGCTGATCAAAAGTTTCCGACCATCGCTCAAAAACTTTCAAAAAACTCTCCAAACCAGAACAAAAATTTGGGCATGCTTGATGTGAATGTTTCCAGGAAGCTTTTGGGAACATTGCTCCAAGTGGTGAAGATGGCTTCATGAAGGGCATCAACTGTCTGTAACTGATGGCCATTTTTATAAACTTCCCTTGCCATCCATCCCCAAATGTTCTCTATGGGATTTAAATCAGGGGGACATGCAGGATGGTCCAAAAGAGTGATGTTATTCTCCCTGAAGAAGACCTTTGTCAAGCGAGCATTGTGAACTGCAGTATTGTCCTGTTGAAAAACCCAGCTGATACCACACAGACGAGGGCTCTCAGTCATGAAGGATGCCTGCTGCAACATCTGCACATAACCAGCCGCAGTTTGACGACCCTGCACCACCTGAAGCTCCAGTGTTCCACTGAATGAAAAAGCACCCCAGATCATGATGGACCCCCTCTTCACTGTGCCGGGTAGAACATCTCAGGTGGGATTCTCCTTGTCATGCCAGTAACGTTGAAGCCATCTGGACCATCAAGGTTAAATTTTTTCTCATCAGAGAATAAAACTTTTTTCCACCTTTCAGTGTCCCATATTTGATGCTCCCTGGCAAAGTCTAAACGGGCAGTTTTGTGGCGTTGAAGGAGACGAGGTCTTTGAAAATGTTTCTTCTTTTTGAAACACTTTTCCCGCAGATACCGTCTGATGGTTATTGCGCTGCAGTCGGCACCAGTAAGAGCCTTAATTTGGGTTGAGGACCACCCTGTGTCTTGACGGACAGCCAATCAGATCCTCCGGCTCAGTGCAGGTGTAATTTTTTTTGGGTCTACCACTTGACCTTTTTGTTCCATAATGCTTAGGATCTTTCAAGAAATTTAGAATGACTGTCTTACTGCGTCCAACCTCAGCAGCAATGGCATGCTGCGAGAGGCCTTGCTTATGCAGCTCAACAATCCGACCATGTTCAAGAAGAAAAGGCTTCTTAGCTTTAGCCATCAGGAGGGCATGATCGTGTGAATGCCTGACAGAGAATGACAATTTTGAGCAGATTTTGGCTTTAATAGCCTCTGGTCTTAAACATTTGATCAGCTGATAAACAGCCTATTTCAGTTTACTTGTTGTTTTCAATAAATTACTTTTTCAAAGTGCTTTTTGTCACACTCCCCCTTCTTGCTGTTGCATATTGTAGCTCTATTTAAAACCTCATTAAGGTCCAAATGTGCAAAATGCATATTTTAGCAATTTTTCAACTGGTCTGTACTGTTGTGTGCAACTCCGGATCAATGGATTATTATGATAATAGGCACTATTAGAACTCATTGTAGCACATGATTACGTTGTCATTAAATCCTGGTATTCATCGCGGCATATATTAAACATGCTTTTATTGTTGTTCTTTACCACGAGAAGTCGCTAGGTGGAGCTGTTGGTCTTTCACAGATTTCAGGATAAATCTGGGAATTTTATTAACTTCACTCAGGGAGGTGGTAGAGAGGTCGTTGAATGAACATAGGGATGTACAACACACACCGACTTCAAGACAACACACAGTTTATGATTTGGAACCTTGATACCAGTCCTTGAAGGTTTCTTTACCATCTGAGATTGTTCTGGATGCTTTGGAATGCAAGAGAATGTCCAGATCCTGTGAGTGGAGTGGGGAAATTTACAACCTGCAGCTGTAATGGAAAATTTGCAGTTCACAGAGACAAGGGAATTAAGAACGACTAGTAAGCTGTATATCTCAGAAGATAAAGACTGTTCGGGTTGTGGGCTAGTGAGACTTCCCGGCACCTTAAAGAGTCTCAGCCAATTACGCATTACTTGATTTTCCAAGACGCGAAGAAAGTCCCTTAAATCAAGAGGAGTCTGGTCCTGGGGAAGTGCATTTAGCGGTCCAAGCAGGGATCACGCCAACTAGCAGGAAAAGGGGGGAATTGGGGGCATTGCACTTGGTGATGTATGGCTTGGATGCAGCTGCTTGGCTATGGAAACCCATCCATGAAGCTCTCTGCGTACTGTACTTGGGCTAATCTGAAGGCCACATGAAGTTTGGAGCTCTGTAGCAATTGACTGTGCAGGATGTCGGCGACCTCTCCACACTATGCGCCTCAGCATCCGCCGACCCCTCTCCGTCAGTTTACATGGCCTACCACTTCGTGACTGAGTTGCTGTTGTTCCCAAACTCTTCCATTTTCTTATATTAAAGCTGACAGTTGACTATGAAATATTTAGGAACGAGGAAATTTCACAACTGGATTTGTTGCACAGGTGGCATCCTATCACAGTTCCATGCTGGAATTCACTGAGCTCCTGAGAGCGATTCTTTCACTAATGTTTGTAGAAACAGTCTGCATGCCTTGGTGCTTCATTTTATACACCTGTGGCCAGGCCAAGTAATTAGGACACCTGATTCTGATCATTTGGATGGGTGAGCAAATACTTTTGGTAATATAGTGTATGTCGAAAATGTGTTGTTTCATAGAAATCTGCGAGTTTCAACAACAATTTTGGATGTAATCATGAAACTGATATGTTTTTCCTGACACTTGTGTTTCTGAGCTCTTTCGACTCTTTCCTTGCACTGTTTTATCTTCATTTGAAGAAAAGTGCTGCCTGAAAAATGATTTCAGTGTTGTTACATTTTGGAGTGAATCATGTCAAAATGTGTTGTTTCAGAGAATTCTGCTGATTTTGGACCAGAATGTTAGATATCTTTCCTGACACTTGTGTTTCTGTGTTCTTTTCTTGTGTTCTTTCCTTGCACTGTATATACATAATATCTATAAACACTGCAAGGAAAGAGGTAGGCTCAGAAACACAAGTGTCAGGAAAAAGAAATCAGTTTCATGATAAAATCTAATATTCTTGTCAAAAATCAACAGATTTCTGTGAAAAAACACATTTTGACATGTTTCACTCTAAAATCTACAAAGAGTATGAAATACCTTTACAGGTAAGGACTTGTGTCCAAATGAACCTTAAACATTTCGAGAGAGAAGAGCGCAGAGACACAAGTGGCAGGAAAAAGATAGTTCCATGAATACATCTTACATTCTGTTTAAGAATCAGCAGATTTCTCTGAAACAACACATTTTGACATGTGCAAGGAAAGAGTTAGTCACAAACATGGGTCAGGGAATATATATATACGTTTCATGAATACATCTAACATTCCCTGTCCTGCTATGATAGAATTCCACTCCAGGATACAAATGTAGGCTCAACAAGGAGAGCAATAAGTGAGCACCTGTGTCAGTCAGCCTGCCTGCTTCCATGCATCCACCACCACACCACACCCCTTCAGATGAGCTCACCCACTCCCAACTACCACACAGTTGAAGCACAGAGGTCTCCACAGATATTCCTGTACACTTACAGGCTTACAGGTTATGGCGTTCAATGTACGCTTTTCCTGCCAGCATATAACACCCTGCTATTGGACTGATGGTGTGTTGGACTGTTTAAGGGCTCTCTTTGCACAGCCTGCACCTGGGATCTTGCCTGTCCTTCAGTCCAGCCCTCTCAAACCATTGGTCGGATTTGTTAATATCAGCCACTTCAACTATCTGTTGGTGGTACATCCCATGCAGGGGTTTGTCCTCCCATGATGGCTCCTCTGGTTCCTCCTTCCCTGTCCTTTCCACTGTTCGAGACGTTCACTAAGCGCTTCAACTCTTGGTGCCATCTTCCTGACATAACTTGGATGTTTCACTTGGATAGTGGTTCTGATGCCTTTTTCTTTATGCTTATTGTAGCTTCTAGTGTGCAACTTTCGAGTTTTAACATCTGTGGAGACTTGTGCAATCCACTCAATGTTATCCTCAAGTGTGGTGGTCCATTGCCTCATTACCCCTGCCAAGGACGTTATTGCTGGTGTCTGAATGTTTTTTTGTTTGTTTCTTCTCTGTAAGCAACATTACTCAAAAAGTTATGGATGGATTTCGATGACATTTTCAGGAAATATCTGGATTGGGACAAGAAACCAATGTTTATATTTTGGGAGTGATCCAGATCACCGTCTGGGTTCAGGAATTTTTTAAAGGATTCTTTAACATTGTGAGAGGACCATTTTCAGCATTTGTGCACAATTGTATGTTTTCCTAGTAGAGGAATCTAAATATTTTGATTAAATAAAGGTAGGACTAATATCACAATAAGGGTGAGGACTGTGGCACTGGTGGAGGTCTGTGCTCTCCAAGTGCTTTTCTAGTTGACCTTGCACAGCTTAAGGCTTTCCGGGATCCATGTGTGTGACATTGAGTCATAGGTTTTCTTGCAATCAATCCAGGCAGTGCACAGGTTGGTGTGTCTGGTTCTGCAGTCTCGAGTGACTGTTCCTGTCTACCAGCAGCTGGTGGCTTGCTCCACTGGTGTTTTTTACCAAGGACTTTCTGTGTCTCTGTGATGTATTGATCCATGGTGCCATCTTATCTTTTCTGCAATGATGCCTGACAGCATTTACTATGTTGTGGAGAGGCAGGTGATTTGATAGTTGGATAGTTGGATGGGACTGTTCCCTTTTGGGGATCTTTCTGGGGCATCTTGTTCAGGGAGATTGGTGTGATGCTTCTTTGTTTCTGATGCCTTTCCAGAACTGTTCAGTCTCCAGTGTTGGTGGGTTAGCTCCTGTGTTATTACTCTGCCATGGTTGTAGCAGCTCCTGCTCAACTTGCTCACGTACACACGCGAGTAACTCATGTTGCTCACATACACTCAAGTACACTTCAACTGGTTCATCGGAGCCAGTTTATTTGTCTGGCCTCTATCTCTCTTGTGTACCTCTTCAGTCGGCTTGGTTAGCTGTGTCCAAGGCCTCAGGTATGGGCATCTGCCTGTACCTCTGAAATATCTCTTTTCTGGTTGCACCATTCTGGAGTTCTTACAATTGGCTGACCTCTCTTAATGTCATCTTGATTTTTGCCTCCAACCTTCTCCTCCATGGTGGTCATTGCCCTTTATTCTCCTTCACATTGCCCATCTGGTGTTCAAGCATCTCAAGGGTCACTGTTTCTGTACTGCATGTCAGCTCATTGGTTGCAGTGATGTTTGCTGTGGGGATCATTTCTATTACTGCATTCACATTGGCTAGGATCTCTGGAGTCACTTCACTGATCCTCACTTGTCAGTGTCAGGTTGACAAGGCACTCATCTTAGCCATGATCTTATCTCAGGCCAGTTATCGCTGGTTAATTCGTTGCTTAATTCTGGGACTTGGTACCCAAGTTCTACTTACAGGCACTGGAGGACCGCAGCCTGTTGCAGTAGCTCCAACTCAACACGCTCATGTACACATGGGAGGAACTCATGCTGCTCACGTATACTCAAGTATAATAAATAAATCAAGACAAAGCAAGGTATTCAAGAAAAGCTGTATTGAACTATAAAACATCTTTAATTCAGTGTTTTTCGGCTGGTTATTATGTATCAGTGTAAAAAGCAGAGTATTTTATGAAAGGGAAAAAGGTAAACAAAAAGTCAAACATGGAACGTAGAATCCCCATACACACCCACTATTACACTTAAAATAGAAATATCTTTTAAATACATTTCCATCAAACCAAATAAATTGCACATATGCAAATATATATATCTCTCTCTATATATATATCTATATATATATATCTATATATCTATATCTATATCTATATATACATATATATATATAAATATATATATATATATATATATATATATATATATATATATATATATATATATATATATATATATATATATACATACACACATATACATATATATATATACATATACATATATATATCTATACATATATCTGTATACATGGAGAGAGAGAGAGAAAGACTGTGTGTTAAACAAATCTGAACTTATTTGATCCTTTTTCATGCTTTCCAGTATTAAAAACTGAGACAAGATGGAAGAAAACAATGAAAAAATCACAGGTTGTACATCACCATCACAAAAACATCCAATTTGAGTGAGAAGAAAATCAAAGTGTCAAGATTGTCTGACACACAGGCATGCTTCTTGAAGAACAAGTGCAATTAAAAGACCAAATCTCTCACTTGTCAAATCACTACAAAACACAATCCATAACAGCATTTGGGTTTGGCAATCTCATTGAAGTGAAGACAGGCAATGTGTGTTTTTAATTATTCACTGTAGCTTGTATTTGTGATAGAGACTGACTCAGTCAGGAAATTTGGGTCATTCAAAGTCTTACATAATTTTTTAATATAAAATTGGTAAACCGTCTCACTAAGTCAGTATCTTAACATTCCAATTTCCCTTAATACTGGTCTTTTCATAACTGTAATTAAATGATTATTAAATCGATAAGATTTAATAATCTTTAATTACTGATTCATTTTGTTCTTATTCAACAAAGAAATACAGTTAGTGAGTAGTATTAAGAAACTTTTCAGAGTTTACTGATTTATTATGAGTAGAGTATTTGAGGAGTATTATAGTTAATAGGCCTATTACCTCTTTAGTATTTCTAAATAGGTAACAGGGCACAGCATCACTTCTCAAAGTAAAAGAGTTGGGTTTCTCTGTTGGGCTGCAAGAGGTCATTTACTATAAACATAAACCTAAGGCCCAACTGAAACCACATTATAAATGAGCTTAAGATGCTGGTTTGCACTATCAAGTCCTAGAAGTAACAAAACAGCCACACTATATGCAGAGTCACAGAGTCTGTTAAAAAAGAGAACATGAAAAGAAAATCTGCTACAAAGGGCATCTTCACTGAAATCTAACATTCCAATGGTAATGCTTTGTCTCTTCTGTAATGATGATGGTATGAGGGTTTTGTTGGATTTCAGCTCATTTTCAAGTTTAAGATTGGCTGAGACATACTCAAGTTTGGGAATGTCTGGGTATAGTAAGAAATAATGTCTTTCTTACTGGATACATTGTAAGAAAACAACTAAACCCAGTCCCCATGAGACAAAGGCCATAATTTAAAATAAAATCTTGAAAAGATTGTAGGAATCATTAACGACTCCAGCCTTAAACAATTCACACTTTATCATGACTATCAGACTATCCAAGCTATATGTGATCTCCTGTCATTAAGATCACCTTTTACATGACGCAAATGGCGGAGTAGTAGCTCGTCGCTTGTGCTCAGCTCACGACTGTTTTAAAGTATTTATCTGTGACATGCATGGACGAAACTTTGATTTCAAAAGTGGGGGGGACATGTGGTTGAACACCGATGTGGGGGGGGGGGGGGGGGGTTACAACAACCACCGATTTTGATGGTGGCCTACAGTTATAGTCTATGGAAACAAATCTATATGGTTGCATAAAATTACATTTTTTTTTTTTTTTTACTGTTATTGCTATTTTAAAATAGAAATATTTTATGAAAATAATAACTAAATCAAAAATGTATCACTTTGGCATTAAATGGAAGGTTTTAAAAAATAATAAAAAATTGCATTGTTGAGGCTCAACAGCTGTCAAGGTTAATAATAATAATAATAATTAAAGCTGCAAGCAGCTGGTCGGTGAGAGACATGAGGGACCTCGCTGTCTCGCAGGTCCCTCATGTCCGTTGACCTCCATATCGAAGGTTTCATCCCTTTTCATGCCCCTAAACTGCTCTAAGTTAGACCAATATGTGTATTTGCAGTACTGACAGCAGCCTCTGTATAATGCTGTGTATGAGCCATTCTGTGGCTCCTCCTGTTGTCATGACTACATGACCCACAGCCATGGAATGGGATGACATCATCTGGAGCTTCTTTCTTTGAAGTGTCAGAGACATCTCAACTGGCCTTGGCAACGATCACTCTCAAACATTTTTTCACAGTTGCCACAAGTTTGACCTAATCTCTCTAAAAATATGACCGTTTTATGTGAAATTTTGTCTGGAATCCAACCGTGTCATTTTTAAATCCATAAGAGTTATTGTTTTCTCTGTACATGCCCAACTGTCACAGGATGTCTGATTCTGAGATTTCCTGTCCTATTCATTTGATAGGGTAGGCAGGAAGGGCTTCTCTGGGGTTCACAAAGTTTGAGGGCTCGTCATTCGGAAACCATTTGAGAAACAACAAATCCCTTCATAACTTTTGTTCATCAATGTCTCCACTATCATCTCTCCGCGTTTCAAGCTGATACCATTTATGGTGTAGGAGGAGATAATTTTTTCGTCCAGCATATTTTTCACCTGAAATTTTACTTTGAAGGGCAAATTGCTGTTTGAGATAGATCAGGGGTGTCTGCACGAGATTTGTGGGTCTTGATGAGACAAACATTTTGGTGTTGGTTTCATCTCTCTACCACATTCGTAGTGGAAGTTATAGCCATTTTTGTGGTGTTTGTCCATAGGTGGCGCTAGAGAGCTCGCCATTCGGAAACCGTTTGAGAAACAACAAATCCCTTCACAAGTTTTCTTCATCAATGTCTTCTCTCTCATCTGTCCGCATTTCAAGCTGATACCATTTACGGTATAGGAGGAGATAATTTTTTCGTCCAGCATATTTTTCCTCTGAAATTGTACTTTGAAGGGCAAATTGCCAATTTCCTGTTTGAGATAGGTCATGGGTATCAGCAGGAGATTTGTGCGTCTTGATGAGACGAACATTTTGATATTGGTTTCATCTCTCTACTATAATCCTCGTGGAAGTTACAGCCATTTTAGTTTTTTTTGCCTATAGGTGGCGCTAGAGAGCACATTTTGGCATGTTTGGGGTTAATTTTGTCATTTTATTTTTATCAAATTTTTCGGCGGGTCTGAGGTGTGTGCCTGTTCTGGTGAGTTTTTGAGCATGTTAAGGGGTCAAATTAAGGTTTAAAAACCCTGGGCGTAATAATAATAACGAAGAAGAATAATTAAAGCTGCAAGCAGCATTGGTCGGGTCCTCGCTGTCTCGCAGGTCCCTCATGCCCCGTTGACCTCCATTTTGAGGTTTTTTGTCCCTTTTCATGCCTTTAAAGTGCTCTAAGTTAGCAACCTCTCTCTGTATAATGCTGTGTATGAGGCATTCTGTGGCTCCTCCTGTTGTCATGACGACATGACCCACAGCCACGGGATGGGATGACATCATCTGGAGCTGCTCTCTTTGAAGTGTCAGAGAAATCTCAACTGGCCTGAGCTGCAGAGCAACGATTATTCTCAAACATTTTTTCACAGTTGCCATAATTTTGACCTAATCTCTCTAAAAATCTGATCTTTTTATGTGAAATTTTGTCAGGAATCCAACCATGTCATTTTTAAATCCATACGAGTTATTGTTTTTTCTGTACATGCCCAACTGTCACAGGATGTCCGATTCTGAGATTTCCTCTCCTATTCATTTGATAGGGGAGGCAGGAAGAGCGTCTCTGGGGTTCACAAGGTTTGAGGGCTCGTCATTCGGAAACCGTTTGAGAAACAACAAATCCCTTCATATCTTTTGTTCATCAATGTCTCCTCTTTCATCTCTATGCATTTCAAGCTGATACCATTTACGGTATCGGAGAAGATAATTTTCCCGTCTGGCCTATTTTTACCCTTAAATTTTACTTTGATGGGCATATTGCCAACTTCCTGTTTCAGATAAGTAACTAGTGTCAGTGCGTGATTTGTGGATCTTGATGAGACAAACATTTTGATGTTGGTTTCATCTCTCTACTACATTCCTAGTGGAAGTTACAGTCATTTTTGTAGTGTTTGTCCATAGGAGGCGCTAGAGAGCACATTTTGGCATGTTGGGGATTATTTTTATCATTTGCTGAATTGTCTTACGTCATTTTACTTGTGTGTCTGTTCTGGTCCGGCTGTGAACTTGTTCGGGGGGTCAAATCATTGTGCAAAGTGGGGATTATCGAGTGAGCTTTTATTTTGAAGGGCATATTGCCGACTTCCTGTTTGAGTTCGGTCAGTAATGTCAGCGCGTCTTTTGTGGATCTTTAAGTGTCCTTCGGACCTCTTGTCATTTTGGTATTTTTGGGGTTCAGTTTGATCACAGATAGACCCTGCTTTAGTTTTTCTGTTTCACAGTCCAGCTGAGGTGAACCTGTTAATCAGTGTGTGACATCATCAGCTGTGAAGATCAAGGCAGAGTCACTTTTGCCTGCTCTGTGAGAGACTTCAGTGGCCACAATTTTGACTCAATGTCTCTAAAAATATGACCTTTTTATGTGAAATTTTGTCAGGAATCCAGTAATGTAACTTTTAAATATGAATTTTGTTTAGTTTTTTCTGTTTTGGCCCAACTGTCACAGGACAACCCTCACTGCTCTGCCAGTCCTCAATACAAATCAATGGGCAGAGCTGCGAGGGCTGTTTCAGCATCACTAACTTTGAGGGCTCGTCATTCGAAAACCGTTTGAGAAACAACAAATCCCTTCATAACTGTTGTTCATCCATGTGTCCTCTCTCATCTGTTCACATTTCAAGCTGATACCATTTACGGTGTAGGAGAAGATAATTTTCCCGTCCAGCTTGTTTTTCACCTGAAATTTTACTTTGAAGGGCAAATTGCCAACTTCCTGTTTAAGATCGGTCAGGGTTGTCAGTGCAAGATTTGTGGGTCTCAATGAGAGGAACGTTTTTGTGTTAGTTTCATCTCTCTACTACATTCCTAGAGGAAGTTACAGCCATTTTAGTAGTTAGAGAGCACATTTTGGCATGTTTGGGGTTATTTTTGATCATTTTATGAGTTCTTTTACATCATTTGGCATGTGTGTCTGGCTGTGAGCTTGTTTGGGGGGTCAAATCATTGTGCAAAGTGAGGATTATCGAGTGAGCTTTTATTTTGAAGGGCATATTGCCAACTCCCTGTTTGAGGTAGGTCAGTAATGTCAGCCCATGATTTTTTGTCTTGAAGTGTCCTTGCCCTTCGGGCAAGGACCTCTAGTCATTTTGGTATTTTTTGGGGTTCAGTTTGATCACAGATAGACCCTGTTTTAGTTTTTCTGTTTCATAGTCCAGCTGAGGTGAACCTGTTAATCAGTGTGTGACATCATCAGCTGTGAAGATCAAGGCAGAGTCACTTCTGCCTGCTAAGTGAGAGACCTGCGCTCTGTTGTAAAACAACTCCTCATAGCGGCCACAATTTTGACTCAATCTCTCTAAAAATATGACCTTTTTATGTGAAATTTTGTCAGGAATCCAACTGTGTCATTTTTACATCCATAAAAGTTATAGTTTTCTCTGTACAGGCCCAACTGTCACAGGATATCCGATTCTGAGATTTCCTGTCCTATTCATTTGATAGGGGAGGCAGGAAGAGCGTCTCTGGGGTTCACAAACTTTGAGGGCTTGTCATTCGGAAACCGTTTGAGAAACAACAAATCCCTCTACAACTTTTGTACATCAATGTCTCCTCTCTCATCTCTATGCATTTCAAGCTGATACCATTTACGGTATCGGAGAAGATAATTTTCCCGTCTGGCCTATTTTTACCCTTAAATTTTACTTTGATGGGCATATTGCCAACTTCCTGTTTCAGATAAGTAACTAGTGTCAGTGCGTGATTTGTGGATCTTGATGAGACGAACATTTTGATGTTGGTTTCATCTCTCTACTACATTCCTAGTGGCCGTGAGGTCCATTTTAGTATTTCCAGGTGGCGCTAGAGAGCACATTTTGGCATGTTGGGGGTCAATTTTTTCATTTTTTAAAATTTTTTGGCATACCCAAGGTGTGTGCTGGTTTTGGTGAGTTTTTGAGCATGTTTAGGGGGTCAAATTAGGGCTCAAAGACCCGGGGCGTAATAATAAGAAGAAGAAAGAAAGAAACGCTACAGGAACAATGGGCAAGGACCTCTCTTGCTCGAGCAAGAGAGGTCCTTCCCTTTGGGCGAGGACCCTAATAATAATAATAAGAAGAAAGAAACGAAGCAGGAACAATAGGATCCTTGCCCTTTGGG
Source organism: Scarus forsteni (assembly GCA_036419115.1). Classification (NCBI taxonomy): domain Eukaryota; kingdom Metazoa; phylum Chordata; class Actinopteri; order Labriformes; family Labridae; genus Scarus; species Scarus forsteni. Next base: position 4,449,292 of record JAZDUH010000331.1, on the reverse strand, counting down.
CAAGAACCTCTCTTGCTCTAGCAAGAGAGGTCCTTCCCTTTGGGCGAGGACCCTAAATAAGAAGAAAGAAAGAAAGAAACGGAGCAGGAACAATAGGGTCTTAGAAGAGGTCCTTCCCCTTGGGCGAGGACCCTAATAAGAAAAAGAAAGAAACGCTACAGGAACAATAGGGTCCTTGCCCTCTTCCCGCTCTAGCAAGAAGAGGTCCTTCCCCTTGGGCGAGGACCCTAACAAGGACCTCTTCTCGCTCTAGCAAGAAGAGGTCCTTCCCCTTGGGCGAGGACCCTAATAAAAACTGAATAAGAAGAGAATGAGGGAAGAGGAGAGGAAAGGAGGAGGAAAAGGAGAAGAAAGAGGAGGTGGTGGACAGGAAGGAAGGAGGAGGAGTGGGAGAAAGAGGAGAAGAGTGAGAAGAAAGGAGGAGATGAAACATAGAGGAGAAGAAGGAGGGGGGGGGAGGAGATGAAGAAAAAATGAGAAAAAGAAGAAAGTTTACAAGATTTTTGAGAAGTTGTATTTGAGGAGGATTTTGAAGTGGACTGGGAGCCAGTGAAGGTGTTGCAGGCTGGGGTGATGCATGCCTGACACTCTGACTTCTAATGAAGTCTCTTTTGTAGACTTTTTTTTTTTTTTTCAACATCTTGGCTGCGCCTTATTAGTTATTAAGCCACGCGGATTCAAACGTCAGTGTAGGCTAAATGAAATCTCTGATATATCACAACATGACGTGAACGAGCCAGATAGAACGTCACCCTCCTAAAAACTCTTCGAACGGCGCTGGGCACGGACTCTGATTAGCAAACATCAGCCGGCGGGTGATGGAGTGACTGACAGCCGGGATAATCACACAGGGAGTGCCAGAGCCAATCGCGGAGCTTGTGGGCGGTCCAGACTGAGGGAAGTCTTCGGCTTGAGCGGCCGTTGGGTCCTAGTGCTAGACGTGTATCAGGCTATCGCGTAACATAACACTGTTTTCAGGTGGTTAAACCTGCAGGGGACTGAAATGGGCTTTTGAAAAAGTGGGGGGGACATGTCCCCCGTGTCCCCCCCTAAAATTACGTCCATGGTGACATGCAACATTAGGGAAGAGTGGAATTGCATTTATAGGACAAAAATCAAAGAAAAAATTAAAGCTGCAAGCAGCATTGGACGGGTCCTCGCTGTCTCGCAGGTCCCTCATGCCCCATTGACGTCCATTTTGAGGGTTTCATCAGTTCAGGGGTCAGGAGTGTCAGCATGAGATTTGTGGGTCTTGATGAGACAAACATTTTGACGTTGGTTTGATCCCTCTAGTACATTCCTAGTGGAAGTTACAGCCATTTTAGTGGTGTTTGTCCATAGGGGGCGCTAGAGAGCATATTTTGGCATGTTTGGGATTATTCTTATCATTTTAGGAGTTGTTTTACATCATTTGGCATGTGTGTATGTTTTGGTCTGGCTGTGAACTTGTTTGGGGTGTCAAATCATTGTGCGAAATGGGGATTATCGAGTGAGCTTTTATTTTGAAGGGCATATTGCCGACTTCCTGTTTGAGGTAGGTCAGTAATGTCAGCACGTGATTTGTGGGTCTTTGGGCAAGGACCTCTTCTCATTTTGTTATTTTTGGGGTTCAGTTTGATCACAGATAGACCCTGCTTTAGTTTTTCTGTGTCACAGTCCAGCTGAGGTGAACCTGTCAATCAGTGTGTGACATCATCAGCTGTGAAGATCAAGGCAGAGGAGAGTTCCATCAGTCTGAGGGCCTGCGCTCCAAGTGGAAACTTTTTTAAACAACTCCTCATAGATGCCACAATTTTGACTCAATCTCTCTAAAAATATGACCATTTTATGTGAAATTTTGTCAGGAATCCAGTAATGTAACTTTTAAAGCTGAAGTTTGTTTCGTTTTTTCTGTTTTGGCCCAACTGTCACAGGATGTCCCTTACTGTTCTGTCAGTCCTCCATTGAAGTCAATGGGCAGAGCTGCGAGGGCTGTTTCAGCATGACTAACTTTGAGGGCTTGTCATTCAGAAACCGTTTGAGAAACAACAAATCCCTCTATAACTTTTGTTCATCAATGTCTCCTCTCTCGTCTCACCGCATTTCAAGCTGATACCATTTACGGTGTAGGAGAAGATAATTTTCCCGTCCAGCTTGTTTTTCACCTGAAATTTTACTTTGAAGGGCAAATAGCCAACTTCCTGTATGAGATAGGTCAGGGGTGTCAGCACAAGATTTGTGCGTCTTAATTAGACGAATATTTTGGTGTTGGTTTCATTTCTCTACTACATTCCTAGTGGCCATGAGGTCCATTTTAGTTTTTCCAGGTGGCGCTAGAGAGCACATTTTGGCATGTTTGGGGTTAATTTTTCCATTTTCTAAAATTTTTTGCTGATTCTGAGGTGCTTGCCAAATTTGGTGAGTTTTTGAGCATGTTTAGGGGGTCAAATTAAGGTTTATTTGCCCCCCCGTAAAATAATCCAAAGCAGGAACAATAGGGTCCTTGCCCTTTGGGCAAGGACCTCTTCTCTCTCGAGAGAAGAGGTCCTTCCCCTTGGGCGAGGACCCTAATTATGCCAAATACTCAGAAAAAGACCACGCTATCTGCAAGGTCTGCTGCATTGGGAGAGACTAGGTCTCCGACTGCCTCTCAAGCTAGCTTGAGAAAGGAAGCGACAGGAGTTTAACCCGGTGAAGCAACAGCTCAGAGAGAGTGGAGTTGAATTTGCCATGCTCTACCCTGCCGTTCTCAGGATTAGACACAGCGGACAGGAGAAGCTCTTTAAGCACCCCAAGAGAAGCTGCAACTTACCTGGGAAAAATCACACGGAGCACACTAATGAGTCCCCACTGGCTGGAGACTGAGGGTAACTCGGGGCAATTATTCGGGACAGGCTTTTGATGATCCGCCGGACTGTTAAGAGCCATTATAAGGAGCCGGTGAGCATAAAGCTGCACTGTTGACATTACGATTTAGACAGTAGCCTGTCCTTCTGTTTCCACTTATCTCTGTCTTTCTCCATTGGGAAACTTTTTCATAATTTAACTGGTTCAAAGAAGCACGCTTTAATGTGCAGTTTATAGTTATTTTGAACGGAAATATGTGGGTGTCTTTTTGTCCTCTGTGTAGGAATGCCTTTTTTCCCCCTGTGTGATAGGGTGTTACGAGTAATTCATTACCTGTTTAGGTTGTAAGGAGTTAAACTGGTCCAGCATCTTCCTTATTGTATCAGGGGAGTTAGCTTATGCTTCTTAAGGGTGTATTAGGCCCAAGTCTGACCCCTTCTTTATTCTGCTATGTTATTTTGATAGTTGTTGTACATGTGCTGTTGCTGTTTGTAAAATAGGCAAAGCAATGTTTTCTGTTTATTCTGTTTTTTGTGCACATTATGTGTCTAAGTTTAGTTTCTGGGAGTGTTGGATGCTGTTCATATTACATTTAAGTGAAACCAGCATAATCTATAACTTTGAAAAATGCCCGGTGATCAACCTATATTAAAAATTTGGAGCTGGAATGTGAGGGGAATACACAGTCCAATCAAGAGGAAAAAATACTGAGCTTCTTAAAAAAGGAACATATTCATATTGCTTTTCTACAAGAAACTCACCTATCTGTTAATGAACACTCTAAGCTAAAACAGGACTGGGTGGGACAAGTGTTCAGCTCATCATTCACTCGTAAAAGTAGAGGAGTCACTATCTTAGTTAACAAGCATTTACCACTGACTGATATACAGACTGTCTCTGATAATTGTGGTAGATATGTTATGTTAAAGGGATATCTTTATGGTCAGGAGGTTTCATTTTTGAACATATACTTCCCACCCATACAAACAAATGACTTTATCTCCTATGTATTTTCTAAATTTGCAGATTGGATATGTGATAATTCTATAGTCACTGGAGACCTGAACTGTTATTTTTCATCAGTTATGGATAGATCCCCATCAATACAAAATCCCCCGACAAAAAGAGCTAAAGCTGTTTCTGATACTTGCAATGAAATTGGCCTGGTTGATGCTTGGCGGGTATTGCATCCTAATAATAAGAATTCACGTACTATTCTACTGTACATAAAACAATCAGCAGAATTGATATGTTTTTTATTCCTAAAACCTCAGTAAGTAACATAGAATTTTGCAGTGTAGGGAATATAATTTCAGACCACGCCCCTATCTTCATAGGTTTGAGGAACTTGAATTTGGAGTGTAGGAGCAGACCATGGAGGTATAATTCATTTCTGAATCATGACCCTAATTTCGAAAAGTATCTAAAGGAACAACTAGACTATTTTTTTAAGGAAAACAAGACCCCTGGTGTCTCTCTGGGTCTAATCTGGGATACTGCAAAAGCCTGCACACGTTGTCTAATTATATCATATACAGCCAGGCTTAAAAAGAATAGCAGAATGAAACAAAGACAATTAGAGCTTCACCTTCATGAGCTTCAGAAAAAATATGACTCCTGCCCTTCTGAAAAAATCAGAGACGAGTTACACACAGTCAAGACTGCTTTAGATGTCCTCTTAACTAAAAAAGCTGAAAAGTCCATATTTTTTGCAAGGCAAAGGTTGTATGATTTTGCCAATAAACCCAACTGTTATTTGGCAAATCTTCTTTGAAATAAGGCCTTCAGTCAGAATATCTCATGTGTTAGGGACTCACATGGTGCACTTAGTTACAAAAATAAAGACATCAATAACAGTTTTAAAATGTTCTACAAGCAGCTTTACACCTCCCAATTTAACCCCCAATCAGAGCAAAAAATGATAGAATTTTTCTCCAAAATAGAGTTGTCGGATTTCGGAGAAACAGAGAGAGGACCTGTGTAGACCCCTCGCTTTAGGTGAAATCAAGAGTTGTATTCAGTCACTTCCCAACAACAAATCTCCAGGCCTAGACGGCCTAAATGCAGAATTTTATGAAAAAATTTAATGACATTTTAGCAGAACCATTATTTGAAATGCTGTGTTGTTCGTTTGAATTTGGGACTCTTCCTCCCTCGTTAATGGAAGCAAATATTTCTTTCGTGCATAAAAAAGGTAAACCGGCAGAAGATTGCTCGTCATTTATAGACCTATTTCTGTCCTGAATATAGATCTGAAGCTATTAGCTAAAGTTCTTGCTTCCCACTTAGAAAAAGTCCTCTTGTCATTGATCAACAATGATCAGACAGGTTTCATACGCAGAAGATACTCTTCTCATAACGTCCGAAAGCTACTTAATATTATCCAGCATTCCTCTCTTTACAGCTCTGAGGCCCTGGTCGTGTCTCTAGATGCGGAAAAAGCTTTTGATCGCCTTGAATGGCCTTATCTCTTCTTTGCACTTAATAAATTTGGCTTGGGAGAGTACATTATTACATGGATTCGGATTCTTTATAGGTCTCCTCTCTCTTCTGTAATAACTAATGGGCTCAGATCTAATAGTTTTTGTATTGAATGAGGCACTCGCCAGGGCTGCCCCTTGAGCCCATTGTTGTTTGCCCTAGCTTAGGAGCCTTTAGCAACAACCATGAGACAGGATACCAGCATAAAAGGTATTTTTTTGAATAAAAAAAGAGCATAAAATCTCTTTATATGATGACGATGTTTTAATCTGTTTAGATTCACCAAGACAATCGATTCCCAATTTAATAAAGCTTATTAATAACTACGGTTCCTTCTCTGGATACAAAATTAATTTTTCTAAGAGCGAGGCCATGACATTACACTCTAAAACAATAGACACACACATTTTACAGCCTTTTCACAGTTCCACAGATGGTTTTACATATTTAGGTGTAGAGATCTCCCCAAAACTAAAAGATCTTTACAATCTGAACTTTAGTCCTCTCCTGCAAACTATTAAACGAGACTTAGAAAAGTGGTGTGGCTTACCCCTTTCCCTTCTTGGTCGGATTCACTTAATTAAAATGAACATCCTTCCTCGTCTCCTGTATCTGTTCCAAATGCTTCCTATTATGTTATCAAAGAAAATCATTGCGCAGGTTAATATCTCCATAATATCATTTGGGGTAAAAAAAAAGACCAAGGTTGCGATACAGTTTTCTTTGTTCACCCACTAAACAGGGTGGCTTAGCAGCACCCTCAATTACCCTTTACCAACTGACCGCACAATTTTAAATTCCTCATGGAGTGGTTCAAAGAGGACTTTAATTCCACCTGGCTTAGTTGTGAATCTGCTCTTTTAGATAAGATTCCCCTGCGTAATTTACTCTAGATCTCCTCTGGAAACTTGTCTCCTCTAATAAAAGACAACATTAACCTTAAGAACATGGTGAATATCTGGTGACGAATTAGGAACTTAGAGGGGAATAACAAAAAGCTGTCCTTGTTAATAACAGATGGGGGGTGCTCGTGCGCAGTAATGGAGTAGACGTGCTTCGCCGAAGCTCCGTGTTGCCCTCTACATATCATGGACTTAACTTAGTACCTATCCTCTGTTTATTGATTCTGAGAACTCTGGTTTATTTGGCAGTCTGTGGGAATTGGTATTTGCAATATGCCACCCAAGAAGGATGACGGTAAGACGGCCCCTCCGTCAGACAGCTTGACGGCCACGAGCAACACGGCTATATTAGCTGCCATTAGCAAACAAGGCGCAGACTTAGCCAAAGTTTGTGCGCTCATGGATGACTTGAAGAAGTCCATTTAAGGACGTCTTGATTCAATAGATGCCTGTCTGTCAATTCTTCAGCAAGAGCATCGAGAGGCGATGACATGGATGAGGCTTGTACAGCTGCGGACAGCCGCATCATGGATCTGGAAGCTCGAGGCCAGGAGCTAGAGAAGGCTAGTGTCGTTCTCAAAGTCAAAGTTAATGACTTGGAGGGATGCTCACGCAGACTAAACATATGGGTGGTGGACATTAAAGAAGGGGAAGAGGGAGGCCGCCCCACTGAATTCATCTCACGGCTGATTTCAGAGCTCTTTGGCCAAGAAAGCTTCGGTAAGCCTGTTAAAGTTGACCGAGCTCACCGTGCGCCGAGACCTAAGCCATCACCTAATGAACGGCCGCGACTCTTCATTGCAAAGATCCACAACGACAGCGACATGAGTAAAATTCTTCGGCTTGCCTGTCAACAGATGCCCCTGCAATACCATGGTCAACGAGTCTGGATATTTCCAGACTACACTGCCGAGGTTTCTGCTCTGCGACAGTCTTTCAACAACTTGAAAAAGAGGCTCTCAGATGCTGGCGCAAAGTGCACTTTGCGCTTTCCAGCCAAACTACACGTCGTCTACAGCAACACAGTTAAAGTCTTCACAACACCAGCTGATGCTGAATGGTTTTCGGAGACTCTAGCCGACAAAACTTAATGAGTTCATATTAGTATGGCATTGTATATTGATAGTTATGTTCATTTTGCAGAGGTATGTTTTTTTCTTTTCTCTGGGCTAACTATTCTCTGCCAATTTGACAACTAAAATATTTGCAAACATAGTTAGCTGTAAAACTTCAGACCCAATATGGGATACGCTGCAGACACTTGCGAGTAGGTATGCGTATTTATGTACGTTTTTATGTTTGTGTATGTATGTATACATATGCAGGTATGTGCGTGTGTGTTTAAGTAGATGTGTATATACATATACACATCTCTGTTAAGATCTCTCTTTCAAGATCATTTAATCTTTCAACTCACTTCAGGATTCTTTAATTTTGTGGTTATTGGTCTTCTACTGAGTTGTAAACTATTACTGCCATATAGATTCTTTATGTTCAAAGCCATCTCTTTTTTTTGATAATTTGAGTTATTCTATAACACATTCCACTAATTTTGTAAGGGTGCGATCTAAGTTAACCTATGTTACAATTAGAGGAGCACATGGGTGCTGGTGCTAACATTAGACTAGTTAGCTTTGCATTTTTTCCTGTCTTTCTTCTGCTGGCTCCGTTACCCGGCAGCCTCCTACGTGATAAAGGGGATGTGCAGCACGTTCCTTTGCTGCAGTTCTTTCATTTGGGGTGGGGTTGGTGGGTGGGTGGGTGTTGTTTCTTACTGGTTGTTTGCTGCCGTTTCTGTTTTGTATTACATGTCAGTGATATTCAAACATTCTTACCACAGCTTAGATGCAGGATAAAGTTGCACACAGGTCGAGTATGACTCCTATCACTTTTACCTCTTGGAATTGTAGAGGCATGGGCAAGGCTTTAAAAAGGGCAAAGGTTTTTGCACACCTGGAATCTTTGTCGTCTGATGTAATATTTTTACAGGGAACCCATATTCATCCTAAAGAACAGAGGCGACTTCGACCTGTATGGGTTTCACAGGTGTACCAATCAACATTCACCTCGAAGGCGAGAGAGGTCGCCATACTTCTCCGCAAAACTATCCCTTTTGTATTCCAGTCTATGGTTACTGATCCAGGTGGGAGGTATGTCCTTGTTTTGGGCTCTATCAATTCAATCCCATTAGCTCTTTTAAATATTTATGCCCAAAATTTTGATTGCCCTGATTTTTTTGTAAAGTCTTTAATCTTGTTTCAGAATACAGTAATCAAAATATTATAATTGGTGGAGACTTTAACTGTTAAATGGATGCCAATTTAGATAGGTCTTCCTCAAAAATTGCTTCTCCTCTGAAATCTGTTCCTGTTATTAATAACCTTACAAAATCTTTGAACCTGGTGGATGCCTGGAGACTTCAGCACCCTTCAGACAAACAATACTCATTTTTATCTGCTGTACATGGTAGCTTTTCTAGAATAGATTATTTTTTGGTAGATTCAAAACTTGTATCCAACATTGACAGTTCAACTTGTCATGGCATATCAATATCAGTCCATGCCCCTCTTTCCATGGAAATTAATTTTAGTCTGCCTAAAAAACATTATAACTGGAAATTTAACCCTTCTTTGCTGTCTGAAAAAAGTTTCTGTGAGCACATTGAAGCTAAAATTTCAGATTTTTTGCATATCAATGACAATGGTGCAGTATCTGATTCAGTATTGTGGGAGACATTTAAAGTGGTAATTGGAGACTACATAATTTCCTACCAATCTAAGGCTAAGAGAGATAGGCGACAGCAGCTGTCAGAAATGGAAACAGAACTGTCAGTATTAGAGAATACATACTGCCAATGGAAGTCTAAAGACACTCTTGACTCTATTCTAAAAATTAAATATGAGTATAATCGCATTCTTGGGGAGCAGGTCCAAAATCATATTCGTAAACTTAAGCAAAAATACTTTGAGCTAGATGAAAAAGCAGACAAATTGCTTTCCAGACAGCTGAAAGGTGTACAAGCTGAAAGGGCAATACATAAAATTAGATCTCCAAGCGGAGAAATCATAACAGACTCCAAACTGATTAATGAGACCTTTGCAAACTTTTATAAGCAACTCTACTCTGCTAAATCTAATGCTACCAACAGCGACATAGCTGACTTCCTAAATACACTTGATCCCAGTTCTTGATGAAACAGCTCATCAGATAATGGATTCTGACTTCACTTTGGAAGAAATCAAAGTTGCTATACGTTCCTTCCCTAATGGCAAGGCCTTTTGTATAGAATTTTATAAAGCCCATGTTGATATTGTTGCTCCACTTTTGCTTCGTCTGGTTAACTGCTCTCTTAATAATGGTATTTCTCCTAAAACGCTATATGACGCCCACATCTGTTTAATCCTAAAAAAGGACAGAGACAGTCTTGGTCTTTCACCTTATCATCCTTTAAGCCTGTTAAACAGCGATCAGAAGATTATTTCCAAAGTTTTATCCAATCGACTGTCCAACTATCTCGGTGCATTAATTCATCCTGATCAGATGGGATTTATTCTAGACAGGTTTCCTTTCTCCAATACTCATCGTATATTGAATATAATTTATGCTCATAATAAGCCTTACTCTGCTGTCATCTCTTTGGATGCTCAGCAGGCATTTGACCAAGTTGAATGGAAATATATGTTTGGTACTCTTAAAAAGTTTGGTTTTGGTGAGAGGTTTATGACCTTTATAAAAATGTTGTATCTGTGTCCCAAATCTTCAGTCCTTACAAACTACGATAGATCCCCACCATTTGCTCTGCAACGTGGCATCAGACAGGGGTGCTGCCTCTCCCCTATGCTCTTTGCTCTTGCACTGGAACCATTTGCTGTTTCTATAAGAACATGTCCTAAGATTATTGGTATACCATGCAGCTCACCTATTTCTACTATAGGTTTATACGTGGACGATGTGGTACTGATACTATCCAATGTAAAAACGTCACTCTCACCTCTTCTTGATTTAATAAGGGCATTTGGTCAGCTTTCTGGGTTCACCATTAATTGGGACAAGAGCTTCCTTATGCCCCTGTCTGATGGCCTTGATCATTACTTTCTTAGCAAGTTTCCCTTTAAAATTTCTGATGATAAATTTAACTATTTAGGAATAAATATTACAAGAAATCCTAAACTTCTTTATAAGTTCAACTATCTTAACATAATCGATGCATTAAAAACTATGATAGAAAAATGGAAACTTCTTCCCCTTTCCTTAATAGGCCGAATTAATATAATAAAAATGATAGTTCTCTCTAAATTTACTTATATCTACCAAAATGTACCAATTTTTCTTACGTCTTCCTTTTTCAAAATAACTTAGTCCATTATAATGTCTTTTCTTTGGGCTAACAAACCCCCCCTATCTCTAAAGCGCATCTTCAGAAACCCCCCGTTTAGGGTGGACTTGGCCTCCCCTTATTTCGCCATTATTATTGGGCATGCAATGCTAGAGCATGGATTTTTTGGAATCATATTCCAGCTTCAACAGAACAGTCCAATACGTCTTACCCCAGCTGGCAGTTGATTGAACTTGATAAAGCTACCAAATTTACAGAAGCCTTTTGAGTTATTCATCGGTTACATTACTCAAAAACTAAATTAAATAGGCTTTTTCCCTCTGTCTCTGCTACTTGTGATAAGTGTGGGTTAGGTGATGGAACTCTGGGACATCTTTTCTGGTCATGCCCTAAACTCTGGGGTTTTTGGAACAATATTTTTAACTTGTACAGTGTTGTATATGGCATAAACCTTACTCCTGATTGCTTAACTGTTATAATGGGTTGCTCTAATCACTCTCTGACCCTTCCCTCTACCTTGCAACAATCCTTGAGGTTGGTATGGTTCTAGCAAAAAGAATCATTTGAAAGAGAGGAAATCCACTTCTCCTCCTTTTTTTTAAAACCTGGCTAAATGATATAATTTCTTGCCTGTATCTTGAAGAAATCAGGTATTCTCTGGCTAATTTGCAGCCAGCCAAAATTTCTTAAGATATGGGGTCCTTTCATTGACTACATAAGGAAGGAAAGGTCTCATACTTGTAATTGATTGTCTTCCTTTTGATGCTTTCCCGTACATAATTACCATGGGCGGTTGACTTGGTAATATGTTGCTATTTGGTCCTTTTGTCTTTGTCTTGTGTCTCGCTCAAGCACTCACTTCTCGGTTTTGATGGACTCTGCCATTGGCCTCTGTTTAGCCCATGGACATTATTACTCACTGGACTGACATTGACACACTCCTTTGTCTTTCTTGAGAGGGCAGCTTGTTTGTTTTGTTAAGTTTGTTGCTGTGATGTCTGCTTCGTTTTTTCTGGTTGTTATTCTGTGTTATGTATCAAAAAAAGCTTTAAAATAAAATAATAAAAAAAAAAAAAAAAAAAAAAAAAAGCTGGCCTTGTTAACTCCCCTCCATGAAAATCCTGATTTTTCCCCTGGCCTTCAGGCTGGTTTTGTAGATTGGAGACACTGTGTTATAAAGTTATTGGCGCTTTGGTTCAGGGAGAATCAATCCTCACATTCTCACAAGTAAAAATCAAGTTTGGAGTTCCAGATTCAGACTTCTTCAAATTTCTACAGGTCCGGAATTTCATTCAAAGTAAGCTAAAGGAATTTACTGAAGGCTTTGCAACTTCGACAATAGAGCCCTTATTGATAGAAAATGCAAATGTTAAGCTTACCACTAAAGGACTCTACAACACTCTTTGCTGCCATAGGGTGGAAAATTCTGACAGGGTGAGAGGCAAATGGGAATTTGATTTGGGAACTGTAATAGATCCAGAGGCCTGGAGTGCCCTGTTTAAAAAGGCCCCAGGATATCATAGCATCTAATTCTGCATGGGAGAGACAATTCAAGATTATACACAGACTGTATGTCACACCTGAAGCCAGACACAAAATGAATCCAAATATGTCAGACCTATGTACCAAATGCCAAGCTTCTGTTGGTTCACTGTATCATTGTCTATGGATTTGCCCTTGTATTCAACAATACTGGATCACAATTGTTCACCAGCTTGAAATTTTTTTTAAATGACCTCACCTGTTAGGTGCTAGGACTTGTCTTCTGGGACTAAATGATGAGTTACCCGTTGATTTTCAGAACAGGAATCTTCTGCATATTCTTTTACATTCTGCTCGAAAATGCATTCTAACAATGTGGATTATGGATAAGGCTCCTACGCTTAATCAGTGGGTAAATGCGGTGACGAGCATTGTCCCACAAGAAGCCTTTACTCCAGCCCTTAAAGACAAACCCTTTCTATTTTACCGGACTTGGGACCCTTTCCTCGACTATCTTGGATCCACAAGATCTCAAAGGATGAGAATGGGACTGATTGACATGGCTTGGAGAAAGAGACTGTAATTCACAGCCTTAAGACATGTGTTGTTACAATACTCTCTTTTTGCTCTCTCTCTTTTCCTAACTGGTGATCTAATATCTGATATAGACATCCAAGACTCCCAGATTATTATTATCATTATTATTTTATTTACTTTTTTAATTTAATGAATTAATTCATTCATTCTTGTCCGTCTGACGGTTATGCATTGATTTGTTTTGATTTTAAATGTATACCTGCTGTATCCATCCTTATTTCAGTGTACTGTAAAAGTACTACTGCGAGATGTAGTTATTTCTTCACTTTTGCTTTGCACTACAAAAGTTCAAATACGTTTGAAAAACAAAGATCACCTTTTACCAATGAGATTAATGACAAGTGTTGTAGACACGATCTCAGACTAATTTATAATTCTATTAACACAATTTTTTTCTGAAACATCGATGCATATGAGCTTCAGTTTTAAGAGTTAATATTCTTGCAGTACAATGCACAGGCAATCTAAAACCATGAAGAAAAGAGAGTCTGTAGCTCAGCACATAGCATATTATGCTATGTGCTGAGCTACAGACTCTCTGTTAGAAAACTTTCTGTCATTTTTTTTCTTTATCACGTCTGTAACATGCAGCTTAAAGATTTATCTCTCTGGCTTACCACACCCTCCAGGAGGTTATGAGATTTTTTTGACTGTTGCAGCTAGAAATCCCTGTCTTTGCAACAAGTTTTTCAAAATGTTATGGCAAAAGTTGCAATACTTTGAGGATTTTATGAATGTTAACACAAAGGATTATAAAAATTTACTTTAACTCCTCAGAATGTTTTCATGATCGTTCCAGAAAACTTATTAGTAAACAGTGATACTATTCCAAAAAGAGATATATTTCCACCAAATATCAGTGATGTTTTTGCTGTTAGGGTCCTGGTCCAAGAGTCATCTAAAAAAAAAAAAAAAAAAAAAAAAAGCTAAAAAAAAAAGCACTGTCTTTCAGTATTTTTTTTTGTAGGCTTTAGTCGGTTAGGATTCACTCCTGTTTGTTCAACCATTGCACTTGCAGGCTCATTAGATTACTAATGATAACAGCAGGACACAAAGGGCTCTGTAGAGGGACTGAGAGGGCAAAACATAGACAGAAATGAAGATAATATGGTAAATGTTTTAGAGAAATAGGCACCTCTTTAATAAATAACAAAGAGGCTCAGCCTTAATGTATTCTGGATCCTTGTCATGGCCAAATCACAAGGGATATTTGTGTGTTGGTAAGATTGTGTATGCTCCTGTGATTATGTCAAATAAAATTAAAAATAATCTTTGTGAAAACACCACAGCAGTGTGGCAAGCAGTGGTCTCAGTGATCAGGTGGGATAAAAAAAGAGCACATTAATATATGGTCTGCAGGGTACCATGCCTTTTTTGAATTATCTGCTCAACTCATAAAAAAAATCATAAGATGTGCACACATCTTGTTATGATTAGCTATGTGCCATCTCCTGGCTGTCTCTGATGTTACAGTGGAGATCATGTCCACAGCAAGGACATGTTTTACAGCAGAATGGAGTATGGAGGTCATTAATATTGTGAATGATACTAGAGGTTTTTGTCCTTGCAATCATGTAAAGCATCAGGAATTCGCTTCAAGAAACTCCAGTGTTGATGTATGCTGTTATTGTGAGCTGTTTCTAGTGCATTCCCTCAGAAGCAAATTGCAATATCAGTCTGCAATCTGACGATGTGCAGATCTTGGAGGAGAGAAGACCTTCAGGACAGAATTCCCTTCACTTTTTTGCCATCGCAACATCACAATTTCCTGGTGACTGGCTTACCATGCTCAGTCCTGCAGCTAATGCCCTGTGCGACAGAAATTGTAATCAGAGCATTCAGTCTGTATCAAAACATAACAATAACCTGGGGTCATGGCACACTTACATACTTAGCATCAGCTGCTCAGTCAATCACACTTTGGAAATGCACCTGCTCTCTAGATAATTAAACAACAATGTGCTGGGTAAATATGATTTCCCGTTAACTTCTGTTTGGTGTGTAGAGATCTGCACTTTTCCAGTGCTGCTGCTAGTCCTGGGTAGCAAGCTTCTGCTGTAGAGTTGATCATGATAATTGTTTAGCAACTGTGGCTTAAGTTTGTGCTTGTTTTAGATTAACTGAATCACTGAATACACAAGAAGATGGAATGAATAAATGAATCAAGAATAGGTAGGGAAATCTGGATACATTGGAACATATAAAGAGGTCTTGAGCAAGTACAGACAGGTGAATATTCATATTGTGCACATCAGCAGGCATGCTTACATGGGTCTGTTGAAGACAAAGATGGATACATGAAAATGTGCAGTGAAATACAATAATCCCTGGGCTACACTGGCAGGGGGCACTGTGGAGGAAAAGTCCCAGCAGGCCTTGACCGAAACCATCCATCATATCCCCTGGCCAACATAAAATTTAGCAAAGCTCTGTGCTTCTCTTTTGCAGCTCCTGAATAAAAGCTGTGAAAGGGGAGATGAGAAACATGTATCATGCACCCAAAACACTCAACACTTCACGGCCTTTAAGAGTATAATTTTCACAGGGAAGAAAATTCTCATACCTCCAATGATTTCCTCCTTGACTTTCTGTAGCTCTTTCCGTACCTCTTCCAGGATCTCCTGCAGGATTTTTACAGACAATCACTTGAGATAATAGCTCTTACAAAAATGGGTTACATACACATTTGGTTATAGTCAAAAGACTATAAAGACTGAAATTATGGTCATTTCAGATTTCTCCTATTACATTAACCTTAATTAAGAAGCAGTGTTTTCCTTAATAGGCTTTTGAAATTAACTAACTTTGACTCATATGGGGAAGTACGTTGGTTTTCAAATGGTTTAATTTCAAGCTTTAAATGGGCTGTTTTTTTTTTTTTTTTATAGAAGGAGGTATCATTTATATCTCTTCATCTCTGTATCTGAATTTTATGACAGACAATCATAGTTGCAAAATACCAAAAAGCAAACTGGTTTCCTCTTCATAGGCAGATGTTTAATTTTAGGATATCTGGCTATGCAAACCTGTTGCTTTTTATTCCATACACAGACTACAGAGAATGAATTTTTCATTTGATTGCATGTAGTTTTACTTTAAAGGGCTAAGATTATGCAATGAAGACAAATTTACCTGTTTCATTTTCTCCAGATCAGAGTCATCCACAGGACCTGCTTCATTGCTCTGCCCCACAGACTTTGCCCTTCAAAAACATAGAACAGAAATACTTATGCATATATATGTATGTCCAAATAAAAACAGAGGAAAGATTCAGCATAGCATAATGAGCTGTTGATGGACATCCTTTCTGCAACAGGGACACAAGAACAATGATAACAGCACATACAAATTCGAGCTCTCAGCCAAACCTTTTAAACAGACATTAACCTGAAGGTTGTCAAAAATGAATAGATGAATAAGTGCCACCAACATCAGTTGAAATAAATGATTCCATCACCCTTCTGAAGTACTGTTATATTGCCTAAATAACACTAAGTAGCTAGAGGTCTGATTTTAACCACATCTGCAAAACAATAAAATAAAAATGGCACAGTTCCAAAAACAGTACTTTGACTTCACAGAGAACTTGAACTAAGCAATCAATATGTTATCATCAATATTGTGAAAAGTGCATTGAAGGTAACATACTATGATGAAGTGTACAAAATGTAAATAAAGAATTAAGTGAAAATCAATCACAATCTCATTTACTTTCGAACTGTCAATACATTGAGTCAGAACAAAAGGTCCAAGGCACCCTTGGACTGTTGTGGTCAGTTGTATGGTACTGTTAGCCGCAAAATGAGAGCAAAGGTGCAATAAATGTAGTTATGCTGAAGTCATCTCAGGAGAAATAGAAAAGTTAAGATTGTGAGTTCACAGGAAAACACTTATAACTTACAGACACTGATGAGGTGCAATTGAGTTATTCCTGTTAGTGAAACAAACATCTTTAAGAATGCAAATAACATACAATTACACTCAAGCACCTTTCTGAAAATAGGTTCATTCACCACATAACCAAAAATGCACCAATGTGGAACTGCTTTTGTAAAAAAGCCTACTTTAGAAAAAACTAGGCACAGATCACCAGGAGGTTACAGATTAAATTACAATGACTGTAAGGAAATAACTGGATCTTTGGTTACCTTGTCGATGATTTCTCCCATGGTCTTCTTTGGCTGTCTGAGAGGGAAAACACAAAAAACAGGAGTTGTTCATCATATATATATGTAATTTGACATTTGTTATAATTGAGATTATCATGCTAAAAAAGGTTCTCACCACTTTGACCTTGGGACTCAGATTCATCCTGTTAATAAATAACAAGTATGAGCGAATCACCCCCAAGTTATTTTTATTTGGTACTATCACTGATTTTCTGGCTTTGATTTCAACACATTCAAAATTGTTCTTTTCAGGACAAGAAAAAAATAGTTTGAAAAGCTTGGCTCTTACATTATCATGTGTTTTCACAGGTGGTTTTTCCCCAGTGTCTGCAGCTTTTCTCCTGTAGAATATAAAAATAAACTTGAAAGGATAGTTTGGACATTTGTTTTCAAATTAAAGTTTGACAGATTTTTGTTATATCACTTTAGCTTACCAATTTATAACAACTTGCTGAAAAATCTATACATTTTAGTCAATTAACGCCCTTGCCATATTTGTTTCTGCATACAGAAATAGTACCACTTGTAGTTTACAACTAATTCATATAACCGACCACGTATAACAAGGGAAGAGGTGAATTATTTTCATTAACTGACCATGTTTATTATTTTTGATATCTTGTCAGCTTAGATGTACACTACATCCTGTGTCCCAAGCAGTGTATGTGTTACTTAAACCTGCTTGAAGGAAGACCAGGACGCAAATTCATCTTTAGAAGCAATCGAATTTGAACCGCCCAGTGTCTGCATTCACTCAGATTTTGTATAGCTACTTTAGCTTTCATTATAATGCAATGTATTTTGTAATGATAGCTGCTGCTGCAAGCAGGGTTCCCCCTCTTTTCTAGAAATCCTTTTACAGGACTTTTCCAGGGCATTTTCATCCTCCCAATGACACACACACAGAGCTTGTTTGTCAAGTGGGGGAATTTAAACAAAAAGTAAAAAGGTAGAAATCTTTTGTTTGCTTTTGCTTGTTTTCTTTAAAATTACACGATAGCCGTCTACAGTGGCCTTCTTTCTCTCTCTCTCTCCCTTTTTCACTTTACTGGATGCTCAGGCATGTGTGAGCTTGCATAGTTTCCAGTCTGCCTGTCAAATTCTATCTGACACATTTTCAGAGAAATATCAAGATTCTAATGAAATCAAATAAATTGAGGTGGGGGCAATCTTTATCCCCAAGGATTTACTTAAAGAAACTACTTAAGAAACAGGTCACCTTTTTAAATGGGTCTCTAGTCTACAATCAACTTTGATAGGCTGCCACTCATGAGCCACTTCGTTAAATAAACTATTGCCTAAGCATGTCAGAGGTGAAGTGAATATATCCTAGGGGTTTGTAGTGTTGGTATTTGTTTTTCATTTAATGAAGAAAGGCAGTACAGATCTGATAAAAATGCTACTTAAGTATTATCTCTGTTAATTCCTGTGTCATCTTGCTTGTGATTAGTTCCTCTTCCTGCTCCAGAAGACGCTGATTGGGTTGCTTTGAGCATGTCACAGTCTAGATTGTAGACTGGAGCTTGGCATGATGGATCTGCCTGATTAAAAAACATTGAATCAGGCAGATCCAGCTGCTGTGCAAGGTCAGATAAATTGAGTTATTCCCACAGATCACTAACAACAAATCTTTAATTACAAATACTTTAAATGCCTTGCCCAAATGATCACAACAGCTGCTGCATTATTAGAAAAGCAATAGTTAAGTAATGGAATTTTTCAAATATGAAGTTGGGAAGGGCTGTCTGGTGGCAAGGTAACCAACTGAGACTTCGAACATTTAAAGCTTAAACTTGAAATTATACTGTTCTATTTTTTTTTTTTGTGGTAACAGTGGATGCTTTCTAGCATCCACTGTTGGTGAGACACTGAACCATACAGGAACCAATAATTTTCCCAAAAAACAGGCATCAGTACAGTATTGATCTAAACCAGATGAAAGAAGTGGGGATTTTCAAAGAGCATAAAATTACAGACTGTTTAAAATACATTCAAATGATTAGAAACAGCAAAATTAGATGATATATTGTTAGATGAGAAAACTAACAGAGTTGGAATGAATGAGATTGTCATAAAACAGCTAATAGCAAGCAGTCCTACCATTTCAGTACGAGTTCAGAACTAATGTGCTTTATTCATAATGCCACTTACCTTCTTGCCAAGATTGCACTCATCTCACCCATCAACCCACCCCCACCTCCTCCAATGGACGAGTTGCTACTGCGACTGGAGTCAGCTCTCCCAATTGGAGCTGCAGGTCCTCCTTCTTCCGGCTGAGGGCAGCAATTACCCAATAGTTTAGAATACATGCAATAACACTGCCACCACTTGAGGTCCTGAGAACTGTTTCATCAGTCTTAATTTAAATTAACTTGATTGCAAACATGATTTTAGAACAATTTAACCACACTGCATTTAAGTTTTAAATTCAGCTTGCTCTTTTTTTAAATCTTTTTTATTTCCATGTGTCTATAATTTCAAAAGGTTTTCATAGTCTGTCTTACTTTTCCCAAGTCATGGTTGTAGCACTTTAAATTGTACAAACAAAAATACATTTTGTCAATTTATCTTATAATTAATCCAATACACTTTTAACTACTTTTGGCTTCCTTTCACCTGGCTAAAACAGCAAAACAAACAAACAAAAAAAATCGTACTGGCATTGACACACAAAGTTTTGTATCACAGACAAAAAGAAATTGAGCCTACGCACTGGTCTTAAGGGAACATAATAATAAAAAGGGAACACTTGGATCTGATCAATTGTGCTCCAATGTACCACAAATAATTAACAGTTAATTTAATTCTGGACAATAACTGAATGATTGAATTGATCAGTTCTACTGTATTTTGTAACTTTGTTTCAAAAACTGAATTAGATATGTAATATAAGGACTCCACTGGGACAGAGGTCTTTTAAAAATTGAGACAAATTCTCTTGCATCTTTGCATTCACATACAAAAAACACTGTTGACATTATGGGCCTTAACTTCGTGGTGCAGCACGGGGTGGCGCAGGGTGCACAGAGCCTGGCGCACCACGCACAGTGTTAATTTCGTCCAGCGAACCGCCATGCGCTGCCTATTTGACAATTTGGTAGACCGTCTGCACAGAGATGGGTGTAACAGCGCACCAGAGGGAGGTGCCGACAGATTCAGGTTGGCGCAGTGACAATTTCATGCCAAAAAACTGTACGGAAGGTGCGCTTTGCCTGCGCCAACTCCAACCTGGTCTATTCTTTGGTGACAGGCGCACATGTGCGCACACCTCACCAAAACTTTAGAGGCAGGTTTCCAGAGTGTTAGGCACATTTTAATGCAATAAACAGTCACAGAGATCAATATTTAATGTAACCGTCTGAACCAGCATATACATTTGTATCTATATCAATCCTCCCGTAACATCTGATGTCAGATTAAAGCCCTTTGTCATAATGGAAACTTAACCTGACGGCAGCTCGAAGTTTGCCTTATCAGCCTTGTCATTCAATATGGAGTATATATCTGGCTTCTCTCATTTCATGAAATTTAAAGAAAAGAGGGAGAAAAAAGACGGAGAAAAAGAAAGAAAATAAATGTATGTCACTCAGTGTCTTAGGGAGTTACCTGTGATTGCCCATATTTCTCTGTTTTAATCTTTGTTCTGAACGTGATCTAAGAAGATGATGTAAGCTACATTATTGAAAGGAGGATGAGGAGGAGATACTGGGAGAGTATAACAGTATATCACCAAAGGTTCTGTTATTTGGCGATGACAGACCAGGAGTGCAGGTGGATCACAAGCATGAATAGATTAACCTGCTATTATGTTCAAATGTCTATCACTTAACCCTGTACTCCTATTGTACTCCTCGGTGGCGCAGTTGGATAGTGCGCTTGGTCAGTGATCGGGAGGTTGCAGGTTCAAGCCCAGCTCCGGGTGACACATGGCGATGTGTCCTTGGGCAAGACACTTAACCCCAAGTTGCTCCCACTGCTGCGTCAGTGGCGTGTAAATGGGCATGAAAGGGTATGAATGTGTTAGAAATACTGATGGATAACTAACATAGAAACTCTGAACATTCAGTGAGTGACTGTGAGAGTGAATGGGTGTGAATGGGTAGGTGTGACCTGCGGTGTAAAGCAGCTTTGAGTAGTCAAAGACTTAAAAAGCGCTATATAAGCTCAAGTCCATTTACCATTTACCATTAATGACAAAGGAACAGATTACATCTGTCCCGCGAGTTGGCCCACATGGTGACACGCATCGTGGCCTCCCATGTGTGCCCCAATGGCCCCTCTGCTCTCTAGTTACGGTGACAGTGGCTCTGAACATCTCCGCTACCGGGTCTTTCCAGCACACTGCGACCGTGGTGGTGGGGATCAGTCAGACCAATCAGTCACTGCGCCTTGCCCACAGCGCATTTAAAGGCAAGGAGAGGCATTCATTTGATTGGTGAAGGTTACACTTGGCTGTGTTAAACCCACTCACGCCTTTTCTCCTCTCTCTCTGGCACTTGTGCGGAGGGGCAGGGACGGAGGCATGGGTGCGCCTCTCTGCGCCCGGAGTGCGCCTCTCTGCCCACTGCAGGAAACTTGCAAAGTGCACTGGATACACCCTGTCAGCGCAGCGCAGAGGCGGCGCAGGGCAGGTGCACCGTGCCTGAGTCTGGTCTATGGAATTAAAGCCCTGTGTAGTTAACCTCACATGTACAGAAAAAAGCAGTTCCCTTGGAGAGACATTTTTCCTTTTACTATACTGTTCTGAATAGTTTATTACTAGAGTATAACTGTGAGACATG
Source organism: Scarus forsteni (assembly GCA_036419115.1). Lineage (NCBI taxonomy): Eukaryota > Metazoa > Chordata > Actinopteri > Labriformes > Labridae > Scarus > Scarus forsteni. The sequence goes on along the minus strand of JAZDUH010000331.1, from coordinate 4,427,718 downwards.
TTTATTTCTTGAACAAGAAAAACTTTAAATAGAAAAAGAAAAATTAGCTGCCCGTGTTTGAAGTCGTTGGAAAAATTAGTGTAGCCTGTTAAGTCTCATTTGATGAGAATGGACACTTGTGTTCAGGCAGCATCAGAATGCGCACATGCAGGCATATAGGACATCAATACAAAACCTTTCCCTATTTAAGTCTTTTTGTGTGTTGTGCTGTCTAGTTGATGGCCTACAGTTAATCACCACCCAAAACCTGTCACTTTTGCATGGTAGATTGTTTATAGATATTGGCATGAAGCACAAACCTACAAAATTTCAAAATCCTACATGAAACATGCTACTGGGGATGATTTTTTTATATCTTCTGCACGTGCCACTGAGTCATTAAGCAATGTCCACTGACAAAAATTCTATCAGTTTTCTTCTCAACCAACTGTACGATTTTCTACCAAATGTTACAGATGGTCACAACATGACATGCAGTCCATTAAGCTTTGAAAATCTATCACCTAGTCACAAGACAGGGTAACTATGTAAAATGGGTATTATTATTTTTAGGTGTTATGCTGGAAAATGGAATGATTCCCCTCCAAGGCACCACCAGGTGGCATTATTTTTAAAGAGAAAAGTGGTCCACGATAGAGTTGTTGAGGTCAGCACTGTGAACAAGCACATATATTCTCAGCCAGATCAGGTGAAGTTCAGCTGCGTAATTATCATTTAATGTTATCATGTGAGAAACAACTGTAAAAACAGAAATGTCTAATTTCTAATTAAGGCTAAGTAACAAAGTTTTTTTCACAGGTGTTTCCAGGCTTTGACCCCTATCAAGCACAAAAACTTTGAGACAGATATGATCATGCATTACACAGGAAAACATCCCCTTCCTGTTTTGCTGAAATTATGCAGATTTAACATTTTTTAAGTCATTTGACATATGGCCAAATCGTGGCTTTTCAATGAGCATCAAGTTCTCCTCTAGCTGTGCATCAAATTTGAAGTTGCCTGTGAGTCAGTGAGTCCTCGAACTACTCTTGGAAATGGTGAAAAAGAACTCAAATGCGACCTTTGGCCTAAGATAACAGCATCCCTCTCACCATTTCCCCACAACAATAAGCACTTTTTCTCAGTGTGTGGGACATGTGTACAAAGGGGGAAGATTTTTTAATCAATCAACCTGTTGTACACTGTTGTGTTTTACACTCACCTTGGATACTTTGCGAAGCTTTGCACCTGCAAGGGCAGCTGCCAACCCTCCTCCCCCACTAAGGCCCCCACCTCCTCCACTTCCAGCAGCAGGTAAGGGTGGGGCTGGGGGAGGTCCTGAGGGTGGTGGTCCTGGTGGAGGAGGGATACCAGCAGCTGGGGGTGGGGGAGGTGCTGGTGGTGGAGCAGGGCTTCCTTGGACCAAAGGTGGAGCTGGGGGAATAGGGACTAAAAAAAGAAACAAGGACAAACATAAGTTACGATTTTTCCGGTCATGGCGGATGCCTTTACCTTGACTCCCTAAACCTTTTTTTAAATTTTACCCTTTAGAGCCCGCAATTTACATTTTTTCTGACCACGCAATCCTTTCCAATATCTGCTCATTTTCAAAAGCTCATGAAATGGCACAAAAAAACGGCAGATCGACCAGAAGCGAAGTTATGCCGCCAAAAGAGACAGATCCTAACGAGGTTAGCATGGCCGCACTTACTAGCTTGTTGGAAACCCACAAAGCAGACCTAGCAGCAGATTTTAAGACCACCTCTTTGACCCTTAAAGCCAGAATGGACAAAATGCAGAGTACAGTGTGTGACCACAGACAGCGTATTTCTACTTTGGAGTCCAGTGCAGACTCTGCTGTCGAACGCCTGCTATCTCTAGAAGCTATGTGTGCAGAGCTAGCAGCTAGCAATGAGAAGCTCAAAGCTAAAGCAGTGGACCTAGAGGCCCGGAGTCACTGCAATAATATTGGCATTATTGGTCTTCCTGAGGCGATTGAGGACCCCAGACCAACCGACTTATTCTCCACCTTTCTGGCTGAACTTCTAGGCGAGGACACCCTGCCTACCCCTCCCGAGCTGGATCGCGCTCATCGTACCCTAGCTCCAAGGCCGAAGTCCGGGGATAGGCAGAGGCCCATCATTATTCGGTTCCGCAACTACCAAATGAAAGACAAAGTTCTCTGAGAAGCATGGAAAAGGAAAGCCGAACTTCAATACCAAGGAAAGCCCGTGGCCATCTTTAAGGATTTCACATCCAAGGTCATGGAGCAACGTGCTGCCTACCGCAAGGTGATGGCCCTACTCTACAAATGGGGATTGAGGCCTACTCTCCGCTACCCAGCTAGGCTGATTATCACGACCGAAGACGGGGATAAAAGATGGCTGTCATCGGTTAAGGAGGCTAAAGAGTTCCTTGCAGCTAATATCTCTTAGTAGAGTCTACTCAGATCAAGGTAACACTTTAATGGTCAGTCATAATGATAGCCGTGGAGCTAACTTGAGGCAGCTAAAGAGCTGGGTCGAAGGAGGCCAACTTTGTTGAATGTTAATGTTCTGTGCCTTGTGGTTCACAACAGCACCTTTCTCAGGCATTGTTTAGACGTGGAACTTTAAATACCACAATACTTTGCTGAGCCATTTTAGTTGGACTTTTAGGCTCTGACTCTATTTTGCTATCCCTCTCTAAAGTGGAAATCATCTGCTCTTTGTTCTATGAGCCATACAATGATATGTGGACTGAGTAGCTGCTCTGTCTTAAATGAACAATAATGGCAGTTAGCTGGAAATTTTTGGTTTATCTAATTTCTTACAAGGGCTCTGTGTAACTGCCCTATTTATTACTATTATATTTCTATTGTCATTCTCCTTTCCTTTCCAGGAGGGTTGTGCTCAATCTTTACATAAACAGTTAGCTCTGCCTTCCCTGCATGGAGTAGGCCCACCTTGTCTACAACAAGTGCCTCACCATTTTCGTTCTTCAAGCACTTTCTGAGAGCAAATGTAATCCTCATTAATATTTACTCTGTTTAAATTGAAGTTATAAGGCCAGGTCTGTTCAGTTTTTGGCCTTCTGGGCTTGTCAATGTTATTAGGAACCCATATTTAAGTTAGTTGAAGAGTTATGAGGCATTCTTAATAGGGCATATAGGGACAGAGGACAAGGAAGTGAATGTTTAGGTTCCGGAAGTATGGAAGTATAGTACCCTAGGAGGTGCACAAGACATGTATTCCCTAGTGGATTTTGTGTTTTTTTGTTGTTGTTGTTGTTCTGTTTGTCTGTTTCTGGTTTGTGTGTGTGTGTGTGTGCCCCCACCCACAGGGGCCCAGTAGAGTTGCTACCTTGGTACGACTGAACTATGTCAGTAAGTGGTAGAGATCTTTGCGAAAACATGGGTGGAGTGACCCCGGACTGTCTTGGAGGAGTAGTGCGAGCAGACCATGATGAAGTATTGGTGAAACTAATGAGTTTTTGGACGATTAATGCATTTTTAGGAGCGGCGCTAAACATGCCCCGTGTGCTACCATTATACGGATGTCCGCCGCTCGATTTCGGATCTAAATATCTCCCGAAGCACTGATTGGATCAGGAAAGCCTTCTGGGTGAATATAGTGCTCTACTTCATTCTATAAAAAAATGTGAAAGCTGTAGAAACCGAACTTATCCTTTAACCCAAAAAAGACTAATTTCTATAACCTACAACCTAATTTTTAATTTATCTCCTTATAGTCTGAATCTCCTCCGGGCAGCCTAGGAACAGGACCTTGCACACCGGTTTCTAATGAACAATGGAAGCAGATACTAGGCTCTGTGCATACGTACCTCCTCAGTATGCGCTAGACACATTGTCTTCTACAATGTAAAATTTTACATAGGATCCATCTTACCAACACTAAGCTGGCTAAAATTTATCCTGGCAAAATAGATGCATGCAACAGGTGTAAACAGTCACCTGCTGATTATTTCCATATGTTTTTTAATTGTCCGAGGCTGACTGAATTTTGGACAGAAGTTTTTGACACATTAAGTAAAGTAGCAGGACTTGTCATTGACCTGGAGCCCCTCATTGCCCTTTTCGGGATTACCCCCACCTACAGTATACCTAAGCGCACTCGTCAAGTTGTTGCCTTTTCTACCTTGCTAGCTCGAAGCCTTATTCTTTTGATGTGGACCCACTCTCGCCTCCCAACCCATAACAAATGGATCCAGGAGATGTTGCGATGTATGTCATTAGAAAATATTAGATTCTCTCTCAAAGGCTGAACTTACAAATTCTACAAGACCTGGCAACCCTTTTTGGATCACGCAGACTCCCTGACAATCGTGGCTGAGAATGAGAATTAAGCCCCCCCCCCCCCCGTATGTGTGGTTATTGTGACTCTGTCTTTTGAATTATTATTATTACAATTATTATTATTTGTCTCTGTTTTTGTTTCCTGGTAATGGGTGGGATACCATTCTGAACACCAAAGTTATGGACTGCTGCCTTAACGTAATGCAAGCACACAGTCATGTAGATTACATGAGTGAATCTCCCAAGTAGCTAATTATCTTGGGGGAAAAGCTATGAAGTTACTGAGCTCGAATCCAAAATAATTTAAAATAGTGAAATTACATGGATGGTTTGAGTTCTTATGTCAAATGAAAGCCCCAAATAAATTTGACAAATACCAGAAATTCTGGTCCATGTCAACAAAGGGTTGAGTCAACCAAAAAATTGACATAATTAATGCATTTTTATTGATGAATGACATTTTTGGGGACTGCCCATAAATAAAATAAAAATTTTCCAGACTTTACGCGAGTAAACAGATGACTTTGAGCAAGATAATTTAATTGCACCCCCTAATATTTTATCCATGTAAAGTCAGAGTAAGCTTATGTCTGAATTCAGCAAAACATGGTAAAACTGCTTTACACCACAGGTCACACTTACCCATTCTCACCAATTCCCTCACACAGATGGTACTGAGTATCTATGTTTAATCAAAGCTGCAAGCAGCATTGGATGGGTCCTCACTCTGTCGCACATCCCTCATGCCCGTTTAACCTCCATTTTGTGGGTCACATCCCTTTTTGAATAATGAGTTCATGTTGTCAGTAACCTTAAAGATTTAACAGAGATAAGTGTTATTCACCCATTATCTAAGTTCATTTTGAGATCTTAAAATCATAAATACATTGAAATAATTCGAAAAGACAGTTCTTTGTTATAAGATGCTTAAAAAGTGTTTTTTAATATTCTAATAAATTCATTTCTTGTAAAGCTGAACAGTCCTGATTTAGTTGTGTTTCTCTGTGCTCTGATTATCAGGGATTGATACAGCCTGTTCACTGAATTCTGAGCAAGCTAACCCCCCCCCACAACTATAAACCAAGCAAGTTGCAGTGGGACAGCTGTCGCTGTAGGAGGACACCGGGTAGCTGTGGGTGCAGCACGTGTTACCTGAGGCTAGCCAGAGATCATCAGGGACAAGGAAAACCCCTTCTTCAGAGGAAACTTCATAACAGCAGCTGCAGTTTTTACGTTTCACAATGACATCAACACTGGAAGAGCTCTAGGAAGAGGTGGTAGGAGAAAGGACCTCTTTCACAATACATGTAATTTTGCCCACAGCCCAATTTTTTGTTTATTGTGTGGTATTTGTAGTACACCCAGAGACTCCCAAGAATATACCTTTAGAAAATCCAAAAGTCATCCAGGGCCTGTACTATGACCTATTTTATGATCATTGCCATAGGTGTGAGCCAGGGTGCACACTTTACCCCAAAACTTACTCAAACACAAATAATAAATCATCAAATTGGGTCAAATCACCTTCACTGAAGTCTGGTGCATCTTTTGAAATCAAATGTAAAGCTAAGTATTACAATTGAAAGAAGTTATTGAATATTAACTGGAAAAAAATTAGGGTTTTTTATGATTTTTTCAACAAATTCAATTCTTTAGAGATGTGTCTGATCAACTTACAGTTGCTGTACAACTACAATACTTACAAATTATTTGGCCACATATATATTCTCAAAGTGGGAAAAAAAAATCATCAAATTCTGAAACCGGCAAAGTTGTTCAATTAACAGGTTGTGTTACTGTGCTAGAATCAGGATACTGTTCCATATCTTGTATATCAGGGAACCTTTAAAGATTTGTTCAGAATTCATCCTTCAAGTATGATTTCTTTTAGAATTTGAATGCTAAATTCAAAACAAACATTTCACATGAAACGTTATTTATTTAATATTGAACAGCCACAAAGGGCCTGTATATGATGCCTTTGTGATGAGATAATATTGAGCCATTGATACAAGTAAAAACCGATGCAGTTTTGGATTGTTGTAATCAGATTGTATATATCTACAATGACAGCAATACATAAACATTACTTCTGTCAATTTCGGTTTCTAGTACTTATATATACATATAATCTGTTTTATGGCCTTCGTGTCTTTTTGCATAGCAACGGCTTGGACAATTTTAATTTGTAGACTGGAACTATAGTGAGGGAAAGGGGATCTGAGAAATCCATAAGATGTATGCTTGGCTGGTTATTTCATAGAATGGAGTCTTTGAATTTGCTTGTGCATGGTTGGAGGGGTTTCTGATTTCGAAAATTTTTATAATATCCCAAATAATAGATTACAGATGCAACATGTGCACACATGCCAGAGGTTCTCTTTCCAGCAGGACAGAGACAATAATATGCCTTCACAGGATCATCTGATGCATTCTTGTCAAATTGAATCCAAACATTGTATTTTATTTGAGATCTGTGACGAGAATGAATCTGTCCCCTAATGAGATCAGCATCATGCTGGTAAACCCAAATCTCATAGTCACCATCATTTTTTTGATGCTCAGCAATGTAGCCAGGGGACTGTTTGATTTGGTATGTACCGCATGTTATGGTCTCAAGGTATTCCAGATCCACATGAGGGGACGAGATATCAGATGCTTCAAGCTTCTGCCATTCACTACGAGCTCTATGTGACATATTTGGGTCTTCTGCAACTTGTTTTGCCAAAACATTGTCTTTTTTTAAAAGTGAAAGCATACGCTGAGCCATCTTAGTATCTCGTTCCTCTCGATCTGGATCTGAAACATATATTGGTCCTCTGAAGGCATTGAGACATGCAGTTACTATGCGCACTAATTTGCCAATGACCTCAACGAAATAATTTGAGGCAAGTTGTTCCTTAAACAACATCCACTTCTTTAAACGCCCGTGGTAGGACTCTACTATCCATCTTGTTTTGGTACAGCAACGATCACTATTGGCTGTTGAGGAATCCAATTGGGATTTACCAGTTGGTAAAAATGACGGCATTCTAGCATCATACCCCAACTTAGTAAGAAGATCTAAGGCATCCCTGAAACCGCGATCTACAATCAATACAATGACAATGACAATGACAATACTGTCATTTGTTTCTAACCAAGATTTCAATATTTCAATCTTTTCCATGATGAGCAGAGTTATTGTTGCATCATTTACATTACCATGGTAGGGACCAATAGTGTCTAAAACATATCCATCAGGCAGTACAACTGACATGAATTTTAGGTAATTTTGTTTTTTCTGTCCTCCTTAAGATGCCCTTTGAACTGATGATCACTGCATTTGTTGAGGTAGATATATGTACCATCTAAGATAGGAGTGACCTGGTCACCATAAAAAGCTTTAGTACAGACAGTGTTGTGAGTTATGGCATCGTGGCGTGAAATATGAATTTTGCCAAGGTATTTGGGAATAACTATTGTGTTCAAAATATCTGCAATTGTATGAAAATATCTTGACAGTGTAGCTTGGGAAAGATTAGTAAGCATGGTCATTTGATTCCATGAAAGGTTTGTTTTCAGTTTTGCCCAAAAGTAAAGAAGCAAATCTATTGCTCTGGAACTATCACTTGAACCTGAAACAAGATCAGATTCACACATGTCATACATGTTCTGAAATTGCACCAATGTCCGGCCAGTCCATGCACGGCAGTCAGAATCTGACAAGGTTGCAAACTTCAGTTTGGGTGATGTCTCAAGTTTGGATACTTCATGTAGAATATATATAATATATATACTTCATATATAGAATATATGAAAAAAAATATAATTCAATTGAATGCACAGTACTAAATTGAAGTTAACATCCATTTGCTGCAAATTGCATGAAATAAAACATTACCCTTGATATAATACAAGACATGGAACAGTATCCTGATTCTACCACAGTAACACAACCTGGTAATTGAACAATTTACCGGTCTCAGAATTTGATGATTTTTTTCCCACTTTGAGAATATATATGTGGCCAAATAATTTGTAAGTATTGTAGTTGTACAGCAACTGTAAGTTGGTCAGACACATCTCTAAAGAATTGAATTTGTCGAAAAAATCATAAAAAAAACTATTTTTTTTCCAGTTAAAATTCAATAACTTCTTTCAATTGTAACACTTAGCTTTACATTTGATTTCAAAAGATGCACCAGACTTCAGTGAAGGTGATTTGACCCAATTTGATGATTTATTATTTGTGTTTGAGTAAGTTTTGGGGTAAAGTGTGCACCCTGGCTCACACCTATGGCAATGATCATAAAATAGGTCATAGTACAGGCCCTGGATGACTTTTGGATTTTCTAAAGGTATATTCTTGGGAGTCTCTGGGTGTACTACAAATACCACACAATAAACAAAAAATTGGGCTGTGGGCAAAATTACATGTATTGTGAAAGAGGTCCTTTACACTCTAACTATACAATTTCCATGGAGATCGTACTTGGGGCTCGGGCGGCTGCCAGGAATTTTTCATCACAATTCAGCTGGTGGCAGCCTACCAAAATAGTTAGGTAACACAGTAGAGATGGCAGAAGATTTTTTTCATGTGCTTTAGCCATGTGTGGCCTCATAAGCTGTTGCCCATCACCTGGCACCTGATTGTCAGCTTTCCTCATGATATACCTGGTCGTTAGACTTGCAGAGCAGATGGTCCTGCCTGATTCTGAAATTATGTGTATCCGCTTTGCCAGCCTCCATTGTCCAACTGCTTCACTGGGCTAAATGCTTTACAGCCCAATCATGGAAGAGAGCCAGCAGCTGTGGGAGCAGCAGACATGGCTCTAACAGGAAGTGACTGCATGTTTGAAAATAATGGCAGCTAATGCCTGTTAGCCTGTGGACATGATGGTTACTCAGTGATAATTGGAGAAATATGCTCTCCTTAGAAGTTGACATCGTAGGGTTTGTCTTTGCCGAGGTTCATGTTACATTTTTAAGTGTTGAATAATAAATCTGTGTGGTATAATTTGATGTAAAAAAATAGTCAAACAACTGTCATTAGTTTAAGCTAATGACAGTTAGCCGCTACGGCTAAAGGCTACCAAGGGCAAACAACAGTTAATGGTTGTTAGCTTTTAGCAGTTAACCGCTACAGCTAATGGCCGACAACTGCTGTTTGCTGTTGTTAGTTTTTAGCTGTAAGTTGTTAGCTGTAGCAACTAACAACCAAATGCTGTTAGGCGCTATGTATGGTATGTCATAAGTAGCAGCGTTGCTTGATATGGATTGGTCTGTGATAAGTGTGGCGAGACGAACGATCGTCCAATCACAAGCTTAAGGATAAGTGAAATATTTTCAATTTGGAACTGATCATCTGATGTGTCAGGTTACCTGGTGGTGTTTCCCCTCCCTAACAAGTGTGGTAACATTTTGGCTACAAATTGACTGTGGCTGTCTTTAATGACATAGATGTGTAGATGTGTCAACTGGACAATAGCACAGTGAAATAGTTAAAAAAAAAACAACAAGAAGTGTCACTTGAGCTTATTTACGTATTTAAGTCATGTGTGGCCTGATTAGGTAATGCCCATCATGTGCGCATCACACGCCGTCACACACTACCCCTTTGAGTTGTATTTTCAGCATTTGTTTTGACTGTTTCAATAACAAAGGCTAAAAGAAATAAAAAGAACAAATGGGATGATCAACAGAAAAAAAAATGGCAAAACGACACTTATGGACATATGGTTCTTTGACCACTTTGAACCACTTTGTGGTCATAATAAATAATTTGAAGTTTTTTTCTTCAGGGGCACAATTAATACTTTGACATTTATACACTTGGCGGCTGTGTCTCAGGAGGTAAGGGCCGCCGCTAAATGCCGAGTGCTTCACTAAATAAGGGCATAAATCAGTGATACCCCAAACAAAGCCATGAAATAAACGCAACTCAGCAGTCTCAGTGGTAGGTCAGAGTGGGCTTTTATGTTGACTTAAAGACAGTACCACGGACAGCTCTGCTGTAATCTTAATAAATCAGTATAAAAGATTCAGGACCATGGACAGCTCCTCGTCGACTTGTTTATACATATTACTAATTTATCATATATTTATGTTATTATTTAAGATCACCAGGATAATATAATAAATAATACATAAAACAACATATAAAGCCTTAACCACAAGAAAACTACAACAAAATGTGAATGTCAAATAAGGTTAAAAGGTTATAAACTACAATTATTTTTCAAGAATTATTTTTCTTTCCTGCCTCTTAGTTGCCATCATTTGGCAGGCAGCTCAGACTGATTTCCCCCCTTACAAAAGAAGTATTTCTGGCCTCAAGAGCAGCAGCAATCCTACTCATGACCCCATCATCTCTTTATGACTCGCCTGCATTTGTGCTCTCACGCTCGATTTTTTTTGTTTGACCTGCGAGAGCACTTCAGCTGACATTAACTACTCGCTTTAGCTGCAAATCCGTTTCTTGTTACCTGTTACTGCATATTCTTCTTGTGCCATTGTCTGTTTTTACTGTTCAGTGTAAAGGAGATGTCAATCACAAAGTTTGCAGGGACAAAGCCACCTATATGCCACGGGAATTATTGCAGTCAGAGGCGCAATGTGCACTCAAGATGCCAAACTGTGTGGGCATGTTTGCGCCTGCATATCATTAGAGCAATTTCTTTTGAAGATAAGACGAAAGAACAGGGCAGAATTGCGCACATTATTCCTGCGCAAATGATGGCACTATTAGCAGGAGCAATCCATTCTTTGTGGATCTCGCCCTATGTGTTTATCAGTGGAGATTCTGTGTGAAGATTAGGCCACTTCAACTTCATCAATACACACACACATATATGTGCTTCATTCGCCCTTTCAAAGCCCAGATCATGTCTGTGTAACTTCAAACAGAGAGGAAGGTCTCTGCTGTCATGGTAACAACAACAGGTGCAGCCAGTGCAACAACTCTGACTCAGAGTTCTTCAGGCAATTGATGCTACTTGACAGTGTTGAACAGCTGCTCGTTTCTCAGGGGCCGCAATACCTACGTGAATGGAAATGAGACCGTGAGCGTTGGACAAGTCTTGGGATTGTGAATATTTAATTTTATGAAGATACTGTGAGAAATGACAGGGTTATCGCGATTTAAAAACTGTCAGTCCCAAAATGGAGAGGGTTTCAGATTACAATAGCTGTCTATTGGAGAGCTTCATTTTTTTTTTTTTTTAAATGTATTTTTTGGGCATTTTTTTGCCTTTTTTTTATTGATAGGAGAGAGACAGTGGATAGGCTTGTGAAAGGGGGTGAGAGAGTAGAGGAAGACACTAAGCAAACTGGTCACAGGCGGGATTCGAACCTGGACCGGCAGAAGCATGTACATGGGGTGCCTGGTTGCTAACCACTCCGCCAAACCAGCACCCCTTGGGGATCTTCATTTGATTTGAAGATTCACTGACCAAAAAACGTGAACCCTATTGTCATACTGAATACATTCCTGAAGAGAGAAGAGAACGGCTACATTGTGAAGTTTGAATGATCCCTCTAGGTGAAAGTATGCCAGAGCAGAAGTGGTTTGAAAAACTGGATTTTTTTGGTGTGTTCGAGGGGTCACCCCATTCATTTTCAATGGGACTTATTTCGCAGTTTTTCGTGAATAACTCGGCCAAATTTTTGTGAAGTAACGATAAAACTCATGGCACACTGATCGGGAACAGCCATTAGCTGCTACAGCTAACTGATTAAAGGTGTAAGGGTTAAACAGGTCACACAGACCCACACATGTGAGCTTCGTGCGCTGTCCCACACCCTCAGCAGCCACTTTGACTCAGGTTTCTTTAGGCAATTGATGCCTTTTGACAGTGTCAAGTAACTCCTTGTTTCTTTGAGCTACGTGAATAGTAAACACACTGTTAGCGTCAGACAAATCTTGGGATCGTGGATATGTAATTGTTATGAAGATACTGGGAGAAATTATAGAGTTATTGCGATTTAAAAACAGTCAGTCCCAAAGAAGGAGAAAGTTTCAGATTACAATGGCTGTCTATGGAGATCTTCATGGACTTTGGGAGCTACAGCTGGCTCTCATTTTTCTTTTCAAACAGTTAGGGCTTAAAAATTTGGTTTGTATGAGGCTCAGGACCCACGACCCACTTCCTGTGAAAAAAAATTCCCACCCGATGTATCGTTTGCTGTTATTGCGATTTGTTTGGAAATTTTTGGGGTTAAGTAATCAGGTCTCTCACACTCTGATTTGAATTATTTCACTCTAGACAGATTTTCTGGAGATTTTGGCCAACGCAGGGGAGTTTTGAAAAGTTGCTGACCAAAAACCGTGAATCTTATTGTCATACCGAATACATTCCTGAAGAAAGGAGAGGAGCGGCTGCATTTTAAAGTTTGAATGTTTCCTTTAGGTGAAAGTATGGCGAAGCAGTTGTGGTTCAAAACTGGATTTTTTTGGTGTGTTCGAGCGGTTCCCTCATTCATTTTCAATGGGACTTTTTTCAAAGTTTTTCGCGGATAACTTGTCAAAATTTTCGCAAAATGTCAATAAAAGTCATTGCACACTGATTGGGACCGATCCGCACGTTTTGATACGTAATTTGTGGGGGTTTTCTCAAAGCCCTAGGACAAGAAGCAAACCAAAATTCTGCCCAGAAGATGAAGAAGGAAAAAAACTAGACAATTCCCGCGGGGATCATGAGTGGGGCTTGGGCCTGCTGTGTCTTGCTGGACAGCAGTAAATATCAATTGAGTTGGCTCTTAACTTCTGCACGGAAATGGCAGCTAAGATAAACTGGCGTAAATAAGGTCTAGTTCAAATGTGTGCTCTCACGGGTCAAAGAAGCACAAACGCAGGCAAATTCCAAGTTTGACAAACGCCGTTAATTATAGTTACAGTAGGTGAACAATAATAAACGGGAGTTGCTTTGTGTCGTGACGCCCCAAAACAACTGAAGCTCAAGTTGATGTATGCATCTTATATAGCCTGATGGGGGGGATTCCCCTATCTTCCCGAAGGCTCTGGAAGGTTCCTCCCCATCTCCCTTCAACAGTCACATTCTTATATTCTTCATTACAAAGGTGTAATTTCCCCTCTTATAGGCCTAAATACATTGCCATGGAGTCCAACCTTTATTTATTTTGGGCATTAAAAGTGAAAATGTTAGGTATTACAGTCATTATTTTATGGTCTGCTCAAAATGGCTGAATTGATCCAAAATGGCTTCCCCTTCAGGCCCAAATATGGTCATGCTTTCCTGTTACTCTCAGGGTACAGACTGAGCTGTTATGCAGGGAGATTGTTTAGTACAGAATGTACTTCCTTAAAATACTTCACTTCTGTTCAATAATTATAACTTTAAAACATGGACTCCATTAGACATGTATTTAAGCTCTATGGTGTGGGTGATAATCTGTTAATAGCACGTAAGACTATTGTGTTTAAACACATATATAAAATTACCAAACTTATAACAAAAGTCAGTATATTATAGAGTGCAATAATTCTAACTACCTTGTGAGATTATAAAGCATGATCAAATCAACCTACCGCAACACATTTAGTGTTGTTTCTAACTACTTTAAGATCCTGAAAAAGTCAAAACATTCTGTACTTAATTGTACTTTCAGTAAGAACCTCTCAGTAACATTAAGTTGTAATGCTAAAGTTGTTCAAATGACCAGTTTACCATCATTCAACATTTCATCACTAGGAGTACATAAAGAAAGAAATTATAATAAAACATGCATAAAGAAAACCCCATTGCCGGTGATACTAGCAGGACATTTCATGACAATTTTACACTACAGGCCGGTGCCGGGCTTTATCTTTTTAATACAGGCCAGCCTCAAGCAGCATTTCAGCTGGATGACATGCTGAAATAGTTCTGGAGATGACAGGAGACTTCATTTATGTGTTTAAGTCATGTGTGGCCTGATTAAGTGATGATCATCAACTGGCACCTGACCTTGAGCTGTGTTCTTGATATACCTGGTGGTGTTTCCCCTCCCTAACAGACTGATGTCACCAAGCACTTAATGAGTGGGGGTCAGGTTAAAACTGAGCTACAATGGTCTTTATAAAAACACAAACACAAAAACATACATGCGTGCTTCGCACACACACCAAAAAACAAGCACACACTATGTGTTTATTGGTGGAGATTAACTAGGTCCCTTTAACTCCATTAATACACACACACACAGACGTGAATGCTTCGCGTGCAATTAAACACATAAACACACATTATGTGTTTATTGGTGGAGATTCTGTGTGAAGATTAGGTCACTTTTACTTCATCAATACACACACATACATACACATGCAGCAGAGATGTCAGGAGATTTTATTCATGTGTTTTGGTCCTTTGAGCTACGTGAATTTTCTCCATAGCTTTGCTATGGGGAGAGTGGCTTGTTGCAAAGCCCGAGCCACAAAAAAGACAGACAGACAATAAACGCAAGGAAGAACACATGTGGCTCGTGGCAAAGCCACTTTAGAGTTGATTGTCACAAGTCCCCAGAGCGATAGTGTCAGAATAGACATGCAGCCGCTCTTGTTGGATACAGAGACCTCAGATGAGCTCCTGTTGGAAAGACTGAATATTGCCTGTGCTAATGAAACAGAGAGGCAAAACAAGAAGAAGTTTAGCACAACACAACCAGCTACCAGTATGAATACCATCCAATTGACACAGCAGTCATCTACCAAGTTCCTGTGAAAAATAGGGGTGTAAATTACCAGTTTCAAGATGATACAATACGATATCAATTCTTTGGACGATACGATATTTGGCAATATCACACAGTTTGTCATGATTTGATTTCGATTCGATATGATTCAGGGGCCTTCGATCGGTTTAAGACGTTATTATGTACTCAATCAACATTTCACCTGAAGGAACACAAAAGTACAAAGCAATTTTGATAGTTTTATTACTAAAATGTGAAACGATGTGCTGACCTTCGGACATAATATCTGAGAGGATTATAACCATCTGTATGATCTAATCATTTTTTTAAATTAAAATTGGTTTAATTCAGGTAAGGTGCTTTTCTTGCCCCCACAATTACCTTATGGGTCTGAATGTTGCATTGTAATGTTTGTATATTATATACAGTATATATAGTATACAGTAATGATGCAACATTATTATACAAATTATTGAATTGTTATTTAAATTGTATCATTATTGGCCTTCAACATTTGACCATTTCTATCAAATTAAAACTGTAGTTCTGATTTAAATTAAATCAAAACATTTCTAATGTTCACAATTAGAACTATTAACTTAACTACCGCACCACTGATGATTTTGTTTTACTGTGATGCCTGGTAACCAAAGTTTGTATGTCAGTGTGATCAGACTTTGCTTCACTGTTTAATGGTCAGTGTGGAGGAGGAATGACACTAAGCACTCTCTGTTTTACTTTCTAACTTCACGAAATTTCATTAATCAGGTCAGGTCGACCGTATCTTACCCGAGTACAGCAGAGATATTTTCTGATTGGCTGATATGTCTGGCTTTCGTTTAGCTCTGTGATGCTAACAGCATCTTGCTACATGTTCGCCTACAGCGATGTTACTCAGTGGGGGCTACACAGTTCATTTTAAAGCAGGAGAAATATCAGGTGTGGCGCGTGAGAGAGTGAAAAGGTTCAGATGTGTGTCCTCATACGCTGAATGCGTGAGACTTGAGAATGCCGGGAACTACAGAACTATGTGCAGTTGGGCGGAAACTGACATGCCTGTCCGGTAAGGATTTAAAATAAAGGCATATATTACAGATGACGGTGTTGATTGGTGTTTTGAGTTTCCATCGATGTGACTGGATCCTTGCTTAACCAATCAATGTATCAATCCAGATTGATAGATAATTACACCCCTAGCAAAAAAGCAGTGAAAGTACCCCCTGAGTTACTAAGAGAACTCGCAGAGCTCAAAACAAGTGTTTCTTCTCTTTTAAGGTCTCAATGCTGAAATTGCCCAGATTAAAGAGACATTACAGCAGCCAGTATTGTTGTCACAGCCACAGCCCTATGCCCCACCTTCATTCAGAAAACTCGGAAGAGACTTTCAATCACCCACTTTTCAAACTCAGTATTGCAGTGACTATAGCCAGCCCCAGGTCCCTACTCAAATTCAGTCTCAGTGTGCTTCCTATCAACATGCCAGCCGTCCTACTTATGTCCAAAGACCATGTTTGTTTGTCAGCAGGCTGGAATGAGTGAATGCTGCGCAGTCTGACACAGATGTGGGAGTGGGGAACACTTTCAAACTGGACACAAAATCTGGGGAGTTAGACCATCTTGAGAGGCCCCTTTAAACGAAAGAAGGTTAACACTGAGGGACAAGTGTTAACCATAAATAGTGAAATATCCCAAAAATGTGCAAATTGTGATTGTATGACGCCACCAAAAAAGCTGAAACAATGTTCATCCTGTAAAAAGACATTGTATTGTTCAAGGGCATGTCAGAAACAGCGTTGGACTGAACATAAGAAAAAATGCACTCAAGTTAAAACTGAAAAATGCAGTGTGAAGTCACATCACAGAGACAATAATGCCCCCTATGTCCCTGCTCAAGCTTTTGCTGACCACCCAAATAAAGTCACCTGCTTAGTTGGCAGTAGGGGTGCAACAGTTTCAGATTCTGGTGTACGATTATAGTCTGAGTAAAAAAACATGGTTTTACGGTTATTATTATAGACATAAAAATCACATCAGCATTCTTTGAAAATATGTTTGTTTTTTTTCCCCACATTGTTTAATAGTTGCTGTCTTTTGAAACAAATACAGCACACAAATAAGTAAAAAAAAGTCTTTGTGGTCATCTGGAAAATACTGTGTCTCCAGACAGTAAGAGTTGAGTTGCCAGTCGGTGGTTAGGTAGTGAACTGTAAAGCTCATGAAGGGTTTTCCATCTCCACCGCTGCTGGTCCACAGGTCTGTTGTCACTCCAAATCACACACCCTCTGCCAGCTGCTTCTCCACACTTGCTCATACTTCCTTGTACAGGTCCGGTATTTTCTTTACAGAAAAGTAGGTTCTGCTTGGAACCTTGTACTGTGGAACTGCCCTTTTCATGAGATGGAGGAAGCCAGGTTTTTCCACAATCTGAAAAGGCATCATGTCTTTTGAGATAAAGAAGGCCACAGCTTTGTTCAGACCTTGGGCTTGTTTAGAAGAGGGAGCATGGGTCGCACACTTTTTAAATGCTTCTCCAATAGAAGGGCAGTGAGAGTCTGCATTTGTGAGGTCACACACTGAAGTTGGACGAGAAGGCCTGGCTCTCAGTCTCTCCCACATAAAGCAAATTTCAAAAACAGCCTTTTTTCATCTTTGTAACATCGCTTAAATCAGGCCTATCCTGTCCCAGAGCGATGCTGAAAAGCTAGTCCATGCTTTTGTTACCTCTAGACTGGACTACTGTAATTCTCTTTTTTCAGGCTGTCCCAGCAAGTCGCTTAAGACGCTTCAGCTGGTCCAAAATGCTGCAGCACGTGTACTGACTAGAACTAGGAGAAGAGACCACATTACTCCTGTATTAGCTTCTCTGCATTGGCTTCCCATAAAATTCAGAATAGAATTCAAAATTCTACTCCTCACCTATAAAGCTCTCAGTGGACAGGCACCAGCTTATCTTAAAGAGCTTGTAATGCCGTACAAGCCTTCTAGAACATTACGCTCCCAAAATGCTGGCCTGCTCGTAGTACCATCAACCTCCAGAAGTAGTATGGGAGGTAGAGCCTTCAGTTACCAGGCTCCTCGTCTCTGGAACCATTTACCGACCACAGTTCGGGAGGCAGACTCCCTCTCTACCTTTAAGGCTAGACTTAAAACATTCCTCTTTGATCAAGCTTTCAGTTGGGGACCAGCTTATAGTCCATAAATTAGCCCATAAATTAGACTCATAGTTAAGATGCTATAGGCTTAGACTGCTGGGGGGGATCTGGCACATTAGGCTCTATCTCTCTCTCTCACACATCTACCTTTGCCCCTTTTGTTTGCTCCTGTACTCGTCTCTGGCTCTTGTCTTGTAGGTGGCCTGGGGTCCTTGGTGGAGACTTCCTGCTGCTGTGGAGCCACGAAGCCTCAATAACTACAATTACAAAAATGACACATATTTTGCCATTTCATTAGGAACATTTCATTCCCCTTATCATTATAGCTGTTAATGTAGATATTAGCATGATCTCCATATCCATGGTTGATACATCTAGAGTATCTATATTCAGCACCACATAGTCGTGGGGTCCCTCTTGATAATGGGATGTCACATCTCAAGAGGCCTTTAATATATTTATACTTAACGGAGACAAATATGGTAGGGATGCACTTGTGGTCTGGGCACCCATGAATTCATGACTACCATAAATTCTTATTTTCAGTAAGAAAATCATTGATTATACTCCTATAAAATGATCGCCACAACCATTCAGACATAAGGACCCTCCTAAAAACGAGATGTAGCGTCTCAAGAAGCTAACCTCCAATAAATCAGACAACAGGTCTATGGTTCATGGATCTGTCACTAACTTTAGTTCTTACTTTAGTCCACTTGTCTCCTCCTACCTCCCTTCCTTCGCCCTCACACCCAACACAGCATTGTGTGGATTTGCTGTTCATCATGAGACTGGGATCCACATTCAAGATTTCCTGCTGCTTAACAGAAGGTTTTTTCTTGCCGCCATGATGGAGGGATTCATGATTGGCTATATGGATTCATGTTGGGTGTTGGATGTATATATTTGTATAAATATGTATATATGTATTTTTACATGTATATACTGTATGTATCTATGCATAAATGTGTATCCATAAAATGAAGAGCTTTATGCTCTTTTGTAAAGTGTCTTGAGATAATACTTGTTATGAATTGGCGCTATACAAATAAAGATTGATTGATTGCTTTAATTCATTCCAAAGGTGATCTATTGGGTTGAGGTCAGGACTCTGTGCAGGCCAGTCAAGTTCATCCACACCAGACTGTCATCCATGTCTTTACGGATACTGCTTTGTGCACTGGTGCACAGTCATGTTGGAAGAGGAAGGGGCCAGCTCCAAACTGTTCCTCCAAAGTTGGAGCATGGAATTGTCCAAAATGTCTTGGTGTGCTAAAAGCATTCAGAGTTCCTTTCACTGGAACTAAGGGGCCAAGCCCACCTCCTGAGAAACAACCCCACACCATAATCCCCCCTCCACCAAACTTTTCATTTGGCAAAATGCAGTCCGACAAGTCTCGTTCTTCTAGCAACCGCCAAACCCAGACTCGTCCATCAGACTGCCAGATGGAGAAGCGCGATTCGTCACTCCAGAGAACGCGTCTCCACTGCTCTAGAGTCCAGTGGTGGCGTGCTTTACACCAATGCATTCAACACTTTGCATTGCATTGCACTTGGTGATGTATGGCTTGAATGCAGCTGCTCGGCCATGGAAACCCATTCCATGAAGCTCTCTGCGCACTTTTCTTGAGCTATTCTGAAGGCCACATGAAGTTTGGAGGTCTGTAGCAATGGACTCTGCAGAAAGTTTGCAACCTATTTGCACTAAGCGCCTCAGCATTCGCTGGCCACGCTCCGTCAGTTTACGTGGCCTACCACTTCACGGCTAAGTTGCTGTCGTTCCCAAACACTTCTACATTCCTATAATACAGCTGATAGTTGACTGAAATATTTAGGAAGGAGGAAATTGGACGACTGGATTTGTTGCACAGGAGGCATCCTATCACAGTTCCATGCAGGAATTCACTGAGCACCTGAGAGCGACCCATTCTTTCACAAATGTTTGTAAAAGCAGTCTGCATGCCTGAGTGCTTGATTTTAAACACCTGTGGCCATGGAAGTGATTGGAAAACCTGATTCTGATTATTTGGATGGGTGAGCCAATACTTTTGGCAATATAGCGTACATGTCAGTGCCTAGAATTCTCTATCAGGAGATGAAAGGCTACCTTCATGACCTAATAGCACAGGGGTGGGTCAGGAAATCAAACTCACCAACTCCTCCACCAAACTTTTCATTTGGCAAAATGCAGTCCGACAAGTCTCGTTCTTCTAGCAACCGCCAAACCCAGACTCGTCCATCAGACTGCCAGATGGAGAAGCGCGATTCGTCACTCCAGAGAACGCGTCTCCACTGCTCTAGAGTCCAGTGGTGGCGTGCTTTACACCAATGCATTCAACACTTTGCATTGCATTGCACTTGGTGATGTATGGCTTGAATGCAGCTGCTCGGCCATGGAAACCCATTCCATGAAGCTCTCTGCGCACTTTTCTTGAGCTATTCTGAAGGCCACATGAAGTTTGGAGGTCTGTAGCAATGGACTCTGCAGAAAGTTTGCAACCTATTTGCACTAAGCGCCTCAGCATTCGCTGGCCACGCTCCGTCAGTTTACGTGGCCTACCACTTCACGGCTAAGTTGCTGTCGTTCCCAAACACTTCTACATTCCTATAATACAGCTGATAGTTGACTGA
This sequence comes from Scarus forsteni, assembly GCA_036419115.1. Taxonomy (NCBI): domain Eukaryota; kingdom Metazoa; phylum Chordata; class Actinopteri; order Labriformes; family Labridae; genus Scarus; species Scarus forsteni. The sequence goes on along the minus strand of JAZDUH010000331.1, from coordinate 4,406,991 downwards.
AATATTTAGGAAGGAGGAAATTGGACGACTGGATTTGTTGCACAGGAGGCATCCTATCACAGTTCCATGCAGGAATTCACTGAGCACCTGAGAGCGACCCATTCTTTCACAAATGTTTGTAAAAGCAGTCTGCATGCCTGAGTGCTTGATTTTAAACACCTGTGGCCATGGAAGTGATTGGAAAACCTGATTCTGATTATTTGGATGGGTGAGCCAATACTTTTGGCAATATAGCGTACATGTCAGTGCCTAGAATTCTCTATCAGGAGATGAAAGGCTACCTTCATGACCTAATAGCACAGGGGTGGGTCAGGAAATCAAACTCACCAACTCCTCACCTGTTGTGTGTTAGGAAAAAGGATGGCACCTTGAGACTGTGCGTAGAATACAGGGACTTGAACCAAAAAACATATCCTGACCGTCAGCCCATCCTCCCAGGTCCAAGACATCATGGACAGTTTCGGTGGTGACTCCCTGTTCTCTCTCCTAGATCAGGGTAAATTTTACCACCAGGGGTTCATGTCTGAAGAAAGTCGACCTCTGACAGCGTTTGTTACTCCATGGGGACTTTTTGAGTGAATACATATTCCATTTGGCTTGATGAATGCTCCTGCTGCTACATGGAGGAGTGTTTGGAAGGTCTAAGAGATAACATCTGCATCCCCTATCTCAACGACACACTGGTTTTCAGTAATACCTTTGACAATCATGTAGCTGATGTCAGAAAAGCCCTGAGATGCCTCAGAGAGTACGGCATTTAACTCTAACCAAGTAAGTGTGACCTGTTTAAAGCCAGGGTTTGTTATCTGGGTAGAATAGTGTCAGCAGAAGGCAACAGAGTTGACCCATCGGATTTTGAAGCTGTCAGAGCTCTAAAAGACATCAAGCAACAGAATGTAGGCCAGCTCAGAAAAATGCTTTGGTTACCATCCTACTACTGATACATCAAAGACTTTTCCCAAAAGGCCAAGTGTCTTTATGACCTCTTAAAAGCAGACCAAAACAAAACCCCTGAAAACACAAAAAGTCTAAAACCAGGAAATTAAGCTATGTTGTACCCTCAAGGAAACAAATTGCATGGACCGATCAGCACCAGCATGCACATTTCAACATCATGCAACATCTGATGACTGTTTGCTCCACCCAGGTTTGTTAGGTTTTTCCAGATTTTAATCAGCTCTTCACTGTACATACTGATGCTTCACATCAAGGTTTAGGAGCAGTACTCTATCAAAACCAAGACTGCAGACTCAGGGTCATAGCCTCTTGCTCACTAAAAGCAGCTGAGAAAAACTATCCTTTTCATGCAGGAAAGTTAGAGTTTCTAGCTTTAAAGTAAGTTATGACCGACAAGTTTCAGGACTACTTGTACTATGCTCCAACCTTTACTGTGTACAGTGACAACAACCCACTCAAGTATATACTGTCTACTGCCATCGAGGATAATTTCATACATTATGCTCATGCATATGCTACCACCTCAAAGTCAGGTAAAACTGCTGCAAATCTCATCTTCAGTGACTTTATATTTTAAGGTTTGGATTTCCTTCCCGTATCCATCATGACCAAGGAGGGGAGCTTGAAAACCAGTTGTTTTCCAGTTAAAGAAACTCAGTGGCATGGCAGGTTCCAGATCCACTCCTATCACCCAATGGGGAATTGCAAAGCAAGAACGAATGAATCACACACTGCTGCAGATGCCTTAAACAGTGACAGAGGCTTAGAAATCTAACTGGTCCCTGAATCCCTGAGCAAACTGATATATGCTTATAACTGTACCCAATGTGAAGTAACTGATTACTCCCCATTTTATCTTCTGTTTGGAAGATCACCCAGACTACCAGTTGATATTCTTTTAGGACTTGACACAACTTCAGGTTATTCTGACCAGGGAGAATATGTGCAAAAATGGATACAAGGTATTAGGGAAGTAATGGTTACTGGTAAAATGGTAAATCATGGTAAAAATTTACCAAGGTAATCATTACCATGTCCTATTAAAATTACCATTTTCCCATGTTTGATCACCACTAGGGCTGGGCATCGTTTGAATTTGAACAATTCCGGTTCCGATTCCGATTCCGAGTTTCGATTCCGGTTCCTAGCGATTCTCGATTCCGATTCTTTTAAGAGGCAGGGTCGAAAAAGTTTTGATGTTTTAAATGAGCTAGCTAACCACAGGTCTTTCTGGATAAAATAGTCTGTACTTCTCCATGAATTTTAATGCTATGAACATACCACTTTCGATGAACTATACTATGAATTTCTCATAGGGTTGTTTTCATATATATATATCTGAACTGAAAAAAAATATAAATTTTCTTTTCACAGGAGTTCACTTTTCACAAGAGCTTTATTTTTGAAAAACTCATGACGGGTGTATTGTCCATGGTTGCGCTAACCTAAATACTTCTGGCGGATTCTTCTTCGTTGGTGTTTGGCGGTTTCTCCTTCCGGTCGGCGGACTAGGAATTGAAACTAGGAATTGAAATTAAAACATCTGGACGATTCCGGGAGGATCGGGAAGTTACTCCCGGTTCCAATCGATACTCGATGCTCAATGCCCAATCCTAATCACCACACTGTGTCAATAATTCAAGGTGATGCTGCTCTTTGACTGGAGAGGCGGAGCTGTGTTTGCCCCTCGTTGAAGTTGCCTCACGGGAGACGTGCATGCGCAGTTTGCATTGCTCGGCCTCTGAAAGTTAAGCAGTTGGAGCCTTTCTCAGACCTACAGGTTTTCCCACTCAAAACGGCAAAAGTCTCAAGTCTGGTTGAAGTTTGGATTTTACAAAGATGTCAGGGGGAAACTGACTGACAACAGTCACCCTGTCTAAAACACCAAGCTGCAGTGAAAGACAAAAATGCGTGTGATTAAAACTGCGGTAACTCCTTGAGTAAATGAGATAGAGAGAGAGAGAGATTCAGTGAGCCATCCCTGGGTGAATTATAGGCAGTTATCTGGGTTTTCTGTGTAAATAATGTATAAAGGTGGTAAATAACAGCATTAGTATTATTCTGCAGTATGTTCTTGCTGTTCTTTCGCTATAATTGGTCGTCTTTTTCCTTCATAGTTCGTGTTTTACGGATTCAATCAATCATAATATGGAAATATTAAAGAAGGAGATGTCAAGGACACCTGCCATGGAGAGGGGAGATTAGAGGAGAGTCATGAAGGGCATAACGATTATTGCTATTTAAACAAAAAATAAATTTAAAAAAAGCGCCTGGACATGGTCTAATATAATGAGCTGTAACATGGACACTGATGTTGTAGGTAAACAAAAATGAGTGAGTATATGTAAAATATGTTAAATTTATTTTTGGCCGTCTCAAAACTTTGAACATGTACATTTACAATTGTTTATGAGGAGAAACTTGTTTAAAGTACAAATCCATTTTTTCTTTTCTTGTAATTACACTCGATTTAAGCATCTATAACATGACAAATACTTGCCAGAATTGTTTACTTCTATTTCTCATGAAAAAAGTTTAAACAAGGGGAACCAGACAGGGGTGCCCCCCTTTTGCCTTTATTATTTGCAATAAGCATTGAACCGCTGGCAGAGATGATGAGAAAACCCTAAAGTTAATGGAATTACAGTTGGTCATGGTACATATAAAATATCTTTGTACGCAGATGATGTCATTATGTATATCACAAACCCATTAATGTCTATACCAACACTCTTAAATTGTTTGGACAATTTCGGGGAAGTGTCTGGCTACAAAATTAATGAAGCTAAATCTGAGACCATGATGTTTGTTGGTAACTGGCCATCTGAATTACAGAAAAAATTTAACTGGTCATCAGAAGGATTCAGATATTGAGGTATCAAGATAACCCATGAAACTTCACAGTTGTAAAAAGCAAATTATGGTAAAGTAATTACACATATGAAATCAGATTTGTCAAGGTGGGAATGACTCCCTCTTTCCCTTTTTGGCAGAATAGAAGCAATCCGTATGAACATACTTCCCAGATTATAAAACCTTTTTCAGGCACTACCCTTATGGATATCCTCCACTACTTTCAAATTGATTAATAAAAGGCTGAGTTAATTAACCTGGCAGAATAAAAAAACAAGAATTCAACAAAAACTATTACTTAACCAAAAGAAACAAAGCAGACTTAATATCCCTGACTTAAAATTATATTATTGGGTGGCACAGCTGTGTGGTATGGTTGAGTAGGTGCTACAAGATAAGGAAACAAATTGGATAGAAAAATATGCGTGTCCCTCGGTTCCCCTTGAGAACCTCCCATTCATGGATCGGAAGAAGTGGAGTTGAAGATAAAAAATGAATGGATGAAGTGCACTCAAAATGTAAGGTTTACTGTCAGGAAAAAAATTGGAGCCCCGATAATAATATCAAGAATTAATAGTTAATAAAAATTGCTATTCATATATATTTTTTGCCAAACAAATTAGACACAGGGTTTAGGACTTGGGCAAACAAAGTATTAATTATAATTAATCAATTGTTTGACGGAGAAAACCTCAAATCATTCAAACATCTACAAGATAAATTTGGATTGCTATCCAATGATTTTTACAGGTATTTACAGTTAAGAAATTACTTAAAATCTCATAATGAATGGAATACTTCAAAACAATCACCCTCAGCCATAGAACAACTTCAAATCAAATGCATAGTAGTCCAAAATATTAAGAAAGCAGTTTCGAATATTTATATAAAGGCTTACAGACCCACTTAACAGGTAATTCTCTGGACATAAAAGGGAATTGAGAAATGGAGATGAATGTTGTTATTGAAGATTAAGAATGGGTAAGAGCCTGTGAAAAAAAGTCAAAAATTAACTAACAGTCCTTTGTGGAAGGAATTCAACTGGAAATTAAAACTAAGGCACTTTAAAACTCCTACAATGACAATAATATGTTATGGAAACAGGTCAAATTTATGTTGGAGAAATTGTATGCAAATAATTGACCATACCCATATTTTCTGGGACTGCCCAGTACTAAAAACCTTCTGGACAGAGATTCAAACAGAAATTCACTCTATCCTGAAAGTCAACCTGCCATTGAACACACAATGTGTCCTTTCTCCGCTACTCTTCTCCCTCTACACCAATGACTGCACCTCCACGGACGCCTCTGTGAAGCTGCTGAAGTTCGCAGACGACACCACCGTCATCGGTCTCATCCAGGACGGTGATGAGACTGCTTACAGACAGCAGGTGGATCAGCTGGTGCTCTGGTGCAGTCAGAACAACCTGGAGCTGAACACGCTCAAGACGATGGAGATGGTAGTGGACTTCAGGAGACATCCCCCCGCCCTGTCCCCCCTCACAGTCTTCAGCAGCCCGGTGTCCACTGTGGAGAGCTTCAGATTCCTGGGCACGATCATCACACAGGATCTGAAGTGGGAACAGAACATCAGCTCCATCCTCAAGAAGGCCCAGCAGAGGATGTACTTCCTGCGCCTCCTGAGGAGACATGGACTGCCCCCTGAGCTGCTGCTGCAGTTCTACACTGCAGTCATCGAGTCCGTTCTGTGCTCCTCCATCACTGTGTGGTTTGGAGCTGCCACCAGGCAGGACCAACTCAGACTGCAGCGCACAGTGAGGACTGCTGAGCGCATCATCGGCGTCCCCCTGCCCTCCATCCAGGACCTTTACTGCTCCAGGACTCAGAGGAGAGCAGAAAACATTGTGAGGGACTCCACTCACCCTGCTCATGGACTCTTCGAACTGCTCCCTTCCGGAAAGCGCCTCAGAGCTCTGAGGACCAGGACAAGCCGGCACAGGAGTAGTTTCTATCCGTCTGCAGTCTCCATATTAAATAACAAAAACTGTTAATAATACCGGCACCTTCTTAAACAGTTAACTGCACTATGGACCGCACAGTTGCACTTTTCCTACCTTCAAATGTAAATATCCCAGTATGCTGTAAATATTCCTGATGCACATTTTATCCCAGCCCTTTCTTAAACATACTCTATTTTTATTTATCTTATTTTATTGTGTCATGTTTATATGTCATGTTTGTGTCTACCTCCTTGTACTAGAGGAAACAACTGCCGGAGTCAAATTCCTTGTATGTGTTGCATACTTGGCAATAAAACCCGATTCTGATTCTGATTCTGATTCTGACTATACTATTAGTTCAGTTCCTGATGGAGCAATGGACAAAAGGAAAGCCCAATTATTAAGTATTCTTTTGTTGGTAGCCAAGAAAATGATTACATTATGTTGGCTAAACCACTGCCTCCCACCATTCGCCAATGGAATGAGAGGTTAAAAACTGTTTTTCTCATGGAAAAGATCAAAGCAAAACTTTACTGTAGATTGAACCTGTTCTTGACACTATGGGCTCCTGTAATTAATCATTATTACCTACCAAGCAAATGAAAAGGTGTAAAAATGGGGAAAAAAAGGAAAGAAAAAATAAATAAAACTACAGAATTTGCATTTCCATGCAGTTGAAATGCTGAGTGTGACTGCTGAAACTGTGAAATGAAATTGCTAAAAGTAATGCAAAGGAAGTTGAAAATGTGACATGAAAAGTTGTAAGCAGTAAATCAGGGCTGCAAATGTGTGAAATGTGCAATTAAAATGTTTGCAGAAAATTATGACCATGCTCTAACTTCAAAGAAATGTGAAAAAGTTGATGCAGCTTCAACAGTCATATCTCAGAAACTGTAGCAGATAGTGAAAAGTGCACTAAAAACTGTTTGCAGTTGTGAAAGAAAGCAGAAAATGAATGACTGTTTTGTAACATGGTTAAATGTGTTGATATTTGTAGATGTACCTAATAAAGTGGCTGGTCAGTGTAATACGTCCAAAGTAAGGGTGAGAGTGTAAAGACAAGCATGATTACGCTATTGTAATGAAGAATCTGTACTAGATGGAAAGAAAAGTACGTCTGCCTCAGCCTGGATTTCAGCCTGGGTCTCTCACTCCGTAGTCTGCTGCTCAAATCTTTCAACCACAGGGCTAAATTGCTGAGTTATGGAAAGCATGGTATTTCTCCTGTTTGTCTCATAGAGCATTCTAATGACGCTTGGTACTTCCGGGTAAACGAACGCTCGCTGTGTCTTAACCGGAATAGATATCAGGAAAAGGATTTCACCGTAAGCATCCCAAGAACCTGCTAAACGTGTAATATAATTCTCATATCTGTACTGTTCAAAATGTTAACACAGTGACGAGTTAAAACCGCGCTTCAAACAGCAGCACTCGGCTGTCCGGGGCTTCGGTCTGAAGTCACGTGACACGCTGAACACACACAGATTTTCATATTTAAAAAACTGTAGAATCCAGCAAAAAGCTGAAGATATGTAAAAATAGTTGAGAAGTCAGTGCAGCTTTTAAAGCATGAATGAAGTCTGTAGGTGGAAGCATGCCCAATCTGTGGAGCTTCAAAATTGCTGAAGTTTTCAGCAGACCTGCGGAAATGTCCCATTGATTTCAATGTAAAAATACATGCAGAAATTATTTTTTTACTGTAAAAATTATGACTGTTAAACCTGTGAAAAATACAAGCGCACTTCTCCTGAAAATGCTGGATACATCAATTTTTTTCTGTGAAAATCTGTGCAAATTTGAAGCCTGTGAAAGGTGCCAAAATCTGAAGGAATAAGAAGAAGAAGAAGAAGAAGAAGAAGGAAAAAAAGAAAGAAAAAATGAAGAATACATTTTAGGAAGAACAATATGTTGAAATGCTGACTCAGCATTTCAACATAATAAATAAATAAATAAAAAGTGAAGGGGGAAGAGCAGATGAAGAGAGAGAAAGGGAAAGTTGTGAAGTAAGAGAAGGGGGATAGAAAAAAAAGTTTTTTTTTATATATATACACATATATTTTTATATATCCTGCTTTTTTCATGTAACAGGCTTACTATTAAAAAGATAATATTTATATTCAGTTTTTTAATGTTTCTGGGTATAGATATATTTGCATTCTGAATGAGTGTGTACGCTTGGATTAATAGATTTGTAGGTATGTGTTTGAATATTCATATATGCGGGCAAAATTATATATACATATATACATATATATGTATAAAAACACACACACACACATATACATATATATATATATACACACATATATACATGTATGTTTTGTTTTGGTGAATGGGTATAAGTCATCATATGCGTATGTGCACATATGGGGAGGTGTACATGTCTACATGCATATATATGCGTGTGGGGGGGTATGTGTGGGTGTGTCTGCCCATATGATAACATTTTAGTCCTCTATTTACTCTATCATACTAAATTCATTTTTGTTTCTCTCCCTCGTTTTTTGAATTATGTTATAGTCTCAAAGAACCCATTTCCCTGAACTCTCATCTGCCTCCGTAATTTTTTTTTTTCTTTTGGTGTAAAGGAGTCCAAAGACATGTATGGATACAGAACGGTCTACCAAGTTGTCATTGTTTCTGTTTTGTTTTATTTAAAGTATCTATTTTGGAATTTATGTGCAGAAATTTGAATAAAGCATTTGTTCAAAAAAACAAAAAAAGAAAGAAGTTTAAACAAAATTACTTATAGGACATTTCATGAAGCTTATGCGCAAGTTCAAACAGGAAGGCCTGTATGCTCATTCAGTCTCCTCTTTTATGCTTCAATCTGCCTACCTGCTCAGGTGATCCACATCTCAGCTAATGAGGGGCATGCTCTCACTCAACCACTGAGCCAACCAGATCATGCCACACTCAACTGCTTGGCCGATCATTCTGGAGCAGCCTCATTTTAAACCATGTCTTTGCTCCTTTACAGTCAGTGCGGTGGCGTCGTGCTGATGATCTCGGCAATCTTGCTGCAAGCTTAAACATGCTTCAAATCATTAAGTGTACCTGATTAATTCTCAGAGATAACTTCCTTAAACTTTTTCATTCCCAGCTTCATTGAGCTGCAGGTTCACCTCGTGCACTCATTCGAGGATCATTGCTGGTTTTCCGGCTCTCCCTCAGGTGTTGATCCGCTCAGAGAGCACTCCTGCCGCCTCACTAAGGCCGACCTGCTGCCTTCACACCGCCTAGTATCCACTCAAAGCTCGAGAAACGTCTCCGAGCTGCTCAAACTTCTCAGGTGTTTCCATTGATCAGTTCGTGATAGGGCTGGGCAGCATGTCCTGTTTTGTAAGTTGTCCAGAGGCAAGTTTTACTATCTCAAAAATGAACATCGTGTACTTGAGCAGCATTCCCTAGCCTGACGAGGCTTTATATTAACTGGAGTTTTCTACTGAGATAAATTGAAGGGAGTCACTCTTAGACATTGCATTTGCTCATAATGTGTCATAATGCCCCCCTGCTTCATTATTAGCAGTTTGCCTTTATCTTCATGTGCCCTAATGCAGCCCATCAAACTATTTCAAAAGGAATTGGCTATTAAATCTGCGCAATTAATCAATATTAACTAAAGTCTGCAACTGGCTGAGTGGCCGGCATCAGCGCTCTACCGACTTGTTCCATCATCAGTATTCAGGTAAATGGCTTCATCACCGGCTCATATGTGATGTTGTTCAAAAGCCAAGCAGTAATAACTTTGTTTAAATCACATTAACTTAAATGGCATGTCTAATTACTTTATCATCATCAGAAACTAGCGGATGTCAATCAGTAACAACTCAATTAAACTAGACAATTCCCGCGGGAATCGTGAGTGGGGCTCGGGCCGCTGCCGGGCTTTATCTTTTTAATACAGGCCAGCCTCAAGCAGCATTTCAGCTGGATGACATGCTGAAATAGTTCTGGAGATGGCAGGAGACTTCATTCATGTGTTTAAGTCATCTGTGGCCTGATAAGCTGATGATCGTCCGCTGGCATCTGACCTTAAACTGTGTTCTTGATATACCTGGTGTGTTTCCCCTCTCTAACAGACTGATGTCACCAAGCACTTTATGGGTGGGGGTCCTCTTTAAACTGAGCTTCAATGTTCTTTATGAACACACACATACACACACTCACCCCTAAATGCGTGCTTTGCACGCACTCCAAAAGACAAGCACACACTATGTGTTTATTGGTGGATTCTGTGTGAAGATTAGGTCATTAGTGGGGGTCCTGTTAAACTGAGCTCAAATGATCTTTATAAACACACAAACACATACATGCGTGCTTTGCACACATAACAAAAAACAAGCACACACTATGTGTTTATTGGTAGAGATTCTGTGTGAATATTAGGTCACTTTTACCTCATCAATACACACACATACATACACACGCAGCAGAGATGTCGGGAGACTTTATGCATGTGTTTTGGTCCTCTGTGGTTTGATGAGCTGAGTACCAGCACCTGGCCTGGAGATAATTAAGGGCTCTGTTGTCATGGTAACGGGAACAGCTGCGGCGAGAAGCAGGCACTTTAACTCACTGTTCTCAAGGCATTTTGATGTGTTCTGACAGTGTCGAACAGCTGCTCGCTCTTCGCCAGTGTAAGCGATACATCAATAAAAAGCACATCGTGAGCGTCGGGCAAGTCTTGGGATGGTGAATATGTAATTTTTATGAAGATAGAGTGAGAAATGACAGAGTGATCGCAATTTACAAACAGCCCGTCCAGCATGAGGACTTCATGTCAGGTTTGAGTGGACGTCTATGGGAGATCGACGGACTTTGGAGGAAACAGCTGGCTCTCATTTAATTTCGAAATGAGCTAGGGCTTCACATTTTGTTATGTATGAGGCCCAAGAGTCTATTACCTATTTTTCTGAAAAAATTATTCAGATTCGATGTATCGTTTTGCCGTTGTCGCAATTTGTTCTGGGATTTTTTCGAGTGGAGACTGACTGCTCTCACACTCTCGATCTTATCAGCAGATGATGTCACCCCTTGAATTTCTGGGGATTTTTGATCGACGCAGCGGTTTTTGGAGGCTTGCTGACTGAAAATCGTACGCCCGTTTTCAGTTCTGAAGAGAGGAGACATACGGCCGTGTTTTGAAGTTTGAATGAACTCTGTAGGTGCAAGGACAGCAAAGCAGTAGTGCTTAGAAAAAGTGTTTTTTGGTCTGTTTGGAGAGTCTCCCAGTTCATTTTCAATGGGACTTTCTTAGCCTTTTTTCGCGAATAACTGGGCCATATTTTTGCAAAATTCTTATAAAAGTCAGAGCACACCGATCGGGACCGAGACACACGTTTTGATATACATTTGTGGGGGTTATCTCAAAGCCCTAGGACTAGATACAAATCGAAATTCTGTCCAGAACAGACAATAAATGCACAGAAGAACAAATCTGGAAGAACATTAGGTCCCTTTAACTCACAATACACACATACACATATCTGTGCTTCATGCACCTAACATCATTCTGGGTTAACTGAAGTCAAATTTAGGCAAAACTATGCAGCTGGGACAGTGACACTGTGAAATAGTTAACATGGCAATTGGCTTTATTCATGTGTTTTGGTCCTGTGTGGCTTGATCATCTGATTACAAGCAACTGGTAGCTGACCTCAAGATAATAAAGGACTCCGTTGTCATGGTAACAGGAGCAGGTGTGGCCAGATGCAGCCATGCTTTTTGACAGTGTCAAACAACTCCTTGTTTCTTCGGGGCTGTTTGAGCTGCGTCAATGAAAAGCACACTGTGAGCGTTGGGCAAGTCTTGGAATGGTGAATATGTAATTTTTATGAAGATAGAGTGAGTTATCGCGATTTACAAACAGCATGTCCAGCATGGGGACTTCATGTCAGGTTTAAGTGGACGTCTATGGGAGAGACTGATGGACTTTGGAGGAAACAGCTGGCTCACATTTAATTTCAAAATGAGTTAAGGCTTCACATTTTGTTTTATATGAGGCCCAAGATTCTATCTATTTCTCTGAAAAATTATTCCGATTCGTTGCACCGTTTTGCCGTTGTCACAATTTGTGGAGTAAATTTTTGGAGTTAAGAAATCAGGTCTGCCAGGCTCTGATGTTTGAATATCGTTTGAATTCTGCCTTCTAAACAGAGATTTTGGGCTGACGCAGGGGAGATTTGAGGACTCGCTGACTGAAAACCTTAACAGGAGAACACATGTGGCCCATTGCAAAGCCCAAGCCTCAAATTAACCAAGTCATTAGAAGTTCAGCATTATCATAAGCCAGGTTGTATGTTAGTAGGGTCAATTATGAGCAACTTAATTTGCCATCATTAACCAACAGCTACATAGTCAGTCACCCTAACCTGTCCTAGCTACTGGCAATCCCTCTTATCTAGACGATTCTCAAGGTGCGTTCACACCGCAAGCGACCCAGCTACCAAAGTCGCGTCGCCCACTGATGTAGCGTCGCGCGTCCATAAATACCTGTTTGGTCGCCGTTGGCGTCGGCCGTCGGTCGGTGACGTCACGTCTGCTCGAGTTTTACCGCGATCATATCATATATCACATAATAGGATGTATAAGTGGACATTATTCCAGGTGTGTCCTTTTCACTCACTTATCAGACACAAAACTCTGCAGCTGATGATGCAGCTTCATCCTCTGTGAGTTTACCGTGGTCCGTCTGCAAATGTCCTCACTGAGATTAGTTCCACCTAGAAGGAAGTCATCCGCCCTGTAGTCCGGATGAATAACTGCACCGTCACACATACACACACCGCTGATTGGCTGTTGCCGCACAGCCACACACGACATCGCCTGAATAGATCAACTTTTTTTTAACTTTGACATCGCGCGACGAGTGAAGCGGTCGTCTTGTCACAGGCTGTCGCATCGAGGGGGGGATAAGCCCCGCCCCATCCCGGCTGTACATTGACTTTGAATGGAGAGTGATCGCCGAGGTAGTACAAGTAGCGTCCGGTGTGAACGCACCTTCATTCAGCTGAAGTTTCAGCTATATTCAGGCATTCGCTGCTAACAATATCAGTTGCCATCAAGCTAAGCTTGCCAAACAGGCTGAGTCTGGGTCTCGGGTGACAACAATGCCTCTGCTGACATGAGAACATCAGGGTATTTGCACAGTCTTTCTGGCTTAGCAGCTGGTAAGTTGCTGGTGATACCATATAGATTAGAATTCCTTATTGTCAAATGGACAAATAATTACATAAATATTAAATAAAATAAAATTGAATAAATTAAATGCACACAATAACACATGAAGACAAAAATATAAATGAATAATAATAATAATAAAAATGCTGCACTTCAGCTTTCCAGCTTCTCTTCAGCAATGGGTCGCTGGTCTTATTCAGCCTACACCTCCTTTATTATTCGTCCTGATTCTGCCTTCATACTGGAGGCAAAAATTCAAACTTTGATCCTGGTAAGTCATGTATATCTCTGATGGTGGTGTATCAATATGCTCTGGCTCTCATTTTTTCATTCTTCTTTTTCTAAATTTCCAGGTCTTTCTATGATCTTCCTGCTCATGACTGGTTCTCTGCAGCATATACAGCCTAACGCGCAGCGTCTGGCATTCTCTTTTCCTTTGCATCTTTCAGCAACTCCCCTGTGTATGGCTGTCCCCTCTCAGCTTATACAGCCTAATTCCCAGCATCATGGTTTTCCTCTACTTATCATGGCATTTCTAAATTTCCATTTTCTTCTATGGTCTTCCTGCTCATGGCTGGTTCTCTGCAGCATATACAGTCTAACATGCAGCGTCTGTCATTTCTCCTTTCCTTTGCATCTTTTAGCAACTCCCCCATATATGGCTGTCCCCTCTTAGCTTATACAGCCTAATTCCCAGCATCATGGGTTTTCCTCTACACATCATGGCATTTTTCCCTTGCATCATTCAGCAACTCCCCTGTATATAGCTGTCCCCTCTCAACTTATACAGCCTAACTCCCAGCATCATGGCATTTTTCCCTTGCATCATTCAGCAACTCCCCTGTATATAGCTGTCCCCTCTCAGCTTACACAGCCTTTTTGCCTGCTTTCTCTGTAGCATTCTGTTTCTCTGCTCATCTGTCATATCTGTAGCTGCTTGTATTATCACTTTTGCTCGCCCATTCTGATGCCGCCTTCTCATTACAAGGAGTTTTATTTATTGCATAAAGGTATTACATATCATACTGATCTACTTCCTTTGGGGTAAAAGTACCAAAGTCTATTTCTCTACTCATTCAGTCTGATTTCATCAGTGGCGCAGTTGGATAGTGCACTTGGTCAGTGATCGGAAGGTTGCAGGTTCAAGCCCAGCTCAGGGCTTGTGTGCTTGGGCAAGACACTTAACCCCAAGTTGCTCCCACTGCTGCGTCAGTGGCATGTAAATGGGAATGAAAGGGCATGGATGTGTTAGAAATACTGATGGATAACTAACACAGAAACTCTGAACCATCAGTGAGTGAATGTGAGAGTGAATGGGTGTGAATGGGTAGGTGTGACCTGCGGTGTAAAGCAGCTTTGAGTAGTCAAAGACTAGAAAAGCGCTATATAAGCTCAAGTCCATTTACCATTGTACATCTATCCTCTTTTCTCTCCAGTCTATTCTGATTGAATTAAGCTAGCAAAGTTGGTCAGGAAGACTCTTTCTGCGCATGCCCTCCAGTCACAAACATTTTCCCGCTATCTTCATGCTCCACTTCTCATCTTCCTCCTAAACTAATCACATCCTGTCATCCTGCTGACTTTACTGGGGGTCAGTAAATGGACTGTGAGTTTGTACGGAACTCTTCTGGTCTTGACTGCTCGGGGCCGCTCTGCATCACAGGTCACACTTGTCCATTCAGACCCTCTCTCTCTCTCGCATTTACACGCTGCTGGTTCTGTGTTAGTCGTTCATCAGCGCCAACTGACATGTCGTGCCCCTCATTCACAATTGCAGGCCACTGGCTGGCGGGGCACGCTCTCCAGCTGCACCACAGATGCCCAGTCAGAGAGCAAGTTTCAAGACAGTCTGGCTGCAGACCTGCACTGACAGGACCCTACATTGCAGACCTGCACTGAGAGGACCCGCTGCACTGAGAGGACCCAACGTCACGTTACGCCGACATCACGTTACGTTTCCTGCACTGACAGGACCCTACGTTGCAGACCTCCGACGTCACGTTACGTTTTTTTTTCCAGATGCCCCAGTGTGTGGTTAACACCCAAAGTGATCACCGTAAGCAGACTACTGAAGTATTACCATGGATGTATTATAAGAACTGGATAGTGTGGCTCCGCCTTCTACCATGTAACGGATTTGAAGCCAGAATATCCCCCATCAGGGCGCCGCCATTGTGCAACCAGTAGAGAATTTGGGCCATAATCCGGACGCAGCTGTCGTAAACGGTCGCAACACAACTCAGCATACGCCGTACACAATCATTGTGAAGCTGCCGTAAACCGCGGTCATTTTTAAACTCTAATAACTAATAAAAAATAAACTTTTCAGAAAAAAGAGGACTTGGAAAACACGCAGCCCAATAATACTTTCATATCACCACAGCATATGGATGGGAGAAATATTTCTACGAAGTGTATTAATTTTTTGAAGTTTCACTTCGGCCCGTGCAGATGAATGGGGGAGACGGAGATTTGACCTATACTGCAGCCAGTCACCAGGGGGAGCAGTTTTCGTGGAGGCTTCAATTTGAGCCCAGTGTCATGGCGTCCATGTTTTTTACAGTCTATGGTCTATGGTCTACTCAGTGCAGGTCTGCAACGTAGGGTCCTGTCAGTGCAGGAAACGCAACGTGACGTCGGCGTAACGTGACGTCGGGTCCTCTCATTGCAGGTCTGCAACGTAGGGTCCTGTCAGTGCAGGTCTGCAGTCAGACCCCTCTCACAAGTTTAAGACTGCAGGGCAGTAAGTTGCCAGGTCATACGTCCGGTCAGTCAGCTTGGACATCCATGGCCACGGCAAGTTAGTCATGTGGACTTCACGGCGAGTCATTGGACCCAGACATGTTGAGTAACATGATTAAAGGATCAGTCAGAAAGACAGCTACTCCATTGGAAATTATGATTAACTAAATAAATAATTGAAGCATTATCGTGCACTCATCCAATCGCTACTATGCTTTGGCAAAACGGTTTATCATTACCATCATTATGCTTATATGTTAACACCTGCACTGGCCAACACGCTGACTACTTCAAGCATTCTGCGCAATCTCTCAATGCATCCATTCAACAAATGTGTGACCTTTCATAAGCATTCAGCTAGACTCAAGCTGGTTTAATGCTGCACGTACTGCATTCAGCGATAAGGCTGGTCTAACATCATCTGACCAAAAATGCTTGAAAATCTGTAATCTTTCTGGGAACTGGGTTAATTGTCAGCTTCAGGGCTAAGTATTTTTGAATATCAATGGTCAAATTCTCAGCTCAGGAGCTTGTTCCAGTTTGGGTCCTTTCCAAATTCTTTACAAGACATTCTAGTTATCAGGTCTTCAAACTAGGGATGTCCCGATCCGATATTGATATCGGATATCGGTCAAAAAAACAAATATCGGATTATATCGGCCTGCATCCTAAATCTCCGATATCAGCACTCCGATACAAGCAGTCCATTCTAATATATTTATTTTTTATTTTATTCAGTTGTAGAATATGCTTATGTTTAAGTTCAATACAGTGATTATTTTGCAATTGGTGAAATATGTTTTTGTTTGATTTATTGAGGTCACTTTTCAGGGTCTTCTAATATTTTTATTCATGTTGTTTTAATTGTAGTATATTCTTATGTTTAGGGTTAAAATTTATTTAACCTATTGGTTAATAACAAATGGGTCAGTTTTTCTCATACCTACTATTGCTGACTACTGTTCTCTGTTTGAGTAATCTCACCTGATCAAGCCTTTTCTTACAGTCCATACTACAAAATAGGTAATAAAAGTCTGTATGATTCCTGCTGATATCGTCTTGGATTGATATCGGTATCGGCCAGTACTCAAGGCTGCCATATCTGTATCGTATCGGAGGTAAAACAGTTGTATCGGGACACCCCTACTTCAAACTGACCTCTAATTCCTGCCATATAAAATCTGGTTATGTGCAATTTGTTTTGTTTGCCAATGTCATGACAGATAACTGGTAATCATTTTATGCATCAATTAACATTCTTGGAATTAATAAATAAATAAATTAAAATAATCAAAATATAAAAATAAATGGGGTATAGCAAGCTAGCAATTTTACCATTAGATAAATCTTGGCTTCTTTATTGTATCATCTGTCTAGGGTCAGCATTCTGCATGCCATTCGTCATGTCAAGCAGACTTAACAAGTTATCATGTCGAACCCCAAGTCAGGGTATCAAGACCAGACTCTGGGGTTTCATGGCTGAGGGTCAGTCATAAAGGTTCATGTGTGAGGTCAGTTCTAAAACTCTGTCTCTTACCTGCAGGGTTCATATGAATTATGTCACTTTATTATGCCATTGCCACGTTTACTGGACAAGATGTGTTGGGTTAAAAGAAATCATCTCTGCATCATATTAGAACTAGAAAAGCACTCGGAGAGCGCAGAACTCCGCCAGCGCCACAGTCCTCACCCATATTGCGATTTTCACCATAAATATTAGTCCTACCTTTATTTCATAGAAATATTTAGATTCCTTGACCATGAAAACATACCATTAGCAATTGCATTCATAATGATATCTATTTTAGTTCAGTAGTTATTCACAAAAATTACATTTTTCATCATGGCGGCCAGACGCTGACCGGAGCAACACCAAAATTGAATCAGTTCTTCCTTTTCTCATGCTGAACATTTCCTGAAAATTTCATCAAAATCCATCCATTACTTTTTGAGTTATTTTGTTCACGGACGGACAGACAGACAGACAGACAGACAGACAGACAGACAGACAGACAGACAGACAGACAGACTCGAAAACATAACCTCCTTGGCGGAGGTAATAAATATTAACATTGTTTGTGTCTAATGCAGTTATATTCATAGAATCCTCTCATGCCATGGTAAGGCTATCATCTCCTATGCTACGGCCACACCGGACGCGAATTGGCGAATTTTAACACGTGTGAAGCCTGTAACGTGCCGCGCTTAACGCCCGAAGCTGGACGCTGGACATTTTGACAAGCTGTGGGACGACGCGCGTCCGGGCGCATGCGCAGTAGAGAGCCGGAGTCGGTCGGACTCAGTGATGATCCGTGCAGGCAAATCCAGCTGGAAACAAATATTTACAGAACTTACCTTCAAAACCTGTCTCCTCAGCGACTTTCACCCAAGCCTGCTCCTTTTGTTCCAGTCTCTGTAGAGGACATATGCCGAGTAGTTTAGCTCCGGATGATAGCAAACAGCGCAGATAAACCTCTCCTCCATCTTTGAGAGGGGGTTTAAGCAGGAGCAGGAGGCCGGGGCGTCACACATCATTAAATCAAACCTGTCTCCTCAGCGACTTTCACCCAAGCCTGCTCCCTTTTGTTCCGGTCTCTGTAGAGTATACACGCCGCCGAATAGTATAGCTCCGGATGATAGCAAACAGTGCCGATAAACCTCTCCTCCATCTTTGAGAGGGGCTTGAGCGGGAGCAGGGGGCCGCGGAGCATCACACGTCATCAAATCAATGACGTCGGGGGTGAATGTCATCGCTGATTGGCTGCCGCGCCGCGAACTGGCGTCGAAAGTTCAATATTTTCAACTCGAGCGTCGAGGCGTTTGGGGCGTCAAAATGCCTCGACGCTCCAAACGCGCCGCGCCAAACGCGTCTAACGCTCCAGACGCGCCGCTCCAAACGCGTCCAACGCGCCGCCCGGGGCGAATTTGCGTCAAGACGCCTGTTTGCATAGACTTTGTATGTAATCTTGACGCGCATCCAGGCGAATTCGCGTCTGGTGTGGCCGTAGCATTAGAAGTCTGCATCATCTGCAAAGGTAAGGCTTCATCCTGTCTGTTCGTCCACTGTCTCATTATTTTTTTGGGGGGTATCCTATCTCTCATTCCAACTCAGCACCCCTGAAGTACACCAAGACAGCACGATGGAGTCTAAGCACCAAAAGAGATTCTAACCACACATTCTGCACATTTTCATTCATATCTACCAGTATAATAAATGCTTGTTCATTCAATGTATGTCTCTCTTGATTGAAATAAAGCTTATGCGCAAGTTCAGACAGGAAGACCTGTATGCTCGTTCAGTCTCCTCTTTCATGCTTCAATCTGCCTACCTGCTCAGGTGATCCAAATCTCAGCTAATGAGGGGCATGCTCTCACTCAACCACTGAGCCAACCAGATCATGCCACACTCAACTGCTTGGCCAATCATTCTGGAGCAGCCTTATTTTAAACCATGTCTTTGCTCCTTCACAGTCAGTGCGGTGGCGACGTGCTGATGATCTCGGCAACCCTCCTCCACCACAGGCACCTCCATTTGTCTCACCAGTGTCCAGGTCCAACTCGTCAGGATACTGGCCCTTTCACCTCAGCAGCACCCAAGATCGCATCAGGGTCTCAGCTGCAGAAGTCTACCACTTATTCTCTTGTATTCCTCACAACCACCATTGTCTAGACTCCATGGGGGTATCCTATCTCTCATTCGCCTTCAGTACATCGAAGTACACCAAGACAGCACGATGGAGTCAAAGCACCAAAAGACATTTTGACCACAGGGACTCTACACATTTTCATTCATATCTACCTGTATAATAAATACTGCAGAAACGGAGGGGTAATGGGGTTGGTAAAGGACTGATTATATTCAGCTGTTAAATTCCTCCCGACTAATGTAAGACTGCTCATACCCAGACCTGATCAAAATCTTCAGACCAGTTGAAAAATTGCTAGAATATGCATTTTGCACATTTGGATCTCAATGGGGTTTTAAGTAGAGCTACAATATGCAAAAGCAAGAGGGGGGAGTGTGACAAAAAGCACTTTGAAAAAGTAATTTATTGAAAACAAGTAAACTGAATTAGGCTGTTTATCTTAATAAAGTATTTTACTTTACTTTATTTTTACTTTAATTAATAAAGTATTCTATCTATCTATCTATCTATCTATCTATCTATCTATCTATCTATCTATCTATCTATCACATTACACATTACTCCAAATGGTGAAGATGGCTTCACGAAGGACATCAACTGTCTGGAACTGATGGCCATTTTTATAAACTTCCCTTGCCATCCATCCCCAAATGTTCTCATTTAAATCAAGGGAACATGCGGAATGGTCCAAAAGAGTGATGTTATTCTCCATGAAGAAGTCCTTCGTCAAGCAAGCATTGTGAACCGCAGCAATGTTCTGTTGAAAAACCCAGCTGTTGCCACACAGATGAGGGCCCTCAATCATGAGGGGTGCCCGCTGCAACATCTGCACGTAACCAGCCGCTGTTTGATGACCCTGCACCACCTGAAGCTCCAGTGTTCCACTAAATGAAAAAGCACCCCAGATCATGATGGACCCCCCATCTCAGGTGGGATCTCCTTGTCATGCCAGTAACGTTGGAAGCCATCTGGACCATCAAGGTTACATTTTTTCTCATCAGAGAATAAAACTTTTTCCACCTTTCAGTGTCCCATGTTTGATGCTCCCTGGCAAAGTCTAAACGGGTAGTTTGGTGGCATTGAAGGAGACAAGGTCTTTGAAAATGTTTTTTGTTTTTGAAACACTTTTCCCGCAGATGCGGTCTGATGGTTATTGCGCTGCAGTCGGCACCAGTAAGAGCCTTAATTTAGGTCGAGGACCGCCCTGTGTCTTGAGGGACAGCCAATCGGATCCTCCGGCTCAGCACAGGTGTAATTTTTTGGGTCTATCACTTGACTTTTTTGTTCCATAATGCTTAGGAACTTTGAAGAAATTTAGAATGACTGTCTTACTGCATCCAACCTCAGCAGCAATGGCACGCTGCGAGAGGCCTTGCTTATGCAGCTCGATGATCCGACCACTTTCAAGAAGAGAAAGCTTCTTAGCTTTAGCCATCAGGAGGGCATGACCGTGTGAATGCCTGACAAAAAAATGAAAATTTTGAGCAGATTTTGGCTTTAATAGCCTGTGGTCTTAAACATTTGATCAGCTTATAAACAGCCTATTTCAGTTTACTTGTTGTTATCAATAAATTACTTTTTCAAAGTTCTTTTTGTCACACTCCCCCTTCTTGCTTTTGCATATTGTAGCTCTACTTGAAACCTCATTAAGATCCAAATGTGCAAAAGGTAAATTCTAGCAATTTTTCAACTGGTCTTAATATTTTGATCAGGTCTGTATTGAAGTTTATCCTTCAGACTTTCAACAAGTAAAACATGTTGTGCAGTTACCACTGGTTCACTTTCCGCTTCTGTAATCATTAGCACATGGCATTGAGCAAAATAAATATGACACACATTCACATTTCTGTCATCAGGTTTGGTGACAGATTGCTGGTACTGAGCTGGGATTCAGGGAAAGTCTAGTCGCCACTCCTGTGTTGAACTGACTGAAGTTGAAGAAGCAGTTGGGCGTGAAGTAATTGGCACACAAGTAAAGGTTTTATCTGACTGTAGCGGGCACATTCCCTTCAGAAATAAAATAAAGCCATGGGGCCCTTGGCCCTTTGAGGCTGGAAGCCCATATAAGAAGATATACAATATGTAGCTGTTTACAGCCAACAGACGAACAGTGACATGTTTTACGTCTAGACATGGTGTATGTCTATCTCTGTAAACAATGATAAATGAAAACAATATGGTGGCACTTTGCATAGAAGTGTCTCAAGCAGGGGAGGCAGGCTTATGCAAATAAAAGGCTTAAGTAACAGGACATCCACAGACTCAACAGCTCACCAAATACCATGAGTTTACATTTATGCAGCCTGCTAAATACAGGTTTTGTTGTCTACATGCTGTGGGCTGGGAGGCAGACCAAATACCCAAAATGTGTTCAAAAGCTTGAAAAAAAGTGATTTTTGCATATGGCCTCTTTGATTACCAGAAGAGCTAATGACCAATGATAGATGTCTCCACAAAGTTCGACTTTTTGCAAGTAAAAAAGCCACTACACAGTATTGGCTGTGGAAGTCACCACCATCTAAGGACAACTGGGCTACCATAGCCAACAGACTACACCTCATGAAGAGACTCATTCCCCCCATGGTCAGCAAAGTTGAAAAATTTGAACTCTTCAGGCAGTGTCACGTCACAACAGTCAGTCAGTGTTGTGTTAGTGCGTGTTGAAACCCCTGACACTATTTTACTCCGGTTCACAGAGTGGCAATCTGTGATCGTGTGGGGAACATTTGTTAGTGGGTACATTAGTTCCACCTAGATGGCCTGCAGAAAATTTAAAGATCATGCTGCTGCAGGGCCCGCTGCAGTGTTTTGTGGTTGGTAGGTGAATGAAAAGGATACAGTTGGAATACTGTCAGCTAATACATCTTATTATATGATATACGATTGCAGGGTGAAGCTCGAGTAGGAGTGACCTCATCGCAATGGCGATGGTGTCAAAATGTGCCAAGTACAGGTGACACGACTTGGATTTGCGATGTAATCTTGATCGCAAAGTCGCATGTGGTGTAAATGCACCTCAAGACAGCAGTCTGAGAGCTTGTCAAAAACAATCGAAGAAAAGGGGTGTGAATCTATGACATGCTACCCTGTAATTGTGTGACATTAGTTTTGTCTTTTTGTTTTTTTTATTAAGGCTCACTGTAACCTAGGTTTAATCTATTATTGTACTCTGAAAATTCATGAAAAATAAGAGTACAAAAACTAGGTAACACTTCATAATAAGGTATCATCAGAGGTGGGAAAAGAACTGAAATATTCTACTCAAGTAAAGTACCACTCCTTGGATAAAAATGTACTTAAATGCAAGTGAAAGCACTGGCCTAGTACTGGGTTCAGTGACAGTTTGACTAAGTTCACAGATATTGATGTATTTATGGATAAACAAAACAAATCAGATATACTATCAGAACAAATCATCAGGTGTGTGTGGATTGTTGAGTCATTCATCAGATAAATTCAGGTTGGATCTTCGACGGACATTCACTCCTTATCCTCTGGTTCCAGCTGCGACTTCACTGAGGTTTGTCCAGCATCAGCAGCTGGAGATCGGTTAGATCAACTCCCAGGGACTCACATTAAATCGCTGAAAAATGATTAAGGGATCGCCATAACGTTATCTCATAATATTGTCAAATTGAACTACTAAAGACACACCACTTTTGATAGCAATGCAACGCTTCACCTATTTTTTAATCTATATTAATATGCAAAAATTGAACTTTAAAAAGAAAAAAATACAAAAAACTTTTTTAGTACTTTAGTGCTTCTTAGATTTATGTACAATAATAAACAAAAATCTTTTTTTTAGTAACTTCTCGCTCATGCGACCAAGTTTTATGTAACATTAGTGCTTCATCTTTTTTAAGTAACCCAGTGTCTCCAAACCAGTATCTGATCATATTTTTTAGAATTAAGGTAAACATGTCATTTATTTATAGGTGGTTCATCAGTATTTTCTGTGTAAATAATGTAAAAATATAGATCACACATCTTGTTATCCCCCAACCTTTTATATTTTAGGAGATCTCTCAACACTACAACTCAACCACCACAAATCCAGTCCACTATATACAGCTCTAGCTATCCCCAAGAAAACAGGCCTCCTAAACTGGAAATCAAAAGCCCACCTCATCGTTACACAATGGAAAAATCTTCTGACAGAACACATCTATGGAAAAAATGGTTGAAAAAATCAACCAACTTTAATGAAACCTGGTCCACATTCATAATCAAATTAACCCATACTGTCACCTAATTTCCAATACCATCCAACAACTTGTGATTATTCAGCCATTATAACAGAATAGTATTACACAAGTAAGCTAACCTCATCTTGCCCTATCTATTTATTTATTTGTAGTATTACTACTATTATTTTATTACTATTATTTTTTTTCACACTCACACACACAGTTCACAAGCTTGTACTGTCCCCCTTTCTGTTTCTCTTTTCTCTCTACTCTACCGTTTAAAATAGGACTGTTTCCTGGGACCCCAAGAAGATGAGTATTCTCTGGTGATGGTAGTTGGGGGCATCTTTCCACCTAGGTACCCAGATTTGTTCCACCGCCATGTGAGGCCCACTGACCTGGTGGCCTCCTCTGGGGTACTTGGGTGCTCTTGGCTTGCCCCCTGCGCCCTGGAGCTGCTGGGTGTGGCCTACGGGATCTGGGGATGGCCGTGGGGGGGTGGGGGTGGCTGGGTGCTGGGGGTAGGGGTGGCCTGGGGCCAGGTGGGCGGGTGGTTGGTGGGGGCGGGTACTGCCTGTGGGGTATGCCCCGCCCTGGATCCCCAGGTGTTGTCCTTGGTGCCGCTGTGTGGGCAGATCGGTGCCCCCTGGTAGGTGCCCTGGTGGCCCGGGGGGTGCTGGTGGCCGTGGTCTCCCTGGGGAAGGGCAACTATCTGGGTATTGGGTAACCACCTCACATGCATGCCTGTACAGACACTCAAGCTCCTGTTGAGACTTACTGTAAAGAAATAGTTCTTCCCATCAGAACATGCTGAGTTGGACACTCTAACACATCTTCTCACGTTCTGTGATGCATGTTCCTCCATATCTGATTCTTGTGTGCTCACCTCCCCCTGTTATCAAGACATAACCACATCTCTGGTGTCTCTGGTTTCTTACTGCTTTTAATTCCTGTAGGGGCTTAGATAAGCATAACACTTGGACTGCTCAATTAATAACATTGTCTGTCTGTCCTCCTTTCCGTTTGTCTTGTCTCGTCCTGTCTGCCACTATTTCCCTTCTTTCACACTGTGGTGTGGCATGGCCCTCCCCTTCAGCTTACATCAGGGGTTAAATAAAGATTGATTTGATGGAGTAGCCTACAGGGAGGGCTGGTGATGGTCACTGTAGGAGTGAATTATATTCACATATCTCCAACTGCTAGAAAAAAAAATGCATTGGTCTTTCCAACGCTGTCATCAGACAAGGTGCCCTGCTGAAAAGACAATGCAGACAAGGGAAAAAAAATTAGAGCTGCAACTATCGAGTATTTTTGGAATCGAGTACTCTGTCAATTATTTCTTCGAGTACTCGAGTACTCTAACAAAATATACTTTTTTGTTTCTAAACAAATCAACTGTATACAATGCAACATGTTAGGGCTTTCAAATCGAGCAACCAAATGCTGTTTATTCCTCAGAAAAGGGTTTTTATTTTAACAACTTTCAAAGTTTAAACCAGTACTGGCTTAAAACAAAGCCAATACAATACTGATTTACAAAGCAGTAATATAATTCTGCAATTATATTTGTGAAGTGTGTTCTGGAGGGCATTGTGTAGTTTGGATGAAATCCTTGATCATGTTCTTAAATCCTGTGTCCTCAAACCATGGAAAGAGGACGCATGTCTGTGATGAGCATATTTAAAATGCTGTAATAGTAATAGTTGCAGCCCTAACAACGTGCTATCGTGCTAAGCTACGTGCTAGGCTAACTCTGTTTGACATCAGACACACTGCACTGTGTTTTCTTTTCGTCCCTTCTTGTAGTGACCACACACTTGGGACACTCTCTGCCATTTCTTCTGTGGACTCTCCTTTCTGTCCCTCTCTTTTCTCTTCCTTCATGATTTTACAAGCCGAGCAGCAGCGGAGGTAGCAGGCGCGTTGTGCCACAGAAAAGGCCGTCCATGTCAAACACCGTGCACTGTATAGTAGTCCAGATCTATATAACGAGGCTTCGAGGCACAAAATTTAATTCGAGGATATTTTGTAATCGAGTACTCGTGAGTATTCGAGGAATTGTTTCAGTTCTAAAAAAAATAATTATGAAAAAATATTGTAAATAAAAGCGACAGAATCATTCCGGAGTATTCTCTTGCTGTTCCTTTGCCGTACTGAACTGCTTTAAGGACCACCATCAATAAAAACAAAAAATAAACAAACAAAAAATCCACCTGGACATCGTAGACCATATAACAGGCTGTAACATGGACACTAAATGCTGTAGACCAAAACATGTATCAGTGTATGTAAAATAGGTTAAATTTTTTTTTATAATCTCAATAAAAATTGTGCTGACACAACAATTTCAGAATTTATAACATAAAAATGAAAACTATTTGCCAGAATTGTTTACTTTTATTTCTCACAATAATAGGGTGAAAATTTACCAGGGATTTTTCCTGACATATTCGTTGAGAAAAATAAGACGGAAAAGACCATTTTATAGTTATGGTTTTAAGAGGGTTCATAACAATAAAGAACTTGCATTGATGCAAATGTAAGGCAATGCCAAGGTAATATTACTACAAATGATGTGCAGCTATAGTTTTGAACATAGTTGTGTATAAGTACTTTATATAGCTGTTAATGTAGTTGTCCTATTTTGTTTTTGTATACAGTTATTGCACAGTGTAAATGTTGTAAATGTATTGAGTTACTGTGTGCAATTTGTGTGGTTATTTAAATAGTTTGATGTTGCTTGTTGCATTTAGAATTTATTACTATTATTATTATTTATTCAGCCAGTCCTGCTGTGAAGACAAGACAGATGATTCTCCATGAGTAAAAACTGTAAAAATAATGGTGTGTTCCAGTTGTAGTCGGAAGTCAAAATTTCCTAGTTCTGAGTAGGAAACTGCAACTTGAACGCACCCTCGAGGTAGGAATAATACTCGGGGTACCTTGCCACCCCCGAGTTGACAATTGAAGATGGCTGCCCCCAGTGTAAACAGTTATTAAGCTCCTGTAATTATCAATTTATTAGCACTTCTGACTAGAGTGTGACTGTGTCGCTCTATATTAGCTGTATACATAGTATTGTTGACTTATATTTACAAAAATGCTGCCAATGTGTTATTTACATTCCTCGTGGTATTTGTGAACTACAACGCAGGCGTGCTAACATTGGCTAATAATAGCCTGTTAGATTGGCATGTTTTTCTGACTTTGTAACTAGAACGCTGATAAGTTGGAGATGACGTCACTCCCAGTTCCTCTTCCCAGTTCCAACGTTAATAGAACGCAGCATAACAGTTACCTCACAAGTGTGGAGACCAAGTGTATTATGATCAATCCCTATCCACACACACACCTTATGATTTGTTCTGATAGTATATCCAATTCAAGTTTTGTTTATCCATAAATAAGTCAATATCTGTGAGATTAATCAAACTGTCACTTAAGCTGGGACAAGCAGGGACGAGCCTGACAAGCGTATAACGCTAAGTTGGTAGGTCTAAGGGCCCTAATTTCATGGCACAGGGTGCGCAGAGCCTGGCGCACCCCATGCTGTGTTAGTTTTGTCCAGCTCACCGCCGTGCGCTGCCAATTTGGCAATTTGGTAGACCATCTGCGCCGGCATGGGTGTAACAGCGCACAAGGGGGAGGTGCCAACAGATTCAGGTTGGCACACTGACAATTTCATGCCAAAAAACTGTGCAGAAGGTGTGCTGAAAGATCGCCAGCTCCAACCTGGTCTATTCTTGGTGCAGGCGAAGTGCACCCCCGCAGCTGTAATTTGGTGACTGGCGCACATGTGCGCACACCTCACCAAAACCTCAGAGGCAGGTTTCCAGAGTGTCAGGCACATTTTAATGCAACAAACAATCACAGCAACCACTATTTAATGTAACCGTCTGAACCAGCATATACATTTCTATCCGTCCTGTTCCATCTGATGTCGGATTAAAGCTGTTTGTCATAATGGAAACTTAACCTGACAGCAGCTGGAAGTTTGATGCACACCTCACAAGCCAACAACAAACAGCCTCATCATCTGATATGGAGTATATAGTATCCGGCTTCTCTCATTTCATGAAATTTAGAATAAGAGGGAGGAAACGACGGAGAAAAAAGAGAGAAAATTAATGTATGTCACTCGGTGTCTTAAGAATTTACCTGTAATCGCCCATATTTGTCTCTTTTAGTCTTTATTCTTAACATGATCTAAAAATCTTGAGTACATTAATGCATGGAGGATGAGATACAGTGAGAGTATTCAGTATATAACCAAAGGCTCTGCTATTTGGCAATAACAGACCAGGAATGCAGGTGGATCACAAGCATGATGCTTGCTGCATACTGCTGTGTTTAAATGTCTGTCGCTTAATTTTGTACTCCTATTAATGACAAAAGAACAGATAACATCTGTCCTGGGAGACGGCCCACACGGTGACTCGTTTTGTGGCCTACCATGCACGCCCTGAGTGCCCCTCTGCTCTCTCAGTTGCTGTAACGGTGACAGCAGCTCTGAAAATCTCCACTACAAGGTCTTTTCAGCTCACTGTGCGGTGGCGGGGATCAGTCAGACCTATTAGTCGCTGCACCTCGCCCCCAGCGCATTTAAAGGCAAGGGAGTGTCTTTCATTTGATTGGTGAAGGCAATACTCGGCTGTGTTGAACCCACACAAACCTTTTCTCCTCCCTCTCTGACACTTGCGCGGAGGTGCAGGGACGGAGGCGTGGGTGTGCATCTCTGCGCCTGAAGTTTGCCTCTCTGCGCATGACAAGATACTTGCAAAGTGCGCTGGACAGTGTTTATGTCACTATCTCTACTGGTTGAGGAAAAAAGTAAAAGAAAGGTGACAAGTAAAACCTTAAAAGCATCAGAAAGACAGAAAAGCCAAACAATCCTACTTATCGATACACTGCTCCTTTGGTTAACTCTCTCCATTTCTCCCATTCTGCCATCTCAGTGTTGGGCCAGAAGTTGTCACCCCATCTCTCTGAGCGAGACTGACCAATCAGGAGGCTTCTTACAGTTTTCAGAAGAGGCTCCGCCCACGAGAATTATGCAGAAACGCAAACAAAACTTTTTGAAGAGCAAACAAAACTTCAGGAAACGCAAACAAATCTGTGGTTCTTTAGAACAATATTTTGGTTTGTAAACAGAATGTGAATTTTTCAAGATACAAATCATCAGTGATGAGAATGTGAATCATAATCAAGCAAACAGATGTTAGAGTTATTTAAAAAGGGCATATGATTAAAAAAAGACAGAGGTATTAACTCAAGTCTGTATAAAAGGCTTCTAAATAGGAAAACAAATTCAACCCTTTATAGTTAAACAAAATGGAAAAAGGCGGGAGGAACAGATTTAACAGAGGAAGAGTGGATAACAATTAGAGCTGCAGCTATCTAATCTTTTTGTAATCGATTACTCTATCAAATTTTTGTCAAGTAATCGGATAACAGTTACAT
Source organism: Scarus forsteni (assembly GCA_036419115.1). NCBI lineage: Eukaryota > Metazoa > Chordata > Actinopteri > Labriformes > Labridae > Scarus > Scarus forsteni. Next base: position 4,377,997 of record JAZDUH010000331.1, on the reverse strand, counting down.
TGCGCTTACTGCAATTTTTTTTTTTTTACATTGAACCACTACACATTATTATTAGTAGTAACAAACAAAACAGAAAAGCCAGGTCACTTAAATTAACAACTTATTTTTCTTATTTTGAACATTCTGAGCATAAATAGGATCTCAAAATCAAAATGTATATTTTTATTTTTACTCTGGGCCATATCTTGCTTTTTTCAGTATTTTTTTTAAGTATGGTTATTTTTATCTTGTGTTCATGCTCGTCTCTTTTTGCTCAATTATTACCTTTACTACAGTACCATATCGGTGATCTTATTTTGCTTACTTTATTTCTAGGACCAAATAATATCATACTTAGATACTAAGACAATTTAACTAGCTAATGTACATTTCTATAACATATGAAAGCATTCCCTACACCTGCTTCCTCTACTCACTGTCAGTGTTTCCTGTTCTACTCTCTGCAATGACATTAAATGGATGTGAAAAATATGTGAACAAAATACACATGATTCTGAGCAAGTAGCCTCCGCATTGATTTACATTTTGAACCAGCCTTTACACGGAGCCATAATCAAAGTAGGTTATTTACTAGCCCATATCTCACTTATTGATCACATTAGCTGCATCTGTTGATGTATCATGAGTGTCATCCTGTTGTGTCACACAGACCGAATGTTTACTGTTGACGAGCTGCAGCTTTGACGACGTGCTATCATGCTAAGCTACATGCTAAGCTAACTCCGTTTGACATCAGACACACTGAACTGTGTTTTCTTTTCGTCCCTTCTTGTAGTGACCACACACTTGGGACACTCTCTGCCATTTTTTCTGCAGACTCTCTCCTTTCTGTCCCTCTCTTTTCTCCTCCTTCATGATTTTACAAGCAGCGCAGCAGCGGAGGTAGCAGGTGCATTGTGATACAGAAATGACCGTCATGTCAAACACCATGCACTGTATAGTAGTCCAGATATATATTATATATGTATAATTATACATTAAACGAGGCTTCGAGGCACACAATTTGCCTTGACGATATTTTGTAATCGAATAATCGAGATTATTCGAGGAATCGTTTCAGCTCTAATAACAATATGGGCATTTCAATGGAAATGTAGTAGCTCACAGAGTTGGAGGGAGTTTGGCTGGAAAAGCCTGATAAGATATTTTAGTACGCCTTATCAAAAATCTCACTACAAAAGGAAACTCCCTGACTTGCTAGAAAAGCAAATCATCATCATGTTTTCTGGGACTGTCACATTATTAAAAGTTATTGGGAAATACCCAATGCAATACAAGACATTTTTCCGAGTCACCTGCCTCTGGAAAGTAAAATTTTGTTTTTTGGACTCATGCCTGAAAGTTGGCTAAAGAGAGACAAATATTTGTTTGGTATGTTGGTGGTAGCGGGCAAAAAGGCCATAATGAAAAAATGGCTTTCACAGGAAGGCTCAACTTTGAACACGTGGATGAACATTTAAAGGATGGAGAGTATGACAGCAGAAGTGAATTACAAAAGGGACCTATTTTTTACACATTGGGAGAAATGGATGAACTATGTGGTACCACGCAGACTTTGACCTGGCGGACCTTGGATGACGCATGGTGGAGACATAGCAGTGCCCAAGTCTTACTCCCTATGGGATAATGATTTTGGTTTTTTTCTTAAAAAAATGTAAAATAAAAAAATAATCAAAAAAAGGGACAAGTAATAATGAATAACAATTTACTGAAAATTAACTAATGAAAATCAGACATTTATTGTAAATTGTGGTTCAACAGAATCATTTTAAAAAACAAAAGAATGAAAATGACCTGGACAAAAATGATGGTACCCCAAGAATAGATTGAAATGACTTGACCATAGGGGCATGACTTGTAACTAGCATCACATTTGTCTTCAAACTTGTAATCAGTCATAAACATATATTCAGAAGATTAAGGTCCACTGGACTGTAGTCAACCTTCCTGAACATTCTTGTTTGAGGAAAACTGAAGACAACTTCCAAAGAGATTAGGGGTGAACTTCAAGGTCAAGGTATATCAGTATCAGATCGCACCATCCACTCGGTTTTTGACACCTGGACCTTATTTATAGGTGTGTGCATGCTCATATACTCACTCAGACAAACATCGTGCAGCTCGGAGTCCTTCTGAAGTTATTTACATCCAACCGATTGCAAGACTTAGCGGGGCCACGGCAAGGGAGCTTCAGCGCGGGACATTATCTCTGCAAAATCGCTCATTTCGGCTATATTTTTTCATCCATCGCCAGTGTTATCATAAAGTCAGTTCGTCTACCGTCTTCAGGTGGGTCAGCTGACCTGGTAAACAAACTTTCGATGACGTCATAGCCGCGCGACACAAAGGTACAGCTGATTTCATCCATGCTGTTTCACACTCGGCTGCAAACATGGTCCGGCAGTGCGTATTCCCACTTTGTCCGAATAAAATGACAAGTTCTTCAAAGTTTAGCTTCCACAGGCTTCCTTTGGACTATCCGGGATTACTAAAAGTGTGGCTCGTTGCACTGAAAATGGATCCGAATACAGAAATAGAGGATTTGAAGCGGGCCAGTCACCGAGTCTGCAGTGCTCACTTCGCTCCAGAGGACTTTATTCAAACGAAGCCAACGAAGAAGGGCCAGGAACCACAGCGTCAGAACCTGAAGAGAACTGCCGTCTCTCCCTCTGCATTCTTCTTTCATGGAGCTCCTCGTCCGTGTACTCAGGCTCAAACCAGTAAGGACAACCGTCAAACTCGAAGTCGTAGTCTGACTCTTCAACATCAGATAAATATTCTGCCATGTTACTCAGCAATGGCGGCAAAAAGTAAATCAGCTGTACCTTTGTGTCGCGCGGCTATGACGTCATCGAAAGTTTGTTTACCAGGTCAGCTGACCCACCTGAAGACGGTAGATGAACTGACTTTATGATAACACTGGCGATGGATGAAAAAATATAGCTGAAATGAGCGATTTTGCAGAGATTATGTCCCGTGCTGAAGCTCCCTTGCCATGGCCCCTGCTAAGTGCGGCTAAATCGGTTGGATGTAAATAACTTCAGAAGGACTCCGAGCTGCACGATGTTTGTCTGAGTGAGTATATGAGCATGCACACACCTATAAATAAGGTCCAGGTGTCAAAAAACCCGAGTTGCCCTTTAATAGAGGAATTTACTGTAGAAAGAAAATCATAAAAAAGCAACACTGGAATTTGCCAAAATGCATATTGACAACCCACAAAGACTCTGGGAGAGTGTCCTTTGGACAGTTGAGACAAAACTAGAGATTTCAGGCAACTCACATCACCTCTATGTTTCCAGATGCAAAAATGAAGCACACAAAAAAAAGAACACTGTACCTCCTGTGAAATATGGAGGAGGAACAGTTTTGGGGCTGCTTTGCTGCATCTGACAAAGGGCGTCTTGAATCTGTGCAGGGTACAATGAAATATCAAGACATATCAAGGCCTTCTGGAACGAAATCTGCTGCCCCAGGTCAGAAAGTTTGATCCCAGTCACAGGTTATGAATTCTCCAACAGGATAATGACCTAAACACATAGCTAAAAACACCCAAGGATGGCGAAGATCAAACCATTGGACTATTCTGAAGTGGCCCGCTATGAGCCCTGATCTATATCCTATTGAACATTTGCAGAAGAAGCTGAAACATGCAGTCTGGAGAGGACACCCTTCAAACCTGAGACAGCTAGAGCAGTTTGCTCATGAGAAGTGGGCCAAAATACCTGACAACAGGTGCAGAAATCTCATCAAGAGTTAGATAAATCTACAGATTGCAGTGATTGCCCCAAAAGGTTGTGCAACAAAATATGAATTTAAGGTTACCATCAATTTTTTTCCTGGCCATTTTCATTATTTTGTTTTTTTAAATAATTCTGTTGAGCAATTAAAAAACTGAATCTAAACCTGATTTTCATTACATAATTTTCATGAAATTTGTATTTATCATTAATTTTGTCAGATTCAAGGTATTTCAGTTAACATTGTGGGTTTATCTTTCTTTAACAGAAGGCAACCAACAATTTTTTTCTGTATTCACCACATATGAGAGGGTATGGTTATGCCGTTGATGTCAATTTTTCTGTATTCAAAATAGTGTTAAAGCCAATCCAAATGTTTTCTGACCTGCAGCAGAATGTCTCTCTTTTTCTAGTCTCTCCCTTTCTTGTCGCTCCCGCTCCTGTGTCTCTCTTTCTCGTTCTTGTTGTTCCAATCTGTGCTGCTCCAATCTGTGGACAAACACAAATTCTTCTTTCAGCAAAATATATATGTAAACATGCTCTTAATTAACTGGTGAATAAAAAGAACACCAGAGCTTATGTGCAATTGATTGCTTTGATTACACATCTTGGAATCCAAGGTTAATAGAGTTATGTTCAACAGAATAACTGTCAAACAAAATAAATTAATTTCTACCAGTTTCAGCTGATTGAACCTTTAGGGCAATTTCTGAGAATTTGTCAGTAGAACTTCTATTTTTAGGTAGGTAGGCAGGTACTTTATTAATTAGAGTATCACAGAAGCTTCAGGAAAACCACACACAGTTAAAAATACACAGTATCACAAATTCACAAGGCCACACTTGGACAAGTTATAAGAAATTAGACAATAAAACAAGATAAAAACAAGGTGGAAGGAGCATAGCATATAGTGTGTGTGTGTGTGTGTGTGTGTGGCGGGGGGGGATCAGCACATGGACATTTTGGAATCTCATAGCAGTGGGCAAGAAGGAGTGTCTATGTCTTTCTGTAGCGCAGAGTGAACCTGTTACTCTACAAGCCCCTCTGCCTACAGAGCCGTTGATGGGTGATATGTTGGTGGTGGCGCAGCTGGAGGAGGTAGGTATGTTTGATATGCAGGCATTGTTGGCGCAGGCTGATACTGAGCCTGAATGACTGCTGGCATATTGGTTTGTGTAGTACTCACGTACAATGGCAGAGGCTGGTTTGGAGAACAAACAAGCTGATACACAGGTGCTGCTGGGATTTGGTGGCCCATGTGGCTTACTTCCTGTGCTGCCTGAAGACTAGCCTGTTGCAGGCTCATGCTTGTTGATGTTGGAGGTGACAGCCTTGAAGCTCCAGATAGCGTTGCTGATGTTAATGTTGCTGGTAGAGACTGCGTCAGTATGAAGCTCTCCTGTCCTCTGCCTGGTGTATAACACAGTGTTGTCTGTGACGGCAACAGCAATGTTGCTGTTACCTGTAACAGTGATGCTAAGTCCAGATCATCTCGGGATTGGGCAGGTGATCCCACTGGTGACAGTGACAGCTGCTGCAGGAGGATGCGTGAATACGTGGGAGAACTCAGAGGATGCATGTGTCTGAACTCGGCACTCAGGTAGGGACCATGAGGTGTAAGAGGGCAGCTCTCATTTATACTGAAGCTATGTTCTGTTAAACAGGGATGGTGGCAGCTACTTTGGGACAGAGTTGGTGACTGAGGCTCCACACACACAGTTAGCAAACCAGGTTGGCTCTTAGCATTCGATGCTGTGTCCTGCTGACTCACCCTATTGACGGCACCAACCAAGGAGAGACAGGGAATTCAGTCCCAGTGCAGTGTTTCGCTGGTCCTCTTTAGCGAACTCGGTCCACTGGTAGGGAGACTGCAGCCATTGTGCGCTGGCACTGTTGATGTCATCATGGAGGGGGCATTATAAGGCATTAGGATCGGTGGTAAGCTTACAGGGTAGCCTAGCAGGTGTGTGGGAAGCTGTCGTAGCCTTGTGTCTCTGAGAGCTCTGCTCTCAGATGCTGCTGTTCTCTGTGTATCCATGACACTGTAGTGGGTGAAGCATCCAGCTTGAAGGACCAATATTAGCGAATGGCTGGACTGTACTGTTATTCAGAATGGGGCTGGGTCACCTCATCCACTAAGATACTCCGGTCAGAGAGAGAAACGACGACACACAGTTCACATTTCAGCTCTTTATCTCCCCTTTGCAGCAGTACAATATCAGCAGGAGGTAAAGCAAGTACATGAGGAGTGTGTAAAGAAGAATTACACGGAGTTCAACAGTAGCTGCTTAGTATCTCAACCATATGAGTTGACAGTGTATGGTATTCCGTAAATAATAATAAACAGAAGGCACAAATCAGAAAAAATGTCCACCAGACGCGAAATACAGCATTCATCTAGCTATTTAGCATTTATTTAGCATTAGCAGTGTACCACGAATGAATATACTTTTCTCCATCATATAAAACAACAGAAAATGTGCCGTCTGAGAAGTCTATATAAAAGATAAACACTCATTAAACATCATCTGACATCCAAAAGTTCACTCACACCTTCAAGAACACATCACAGCCAAACATAGGAAATTTATAACACATACAAACACACTCACTCACATCTGCACCTTGAGTTGAGGTGTAGATGACACTAATTGCATCACTCCACAAAGTCACTGACTCTGTCGTCCCCCTCCTTGCCCTCTATAACACATCCAACAATCACATAGTCATCCAGGAACTTCTGGAGGTGACATAACTCTGAGTTGCAGGGGAAGTTAGGTGTAGAGGTTGAACAAGAAGGGAGTTAGGAATGTCCCCTGTGGGAACCCTGTGTTACTAACAAATGTACTTCATGCGCAGTTCTGCTGCCGTACATACTGCAGTCTGCCGGTCAGATATTTAATAGTCTATAACACCAGGGACTCATCCACCTGCATTGCCAGCTTCTTCCCTCGGGTAAAAGGGCTGGACTGTTTCAAAAGCACTCAAAAAATCACAAAATATTAGTCTAAGGGTACTGACCGCTGCTTTCAGATGGGAGTTTACCTGATGGAGCAGGTAAAGAATGGTATCATCCACTCCCTTATTTGCCTGGTAGCCAAACTGCAGGGGGTCATGATGCTTCAGAGAAGAGCCAGCACAAGCTTCTCACTTAGTTCCCTGGGGACAGTCCTCATCTAAGGAGAAGGCAATGTATTTTCCAGTTGTAGGTGTTAAGTCCACTGGGAGGAGCCGGGGGAAGGGGGCTGGGGGGTGATCTAGCCAAAGGGGGGTAAGCAGGAGGAACTGAAGATGTGGGAGGGGAGATATCTGAGTAGAGGTAGTTGACTCAAACCTGTTAAAAAATACGTTTAAATTCTCTGCCCTGGTCCCCATCAGCTGGCTGGCCATATTGTAGCCCATGATGGCCTTCATGCCAGACCACACCTTCATGTTGATCTGTTATAGCTTGTTCTCGATCTTCCTCCTCTCCGCATCTTTGCTTTGTCTTATTTTCACCTTCAGCTTCCTGTGTACTTGAAGGCCCTTAAGATCTCTGGTAATCCAGGGTTTGTTATTTCGGAAATATCAGACTTTCTTGTTCAGTGCAACAATGTCCATCTATGTCATCACCAAAGGAGTGGCACATCTCATCCCAGTCAGTTATATTACAACAGTCTTGAACTGCCTCCTCGTTCTCCAGTGACCATCACTTCATTCCTAGTGGTTACTTTTTGATGCTGTATGAGTGGATTATACAGGTTGATTAAATTATGGCCAGATTTATCAAGAGGAGGGATGGACTAAAGGCCTCCTTAACATTAGCATATAGCAAATCCAATGTTTTATTCTTTCTGGTTTTGCATGCGACAAACTGTTAAACAGTTTGTTATTGTTTTACTGGTAAGTTTGGCAGAAAACAAATAGCATATACACTGAGAATATTATCTGAAACTGAAAGTGACACCACACATGCATGACCATCATAAATTAAAGAAACCCACCAGGGTTATTCACAAACCATCTTAAGGCTGAAAGTAGCTCCTAACTTGCTAATTTAGGAGAAACTCTCAAAAATAATGGGCGTGTCAGTCCTTAATTTAGGACGCCTACATTTCTCTCCTAAAAGTCTTTCACAAAGCACTTTAGGGCTAAAACAAGCTCCTAAACCTGTGAGAAGTTTGTGTGTAAAGAGAACCAACGTTTCTCACAGTTATCAGTGGTTCTGGTCAACAGTGGGAATGCTCCATTTATTTGTAAGCAAATTTTGCTTCATGCTTCTTTTTTCAATTGTGAGGATATCCCAGATCCAAATTTTCCTTTGACAATGCTCTTTTTTTCATAGACAAGTTGGGCAAGGAGAAAAAGCTGGGCTGCGGTTGAATAGTCACCTCCTAAGCCCTTTCCTATCTACTTTTCCTTAACCCTGATGGAAAACGTCACGAGGTTAAGGAAAGGAGGAAGGAGAATTCAGAAAGGACTTAGGAAAGGAAAACTGCCATGCAAGAGAGAATCCGACTACACTTTCACTACGCTACGTCATCATGTGACGGCGGATGTTTCTGCTGCGTTGAAACTACAATTTTCCGAAGGTGGACTACTAAATACGCATCATGTATCATGTATTGTGACAACGTTGTTCCTTTCAGACAAGACTGAACATAATAACCTGGTAAACACTACATCTGCATAACCGATGTTGGAAATGAGGATTTAAATGAATTTGACTACTCATGATCAACATGAACACCATGAATGCATGAAAATAAATGGGAACTGAATGAAAGATAAGCATAAATTGTTAAGACCACAATCTAATGGTGTACACATTATTAATATTGAACCAAGTTTAAAATATAATCATCATCAAATGTCTCATATCCTGCTCTCTTTAGAGAATCAGACTACTGCAAAGTTAAGGCAGGCTTTGGTAAACTTTTTAAAGGATCACATGGCCTGTGTGATTTGTTCGTCATTATTCGGTTGAATTTCGGAAGCAGTCGGAAAATGCGCTGTTTATAAAAGCTGTTGCAGCGGAGAATCGTGGGACAGAATAACCTCCTCTCCTTTCGTAAAGGATGGTCCAGTGTATCCTATACTAAAGGAGATAATAAAGGAAGCATTGAGCCACCTTTCCTATGCATTTACACTATTCGAACAGCTCTAATCACAAACTACTTCTGGTTCATTTCACTCCGTTGGGAATCCGTTTGGTTTGCGCCTGCATTTGCTTGATGTTTTCTCTGCCATGGTTTTTTCAGAGTCCCAGTCATTAAGAGGCTGCTTATATGTATATCTACTAATTGTTTAACCAGATACAGCTTGTTAAAATTAGCAGAACACATACTTGACTAGTCAGTATATTACTCTTGGTTTCATGTTTCATCAGTAGCCAACATTATTTTTATTTGTATTAAATGACACCTTTCGCTAAATTGAGTGATTGCTATGTAGAAAGTATTGATAAAAACATATTCCCCATCAGCCAATCACTGGAGGCATTGTAAGTCAAGTGGTTCCGGAAACATGACATCATCCACAGCAAAAGGGTCAATTCCACCTATTTCTTTTAGCTTAAGAGCTATCTGAATTCCTTAGTAATAGTTAGTCTCAGCAGTTCTGTGAATGGGTTTTAAGAGAAAACTTTTAGATAGAAACTTATAGTGTCATTTAGGAGTCCTCCAAGTGGTAAGATAAAAGATTACATGCTCTGTTTACAAGAGACCCAGTCCTCAGAAGGACTGAGAAAGGACTGAGTTTTGCAAGAATTGCATGCAGGCCGACATCTTTACGAGAGTCAAATATTTGCGAATCGCTCTCCTGTGCAAATCATGCATCAAAAATAGCCTGATGTTACACATGATTCATGATTTTCACCATACAACAAAACAAAACATAAAGGAAGTACATGGGAATTTTTTTTTGCCAATATTTAAGAGACCCCCCAAAATTTCACAAATATGTTTTCAGGGGAGCTCATGACTCATTAAGTAAGGGGGGCTGAGAATTAGATATTTTTTAATTTTGTTAAATTGTAGTACATACAATTTTAGGCTTGAGCATATTCATTGGAAAGGAGTTCAGCTGCAACCCTCAAATCTCAGCCGCCTGACTGGCTTCTCTGCTATGAGCCAGAAAAATGTTCCATTGTAGGATTGAAGTGCTATATATCTTATGATCAATTGCTTCTAAAGCATCTTGGTGTTTCCTCCATCCAGCTGCAGCCCCCCAGCACAGACATGAAAGGGGCTGAAAGAAGTTGAACTACCAAATATTGTCAGATGTTTTTATTCTTTACCTGAAATTGTGTTAGCTTGTTAATAAGCTAATTATTTATCAAGGTGTTGTTTACACTAAGTGTAGTTTTATAACTGTAAAGTTGATAGCCCGTATAATATTTTTAAAAACATCATGGGCAATCAGTTTCTAAAGTTAAGTTCTTGTGTCATTTAGCGTTAAATGTCTAAACTTCAATGCAGGAATATGGAGTTTGAAAGATGGTTTTGGTTAATATTTGGTTAAAAAGTGTTTTTAACAGCTTGTTTTTCCTTACGTAATATACAATGCCTGGCCAAAAAAAGGTCACCATCAGAAAAAAAGTCACACACTCTAATATTTCCTTGGACCACCTTTAGCTTTAACTGAAGTACTTATTTGCTGAGGCATTGTTTGGGTATGCTTCTGCAAAGTCACAATTTTTGTCATAGATCATAGCACTGCCTCCACAGGCTTGTACAGGAGGCTCTAGGCACGATGGGTGTATCACTTTACCTGCCCCTCTTCTTATCCTGATGCAACCCATCACTCTGGAACAGGGCAAATCTGGGGATACAAACCAGGAGCAAGACAGTCAAACTTAAAACAGACCCTGAACCACTTGAACCAGATGCCGAGGGTGGGGAATGGGAGACTGATGAGGAGGAGGGCTCTTCATCCCGTTCTCCCCATGCAATGCCACAGCACGAGATGGTTGAGCTGCTGCGTCAGTTTCTGGGTGCTCAGAGGGACAGGGAAGAAGCACTCTTAGGAGAGCTCCGAGACCTACGGACAGCCATCCAAGCTGGCAATCAATCGCCTACACCAGCAGCCTGCTCAGTTCCAGTGGAGGAAGTGTTGTCTCCTTACTAGGACTTCCCACAACTTTTAACACCCTGCAGCAGCCACCAGTAGCACCTAACAACAGCACCACAGTCATCAACAGCACCAGCACTGCAGCAGCCATCAGCACCAGCCCCACGGAAGGACCCCAAGTTGCTTCCATTACAGTGTTGGTGAGGACATTGAAAACTACCTCCTCCGCTTTGAGCGGATTGCCAAAACTTGGGCATGGTCAGGGACTGAGTGGGCCTACAGACTTGTGCCATTGCTGACAGGTAAGGCATTGGAGGCCTACTCTGCCATGGATGAAGAGCTGTCTGACTCCTACCCAGACCTTAAACAAGCCCTGCTGGCCAAGTTTGACATTTCTACTGAGACCACCGTCAGCAATTCAGAGATCCAGCTGTACCTCCAGGAGAAGCGCCAACCGAAACCTACCAATGCTTGAAAGGCCTGTATCGACGTTGGATCAAGCCAGACCAAGCCAGCGTGGAGGATATTAGGGAAGCCATCGTGTTGGAGCAGCTGCTGAGAGTGTTTCCACCTGACATCCGCATGTGGGTCAAGGAGCAAGAGCCTACCACCGGCTTAGAGGCAGTGAAGTTGCAACCCAGTATGTCAACGCCTGAAGACCAGTACTGTCCAGGTCCCAGCAGCACCAGCCAAACCGAGGACAAGGGGACAGCAGACAAGGAGGCCAGAAGTTTACAAACTATGGGACTCAGGGGAGTGTGGGGGTCAGCAGAGGTGGTCAGCATGCTAGTCAGGGCACTGGGGGGGCTAGAAGATATGGGCAGCAGACTAGTACTAGTCGTGGGGAAATCATTTGTTACTACTGCCAGCAGCCTGGCCACAAGGCCTCAGACTGCCCTCTCAAAAAGCCTAAACTTTCTGGTTACTGCTGTATTCCTGGCAGAGAGGTGGGTGGAGAACCAGGTAGGCAGGGAAACAAGACTCTGGTCCAAGGTTTATGGTTGAAAATGATATATATATATATATTTTTATAATTATTTATTTTTGTTTTGGCAACCAGAACAATTTATACAATACATACATATTGTTATCAACATAATGCCTGTTAAAGAATATTTATGTCTCATACATTGGGTACATTCAGTTCTCAAATCACAAACAGAACACAGGAGAAAAAATATTAATAATAATAATAATAAAAGAAAAAAAAAATAAAATAAATAAATAAATAAAAAAATTAAGAAAGAAAGAAATATAAAAGGGGGTAAGAGTTCTGTAAACATGACTACAGCGAGGCATATAGCCAAGTGTACTTAGATGGATCAAACACTACATATATACACAGTATATTCTGCACACTTATATTTTCCTGAGTCTTTATGATCTGTATCCCATTTCAAAAATCAATAAATCTCATTGTGCTCTCGCACCTAAGTCTTTTCCCACTCTTCCATCCCTGTCTCATAACTTTCTAAACTACAACAAAAATTAATCAGAGGAGAATTAATATTAATTAGGAAGTGTATAAAGAGGGAGAAAGAATTCACTGATAAATACATGAAAAAAAAGAGGAAGAAAGAAGAAAAAAAAAAGCTTTTAAAGCATTTGTATATCCCCTTATGGTCCAGGCATTACTGTATTTACATTTCAAGTTCTTGTGTCAGAGAATATAACAATATACAATATAAACTTTGCGGGTGGGATAATGTTATTAGTCGTTTGTACCTTCATTGGAATTCCTGTCTTCAGGGTTTAATAAATTTGATCCATCTCGACCATATGTCAGTCAATTTTTCTTGTTGTAGTCTGAGTACATATGTGAGTTTCTGCACTGAGTATATTTGGTATACTATATCAATCCAATCCTTATCAAGTGGAGCTTGGGGCTTCAGCCATTTACAGGTTATAGCTTTCTTTCCTGCTGCCAGCAGCGATGCCATTAGTTTTTTATCTTTTGAGTTTATTTCTTGCGGTAGGTTACATAGGTACAGTACATCAAATCTGAAAGGGATGGAGAATTGAAAAACTTTCTCTAAGGTTTGGTGAATTTTTTTCCAGTAGCTTTCTAGAGCAGGGCAGGGCCAAAATATGTGATAATGATCTGCATTATCCGCCTGACAGTGTCTCCAGCAATGTGAAAAAGTGGATCTGTGTCATTTCTGTTGGGGAGTAATAAAAAATCTGGTAAGATTCTTCCAACAGAACTCCCTCCAAATAGAGGAGTTTGTGGTTTTCCACTGTATTTGACAAACTGCCTGCCATTCCTCATCAGAGAAAATTTTACTGCCTTCCCGCTCCCATTTTTCTTTAACATATGATGTTTCACCTGATCTTGTGTCCTGGATGGAGTTATATATTTTGGAGATGATTTTACTACTATTTTCAGATTTATAAGCAGAGACAAAAAGCCTGATTATTCCTACATCTACATTTGTGAGATTAATTCCCTTTATAAATGTGTCAAGATAGTGTCGCACTTGAAGATATCTATAGAAGTCTTGTTGTTCAAGGTTATATTCAGTCTTTACCCTCTGAAAAGTCTTGAGCATTCCTTTATGAATTAATACACAATAAGTTGAGATTCCTTTTGCTGCCCATAGGTTAAATCTCTTATCATTTAAGTTTGGGGGAAAATCACTGTCAAATGAGCACCACCGTAATAATTTTGCAATTTTTTCTAATTTACAAAGCCTCTGAATATTCTTCCAGACCTTTAATGATAAATTTATAAAAGGATTTTCTCTATCTGAAACGTACTTCATTAATGCTTCATCTGAAATAATTGCCTGTAATGGAATTCTACCTATAATTGCAAATTCAGGCTCTTTCCATCGAGCTGAATACCCAGGATTACACCAACATATGAGAGGTTTCAACTGGGAGGCGTAATAATATTCTAGTAGGCATGGAAGTCCCACATCTCCATATTCTTTCTTGAGTTGTAGAGTCTTAAATTTTATCCTGGATTTTCGTCCCTCCCATATATATCTCGATATTAGTTAGTCCCATTCCGTAAATTGATGTGTTTGCACCTCCACAGGTAGTGTTTGAAAAATATATAATAATCTCGGGAGAAAGTTCATTTTAATTGATTCAATCCTTGAATTAAAATTGAGGAAAGGGATTACATTCCATCGTTGTATATCATCTTTTAGTTTAACATTGACGGGTCCATAGTTCACGTTTGACAAGTTTGCTAAATTTTTTGGTAAATAACCACCCAAGTACTTTATTGCATCTGTATCCCATTTCAGTTTGTATTTTTCAGTTATAGCAGGAGTTGGTTCATAATTAAACCACTAGTACCTGTGTTTTTAAAACATTAAGTTTATAGCCAGATAGCCAGCCATATTCTTCAAGACAAGACATTACTATTGGCAAGGATTGGGTAGGCTGCTCAAGATAAATTAAAATATCATCAGCAAATAAAGCTACATTTTGCTCTAGCCCAGAGACTGATATTCCTTTTATGCTTTGGTTCTGACAAAACCATTGGCTGAGAGGTTCTATAAATAACGCAAACAGAAGTGGGGAGACAACACATCCCTGCCTACATCCCCGTTGTAGTGTAAACAAATCAGTGAGGTCTCCGTTCACTTTTAGTCTGGCTGTTGGTTTATTATAAAGGGTTTGTATAATTTTAATAAAATCCCCATGAAAACCAAATTTATTTAGGGTTTTGTAAAGGAATGTCCAATTAACTGTATCAAAAGCATTTTGGGCATCTAAGCTAAGCATGGCAGCAGTTATATTTTTCTCTGAGACATGTCGAATGATGTGAAGCGTTCTCCTTATATTGTCCTGGGTTTGTCTTTGTTTAATAAACCCAGTTTGGCCAAAATGGATCAAATCTGGTAGACAGTTTTCTAGTCTCCTTGCCATGATTGATGTAAAAATCCGATAATCTACATTAAGTACACTTATTGGTCTCAAATTGTCACATTCTTGTTTACTCTTGCCCTCTTTGGGAATCAAAGAAATAACTGCCTCTCTTCATGAGGGAGGCATCTCGAATTTCTTTACCACCCCATTATACACCTTCCTTAAAAGAGGTATTAATTTATCCTTCATTTTCTTATACCAGTCTGAGGCAAAGCCGTCAGCGCCAGGGGAGCTACCCGTCCTCAGTCTTGAAATAGCTTGGTTTATCTCCTCTACTGTCACCTCAGCAATGAGAGTATTATTTTGATATTCTGTAAGTGTTGGTAAATTAAGTGTTTGTAGGAAAGAGTCTATTTGTAAGTCATTAGCTGTTTGTTGCTGGGAATATAGTTTTTGATAATAGGATCTTAGACATTGCTGTATTTTCTCCTGGTTATATTCAATGTCTTTGGTAATAGGATTTCTTATTTTGTATAGGATGCTGTCGGCTTGTTTTTTCTTAAGCTTATATGCCAATAACCTAGAAGCTTTGCCACCCACCTCCCAGTGTTTTTGTTTCAGGAACATGAGTTTCTTTTGAATTTCCTGTGAAAGTATCTCATCAGTCTGTTTCTGAACTATTTTAATTTCCTTCTCTTTAGTAGAATCTATATTATTTTTGTGTTCCCTTTGTAATTGCTTCAATTTTAATTGTAAAGTTTTTAGTCTTTCCTGACGCAATTTTTTGATCCTAGATGTGCCTGCAATGATATTTCCTCTCATTACTGCCTTAAAGGCATCCCACACCACCTCACCCGTATCATTGAACTCCATGAAAGCATCAATTTCTTTTCCTAGTGCTTCTATGATTTGCGGGCTGTTTAGTATACTTGAATTGAATTTCCATAATGTTTTCTTAGGTTTTTGACTAAAATTTATATTTAGGTAGAGGGGATCATGATCAGAAATGTCAATACTTCCAATGTCACATGTGGTTATACGGTGTCGTTCTGAACTGAAAGTTAGAAAATAGTCAATTCTGCTGTATACAGAATGGGGGTGAGAGAAATGAGTGTAGTCCCGACCTGCTGGGTGAAGGTCCCTCCACACATCGATAATTCCCATTTCTTGCATGATTGTGTTTATTTTTTTGTTTATCTTATTTGGTCTAATATTAATCCTTGAGGAGTCAAGTTTTTCGTTTAATTCAATGTTTAAATCACCTCCTCAGACTAAGACTCCTTCCGTCTCTGTGGCCATGATGTCAAAAAGGTGTTTATAGAAAACCCAATCTCTATTTGGGGGGGCATAAATATTCAGACAAGTGATCATGATACCCCCTAGTCTACCTTTAATAAGTATATACTAGAGATGCACCGAAATGAAAATTTGTGGCCGAAGCCGAAGCCAAATAAAATATGAATGCTGGGCCGAATGCCGAATACCGAATATCCAATGCGTAGGCAAAGTAGTTCACTCTATTTTTTAATAGTGCATTAATAGTTTAGAGTACATTTTTAGACATGTTTTGCTTTTCAAAAAAATGCCCAACAAAGTTTTTCATTCATATTAAGCCTTCAAACAAAACAAAACATGCATTAAAAAAATATGAATGTACACTGATGAATATAATACCAACAATACTGCTTTAAGGCTGTCACTTTATATTCGATATTTGAATAACTGATCAAATATGGGGATAAATATCCGTAATCAAATTGTAAATAAATATTTGAATGTAAAATATTGAGTGTGGCGACACATCAGGTCTGAAGCAGTGGACTGTTCCGTCCAACAGAGGGCGCTGTGAGCGGAGCTTGACCCTCAGTCACATACGGTGCTCTCTCGACCCACAGTTTCCGCTCCAAGTGGAGCGGACATTAACAGCTCTAACTGTTCTGAGGAGAGCTGTGTGGAAGTAGCTTTGGTTCTACACCGTTGATGGTAAACTTAAAATCAAAGACCAGGCTGTTTGTTCTGTGAAATACAGTTTAGTCACTTGTCCTCCGCTTATTTGTGGGCTCAGCCGTCGGCTTTTCATCCAAGTTATACAGCCGAGAGCAGCGGAGCTTTGTCAAGAGTTTAACCCGTGTGACTGTGTTTTTTTCGGCAGGTTGGATAAGAGAGTCTCTGTCCCTTACTGAGAGGGGGATGCTATTCGGCCTTGATATTACCTCATTCCACCGAAGGCCGAATATGGCTTTTTTTGCACTATTCGGCCGAATATATTCGGCCACCGAATATTCGGTGCATCCTTAGTATATACCTTCCCTCTGTGTCCTTTCTTTCCATTATCTGTTCATAGATAACAGCTTTACTTATAAGGATTGCCTCACCCCTTTTGTCACCAGACTTATGCGATGATGAAAAAACTTGTTGGAATCCCATTCTCCCCAACTTAACATGCTCAGCTTCACTTAAGTGGGTTTCCTGGAGAAAGGCAACTTGTATTCTATCTTTCCTTAGTTTCGATAATATTTTGTTCCTCTTTATCGGATTGTGTACCATTTACGTTACATGAAATAAATTTCACCTCTTGATTATCCTGCATTTGTAGTGTCAATTTTCAGTATTAAAGTGTACAACTTGACTTCTATACATATTCCCCCACTTTTTTTAAGGAAAGCTTTTGAACAACTTAACAAATGTGCATAACAAATGCAGAACATAAAGTCCTTCTTTTTTTGGGCTTCCAAAAGGTAGGTCAAGAAGGTGACCTTAATTGAGTCAGATGGATTTAACTCTGAGGGTAAACCTTTGTAAGACACACAGGGCCCTCCCCAACATTGCGGGCTATTATGTGGTCTACTAACCATATTTTAACACTCCCTCCCCTCCATCCCCCTTCCCTCAAAAAATGAGTCCTATAGTATTTCTCTTAACGTCACTGGTGTTACCATACAACCATATAACTTAACAAACGAGGCACTTACGTCCTTTCACTGGAAACGGACTTATACGATTTTTGGCTCTAGTCACCACAGAAAATTAGAGCTTGTTGTCAGTCAAAGTTTTTCACCTCCATCAGCCGTACTCTTCAGGGTCTCCATGTCCTGGATGAGGCTGTAGGTCATCTTCCCTCCTTCCCGTGTAGCGTTCTTGCCAACAGTCTGCCAGCAGACCATCTTCAGCTCTCGATCCAGTTTTTCTTCCTCACAGATAGTTGTTTTAATACCCATTGATTTTAATCCCCCCGCTGCTTCCCAGGCCTTGCTGAATGTTTTGGTTCCGCTATCAAGATGAAACCTCAGTTTGGCTGGATATGGAGTTTGGAACCGGATGTTTTTCTCCTTCAGCTGTTTCTTGATGCTTACATATTCATGTCTTTTCCTCTGTAGAGCCACTGAGTAGTCATGATCCATATAGATTCTTTTATCCTTGTAGTGCAGGTTCTTCATGCTCCAAGCTTTGTATAAGACGTGTTGTTTATGTTGATGGTTCACAAATCTTGCAATGAGCGATCTCGGAGGGGCATTTTCATCTGCTGGTCTTTGCTGAAGGGATCTGTGGAGTCGTTCTAGCTGTAGGGGGAAGTTAGGTGGTAAATGCAGTAGCTCCCTCAAAAAAGTCTCTGTCCATTTCACCATATCGCCCGTTTCGGAGCCCTCAGCAACTCCATAGATCCGCAGGTAGTTTCTTCTTGTATAGTTCTCCAAGTCCTCGCATCGTTCCTCGAGTTGTTGTTCACGGTGTAGCAGGTAGCTAAGTAGCCTGGCCGAGCATGTCAAACATTTTTGCACCACATGTCCAGAATGTCAGGTCACCACACACACAATATAGCCAAGCCAGTTCCACTACACCCCTTACCTACCATCAGTACCCCTTTCTGACGCATTGCCATGGATTTGGTGGGTCCACTGGAGAAGAGTAGCTCTGGTTACCAGTACATACTTGTGATCTGTTACTACGCCACAAGATTCCCTGAAGCTTTTCCACTCCAAAGCATAAAGACACCAAAGATAATCAATGCCCTTGTCCAGCTTTTCTCTCGTGTAGGGCTGCCAGATGACATCATCACGGACCAAGCAACTAACTTCACTTCTGGAATGATGACACAGTTGCGGAAAGAACTGGGCATTAAAGGCACCTGCCCTCACAACACCAACAGATGTTGCAGAAGCTGTTTCAGGAGACGCCTGGGCTGTTCCGAGATGGTCCAGGGCAAACAACACTGATGCAACACACCATCCATCTCCAAAAGGTTGACATCCCTCCCATTCGTCAGAGGCCATATCCCGTCCCAGAACGATTGGTGGGACCCCTTAAGGATGAGATTCAGAAGATGCTTGTTCTTGGGGTGATAGAGCCATCTGCGAGTGAGTGGTCCAGTCCCATGGTAATGGTGCCGAAGAAGGATGGCTCTCAACGGCCCTGTACTGACTTCAGGAAGGTTAATGCTGTCTACCATTTTTAATGCTTACCCCATGCCTCGCATAGATGACCTGGTGGGGCGTGTTGGGACTGCCAAGTACATAACCATGCTGGACCTTTGCAAATGGTATTGGCAGATTCCTCTTGAAGAGATTTCGAAACAGTACACCGCTTTCTGTACACCAACAGGACAATAAACGGTAATGTCGTTTGGACTGCATGGAGCGCCTGCAACGTTCCAAAGATTAATGAATGTTGTTCTCACTGGTTTCGAATCCTTCAGTGCTGCTTATCTTGATGATGTTGTCATCTTAAGCCATTCCTGGGAGGACCATCTCCAACAACTGAGACAGATCCTGACTTGCATTGAGAGGGCTGGCTTGACCCTCAGTGCTCAGAAGTGCGAGTGGGCCAAGGGTGAAGTCCAATATCTGGGGTTCCAGCTTGGAGGGGGTCACATCAAACCCCTTGTGGACAAGGTCAAAGCCATTCATGATGCCCAGCGCCCCTGAACCAAGAAGCAGGTGAGGTCGTTTGTGGGCCTTGTAGGGTGGTATTCTAATTTCATTCCCCACTATTCCACTCTTGCCTCCCCTCTGACTAATCTGACTCAGAAAGGGGAACCTAACCCTGTACAATGGTCCACAGAATGTGAACATTCTTTTTCTGCCCTCAAGCATGCCATGTGTTCATCACCTGTCTTATGTAGTCCTGACTTTCAGAAGCACTTTGTGTTTCAGGCAGATGCTTCTGACGTGGGCATTGGTAGATTTTTGGTTACAATTACTGTGTTTTAGTCGACCAACAATTTCTTTGGTTGATTACAGCCCTACACGATGGTATCTTGACTTGCAACCCTTTAGTTTCAGGATCAGACACAAGTTTGGCAAAACCAACCTGATGGCAGACTACCTGTCTCGGTTGACCACCATGGCTGCGCCAGGAGAGGGGGAAGGTAATGTGGCAGTTGCCCCTGCCACTGGTAAAACACCACACCAACACACCACACCATCACTAATTTCACTGACCACATGTTAGCCAGGTAGCATGCTACTGCTGGTTTGGTGGGTGCACACACTAAACTGCATTTAAAATCTTCGTAACTTGCCTGTGCTATTTGTTCCACATAAAGTTTCACAGACACATATATACATACAATATGGTGATTTTGAGTTTGAAGTTTGCACGTCAAGAATTTGTCTTTTTCTTTTCCTACCACAGTGCTTCCTGTGCTGGGCAGTGTTAAAGGACTCGAGTATGGTTTCAGGCTGCCTTTTATAGTGCCTGAGTAGAAAGTAGGGAACATGCTCAGTCCATCTTACTGAACCATACCAACTGATGGAAGTGTAAAATGAGTTGAAAAGTCATTCTGGGCATGAGGATTACGGGAATGCTTGACTTATAAAGGGTGGTAAATGTAAATAGAGGTTGTAAAGGTATTTAGGTGGAAATAAGATGTGTTTGATTACTTAATTGATTTAATTTAAAGATGGTATGGTCCAATGGGAGTGGCTTAGCCTTTAAAATGGAGGGGATCCCCACTGCCCAGTCAGTCAAAGAAGGGCTGTGATGCTGAGCAGACCTGTTGATCATTTGGTAAATATTTTTTTCTGTGCATAGTTCGCTGCATTTGCTCTTGTATACCTGACTTATATTTGAAGAGCAATAAAATTCTTCATTTTTTCATCCAAAGGAACTGATTCTGCTAATTTTTTTTACATTCTGAGGTAAACCTACACCACTTTTCCAGTCAGCCTTTCGACCTACCACCCTCACTTGTGGTCAGAGTGTGTTGTTAGCCACTACAGCTAACGGCTTTTAACTGTTGTTTGCCGTAAGCCATTAGCCATTAGCCTAAACTATCATAAGACGATCTTATCATATTAAATTATACCACACAGATGCATAATTTAACACTTATATGTGGCATGAACCTCATCAAAGACAGTCCCAACCGAATTTTTCCGGTGAAGTTCAGAGGAGAGCATATTTCACAAGTATCACTGAGTAACCATGTCAACCACAGGCTAACCGTCATGTCCGTGGCGGACTTCCGCTTTCTCTCACAGTTTCCCAGCAGTGATACCTGGTCAGGAGAAGAGCCAAAACATGACTTCCCATAAGACAAGCTTCAAGTGACGTTCTTTCCTCCTCTTTTAAAGTAAAAAAAAAGAGTTAATTTCTGATGAATAAAAAAAAACACACACACAGTTATTGAGATAGCTTCAGAAGCCTCCATTGTTTTCAAACATGCAGTCACTTCCTGTAGTAGTTCCCCCACGTTCCCTGCTCCAGCACCTACCGTCGCTCTTCCCTGATTGGGCCATTAAGCATTTAGCCGAGTGAAGTTGTTGGACAATGGAGGCTGGCAAGACGGATATGCATGATTTCTTAATCAGGCAGGTCTGTCTGCTCTACAAGGCTAGCTCTTACATTTGCGTTGTTAAATCGCGGTGGCAACTTTCTGTTGGCCAGGCAGTGTATGTAGATTTTAAATGGTTGCACTAAAACTAAATCTCTGAAGTTACAAGATGTTAGGCATTTCCATTTAATCTACCTCAGATGTATTCAATACAGTCAGTGGGACTGTACTTTTGTCTTAACACATAAGGACTTTTTTAACATAAGGACTACACATAAGGTCCACACATAAGGACTTTCAAAATCTGAAAATATTTTTTTTATCTGTTACAGACCCCACACATGAAAAAAACAATTAGGCATTGAACAGCTTTGATCGTACTATGTAGTGGGCTCCAATAATCTCAACACAGCACACCACTCACAATCATTCTGTCTAGGGATGTAACGGTTGCCGGTAAAATGGTGAACCACGGAAAAATTTTCCACGGTATTCATTACCGTGTCCTATTAAAATTACTGCTAAATATTGTTTGATCACCAAACTGTGCCAATAATGCAGTGATGCTGCTCTTTGATTGGAAAAAGCCTGAACTGCTCCTCGGTGAAGCAGTCGTCTGATACAGACAGGCGCGCATGTCAGTTTGCAGTGTTTGGCCTATGAGAAGTACTGTATAGCAGTTTGAGACCTGCTCAAACTTACAGGTTTTGCCACTCAAAATGGACAAAGTCTAAAGTCTGATCGAAGTTTGGACTTTACAAGGATGTTGAGGGGAAATTAATTAATTACAGACACACTGTCTAAAACGCCAAGCTGTGGTGAGAGACAAAAATGTGCGTGATTAAAACTGCTGTAACTCCTCGAGTAAACAGACAGACTGAGGCTACGTACATGGACTACACTGAGGCTACACGGACACTTCTGACTTAAAAACGCAAAGATTTTTCCTTTGCGTTTTGAAAGTCGATCTGCGTTCAGATGAAGACGCTGGAAACAAACTAAACCGCTGTACTGTGGATGCCGATTCAGCAGATGGCAGAGTAGGTCTGCAGAGAGGCAGCACTGCTACAATATAATGCAGGCAAATAAGAATGTGTGAGTGTATGTTAAATTTTATGTTTATTTTTGGTCACCTCAAAACTTTGAACATGTTCATTTACAAATGTTTATAAAGAGAATACTGTTCAAAGTTCAAATCAGTTTATTCTTTTATTGCAATTACACACTGTTTAAAGCATTTATAACATAACAATGACATATACTGACCAGAACTATTTACTTTTATTTCTCGTATACATTTTTTTAAACAAATTTAGTTATAGGACATTTCCTGACAAAGCTATTGACAAAAAAAGACAAAAGAGCTGTTAAAATTATAATATGAAAGGGATTAAATGATTTCGAGACTGTGTTAAAGTACCTTTTGAACATTTTGAGCAACAACACCGCAACAATAATGATAACCGTGATCATTTTGGTCACAATAACCGTGATAAGAAATTTTCATACTGTTACATCCCTAATTCTGTCCCACCACCAATCTACAATCTAGTCCTCCGAGACAGAAATCTCACATGATCAAACATGATCTAAGATAAATGCAGAAGAAGCATAGTAACAATGGTAAACGAAAACAACAGAACACAAACATGGAAACAACAAGTAAAACATAACACACAACATGGGAGAGGACATACGAAAAGAGAGAATGATGGTGGTCTTGGGACTATTTTTGATGAAAAATCAGGTACTTTAGAAAAAACTGGAAAAATACTGGAGACAGTGTGAACACGTGAGCTGTCCTCCACTTCTTAGGTCCTCCAAACTTTATGTTTATGTTTCAGGCTGGCCATGTTAACTTTAATTTCCGCCTGTTTCCTTGTTCCTTAGTCAGCTCACTTCTTGACTGGCTACATTCCATTACATGTCACAATACAGAGTCATGACTCTGGAGTAGGGATGTAACGGTTACTGGTAAAATGGTAAACCGCTGTAAAATTTCCCACGGTAATCATTACCGTGTCCTATTAAAATTACCGTTACCGTTATAGATTACCACACTGCATCAATAACTCACGGTGATGCTGCCCTTTGACTGGAAAAGCCTGAACAATGTATCTGTCCTTGATTAAGCAGCCTCACGGGAGGCGCGCATGTGCAGTTTGCATTGTTTGGCCTCTGAGTCTGAGATCAAAAGTTAGAGACACTACAGTGGAGACTTTTCCTCTCAACGGACTCTGAAGTCTGGTTGAATTTTGGATTTTACAAGGATGCTGAGGGGTAACTGATAGAAGACAGTCACCCTGTCTAAACATGAAGCTGCCGCGAAATAAGACGGCTGTAGCTCCTGAGTAAATGAACTGACCGAGTCGTAGAGGTAGAGCGAGAGAGAGAGAGAGAAGATTCAGTGAGCCATACCTGAGAGAATTACAGGTGGTAAAGCAGTATTTCTTTCTAAATACCATATAAAGGTTGTAAATAACAGCGTTAGGATCATTCTGGAGTATACTCTTGCTGTTCTTTTGCTGTGTATTCGCCGTATTTTGAAATAGATTGTCTTCTTCTGTCAAATTTCGTGTTTTATGGATTTAATCAATCGTAATTTGGAAATATTAAAGAAGAAGATGTCGAGGAGATCTGTCAGGGAGAGGGGAGACCAGAGGAGAGTCATGAAGGGGGCTAACTGTTTCAGGGACTACTGTCAGTAAAACAATAAATAAATAAATAAAAAAGCCTGGAAATGTTCAATATAACGAGCTGTAACATGGACACTAATGCTGTAGGCAAACTAAAATGTGTGAGTGTATGTAAAATAGGTTACATTTATTTTTTGTCATCTCAAAACTTTGCATATGTTCATTTACAACTGTTAATGAAGAGAATCCTGTTTAGAGTTCATATCTGTTTGTAAATGTACAGCTGCCGCGAGAGTGGGGAAAGTCTATATCATTTATATCATTGCTTTTCGGTATTAATATCTTGAATGTTCATATGCTTTAAATGTAGCTGTGTAACTTTGTAAAAGATGTTTTTATCACATAGCTTTAGTTTTCTCATGTTTTTTTAAAGCCTCTACTTTCTGCAAGTTTCTCCAATTAACCATTTGAGTTCTGTAGTCGATGACATGCATATATTATAAACTCATTATCGTTGTTCAACAACATTAAGGAGTCAGTTTATAACAATATTTTAAATGCTGAAAAGCTGGAATGGTCTACCCAACTTAATTTTCTTGATTTGGTATTTTTCTTTGTCAACTCTTCACATCGCTTACGATTGTTCGTGGAGGGGAACCAAACTTTGTACGCACTTTCACATGCTCTGGGCATAAAACAGTGCATCTCTGCCCCACTTGTTGTCAGAATGTGAACACAGTAACAGCTGTATATGCTATCACATATACTATTCTGATATTAGGCTGCATATCAGAATACCACCTGACACAGCTTCATATGTAGAGCAAAAAAATGGGTCATAAACTCAGTTGCGTGATGATGATAGAGTCCACACATTCAAAGGCAAACATACTGTGCAGTGTGCCATATTGGTAGCTGATTTGGGAAACAAGAAGGGTCTTAAGTTATGGCAATGCAGAAGTTACCTAAAACATTCTTAGTTTGTAACAGATCAATTTATCTGATTACCTTTTTCAATGTAACACAGCAACTCATCATATTAATTTTAAAAGAAACTCTACCCAACACTTTTAAGAACAGTGTAATCATATAACCTTAACACGCTTGGTTGCAATATGTTTTGTTTTTTTTAAACAAATATTGACATAACTAAGGCTGCCTGAAGACTCAGCACATACTTGGCACTGCTACCAGGTCTTTCAAGATCAAGCTGCAGTCACCAGTTGCACTTGGCTTTGTTGCCATGGTTATCACAACAAAATGATAATGGTATGTTTTTAAAATGTATCATATTTTCTTGTAAATTAATTCTGAAACTACCTCCGCTGTTGTTCAAAATCTTCTGGTGTGGGTCCATTTGACATTGGGCGGGGGAGAGTTGCATAACCTGTCAAAAAAAGAAGACCACAACTTAAGTCATTGTCATCAAATGCACCATGTCGCTGCTGTAAAAAATATTCTGTCGGAGGTCCTTAAAACTTTCAAGCCATTTTTAGGCAGCTACTGGAACTATAAAGAGAGGTAGAGGAAGAAGTCCTGATGTCACCCTCACATTTTCTTAAATTAAATCACATCTTATTCATAGTTTTAATGGACTAGCTTTGATTGTAAATTAGGGCTGTTGTCTTATAGTGGGTATTTAAATATCTGTTTGAGTATGGGACTACAAACCCATGCTTGAAGTGTAAATAAAGACCTGAATGTAAAATGAGTAGCTGAAATTAGGGTGCCTGGAGCACTGAACCAACTGATTCAGCAGAGGGTGCTCCCAGCACAACCCATTGGTCAGTGCTCTCTGGACCGCTGCATCTAGTCCAACAGAAACAAACAGATGAAGACACCTCAAGGAAAGGAAGAACTGGCTGGTGGGCTTACACTGTCCTGTTGTACATGATTTTCCAAATAAAAGAATGACACTCAGACTCATTACCTGTCAACTTGATTGGGGCACAAGTAGTTGTACCATGGCAAGAACAAAGCCATCATTGAAAGCAGAGGAAGCATTGAATCCGAAAGAGGTTACAGAACTAAAAAAGATAACAGTCATACCCCCAAGCAAGACATATTTTACACTTTAGCTACAGATTAGGGCTGAATGATGCCAGATATCTCGGTATCGATACGATATGATATGACTATGGGTACCATGAAAACAAAGCAGGTAATTCAAGGTCAATTGTTAAAATGAAATTTACTGTGACTTCCAGAGCTGTACATGCAGGGCAAGCATGGGGGAAATCTACATTGTTTATATTGCTTTTTCGATTTAAATAGCTTGAATGTTCATATCTTGATATCGATACGATACATTTTTCAGCCCTACTACAGCTGTTGAACTGGTCTCGAACACAAACAACAAATTTACCTGCATCTGACATAGAATTGAGCACATCCAGGGCATGACACATGCCATTGGCAAATAGTGAAGCATCCTCCTTGCTTCCAAAGTTGAGCCCCCACACCTGCCTGGCATCTCTCCATTGATGGAAATTTGGTGTTGCCTGGTTGTACTTTAGACCTTTTACAATTGGGCAGTTTATGACCACCTGCAGAAAAAAAACAAGGATATTATCAACACACAAATCATTTTATAGAAGTCCTTTTAGTAAAGAGATAAAGGGATTACAATTCATTTTCAAACGCTGACTTGGTGAACGGACCACTCTGGGAACTGTTTAGAGGAAAATAAAAAGTATACAAATAAAAATGTCACACACTACAGAACAAATGTATTCACAAAAAACATGGTTAGTAAGCAACACTCGGGACTGAAATCCAAACAGATGTAGTTTAAAAACAACAGCTTGGATTGGTAGCAAGTCATTTTATTACCTCCGCCAAGGAAGTTATGTTTTCGGGAGAGTTTGTTTGTCTGTCTGTCTGTCTGTCTGTCTGACTGTAAACAAAATAACTCAAAAAGTTACAGATGGATTTTGATGAAATTTTCAGGAAATGTTCAGCATGGGAAAAGGAAGAAGTGATGCAATTTTGGTGTTGATCCAGATCACTGTCTGGATCCAGGAATTGTTCAAAGGATTCTTTATCATTGGGAGATAGGGAACTGTGCTGCTTGGCGGAGGTCTGCGCTCTCCGAGTGCTTTATAGTTTATTTTTTCTACAATTTTATTTAGCAGACGCTTTTGTCCAAAGGGATGTACAACACAAGCAAGAATTTGGACTGAGGGAAAAAACCTTAGCAAGTGCGTCGAAGTGCTTCAAGTCAATTGGCCACAGCTGCTGCCAACTAGTGCCAGAAGAAGTGCCAGTTTTTGGTTTTTTTGTTTGTTTGTTTTTTTATAATGCAGCTTATCACAACAATAATTCAAGTCATGACAAATAATTCAAGTCATAACAAATATTTTGATTAGCATCAAATCTTTATAGCTTTGTGGCCAAATCATAGGGCTCAACATTATACCTGGCCTGCATGTCTCGGCAAGTTGACCGCATCTTCCACTGGCCCACTTGGGGCAGTTCAAAAACTGCCTGGAAAGAACAATCAGTAAAATTATATGTAGTTTAGTTACATCGGTTTTTTATTAAGCAATCTATATTTGTGACTGTGATCAAATCATCTCAATAACTGCTGTTGACAATGTTTCATCAGCACATGCATGAGTCACAGTTGAGAGGCAGCAAAAGCTGTCAATATAAGAGTGCCCATTAGGTCTTACATTCTAACACGGAGTGTTAAACTCTCAAAAACATCATGCATGCAGAACAGATAAACAAATAGAAATATAATTACACTTTTTATTAATACTTCAGTTTGTGTATACTTTCACACAACAACAGCTCAAAAAGCGCTGGTATGTTGTCACATATCAAGGTCTACTTTGACATTCCTTTTTCAACTCACCATCCTGTACTACCAATCACAGGTATCACCTGGTGGATGTCTATCACAGCAATCAGAAATACTGATGTTACCACTGATTGCAATCTGTAGCTGTAAAAATAACCAAAGAAAATGCTGCAAACCACTGTGTTTGGTTAAAACTGAGGAGAAAGTCCATCATTGATGGTGTATCTTTACAGCACACACTGCAGGTGCACTAAAATAAGCACATATCCACTTAATAATAATTTGTATTTTGATTGTTTTAAAATTTCAAAGTGATCAGCATGTGCAGTTTAATGCCTTTCATCACCGATCACCGATCACAAAAAACGATCACTGGTATCTCATACCTTGCTTGTCGAGGCTCTGTATGCAGTATGTATGTGTGCATGGATGGATGAATGTATGCATTTGTTTATGGCTATATTTCTGTTGATGTATGTATGTTTATGTATGGATAAATACAGTTGCAAGAAAAAGTATGTGAACCCTTTGGGATTAGTTAGATTTCTGCATAAATTGGTCGTAAAACATGTTCTGATCTTCATTCTTCATTTGAATATCTACCTGTATCACACTTAATGATCAGTGATAATAATCATCACCTCAACACCAGTTTCCAATGTTAACAAAAGGTTTAACAAAGTCCATCCTAAATACCTTGGAGGAAAAATAAAAAAACACCCAGGGATTTCAAAGAAAACTAACATAAGTGAGTCTCTGTCTCAAAGTCCAATCCAAGTATGAGGACGGCTCGGGTGTATGACAGGGAATAGCAGTTAGGTCATATGTCAAAAACTTCAATGAAGGGAACATGTTGTAAAGAGGATACGATCTACTTCCTCTTGTGCTCGTCTTGGACTTATCCAGTTTAAGGTCGTATACAGGGCTCATTTCTCTAAAGCCAGACTATCTGAACTGTATCCAGAAGTGGAGGACAGATGTGATAAATGCCTTGGCTCTCCTTGTCACCTTAGTCACATGTTTTTTCTTTGTCCTGTTGTAAAAGTTTTCTGGGTAGGTTATTTTAAAATCATATCGATTGTACTGGGGTTAAAGCTCCAGCCTTGCTCCTTGATTGCTATATTTGGGATTCCTGACCCTTTACTTCCTCTTAATTCTATACAAAAGGATATTATAGCCTTCACATCTTTACTAGCACGACGTTTATTATTGCTGCACTGGAAGTCTGCTAAATGTCCTTCTGTTTCCCACTGGCTAAAAGATGTTATGTTTTTTCTAAAACTTGAGAAAATTAAATACACTATGAGAGGATGTACTGAAAAATTTTACCAGATATGGCAACCCTTTATTTTACATTTCACTAATTTACAGGTACTACCTGACTGAATGTGTGCCTATGATTGTTGTTCCTTTTTTTTTATATATATATATTGTATGAATTACAAATACAATTTATGTTGTTGGTCATTTTGAGCTGTGCGGGGGGGGGTTGTTATACTTGGTTAAAAAGTGGAAAAGGATGATGGTAAATTGTATTTTGTGATGGTAATTAAGCTGTCCCTTTTCTTCAAATAAAAATATTTTGGAAAAAAAAAAAACTCACCTGTCGACAGACAAGGTCAGAAAAAAATCACGTGTTCACTGTTAATAATACCCTCTTTTTGAAATTATTATTAAATGCATAAAAATACTATTAACGTGCATTTGTATTCAAATTCAAAATATTGTCATTCAGTTAATACCAAAGTATCAACAAAATGAGAAGGCGTTTCTCCAGAATCACAACAAATTACACATTCATTTATACAACACATTTAGTTTTTTTGAATAAAATAAATAAATAATATTGATAATAATAATAATAATAATACAAATAAACAAAATTAATAATAATAATAATAATAATAATAATAATAATAATAATAATAATAATAATCACATTAAAAATAATTCAAGACCATTGCAGAGATTTAAGTTCACGTTGTGTTTAACAGCCGGATGGTTTGTGGCAGGAAGCTGTTCAGCAGCCTGGTGGTGGAGCATCTTATGCTGTGGTAGCGCTTCTTAGAGGGTGGGAGCTCAGGGGTCCCTGACAATATTCTGGGCTCTGTTCCTGCAGTGGCACTGGAATATGTCCTGGACAGAGGGAAGTGAGGCTCCGGTGGCCCTTTCTGCAGATCTCACCACTCTGCGTAGGGCCTTTTTGTCCGCTGCACTGCAGCTGGGGAACCAGGTGGAGATGGCATAAGTCAGCAGGCTCTCCACTGCTCCTGTAGAAGGTGTTGAGGGTGATGGTGGGAAGTGAGGCCTGTCTGAGTTTTCTCAGGAAGTAGTCTCTGTTGTGCTCGCTTCACTAGTCCAGTGGTGTTCTTTGACCATGAGCGGTGGTCAGAGATCTGCACTCTAAGGAACTTGATGTTATCGACCCCTTTCCACTTCTTGAATGTTGATGCAGAGGGGTGTGTGCTTCGGTTGTGGTCTTTGGAAGTCAACAATCATTTCCTTGGTCTCTTCCATTGAGCACAAGGTTGTTGTCTCTGCACCAGCTCTCAAACACGTTCACCCCCTCCCTGTACCAGGATTCCTCATTCCTCTGAATAAAGCCCACGTCATCTGCGTCGGTGGCACAGTTTGATAGTGCGCTTGGTCAGGGATTGGGAGGTTGCAAGTTCAAACCCAGCTCCGGGCGACACTTGGTGATGTGTCCTTGGGCAAGACACTTAACCCCAAGTTGCTCCCACTGCTGCATCAGTAGCATGTAAAGGACCATGAAAGGGCATGAATGTGTTAGAGATACTGATGGATAACTAACACAGAAAATCAGAGCCATCAGTGAGTGAATGTGAGAGCAAATGGGTGTGAATGGGTAAGTGTGACCTGTGGTGCAAAGCAGCTTTGAGTAGTCAAAGACTAGAAAAGCGCTATAAAAGCTCAAGTCCATTGTCCATTTATCTGCAAACTTGATGATCAGGTTGTTCTTGTGCCTCGGCACACAGTCGTGGGTTAGCAGCGTGTACAGCAGAGGGCTGAGCACACATCTCTGAAGGGATCCTGTGCTCAATGTGATGGAGCTGAAGGAGTTATTCCCAGCACGGACTGACTGTGGTCTTTCAGTCAGGAAATCCAATATCCAGTGACAGAGGGTGGGGTTAAGGCCCAAGAGGAGAAGTTCCTCAATCAGTCCCTGCGGAACGATGGTGTTAAATGCAGAGCTGAAGTTGACATACAGAATTCTGGTGTAGGTATCTCTTTTCTTCTAGGTGGAAGAGTACTGTATGCAGGGTGGTGGATATAGCATTCTCTGTGCAGCAGTTGGAGCGGTATGCATACTGATGTGGAATCCAGAGAAGCAGGTAGGCCAAATTCATCACTATCGGGGTCAGTGCCACAGGACGATAGTCATTCAGATAGGACACAACATTCTTTTTTGAACTGGAATGATGGTGGATATTTTGAAATATCTAGGTACTGTGGCTTGACAGAGAGAGGTGGTAAAAAACGTCTGTTAGGACATCTGACAACTTGTCAGCAGTCTTTGAGCACCCTCCCTGGGATGTTGTCCAGATCAACTGCTTTCTGTGGGTTGATCTTGGCCTGGGTTCTCCTGGTGTCAGCTGGGCTGATGACCACAGGTGGCTGACCTGATAATGTAGAGGGTCCAACATCCCCTCTCCTTGGTCCACCTGATGCTTCAAATTGGGCAAAAGTCATTAAGTTTATCAGTGAGAGAAACATCGCTGTCCTCAATCCTCTGACTGGTCTTGTGCTGGGTGAGTTGTTGGATCCCCTGCCACATTTGCCTGTTGTTTCTTGTGCTACAGAGGTTCTTCTGGATTTTGCCTGCATGAATTTATTGGCGGCTCTAATCCCTATAGAGAGTGCTGATCTAGCTGCGCAGAGAGCAGCCTTGTTTCCTCCTCTGTATGCAACATCCCGGTCTTTTAATAGCTGTCATACCTCAGCAGTCATCCAAGGTTTTTGGTTGCTGTGCACTGTATAGGCCTTTACTTTGGTAACATCCTCTGTGCACTTGGAAATGTAGCTTGTCACCATATCAGCATACTCTTCAATGTTAACATGATGCCCTCCCTGTGATGCTGCTGTTTAAAAAATCCCCCACTCAGTGGATTTAAAACAGTCCTGCAGCGCTGAGAGTGCTCCATCTGGCCACACCCTGATGCGTGTCTGGGTTGCCCTGGCCAGTTTCAGCATGGGTTTGTAAGCTGGAACCAGCAGCACAGATTTATGGTCAGACAGGCCAAGATGGGGTTGAGGGCTGGCCTTGTATGCCTCGGCAGTGTTGGAAAAGACCAAATCAAGAATATTTCACCTCTTGTATTAAAATCCACATATTGCTTAAATGTGGGGAACACAGTCTTTAAGCTGATGTGGTTGAAGTCTCCTGCAACCACAACAAAGCTGTTCGGGTGTTTTGTCAACAACACGCTGATGATGCCATACAGGGGGCGGAGTACTTCTGTGGCATTGGCGTTGGAGCTAGAGCTAGGGGCTATGTAATCAGCTACAACGATTACACTGGTGAATTCCCTTGGCAGGTAGAATGGCCGACAGTGCATGATTAGGAAGTGATTAGGAGTCCGGAGCAATGTTTGGACACCAATGTAGCGTTTGAGTAGTTTTTTAGCGGCTGTAAACAGCTTCAAAATTTGCTATTTATCCTCCGGAGGGCCCGGTTTGTTTAAGTGAATTTCAGCAAGTCCACTTTCGTCACATGAAGGTGCATTCCAGTCGGAATTTCAAAGTTCCTAGTCGAAAACTGCAACTAGAACGCCCGACACATCAGACTTTCCCAAAGAAGACAGAGAAGCTCAAGCTATACTTTGGCCAAGAGTTCAAGAAGCAAGTTATAATGGATGCAAGGCAAGCCTTAAAGAAGGATATGCCATAATGGTAGATGGTAGACAGGTTAATCCCTGAAGAACATGATGAATCACTGTAAAAGGTAAAGAGAAAGACTTCAGTCTGAAAAAAAAATTCAAGTTGAGTAGGCATTAATGCTACATTGCAAGGTGGTGGGTTGTGTTGAGAAATGACTCAGTTCCAAAAGCTACAA
Organism: Scarus forsteni; assembly: GCA_036419115.1. NCBI lineage: Eukaryota > Metazoa > Chordata > Actinopteri > Labriformes > Labridae > Scarus > Scarus forsteni. Next base: position 4,345,098 of record JAZDUH010000331.1, on the reverse strand, counting down.
CTTGACAAGCTTAACATTCTTGGGTTGGACAGTTTGTTAAGGGACAAATGTTCATTATCTGCATACGGTTAATTGATTTAGCACTTGCTACAGGGCATACAGTATAAATGTCTGTTTCTTTTCTATCTTTGAGTGTTCGAAGTTTAAAAAACATTATTAAACGCAAGGCACTTTTTTTGTTTTGTAATAACAGAAGGCAAATGTTATCTTTTTACATGAGACACATTCCACAACTTCAGAGTAAAAATTTTGGAAACAACAATGGGCTGATGAGATTTTTTTTTGTCATGGAACCTCTCTCTGCTAGATATTAAGGCAAGATAACTAAACACAAAAGTGACACAGATGGGCATTGGCTAACGATGATCTGGACAACCAAAAAAATGTATCCTTCAATGTGTTTATGGTTACAACAACACAACACTAAATAGAGAACTGATGTTAAAAGCAGAGCTTTGGTAGAAGAGTGTAAAATAACTCATATAACAGAACATGTGTTATTGGGTGGTGATTTCAATAAAACACCAGATTCATGGATGGATCGTTTTCCTCTGAGAGGTCAACAACCTGTATATGATGATGTTCTAAAGAAATTATGCCAATCTCTATATTAAGTTAATATTTGGAGAATCTTCCTTAAAGGACCTCTTTCACAATACATGTAATTTTGCCCACTGCCCAATTTTTTGTTTATTGTGTGGTATTTGTAGTACACCCAGAGACTCCCAAGAATATACCTTTAGAAAATCCAAAAGTCATCCAGGGCCTGTGCTATGACCTGTTTTATGATCATTGCCATAGGTGTGAGCCAGGGTGCACACTTTACCCCAAAACTTACTCAAACACAAATAATAAATCATCAAATTGGGTCAAATCACCTTCACTGAAGTCTGGTGCATCTTTTGAAATCAAATGTAAAGCTAAGTATTACAATTGAAAGAAGTAATTGAATTTTAACTGGAAAAAAAAGTTTTTTTTAATGATTTTTTCAACAAATTCAATTCTTTAGAGATGTGTCTGACCAACTTACACTTGCTGTACAACTAAAATACTTACAAATTATTTGGCCACATATATATTCTCAAAGGGGGAAAAAATCATCAAATTCTGAGACTGGTAAAGTTGTTCAATTAACAGGTTGGGTTACTGTGGAAGAATCAGGATGCTGCAAATTGCATGAAATAAAACATTACCCTTGATATAATACAAGACATGGAACAGTATCCTGATTACAGTATCCAGTACAGGCCCTGGATGACTTTTGGATTTTCTAAAGGTATATTCTTGGGAGTCTCTGGGTGTACTACAAATACCACACAATAAACAAAAAATTGGGCTGTGGGCAAAATTACATGTATTGTGAAAGAGGTCCTTTAACGGAATTAGAAAATGCATTGACACAAATGAAAGATGGGAAATCTCCACAACTCGGTGGACTAACAATTAAATTCTACATGTTTTTTTGGGTAGACATAAAGGATCCATTACATAAAGCCTTTTTGGATTGCTTAAGACAAGGTTCTTTGTCTCCCTCAATGAAAACAGGCTAAATAACTTTATTACCAAAAGCTGACAAGAATCTGTTAACTGGAGGCAAATGTCTCTTTTGTGTAATGATTATAAACTAATAGCCATCGTCTGTGCAAACAGACTTAAAGCTGGGGTTGGTAATGAGATTTAGATACACTTTTTGTAATACTGGTTAAAATGGTCTTTATGACCCGATAGCAATCAATTCATAATGTGTTCTTAAAACAAGCTAAGAGGGATCAGAACCCGCGGGAGAATGCTTACCTGTCAAGTTTAGGCTTTGTAAATAAAGGAAGCCCGCTACGAGCCATCCCACAACCCCAACCAAGCTCCAGTATCCCTTACATTTTAAGACAGATGTACAAGAAATCTAAAATAAACACTTTTGTTTTTCTTGGTTTGTTCTGCTGTTGGTTCTAATCTCACGACAGCTGCCACCCAGGCTACTGCAGGTGGACGTTCTCGAGAGGCTTTTTCTTCTTTTGTTGTGCGGCGGTTGGCATCCATCATCTTGGAGCATTACCACCCCATTCAGGCTAATGACAGAGTTCAATTTGGAGAGGCAGAGGAATGTTTTTATTATTATATCGTCACACGGGAGACTTACGGGAGAATACTAATACAGGAGGACGGCGGGAAAGATGATAAAATACGTAAAATACGGTAGTTTCATGGACAAAACGGGAGACTTGACAGCTATGTGGAGAATAGCAGAGGAACTATAACTAACTTTCCGTGCTTGCTTTTTTTTTTTTACTTTACTACGATAATGCTTTGGTGCTTTCTTACATTTTGGAGGAGAGGTGGGAGGGGCTAGAGAGAGTCCTGAGGAGATGCTACATTCAAATTCCTGGTAGTTTTCCAAAATTACCAACCCCAACTTTAATCAAATGTTATTCTTCTGTCCTTTAATAATCACATTTTCAAACAAAGAGTCTGTTGTGGTGAACTCCCACAGAAAAGGTGCCATTTTTGGATCAGGGTAAATCTGGACTCATCAGACCACATGAACTTCTTTCAGCCCTCCAGAGTCCAATCTTATGCTCCCTAGCAAACTGAAGCCTTTTATTCAGTTAATCTTCGTGATAAGTGGTTTTCTCAAGGTTACACTGCTATTCAGTTCCAATAACTTGACTTCCCTTCATATTGTGGAAATGCTCTTACTTTCACTATTTAACATACCCTGAGTTCTATTGTTGTTTTTCTTAAATTTGATTTGGCCAAACATTTAAGGTGATCATCGTTCATGATCAGTCAGGATTTTTTTTCTAAGCACATTTCCACCTTGAAGACAATGGTTCCCCCACTATCCTTCCAGTTCTTTACAATGCGTCAACCCAATTTTAGTAGTTTCTGCAATCTCCGTAGATGTTGTCCCTTCCTGATGCATGCCATTCTTAAACAGACCAATATCTTTTCCACAACCACAGCATGTGTCTTTCAACATGGTCGTTCACTCAAGTGAGAAGCGACTCATTTCACAAGTGGGGTTAAATAAGTTGTTAGTGACTGAATGATAATTGCCCATGCAGTAACTGTCCAAAAGGAGGCTTGTGCCTGTTTGCTTAGCTAAATCCAGGTGGTGACTGTTTTTTTTTTTTGGCTAGGCAGTGTATTTATGCTGTAAAACACATTCAGTATTGTCCTCACATATAAACATATATTTGTGAGTTTTTGTAACAGGGTGCATTATATTTGCTCATGCCACTTATTTGCATTCAAAACCTTGAATTCATTATATATCTGCTTTCTGTCATCATTTGTCAAAAATAAAATTAGGTGCTTAAAAACACCACCAGCCTGATCCTGTGAAGAGAAAAATTTGCAGTGCCACCTACTGGGGATAGAAAGTGTAAAAACTTTTCAAATTTGCCAAGAAATCCAAAATCATATCAATTGTCACTAAAACTTGATCAGTTCCATCCCAAATAAGTTGACCAATATAGATCTACAACTGTTCACAGCAATTCCAAACATTTTGACAGTGGTGATTTACCATCTGCTAAAAGGAAGCAACTAGTTTAGTGGATACTTTTTTTTTTCATATACAAAATGGACTGGTGAACTGTAGAAAAAGGCAAAGATTTGATTAATATTACTTGTGTTGGAGGGCATGTCGAAATGGCTCCACCTATCTTCTAAGTATCTCCTAGAAGACTAAGACAAAAGTCTAGGAATAGTGCCATGGTACCTCATCAAATGTGAATGTCTGTAAAACACACAACAGCTGGATAAAAAAAAATATCACCATAGTCATAAAATAATATATGCGGGTCTAAAGCCAGGTTAATTGGGTGCTTTTAAAGGAATGGATTACATGAGTGTTTTGCAAGTTTGTTTGTTTGTTTGTTTACTTTATTTAGTGTAGAGGGACACTGTATATTAATGAACATTTAACATGTAAATATACCCAATTATAGCCAAAAGGCTAATTTGCATTGGCAGTCCCCCTGTAAAACACATTTAAAAAGCAACATGTAACATTACACAATACACAATATCAGTAATACACAAAATACAAATGGACAGAGATTGCACATTACTATTTAAACAACAGAAAAAAGCCAAAATGGAAAGAACGTAAAAACAAGACAACTCTGTTGATTGCAGGCTAGAGGAGGGACCAGATGTTTATGAGATAAAGTGCAAGTGCTAAAGTGCAAGTGCAAAAGTGCTTCTAGTAGTATGATGTATAGAGCTCAAGTTATTGCACGTTGCCCAATTTGCACAGAGTTTTAAAGTGCATAGTGACTTGTACATAGCTATACAGTACTTTTGCAGGTTTGCATGCATGGTTAAGCCCATGTAAGAGAGATTGTATGTGAAGTACATGAATACATATATGTACATACAGGTCACAGGTCGTGCTTTAGTCTGTACTGAGTACAGACATAAATGTAATGAAAGGTTTAATATATCTCTTTCTATCTCTGTCATAATTATAAATGGTTTTATTTTCAGCTTGTTTTACTTTCTGTCATAAGTAGGCCTAAGCCTTAAAATGGTGAGATGGATTGCCTACTTTGTCTTTGATTTAATGGAATAAGGAGGTATTCTAAAGGAGACCGAACCCTCTAGTGGTTATACTATAACTGCGTTTGCATATTCTTTTTTTCTGGTATCTCTGCTATACATGTCATTCATAGGAATTCAGTGCCACTCAATTCTCTTGTTTGGGTGATTTTTTTTGTATTAATTTTACTCTTCTGTGGTGAAATAACAATCATGTTAACTTGGTATAATCCATTTAATCTTTATACACCAGATAGTGTACCCAAAGTTCTTGGTACTATGACTATATTTTACTTAGAGAACTCACTCATCTTACTGAAGGAATCATACAGTGCTACATTTTCTTGACCACTGTTTCTGTACTTTTCACAATATTTAAGTATTTGCTTAATTAGCAGCCCTACAATCAGACAGACCGTCACAACTACATACTGAACAGATGTGCAAGTAAAAACTGCAATTAAAATCGTTTTCTCTTTCAAAGCATCTACCATACTACAATAAAAAAGCAGAGCTGTAATGTTACCTGCCTTGAAATAGACAAAAGAACATGGTTATATCAAGACCTTCAGGAGGCCATTGTTCTAATGAGGATTCAGAGTGGACTCGGCCTTCCAGTGATCCCAGAAACCTGAGTCTGTCTGCTGTCAGTTCTCTCATTTCCACTTTGGATTTATCTATTATACTAGAAAATTCGCATTTCCTTGCAGAAAATGCGTTGAAATGCTGAGTCTTAATGCTGGAAATGTGAAATGAAATTTCTGAAACCAGTTCAAGAAACACAGCTGAAATGTAAAAATGTGACATTGGAAGTTGGAAGCAGTGAAGCAAAGCTGACAACTTGAACATGCTAAATAAAAATGTTAAAAGTTATGAAAGAAAGGTAAAAATGAATGAAAGTGAAACAAAATTGCAAAAAACTGCTGAAATGTTTGCCCACCCTGAAGGAGTTGCAATAGAATTAAATGTGTAAGGCCTAAAATGACAAAGGCTGTAGTGTGAAATATTTTCTGAAGTTTGCATTAAAAAGAAAAAAATGATTATTGATACATTTCTGTTTATATATATATATGCATATGTATTGACAAATAATCAGATTCATTTTTCTATACATGTAGTCGTGCCTACATGTTTCCATGATTTTATTTATCTATGTTTTTTCAGAGTATGTGCATATGTGAATGAGAAGGTACATTTAATTATGGTATATTTGTGTTAATGTATGTATAAAATAATGCATTTATATATTTATGTATGTATGCATCTGTAAAATGAGTGAGAGATAAATGGATATGTTAAACCAAAAATGGAGTCTGTAGGTGTAAGTATGCCAAATCTGTAGAGCTTGAAAGATGTAGCAGTGGTTTTTAGCAGAACTGTGTAAATTTCCCATTCATTCCAATGTGAAAAATTCAGCCAAAAGTATTTATGACTTTAAAAACTGTAACAGTTAAGCATGTTAAAAACAAGGAGACTTCTGTTTAACATTCTAATCTGCACATTTTTTTCTCTAACATCGTGAGCCTTGAAGGCTTTGACAGACCACGTTGCTGTATGGGCCGTTAATTGAACCCAGACCGATAAGTTGGAAAACTGTTTCTTAACCACTGAGCCGTCTAGCACATGCATGTAAATATAGCAGAACCTGAGTCTTTCATACCACTTACGCGCATGTAGAGCGCTCGGATTTGTTACCATGCCCGCATCTTCTCAGCTGGACCTCAGCTAAATCAAACGTTTTTTCGCTGCAGCCTTTGTACCTCAGCTGCGGGTGGCTTTCAGCCAAAGCCGCTACTGCTGAGCTACACCTTTAACAGTCAGTGTATCGAGGAGCAGAGCATTGAATCACACTGTTAAGTACGGAGCAGGGAAATAACCCTGGGTACTCCCGGGTAACCCGCCTCTTGCTGCTTCCTCGTTTGTTTTGGAACCAAAATGTGCCGTGATTACTGACGAGTTCCGCCACAGCGCCCTCCGTGCTTGTTGTGGCCGCAGAAAGACGGGCATAACAGAGGACTACAGAGGAGAGGGAGAGAGAGACTGTCAGCTCTCTGCATTAATCTCCCATTAAGAGTACAAACGTTGAAAAGTGACGTGTTTCATCCAGACTAATGGTCAGCAGCACGTAGCTGTAGTCATGAAGTGCTTCTATTATAAACAGAGGGAAAATGTGACATAACATCGAAATTTGAACTCACTATCTTTGATTCAAAACTTGCACTAATTACCGCTGAGCTAAACCCACTGTAATATCAACAGGCGTGGCACAGGATTTATCATCACTGTTGTACCTGTACACAGCAGGCTAATAAAGCAGAGTGTTTCATCACACTGTTATACTGTTACACTGCTCGGTAGCGCTTCTTCAGGAGCAGCAAGCCATCACTCTGACATCTCTCCATTAATGCATGATCTTAGGTTGTGTTTGCATGTGCATGTGTGTACTTCAGCCTGTGTTTGTGCAGCATGTTCAGCAGAGTGTAAAGAACTGAATTTCCCCATGAGGGACGTATAAAGGATGTAAAAAAAAAAATATATATATATATATATATATATATATATATATATATATATATATATATATATATATGTATACATGTATGGAGCCGGGAAATAAAGCTGGGTACTTCCGGGTACATGAACACTTGCTTTGCTAAAACCGTGATAGATATCAAAAAAGGGATTGCACTGTGAGCATCCCAAGATCATGCTGAAGCGATTGGTGTAGGTTTTACACCTGTAGTGTAGAAAATTTTGACACAGTGGCAAGTTAAAAACGGGCCTCAAAATGAAGCGCCCAGCTGTCCGGAGGTAAAGATTTGCATTAGCGCAGATGGAGGATTTTGCGGCATACCCGTGTCTCTGAAGCTCACTGTGACAAAACGATGTCAGCTTAAACTTTGAAGCGGATTTCACATGTAAGAGGAGAAGGTAGTCGACGTTTTGATGTATAAATCATGTCTGTGGAGGACGGTTTGACGAAGTTATAACAGGATAATTCTGCTGAGTCTGCAGCAGGCGCTACAGTCTGAGAAGTCACGTGACACGCTCTAAGAACACGGATTTCCTCAAAAGTTGCTGTTGCTTAAAAATTGATATTTAAAAAAACTAGCTGGTTGCCACAGCCCCAGTGTGGGAATGTTTTGGTTTTAAACAGAATGAATATGGTATGAGCCCATGAACACTTAGGAGCAGATATGTCGCATTGTTTGAAAGTAGTGGCGCCAAAGAAAAAGAAGGGGAGGTGACAGTCAGCGCTACCTGAGAGATTTGGTCAGCAAAGGACATATAAAACAGCGCAACATGGTGCGCTCACAGACAGCGTCATTCACTACATTGCAAAAGAAATGCAACCCTTCAATACAGTTGAAAAGCCTGCAATGTTACAAACGTTTGACAGACAGTACGGATTGACTGGGAGAGAGTACATCTCACAAACAATTCAGGAACTGTATAAACTACATTTTATTTATTGTTTTTCTTTTGTGTGTGTTTTTAATGGAGTTTTATTTTTTCTTTACAGTGAAAGGGTCTATTTTTTATTGTTTTTGATTAGTATAACTAGCTTTATTTACATGCAATTTTTCCTGAAAGAGAGTCCATTTCATTTTAATTCTTTTTTTTCTCTTTTTTTGTTTGTTAAATTTATCATATTGTTTGTTTAACTTATTTTATTTAAAAGATCTTGACCTTCCAATTACAGTTAAATACTCTTAAGAAATTAAAGTTTCTTGCTTTTGATATGGAGTACTCAGTTTATTAGGACATATATTATAATTAGATTAATGAAAAGATGAAAAAAAATATGATGATAAATAGAAGATACAAACACTACTGACGTCTATACCCAGTGCTATTGTTTCACAAGTAGCCATACCGACTTGTGACCCATGGTCTCCTGTGTTGGTGATTGCTGCAATTAAATTAGCTGTTCAAACTGACAGTAGTATTCATGAATATTTTTTGTATGATTTGATAAAGCTTATCAGATATGCCGCATATCACAATAAGTTTAACTTTTTTTCACAAACTGAAGAAATATTTGCTGAAAACACCTTATAACATCTGTTGACACAGTCACAAGTTAAATCTTAACGCTGGTCAGATTTGTGGTTGGAACAGATTTGTCAAAACAAGTTTTCAGAAAAATTGCAAAAAAAACTGTTGCTTATCATGCATTGTTTCATTCTAATAAAGAGCATTTAACAGTGCATTTCATTCAATATCTATCTAAATACAGAGTCCACAATACACTACATATTACGGTTCATGTGCTTTATGGACATGACTATGCTTTCTTTTTCAAAGATAATTTTGTTAGCATTTTGTGCTTTTGTTGAAAGGAACGAGAGTGACAGTGGATAGGCTTGTGAAAGGGGGTAAGAGAGAGTAGGAGAAGATACTCTGCAAACTGGCCACAGCCTGGATTTGAACTAAGGCCGGCTGAAGTACGTACGTGGGTCCTGTCTGGTTGCTTACCACTCAGCCAAACCAGCAACCCAACATTGACTATGCTTTTTAACGATTTTCTGACCAATTTTTTGTAAAAAACAAAAAAACAAAAACAACATCAAGTACAAGGTGTGAAGGATTTACATCTGGATTCTACTTCTTAGATCTCTGGAGACACTCATATGAAATGTCTCCAGAGATCTAAGAAGTATTTAAAAAGGGGAATGTGCACTGCATAATTTACTTTTGGTTTCTCGGCAACAATTTGATCTACACTACGGATGAATTTACCCAACATGTAATTTACAACTTCAGCCACAACATTTGGGGCTGCATCAATCCTGTAAAATCTTCATCGATACGCAAATCGATATGACAATAATTTGTTCTATCACTTTTTTAGCAAATGGCTATGGTGTAGTGAGACTACTTAAGTTTCTTAAGTTTGGGTGCAGTTGCAGATTGCAGGTGTTTCATAATGCAAATCAGCTGACTCCAACTATGGGCATCCAGTTATCTGTCGTTGCTGCTTGATCCAACCCAGCCATTATTGCACTCACTCGTGCTTGGAGTTGTACCTCTTTTAATGTAGAACACATCTATAAGTTTTGTTTATTTAGAGACATAATTTCCCTGACAGTTTTTGCTTTTTATCCTCAACTTTTAAGAACCACCAATCCCTTTGCTTGCTTAGTTTTAGCTGTTTTGAAATAATATGTGGACACATGCAAATACTTTTAGTTCATGAGTTTTAGTTCATGACCAGCCTATGTAAGCCAATCAGATATCAGTAAAAACAAGGATCAGTCCAAATTAAGAAGGTGCACCAATATTGTCTTTTAATATTGGGTACTCTCTCACAAAAAACTTCCTGCTAACGACTGCTATCTGCACAGGGCCAGATCGACACACAAAATTGGCCACCTGAGGATAGGGCTTGACGCTAAGCACTTTCCCAAGTAGCACAGGTGCTACCAAGTTGAAAAATCTAGTAGCACACAATTGTTTTTAGTAGCACGATGAAAAGTTACCAAGTACTGTGTTTTTCTTTAATACAAAGATATGCTGTCAACAAGGAGGCATTTGTAAGCAGAATTATTAAATTTATTTGAATAAAAAACATAAATTCGAAAGTGACAAACATACACTTGAAGTGAATTCATGTGTAAAGTGCAACCGAGGAATGGCATAAAAAACAGGGGTTTGTTATGTGCTGCCATGAACGCTTCTCTGCACGCGACATGACTTTTTGATTTACTGTGTTTCACTACAGTATCTCATTTGAGATTTGGATTCCCGTGACGAAAACCAGACTTTCCAGCTGTTTTCTTATGTGCCATGCAGTACTTACAATATATCAATGTGTTCTCGTAAAGGAGCCATGGGAATGTTTTCTGCCAGTCAGCATTACACTTGTACCTCTTGCGTCTGGGAACAGCAGCGGGGTCATTAACTGTCTCTCCGCCGTCTTAAGACACAGTGTCTGAAGCTAACACTAACTCTTCCTCGCCTTCAATTTCGACTCCTTGCTCCATGCAGTCCTCTTGCCTCAATTCAGAGTCCACATGTTCTGGTTTTGTTGGTCTTTTGAAATAATAACTGATGGGTTTCATAGTTATTTGGTTACTGCTCGTTTGGTCTTTCTTCTAAAATAGTTTAAAATGTCGCTCGCTGTTCTGTCAGTGTATGTTGCCTGGCGACCAGTCCCACTGATACGCTGTGATTGGTCGAGATGAGGCTTTGGGAGCACCTGCTTATATTCGTCCGTACCTCGCGCAGGGCGGTGCAGGCATGCCAGGTGTACCGAAGGCTAGCTAGCAGCGCAGTTAGGTCAATAAAATAAATGTTTCAAAGCTGAACATGTTTCAAGCTGAGGCTGCGCTCAGGAATACCACTGGCCACAACTTCCAAGGTATTCAACACAAGATAAAACATGTTTTAAATGGTTATTTTTCGTAGTCACACAGGTGCTACCAAATGCAAATCACAACTCGCACTGTAATATTTTTGGTAGCAAATGCGAGTACCTCCTTGCACTGTCGAGCCCTGCCTGAGGACCATCCAAGTGGAGCTGATAGCTCCAGAAATTTGAAAATTAAAATCTGTATGATCACTAGCCTATGCAGCCAGGAATGAGTTCGCTACTTGTGAGTACCCCAAACCTCTAGGTGGCCACATTGACTTTACTTGTTGCAGAATTCAGGTGCTATATATCTGTGACAATGAAATATTAATTTGGACCCAGTATGCACAATACATTGAAGTACACAGCAATCTACATTTTTCTGCAACAAAGTTTCCTGAGGTAAGATTTGTATATGTAGTCAAATGATGTTAGACACTCAGTGAGCATAGAACTTGCAAATGTACCTGTTGGTCTGTCTGCATCTTGCGTCCCACTATCCTAAAGGTGTTGGCTGAGGGGTTATGGTAGATTTGAACTCTGCTGAAGGCCTGGGGCCCAGCACCTGCTGGCAGCCACTTCTTACTACCATCGTCGTAGATCATAACAGTTGCCCGAGCCTGGCAAATGCTTGACTCACTGAAAAACAGAAAAGCATTCATTTTAGACATGTTTAGGCAGTATAAAGGACAGAAATGGAGGCTGCATCTGGAAAAAGATGCACACTTTGCTTGTTGAACCACTAGTGTAGTGCAGAAAATTGTTTTAGTCTGTCTTTTTACTTGTGGTTACTTAGTCTGTCTTTTAGGCCAAAAACTTAGTAGTATTCCAAAACAAACATGTAGAGCAATTGATAGTGGTCAACACAAACTTCCATCTAAAACGCCTCTTCACAAAGTGTAGTGGATGACACCAAGTTTATTGGTAGTCCTAAGCAAGCAGAGTAAAAAGAAAAGCTGCAACACATTCAAGAATGCCTGCATACAAAAGTTAAGGTACGAGATGAGAGACTGCATAAATTGTTACCTACACTGAAATAAAATAAAGAACAATTGTGTGACATTGGAAATTATACCACAACTTAACAAGTGCAAAAAAACAGCCAATACAAGGATCTTGAAGTGAAACAAAGGTGACAGACAGCTAATTGTGCTTTTTCTAAGGTGGTCTATTCCAGTATCTTTCCTTAAAGCCTCTAATTCTCTCTTTGGTCCAGTAATTCATCACATTTCCCCCTCTCCCTTCAGTTTTGCCAGTGATACATTCTGCTGCTTCCTGTTCAACAGCACCAAAGCCAAAACCCACCTCCTGTGGCTAGCAATGCCAGAAAAGGACCACATTTGCATGAAAAATATTTTTGTCTACAGGCTCAATTTTTATCAAGCAAATATAACTGAAATAAAATGGATGAAAACTGGACTTGTTGCTTTCATACTCAAATCTTTTCTAAAACTCCCCTTAAGACAAAATAGATTAAGGGATAAGGGTTCAGTCTCTCCAGGAAAATGAAATTTAATGATTGTAACAACTAATTTAAATTCAGTCAATCTTTGCAAATTAGGCATGGCCATGCAGCTTTGTCTAGTCACATCAAACTTTTCCACAATGTTGAACTATTATCTCCCTCTCAGCCCAGCACACTGATATCACATCTCAGACACAACTTTTGTGTCTTTGGTTGAAAGTATGTTCAGCACACATTAATAGCTAAAATAATCTCTAAAGCCTGTAAAAAGTACGTTCTCCTTGTCTCGCATACAAGCAGGGGTAAAATACACTATATTGCCAATAGTATTCGCTCACCGGCCTTGACTCACATATGAATTTAAGTGACATCCCATTCAAAATCCATCGGGTTTAATATGACGTCAGTCCACCCTTTGCAGCTGTAACAGCCTCAACTCTACTGGGAAGGCTGTCCACAAGGTCTAGGGGTGTGTTTATGGGAATTTTTGACCATTATTCAAGAAGTGCTTTGTGAGGTAACACACCGATGTAGGATGAGAAGGCCTTGCTCTCAGTCTCCGCTCTAACTTACCCGATAGAACACCTTTGTTCCATCGGGTTGAGATCAGGACTCAGTGCAGGCCATTAAAGTTCATCGACACCAGACTCTGTCATCCATGTCCTTATGGACCTGCTTTGTGCACTGGTGCACAGTCATGTTGGATGAAGGAGAGGCCAGCTCCTAACTGTTCCCACAAAATTGGGAGCATGCAATTGTCCAAAATGTCTTGGTATGCTGAAGAATTCAGAGTTCCTTTCACTGGAACTAGGGGGCCAAGCTCAGCTCCTGAAAAACACCCCCACACCATAATCCCACCTCCACCAAACTTTACACTTGGCACAATGCAGTCAGACAAGTATTGTTCTCCTGGTCTCTGCCAAACCCAGACTCGTCCATCAGAGTACCAGATGGAAAAGCGCAGTTGGTAACTCCAGAGAACGCGTCTCCACTGCTCTGGAGTCCAGTGGTGAAGTGCTTTACACCAATGCATCTGACGCTTTGCATTGCACTTGGTGATGTATGGCTTGGATGCAGCTGCTTGGCCATGGAAACCCATTCCACAAAGCTCTCTGTGGTCTGTTCTTGAACTAATCTGTCTCTATCTCTAGTCTTGCCAATGGGACTAGAGATGGAAATTAGCCACACGGCTAATGCTAATGTCACATGTTTACGTTTATATGTTCATTAACATGTATTGTCCCATCTTTTAAAAATAAACAAATCTACTTTAAGTTTGGAGGTCTGCGGTGATTGACTCTGCAGAAAGTTGGCGACCTCTTCGCCTCAGCATCTGCTGACCCCACTCCGTCAGTTTACTTGGCCTTACACTTCGTGGCTGAGTTGCTGTCGTTCCCAAACACTTCCACGTTCTTATAATACAGCTGACAGTGGAACATTTAGGAGCGAGGAAATTGCACAACTGGATTTGTTGCACAGGTGGCATCCTATCACAGATCCATGCTGGAGTTCACCGAGCTGCTGAGAGCAACCCATTCTTTCACGAATGTTTGTAAAAGCAGTCTGCATGCCTAGGTGCTTGTTTTATACACCTGTGGCTATGAAAGTGACTGGAACACCTGATTCTGATTATCTGGATGAGTGAGCAAATACTTTTGGCAATATAATGTATATCTATTGTACAGTTGTGCCCAAAAGTTTACACCCCCCAGCAGAATTTCTGTTTTTTTGACCTTTTAATATGAATGATAACACAAAAACCTTTCTGTCACTCATGGTTAGTGGTTGGGTGAAGACATTTATTGAAAAAATGATAAGTTTACTCTTTTTAAATCAGAATGACAACAGAAACTTCAAAAATGACCCTGTTCAAAAGTTTACACCCCCTGGCAGTTTTGGCCTGATAATATGCACAAAATTTGACACAAATGGGTTTGAATGTCTACTAAAGGTAACCATCCTCACCCGTGATCTATTAGCTTGTAAACTGTGTGTGTGTATAAAAGCTCAGTGAGTTTCTGAGCTACTGACAGACACGTGCATCTTTCACTGCGATGAAATTTCAGGTTTCTGCATCATAGGTAAAGCAAAAGAATTGTCAAAGGATCTGCGAGAAAAGGTATTTCAACTGTATAAAACAGGAAAAGGATTTAAAAAGATATCCAAGGAATTGAGGATGCTAAGAAGCACTGTTAAAACTCTAATGAAGAAGGGGAGAGAGAGGGATTCCGTTGAAACCAAACCACGGTCAGGCAGACCAACAAAAATTTCAGCTCCAACTGCAAGGAAAATTGTTCGAGATGCAAAGAAAAGCCCTCAAATAACTTCAGCTGAAATACAGGACTCTCTGAAAAAAATTGGGGTGAATGTTTCAAGATCCACAATAAGGAGACACTTGAAGAAACATGGGCTGCATGGTCGGGTCACCAGAAGAAAGCCATTTCTACGCAAATGCCACAAAATATCCTGCTTACAATACGCCAAACAGCACAGAGACAAGCCTCAAAACTTCTCGAACAAAGTCATTTGGAGTGATGAGACCAAAATTGAACTTTTTGGCCACAACCATAAACGTTACATTTGGAGAGGAGTCAACAAGGCCCATGATGAAAGGTACACCATTCCTACTGTGAAACACGGAGGTGGACCACTGATGTTTTGGGGATGCGTGAGCTACAAAGGCACAGGGAAATTGGTCAAAATTGATGGAAGGATGAATGCAGCATGTTATCAGAAAATACTGGTGGAAAATTTACACTCATCTGCCCAGAAGCTGCGCATGGGACGTTCTTGGACGTTCAAACATGACAATGATCCAAAACACAAGGCCAAATCAACCTGCTATTGGCTACAGCAGAATAAAGTGAAGGTTTTAAAGTGGCAATCTCAGTCTCCTGACCTCAATATCATTGAGCCACTCTTGGGAGATCTCAAACGTGCAGCTAACGCAAGACAACCAAAGAATTTACAGGAGCTGGAGGCTTTTTGAGAAGAGGAATGGGCAGTTTTACCATCTGAGAAAATAAAGACCCTCATCCACAACAACCACAAAATACTTCAAGCTGTTATTGATGTTAAAGGGGAAAATACACTGTAGTAAAAACTGGGGAGTGTAAACTTTTGAACAGGGTAATTTTTGAAGTTTCTGTTGTCATTCTGATTTAAAAAGAGTAAACTTATCTTTTTTTCAATAAATGTCTTCACCCAACCACTAACCATGAGTGACAGAAAGGTTTTTGTGTTATCATTCATATTTTCTGAGAAAAGGCCAAAAAATCAGAAATTCTGCTGGGGGGTGTAAACTTTTGGGCACAACTGTATATAGAGATGTGGTGCAGTACAAGTGACATACAGACGTGTTGCAAAATTGTCGGTACCCTCTGGAAAAGAAAGAAAACCCACAATGGTCACTGAAATAACGTGAAACTGACAAAAGAAAATAAAAAATGTACAAAAAAATTAACTAATGAAAATCAATTAAATTTGGTTCAATAGAATCATTTAAAAACAAAGTAACGAAACAGGTCTGATTAAAAATGATGGTACCTTTAACTTAACATTTTGTTGCTCAACATTTTGAGGCAATCACTGCCTGAAATTGTCATTGAGACTTCTGCACCAGTTGACAGGTATTTTGGCCCATTCTTACTTATCAAACTGCTCCAGCTGTCTCAGGTTTGAAGGCTGTCTTCTACAAACTGCATCTTTCAATAGGATTTGGATCAGGGCTCAAGGAGGGCCACGTTAGAATAGTCCAATGTTTTGTTCTGAGCCATTCTTGGGTGTTTTTAGATGTGGGTCATAATCCAGTTGGAGGACCCATGACCTGTGACTGAGACCAAGCATTCTGACACTGGGCAGCACATTTTGCCCCAGAATGCCTTGACAGTCTTGATATTTCATTGTACCCTGCACAGATTCAAGACACCCTGTGCCAGATGCAGCAAAGCAGCCCTCAAACATTACTGGGCTTCCTCCATGTATCACAGTAGGTACAGTGTTATTTTCTTTGTATGCTTCATTTTTGCATCTGCTGATGTGATTTGCCAAAAAGCTCAGGGTTTGTCTCATCTGGCTAAAGGACATTCTCCCAGAAGCTTTGTGGCTTGTAAATGCATTTTGGCTAAATCCAGTCTCACTCTTTTATGATTTACTGTCAACAGTGATGTCCTCCATTAAGTCCATTTTGGCTCAAACAGTGATGGATGGTGTGATTTGATTCGGCTGCACCCTGACCTTGGATTTCACCTCTAATTTCTTTGGGAGATGTTCTGGGCTCTTTGGTTGCCATTCGTATTATCTGTCTCTTCAATTTGTCATCAATTTTCATACTTTGGTCTAAAAAGCCAATAAATCAAGCACAGCAGCATTGTTTCCAGGCTCTCATAGCCCCTCCATTCAGAAAGGTCTGATTTAGTGGGCGTGACCTTAATATGTTAATGAGCCACCGCTGACACTGCCCCACTCTTCCGTGACAACGAGGACAGCGTGGCGTAACCACGACAACTGAGCCCTGAGAGAAACATGGCTGCACGAGAACAGCTGCTGCAGTTCGCGTTTGAGACCGAGTCAGACCCTGAATATGAAGAGGAACCAGGAGGGAGTTGAGGACAGTAGCTGTCTTAAAACCTCTTTACTTGCAATATTGTATATTATTATGACACAGCCCTGTGTATATTCTTAAACAATAATACATGATTATTTATTTAGTACATTATCTTTATATAAAAATTCTAGTTAACATCCTGTTTCACTCTTCTCCTACATAGGTGCTCCTGTGGCAATTGTGCAAAAATGCAGAGAGCCTGAAAATGTCTGTTGCATGGAGATAATGCCTGTTGCATGGAGATACCAAAGGTATTGTGAAAACTGAGTGCTAAATAACAATTTTCTATATTATCTTTCCTGTACTATGTCACTCACTTACCTGTTTTAATTAACTCGGTCAGAGGAAGACTACAGGAAGTCCCAGACCCACCATCCTGGACTCAGACCTCTATTTTTGAATGTGTTTTTCACTGCAACATGCATTCTATATTTATAGATCAGACTATGAGCCTTTACATCTAAGAGGAATAATGCACAAGTATTTTGATACAAACGCTTCCATGACTGTTACACAAAAAAGCAAGAATTAAAGGACATCGCTGTTTCCTCCATCTTATTTTGGTTTTACAGTTTTTCTTTCTTATTTACTTATTAACATTACATGTAAAATATGGAAAACTGAAAACACACAAAACAGTTCATCTAGACTTTTTATTGTGAAAAGTATTTTTACATATAAAAACACCAAATGTACCGGCTGGTACTGTAGACATTTTTCCATAAAGAAGGTAAAAAGACAAATACATTAAAAAAAGAAAAAATAATTTTTAAACAGAAACCATAAAACCATAATGATAAAAATATGAATACATAAAATATAGACATAATAATAAAACAAAAACACCAATGAAAGTAACCCTTCAGTTCTGACAAATACTTCTTATCATGTCCAGCCCTTCCAGATACCTGGCCTACAGAGCCTTTGTGAGCTGATGCTGGGATTTTCTGGGCTGAAGAATCAGGGTGGTGCTGCCTGCCTGTGTGGTGCTGCCTGTCTGCCTGCGTGGTGCTGCCTGCCTGCCTGTGTGGCACAGAGTTTCCTCATGCAGAAGACCAGTATGAGGGGTCAGAGCTCTCCTGGGTTGAACCTTGACACGTAGCTGGCTCTCACATCCTCCTTGTCAGGTCTGTCACACTGAGCAGAGATGTCTTCTGGGTCTGGCATTTTCTGCAGCTCCTTCAGGTCTGGAGCAGGGTCCTGGAAAACCTTCTCAAAGGCAAGGTCCAACAGTGCATCTGCATGATCTGAAATGCAAGACACAAAAATGTGTGTTTACAAAAAAGAAATGGCACTAAATCAAAACACCTCACTGTAGTGTTGTACACTTTTTTCATAGTCTTTTATTTACACCATGTCCTTATTGATTATACATTCTCAATTCCATGTTAAAAGCATTTTAATTTAAGTTTCCTTCATCTTTTCCTTTTCATGTTATGCTTATTTGCCAATGTTTTTTAATTTGTGAATTTTTAAGAAAGGCTTGTTTAACTGACGGAAAGTCAGCTCTGCTTTCTCTGGCTTTGCTGTGGTGCATCCTCCCTCCATTGATTTTGGGAAGCTGACTTTAACCAGTGGTTCACCATCAGAAGATGTTGCCTGAAGTTGACCAGCACAGACACAAGAAAGAAAAATGTATAACCCGTTGTGAAAATACAAATTATAGCCATGCATTTTTACCATTTCTGTTGCTGAAATGTTTATTTCACTTTGTACTATAATCTAAAAGAAAAAAAACAATCCATGAAATGTAACATGTAGTTTTTATATCTAATTAGATACATTAGGTGTTTCTGGCGACTGATAATTCACCTGTACCTTTATTTTCATCATTTATCCTACTGAATTCATTAGGGTTTTTTTTTAGATATTTTTTGATCATTTTGATTAGACAGATGTATCAAAAGCATGTCCCAATAAGAAACAACAGGCTTTTAGGGGTTAATATGTTTTCACTTACAAATGTCACATTATGTGGTACATAAAATGTCTATGCCTATATGTTGTTAGTAAATAAATAAATAAATAATAATAATAATAATAATAATAATAATAATAATAATAATGATAATAATAATAATAATAATAATAACTAAAAAAGAGGATAATCAAATCACACATCTTATTTGTCTCCCTCGGTTTTTAGTAAATCACTAACATGCTGTAGTATTAGTAATTGTAACTTTTCCTCATAGCTACACTCCTCCCAGCCACACAGCTCGTTTGACAGCATTCTGTGGGCATTTCTGAGCGTTTAAACTCACAAAAAACAGATTAAATTAGTTTGGTGATAACAACACTGTGGCCACAAAAGTCAGTGATCACATCTGCAGATACACTGATCTGACCCGACGTTAGCATTACATGTAATATAGTTTCTCTTGTTGTTACTGATGTAAAACATAAAGAAACACAGCCTTCACTGATCGTTTCCCTCGTCCACAGTTTAGACACAAAATGAGTTTTGATACCTACAAGATAATTTACAAATTACATTACTTCAGTGAGTGCAGAGCAGCAGGCCTCGTTCTCAGATCTCTTTACATTTAGTAGCAGCCAGCACAGTAACACACAATAGACTTCACATTACAGTCCTGAACAAACACGACTCATGGTTAGAAAACAGCGAAGCATGTTTATCGTAATGTTGCAGGCTAAAGCAACAGGCTAACCGCAGCTAAACTTAGCCTTCTCAAGCAAACACAGGGACAGGGGGAAAAGAAGGGCTGTCTGAGAAATAATTATAATCCTCCAGCACTCCTCTTGACTAATGAAGGAATATTCACACATCTAAGTTCACACTGCAGACCCTAAGAGTAACATTAACACTGATGAAAATCTTGAGCTCTTACATCTGCTCCACTTCCCTCTGTTGTTAGCAGCTTGTAGCAATAAGCAAAATAACACCACACAGCATTAAATTACTCACATTTCCACAGTCCGAGGTTTGGTGGCAGACAGTTGGTGCTGAGCCTGGATTCAGGAAAAATCTGGTGTCCAGTCCTGTGTTGAACTGACTGTAGTTGAAGAACCAGTTGGCCATGAAGTAACTGGCACACACAAACAGGTTTTACCGGACTGTAGATGCTCATTCCCTTGAAAAATAAAATTAATCCTCTGGGTCCTTTGGTCCTCTGAGGCTGGTAGCCTATATGTGCAGATATATGAGGCTGTTTACAGCCAACAACAGAGCAGAGACAGCTTCTGAGCTTAAACATGCTGAACACAGACGTCCCACTAAGAGGAAAAACAACATGGCTGCTCTTCACACAGAAATCTCTCCAGCAGGTGGGAGGGGGGGTCTGTTCAGGTGGACCAATCAGGTCAGACATGCACCTGATTGTTTCAAAAATAAACAGTTACGTAACAGTATATCCACAGACTCAACAGCTCGTTGAAGGTCATGAGTTTACATTTAAACAGGTTGCTAAATACAGGTTTCTTTTCTTATATCACATTTTGTGGGCTAGGAGGAAGGCCAAAGACCCAAAAATGTGTTCAAAAGCCTTCAAAAGTGTTTTTGCATAATATGGGACCTTTAAAGCCATTACCTTAAACATGCTTGTCTATAATTGTCTTTCCGGTCTCTTTAGATAACTCTTTCTCTGGTCCGTTTTCAGTGTGGTACACACCACAATACCAAACACCACAGTGACGACTTTTCACCTTTTAAATAGGCAGACTGACTGATAACAAGCTTTAGGAGTGTAAAAGTCTGAAAATTTCATATCATGGTTATTGTTACCAAAATGATCACAGTTATCATTATTATGGCTGTATTGTTGCAGGGTGCTCAAAATGTTTTAAAAGTACTTTTACACAATCCTAAAATCATTTAACCCCTTTAATATTATAATGTTAACAGGTCTTTTTCTCCTTTTTGTCAATAAAAGTGTCAGGTAATGTCCTATAAGCAATTGTTTAACCCTTTTTTCATGAGCCATTAAAGTAAAAAAAATCCTGGCAAGTATTTGTCATTGTCATATTATAAATGCTTAAACAATGTGTAAGTTATCTCCCCTCATATTTCTCCCTCGCAGATCTCCTCCACATTTCCTCCTCCAGTATTTCCAAATTACGATTGATTAAATCCATAAAACATGAACTATGACTGAAAAAGACAATCAATTATGAAATAAAGCAAATAAATGGCAAAAGAACAGCAAGAACACACTCCAGAATTATTCTAATGCTGTTATTTATTATTTACACAGAAGAAACTGATAAACCACCTATAATTCACTCAGGTATGGCTCACCCTGAATCTTCTCTCTCTCACACTCTCTGGCTCAGTCAGTTCACTCACTCTAGGAGTTACAGCGGTTTACACATGTCTTTTTCTTCCCTCGGCTGCAACTTTGTTTGTTAGACAGGGTGACCGTCTTCAATCAGTTTCCCTTCAGCATCCCTGTAAAATCCCAACTTCGACCAGACTTTAGACTCTGTCCTTTTCGAGTGGAAAAACCCTCCACTATAAAGTCCAACTGCCGTCGCCAAAGTTTTACTTTCAGAGGTCAAACACTGAAAAACTGCACATGGGCGTCTCTGCCTGTGAGGAACCACTGCTGTCTTACCGAGGAACAGACACATAGTTCTGGCTTTTCCAGAAAATTTGCTGCATCACCGTGAGTTATTGACATACTGTGGAAGTCAAATACAGTTTACTGGTAATTTAAACACAACATGGTGATACTACCATAATACTACCATTTTACTGGTGACCATTACATGCTTTGACAGATGATGCTAATTACAGGACACAACTTAGTTTAACGTGACCCTATGGTCAAATAATTATCCACCTTTAGTAGGGGTACTATAACTTTTGATCAGGCCAGTTTCATTATTTATTTTTTTAAATGATCCTGTTGAACCACAATTCAAAAGTAATGTCTGATTTTCATTAGTTAATTTTCAGCAAATTTTTATTTATTATTACTTTTGTCAGTTTCAAGTTATTTCAGAGACCATTGTGGGTTTTAATTTCTTTAACAGAAGGGTACCAATAATTTTGCAACACGGGCAGCAGACTGCTAGTGTGTATATGTGTTTATGTATGTATGTGGGTGAGTGTGAAACTAAGCACTCAGATCAACAGAGGAACCATGCGTAAAGCCAAAAATTATAAGATGACTATATGCATATGTATGCGGTTTACAAATGAAACCAAACAGTAACAACAGCACCAGTCACTATGAATCAGATTTGTGCCGCTGCCTGGAATTTTTCATCACAATCCAGCCTGCAGCAGCATGCAGCTGGATGACACGGTGAAATAGTTAGGTAACACAGGAGAGATGTCAGGAGACTTTG
Source organism: Scarus forsteni (assembly GCA_036419115.1). Lineage (NCBI taxonomy): Eukaryota > Metazoa > Chordata > Actinopteri > Labriformes > Labridae > Scarus > Scarus forsteni. Next base: position 4,322,817 of record JAZDUH010000331.1, on the reverse strand, counting down.
TACATGTGTTTTACTCATGTGTGGCCTGGTTAGTTGATGCCAATCACCTGGCACCTGACTTTGAGCTGTTTTCTTGATATACCTGGTGGTTTTTCCTGTCCCTAAGAGACATATGTCTCCTAACTAGGGATGCAAACAATTAATCGATTATCGATTAATCTTTGATAAGAAATTACTCGATTAAAGTAAATTAATCGCAATTAATTGAAGAAGAAGAAGCAACAACAACAACAAGACAAGCGAGAAGTGGTAAGCTGGCAGGATGAAGAGTACAAGATGGAGTTCGGTATGGAACCACTTTAAGTTGGTTAATGACGACAAAGACGCCAAATGCACCATCTGTGGAAATATTTTAAAGTACAACTCCTCCACAACTTTTCTAAATTATCACCTCAATACCTCACATTCTGTTAGGAATAAATCTTTTATTAAGGAATATGATTTGTATTCTCTCTTCCATAAAAAAGATAGCATTTTCATAGAAAGCAACCTTTTGATTCAGAGGGGATCAATATCAATTAATCGATCAATATCAATTAATCGATCATCGATCGATAAAACAACTATCGATTAACGAATTACTCGATAATTTGCATCCCTACTCCTAACATTTTTTAAATGGGGATTCTGTTAGAACTAGGCTCCAATGCCCTTAATTCACACACACACACACACACACACACACACATACACACACACACACACACACACATGCACACACACCTACACACACACACACACTTACACACACACTCACACTTCAAGACACTTCAAAGAGAGAGAAAGTGCTTTGTTGTCATGGTAACCAACAGTGAAAGTCACACATATGCTTTACTTTCACAGGCTTTCTTAATGCTTTTCTTGCCTCTTCAACATTGTAGAACAACTGCTTGTAACTCCGGAACGTTAGCGCAACGTGAAAACTAAAATGACCGTGACCGTTGGGATTGTGAAAATATAATTTTAATTAAGATAGTGTGAGAATGACAGAGTTTTCGCCTGACAAAAACAGTCAGTCTAGAACAGGGGTCGGCAACCTTTCCAATCAAAAGAGTCATTTTGCCCGCCACGCCCACCAAAAAAATCTGTCTGGAGCCACAAAACACGTTTGAACCTTAAAATGACAAACAGCGGTACCTGCTGACTACATTATAATGACATTATAATGACATTAGATCTATGAGCAAACTGCTTTACCACCTGACATGACTGCTCTGTAATGGGTCATGTACTTTCGTTGCTTTAACTTGACATTAGTGTTAGTAATTCATTTAGAACTAAAATGACAACAATGGTGTGTGTACTTTGATTTTCAGGTTTGTCAACAAAAATAACCAATTAACATTAGCCCTGTTAACACTGTTATTTTAATTTTTTTATTTTGCTTTGTTGTTGCTCCGTTTTTTATCCCACAGGATCCGGTTTTACTTTCAGTGTAGAAATCATAAATATTTATTTGACATTATCAGGTGAGATGGGGGTCACATTTTAAATTAAAATTATTTCTTTCCTGCATTCTGATCATTATTCTGCACAATTTTATCATAATCATGATGTAATCTTGTGATTCTTGAGGTGCTTTTCGACATCTCATCAGTGTTTTAGAAGCTTATCCCACATAATTACTCAATATTTAGTTTCATGCCAATTTTAATAATAATAATAATACATTTTATTTAAAGCGCCTTTCTAAGCACCCAAGGACACTTTACAAAACATTTACAGTACATAATAAAAAACACAGTGCATTAAAATCTCAAATTAAAATAAATAAAACAACATCCAAGAGTGACACAGTTAAATGAGGGTGGAAAATTAAAGAGAATATGCAGTTTGGAACAGATGGGTTTTGAGTTTTGATTTGAAGTGGGGAAGGGAGTCGATGTTTCTGAGGTCCGGGGGGAGAGAGTTCCAGAGTTTGGGAGCAGAGCGGCTGAAAGCTCTGCTACCCATGGTGCTGAGCCGGGCGGAGGGCACGGAGAGATGGAGGGAGGAGGACGACCTGAGGGAGCGAGAGGGGGTGGCGATGTGGAGGAGATCAGACAGGTAGGGGGGGCGAGGTTGTGAATGGCCTTGAAAGCGTACAGCAGGATTTTGAAGTGAGTTCTGAACTTGATGGGGAGCCAGTGAAGCTGCTGGAGGACGGGGGTGATGTGATGAAAGGAGGGGGTCCTGGTGATGATCCGGGCTGCAGAGTTTTGAACCATTTGAAGTTTATGGAGGGATTTGTGGGGGGCACCAAAGAGGAGTGAGTTGCAGTAGTCAATCCGGGAGGTGACGAGGCTGTGGACCAGGATGGCCGTGGTGTGAGGGGTGAGGGAGGGGCGGAGACGGTTTATATTACAGAGATGGAAGTATGCAGACCGGGTGATGTTATTGATATGAGAATGAAAAGACAGAGAGCTATCGAGGATGACACCCAGACTCTTAACCTGAGAGGAGGGGGACACTGTGGAGTTATCTATGGTGAGGGAGAAACTGTTAACTTTGGATAGATTAGATTTTGTAAAGACCAGGAGGAGTTCTGTTTTATCTGCGTTGAGTTTGAGGAAGTTGGAGGTGAACCAGAGTTTGATTTCTGAGAGGCAGTGGGTGAGGGAGGAAGGTGGAAGAGAGGCGTCGGGTTTGCTGGAAAGGTAGAGCTGGGTGTCATCCGCGAAGCAGTGAAAGTGGATACCAAATTTTGGAAGATACTGCCAAGTGGGAGAAGATATATAATGAAGAGGAGGGGCCCCAGGACGGAACCTTGGGGCACACCTGATGTGACGGGGGAGGGCTGTGAGGTGAAGGGTTTGAGTTGGATGAACTGAGTGCGGCCTGTGAGGTAGGAGTGGAACCAGTGAAGAGGGGTGTGGGTGATGCCTATGGAGGAAAGTCTATGGAGGAGGATGGGGTGAGAAATAGTGTCGAAGGCCGCACTCAGATCGAGGAGGATGAGAATAGAGATTAAACCAGAGTCAGCTGCCATGAGGAGGTCATTGGTGATCTTGATGAGGGCCGTTTCTGTGCTATGGAGGGGACGGAAACCAGACTGGAACTGTTCATAAAGGCTGTTATGGGTGAGATGGGAGTGGAGTTGAGAGGCGACAGTTTTTTTCGAGGATTTTGGAGATGAAGGGGAGGTGAGAAATGGGACGGAGGTTATTGAAATTGTTGGGGTCCGAACCAGGTTTTTTCAGGATGGGGCTGACAGCTGCGGTTTTGAAGGGGGTGGGAACAGCTCCAGTGGATAGTGAGGAGTGGATAATGGTGGAGATGAAGGGGAGCAAAGAGGGGAGGCAGGATTTGACCAAAGGAGTGGGGAGGGGGTCCAGCTGGCAGGTTGATGGTTTGGACTTGGTTATGAGGTCGGAGATAACTGAGGGATGAGGGAGCTCAAAGGTGGAGAATGGTTGACGAGGAGGGGGAGGTTCAGGTTCAGAGGAGGTGAGCGGTGAGGAAGTGGAGCCCAAGTGCTGGTGGATTGTGTTGATCTTGTCATGAAAAAAACAGAGGAGGGAGTCACAGGTGTCTGAGGAGTACATGTGGGGGGGCAGGGAGTCCGGGGGTTGGATGATCCCGTTATAAACGGAGAAGAGAGTCCTAGAGTTGTTGGCAGAGGAGGAGATGAGACCAGAGTAGTAATGGGATTTGGCATGAGAAATGGAGTCCTTGTAGAGAGATAACTGAGCGAGGTACATGTCTTTGTGGATGGTGAGACCGGTTTTCCTGTAGAGTCTTTCAAGCTGTCGGTTTTTTGATTTTAAGGAACGGAGATGGGGGGTGAACCAGGGAGCAGACCGAGTGAAGAAGACAGGACGGGATTTTATAGGGGCAAGTGTGTTGAGGATGTTGGAGAGTCCGTTGTTGTACTGAGCGACAAGATCATCGGGGGTGGAAGTGGGATCTGGAGTCAGGGTGGTGATGCAGGTAGAGAGGGAGTCCATATTAATGTCCTTGGTGTTGCGGAATGAAATGATACGGGGAGTTTTGGAGATGGAGAGCTGGAGGGTGACAGTAAATGAGAGGAGGAAGTGGTCCGTGATGTGGAGTTTGTCGGCAGTACAGTTGAAGGGGGAGAGACCTGAGCAGCATATTAAATCTATTGTATGTCCTTTAATGTATGTGGAGAAGTCTGCAAACTGTTGGAAATCAAAACTGTCAAGAAGTGATGAGAGGTCCGTGGTGATGGTAAGTGCAGTATTGTCCATGTGAATATTAAAATCTCCTAACAGGATTACATTGGGTGAGAGAGTGGACAGGTGGGTAAGGAGGGAGGAGAATTCATTTAAAAAGTCACTGTGAGGTTTGGGGGGACGGTAGATAGTGGCGATGACTGTAGGGGTGGGTCCGAGGATTTGACAGACAAGGCACTCGAATGAGGAGAGGGGGGGCACAGACACTGGGAGGACCTTCCACTTCTCGCGGTAGAATATCGCGAGACCTCCTCCGCGTCCCGAGCAACGGGGTTTGGAAATGTAAACAAAGCCCGCTGGAGTGGAGTCATTCAGCTGGGAAAAGTCACCAGGGACTTGCCAAGTCTCATTTAAACAAAGAAAATCAAGCTTACGGTCATGAAGGATATCCTGGATGAGATGTCCTTTGCCGGTGAGGGATCTGATGTTCAGCAGACCGAAGCTGACGCCTGTGTTGTTGTTGTTGTGGGGAGCGCTAGCTGACCTAGCCAGGCGGGCTAGCACGCTGTGGTCCACAGACCGGCCGGTGTTTCTCGGAGGGCGGCGAGTGGAGGACCAGATGGAGGTGATCCCCTCGGCACCGCCGTAGTTGAAACTCCGCCGAGACCCACGGTGAATGTACCTCCTACGAGGCAGGAGGGCGATATCCGGGTGGAGGTGCAGAGCTGTCGGTGGAGATCCAGGTAGCTGGGAGCGGAGCCGGAGAAGCTCGGCCGCCGAGTACTGGAGGACTCCTTCCACGGGTAGATGGAGGAGCGACAGAGTAGTCCACACCAGAATAGCCGACACGTAGACCCTTCCGACCCACATTGTGGAGCGTGGCAGGAAGGAGGAGACGCGGAGCCGGGCGATGAGCTGATGAGTGTTTGTCGAGAGCGAAAGCCTCATACAAAGTGCAGGAGCAACAGTTGGTGCTTAAAACAGAGAGGTGAGTGAAGAAACTTTCACAGCAGCCCATTTGATGTCCAGTTAGGTCAAAAACACGTAAAAGGAATTAAAAACGTGTCGGGGGAGCAGCGGCCGCAAGACGCGCCAGCATCCACTCACCCCGGAAGTTACAACACATTTTGATGCGTCATAAAAAAAATTGTCAGATATACATATAACACAGTTACTCACACACCTGAGTCTGTAGTTAGTGAATGAGAAATCATGTGAGGGGGAGAGACTGACTGCAATCATAACGAAGAAATGGTAATAAAAAACATCCACCTGATATTTTTGTGTAAAAATCCCTCACTTCAACAACGCCATCACAGTCGTGCTGAATTATCCTCTCCCCGTGTCTCTCGTCTTTTCCAAAGCTTTATCGCCAACATGCCTCCGTTTAAGAAGTTTAAAGGAACACTACACCCAAACAACAATTTGGCCTCATTTTCTACTCACCCTCATGCTGAGCAACACTCTGGAGCACTTTTTTGATGTCTCAAATGCAGCCGGGGGTCCGGGGGGATTTTCGCTGTCAACAAACGTCCATCTAACAGGGGATGACGGAGCCCGAAGGAAAAGGTCCATAAAAGTCCACAAAAACGTGCCTATTTTCCTTCAGACTGCTCGTCCGCTGTAATCCAAGTGTCCTGAGCAGGTAACGCCCATAATTAATTCGAAACGAGGTCATTTAGTACACTTTTCGAGCCTAAACACTGCTATAGCATACTTCCGCAGTGCACGTCTATGCGCGCTCCCTGCACTACGTAAGCCGCGGCAGACCAATCCAGACGGCATACGTCTGGATATGCATAGCATTACTATGGGGAGAGTGGCTCGAGGTAAAGCCTGAGCCCCCAATTCTAATGCTGTTCTTATGATAAACAAAGTTACCTATCCCTGCTCAAGATTTTGTGATAAGATGTAAAGAGTAACAGGACTCAGTGAAACTGTCAGGGGCACAACTAAAACATGTAGGTTATTAAAACAGAGGATTGATTTCTTACACAAAAAAAGATAGAAAATGATCATGAATCCTAAAATAGTATAATAATAATATAAGAAAATCAGAATCTGGGAAGATTTAAATAATATACTGTATATCTAATAGTATAAAGTAGGCTTGTATAAAAAGAACAAATGCTATTTTACATAGTTCTTATTAGTTTATCATAATGCTAAAAGTATGCATTAATAAAATTGATATCTTGAACCTACAAGAAGATAAATAAACAAGAACTATTTGTAAGGGCTGAAAGGACCAAACTTATATTTAAGACCAGCCTTGGTCTGTTGGTGAGCTTAAATGTTTACAAGTAAGGTTTTTAAGGAAACAAAAAGTAGAAGGATAATAAAGTAGGAAAGAAACTGGCATATAAATATCTAGGATAGGGCGACACAGGAAGAACATGCAAACTTCACACAGAAAGGCCCCTATGTAACCCGGGGATTGAACCAGATACCTTCTTGCTGTGAGGTATGTGCACTACCTGCTGTGCCACCATGCCACCCAAGTTGAAATTAATTATTCAATAAAATAATTGACCCTTTATAAAAGTTATACTTACAAATAAACCTCTTGAAACATGTTTTTAATTGCATTATTTTGCTTAGGTGTCTGACCATAGCAAAACAAAATGTTGATACATAAGTTTGGACCTGAAACAGTTTATTTAAATTACCCAAGGACACTAGGGCGTCGCCACCCCCATGGCCCTGACATAGAAAAGTTTAAGAAAATAAACTGATAAAATGTAAAGATTTCCAATATGTCTATGTAATCAAACTTTTCTACAAATAATATGCAAGAAAAGAGCACAGTTCTCTGTCCCTAGTCGATGTATTAAACAGCCTGGGGCAAGTGAGAAAGCACCCCAAGGAGGCTAATTTCAGTAGCGGTAACAATAATCACTGATTAACCACATAAATGTATGTATTAAAATTAAACCAATCAGTGCCATTTAATCAATGTGGCTTGGGTGACTTTTGAAGCACCCATTGCTCAGTCATTGGCTGAAGGCAATTCTAGTTTGTTCTTGCCTTTTTTTTTAGTTAGTTTTATAAGATGTCACAATGGCAGCATATTTCTCAGTTACATTTTTGTTTGATGGTGAAAAAAGTTAAGAAATTATGAGACAAACGGCAATTTGTCAATAGACTCGGGATGTAGCAGTAACAAAATTCATATCAAGGTTATGTGACCAAAATTATCCCGTTTATTATCATTATTATCAAATGTTTAGAAAGTACTTACACACGCTAGCAAAGTATTATTAAGTTAAAAAAATAACGTGAATTTAAGAACAATCTGCAGTGGTCAGGACCTGACTCTCTTTGCCTCTCTGGTTCCTTGCTGAGGGAATCTTGCTCTACAATCCAGCCGGGACGCCTCCCTCTGATACTGCTCTGGTGGTGTTTTGGGTGGAAATGCTGCTGGGGCTTAGTGGTTCTTCCTTGCCTCCCTACCCGAGACTTTTTTCTGCATTTTTGTGGACAGGGTGACAGTGTTTAAATAGTTTCCCCTCAGCATCCTTGTAAAATCCAAAATATGACCATACTTCACACTTTGTCTATTTTGAGGGGAACAAAATCTCCAGTACAGTGTCTGTGCAGGCACCAACTGACACACTTTGGCTTCAGAGGCAAAATATTGCAAACTGCTCATACATGCCTGCGTTTGAGGGACCGCTGCTGCTTTGCCAAGAAGCAGACACATAATGTAGCTCTGGCTTTTCCAGGCAATGACCAGTATCCCCCTGAGGTAATCAAACACAGTTTTAACTATAATTAAAATAGGAAACAGTTATATTGAACCCCAGAAATTTTTACCACCGTTTATCATTTCATCCGAAGCTGTTACATCCCCACAATAGACTATATCAACTTTTAGTAAATGTGACTGCAGAGATGCATTGTGAGTCACTGAAGTAACAGATAGTATTATTAAAACTTACAAATGTGTCAGTGAGTCTATCAGATAAGTCTCTGGCCACCTTAAGAAGACTCACAAACAGAAAAACAATTAGATAATTAAATAGTTTACTTAAATAGACTGAAATAGCCACTGCACAACAGTCAGACAGCATGTGGATGAGCTCTTTACGGAGAGGCTTGGAACAGAAAAAAAACATCCACTGCATGCCAAATATGATTATTTGTTGATCTTTCTTGGGTTTATGACAGCTATTTGTTTGGATACATAAGAAGACTCATTTGAACACAGATTACACGCACACAAAAACGTCTGCTGCGGATGTAACAACAACAAGAGGCAACTACATGGTTGAAAACAACAGCGACATGTAAAAGCTGTCTCCATGGATGCAGCAAGGTCTGCAGCTTTATCAGAAATGGACTTGATTTCTCTTAAAAAAGAGGAGCAAAGAATGTCACTTCAAGCTAGCAAAGCTCAGAACCATCTCAAACAGGTTACCTAAATGGTAAATGGACTTAAGCTGATATAGCGTTTTTCTAGTCTTTGACAACTCAATGCTGCTTTGCACCTCAAGTCACACTCACTCATTCACTCACTGATGGTACAGTTAGTTATCCCTCATAGGGTTGACACTTTATATTCGATAATCGAATAACTGTTCAAATATGGGGATAAATGTCCCTAACTGAATAGTAAATAAATATTCGAATGCAAAATACTGAGTGTGGCGGTACACCAGGGCGCCTGGAGCAGTGGACCGTTCTGTCCAACCGTGGGCGCTCTGAGTGCAGCTTGACCCTCAGACACATCTGCTGCTCTCTTGACCTCAGTAAAAGACTTTCCACTCCGAGCGGACATTAACAGCTCTAAATCATCTGAGGAGAGCTGTGTGGAAGTATTTTTTATTCTACACCATTGATAGAAAACTTAAAGGATAACTTCGGTTCCTGCAGCTTTTACATTGTTTATAGAATGAAGAACAACAATATACTCACCCAGAAGGCTTTCCTGATGCAAACGGTGCTTCGGGAGATATTTAGATCCAAAATCGAGCAGCGGACACCGATATAATGGTAGCCCGTAGGGCATAGATCGCCGCTCCTAAAAACTGCATTAATCGTCCAAAAACTCATGTTTTTCACCAATATTCCATCATGATTCGCGCCGAATGGACGGCCATTGCAGCCTGTGTCTCTCCACACAGCGCTGTGTGGCTGAACCAACGAGTTTGTTTACATGCTCTTCGCGCATGCGCAGTGCGGCTCATTGTTTCAGGGCAGCTACAAATCGACTTTCTTCTTCCAGTTTTGTGCAAAATGGACGAATATCTATGGGATGAAGATGTTGTGGAGGAGGACTTTGAATATGATGGATGTCCTTACAGTTTGGAGCCAGATTATACGGATAAGGAGCTGATAGAAATGAGGAAGCGATCTCAACGCTCCAGAGAGTACTGCGCATGCGCGAAGGGCATGCAAACAGACTCGTCTGTTTAGAGGTTAGTTCAGCCACACAGCGCTGTGTGGAGAGACACAGGCTACAATGGCCGTCCATTCGGCGCGAATCATGATGGAATATTGGTGAAAAACATGAGTTTTTGGACGATTAATGCAGTTTTTAGGAGCGGCGATCTATGCCCTACAGGCTACCATTATATCGGTGTCCGCTGCTCGATTTTGGATCTAAATATCTCCCGAAGCACCGTTTGCATCAGGAAAGCCTTCTGGGTGAGTATATTGTTGTTCTTCATTCTATAAACAATGTAAAAGCTGCAGGAACCGAAGTTATCCTTTAAAATCAAAGTTAAGTAAGGGGGGTAAGTAACTATCTTCGATTATTTGGGTGCATGTTTGAAAACTGTTCAAGTTTGATTTTTAGTGTTTGATATTTTTATTGAATTTAAAGTTTTAGGTAACGTACAGGAGCACACAGCCAAGTACTACAAAGGTAAGAATAAAAAAAAAGACAACAAAAACAACAACCCCATCCCTTCCCAGAACTGCATTCCCCCCGCTCACTGTCACAAAAAACAAGAGAAAACTTTAAGACGTCTACACATAAATAGACCTTCATTATCTGCCAGAACACAAAATAAGGGTTCATTCTTGTACCTTTGTTGATGGTCTGCCAAAGAAAGTCAAGAAAGGCCCCCACACCTTGTGAAATTTTCTTTCAGAGCCCCTCATTTTATATCTGATTTTTTCAAGCTTCAGATGATACAACACATCTTTAATCCAGAGTGATTTTGTAGGGGGGACCGCATCCTTCCACCTTAGTAGAATCAATCGCCGTGCTAATAAAGTTGAGAAGGCAATGAGTTTCTGACCTCCAGCAGGTAATCTTAGCCCCTCAGCAGTGATCCCAAAAAGCATCAAGAGTGGATTTAAGGTTATTGTGACATCAAGCATATCAGAAAGCGCTTCACAAATATCTTTCCAATATTGCTGTATTAGGGGGCAGAGCCAGAACATGTGTATTAAAGTGGCCTCTGCCGCTTTACATCGCTCACACGTAGGGTCAATATGAGGATAGATTTTGGCCGGCTTGGATTTGGGAAGGTGAGCACAATGAACCACTTTAAACTGAATCAGTGAGTGCCTTGCACACATTGATGATGAATGGATTGTCCTCAACACCCTAGCCCAGTCCTCTTCACTGATATTAATTTGAAGATCCTGCTCCCAAGCCTTTTTGATGGTATATATAGAGGAAGAATCTGAATGTGAAATCCCACCCAACAATGTAGAGATGGCCTTCTTCTTAGTAGGATTGAAAGAAAACACATCATCAATTATATTGTTAAGAGGTTTGTTTGGAAACTCGGGGATAGAGCTTGAAACAAAATGCCTTACTTGCAAATATCTAAAAAAGTTGGAAGGGGGTAGGTTATATTTTACAGACAGCTGTTCAAAAGAAGCGAACTTATCTCCTATAAAGAGATCACTGAAATTTTTCAGTCCCTGTCTCCGCCAGGCGTGGAATGCAGCATCCTGCACCGAGGGGTAGAAAAAAGTGTTTGCTGTTATTGGACTAGACAGGCTCATATTTTGAAGATCAAAGTGCTTTCTAAATTGTATATAAATTTTAACAGAATTATGAACGATAGGGTTATTGAGTTTTAAGTTTTGACATAGTGGAAGTGATGCACCAATTATAGCTGGTAAGAACACAGAAATAGAGGAAAGCTTCTCTAGCTCTACCCACTTTGGTCCCTTATCACTGAAACCATAACGTACCCAAAAAGATAAACAACAAAGATTAGCTGCCCAGTAATACAAGCGGAAGTTTGGCAGAGCTAGACCACCATCCTGCTTTAATTTCTGCAGGTGTTCTTTACGCAAACATGGTGTTTTACCGTTCCAAAGAAAGGAAGAAATCGCAGAATCAAGTTTCTTAAAATAAGCACCAGGAATGAACACCTGGAGACACTGAAATAGATACAAGTATCTGGGAAGCACAGACATTTTGATTACATTAACTCTTCCGGCCAATGAGATTGGAAGATGTCACCATCTGGATAAGTCTTGTTGAACCTTAAGTTGTAGTTCATTAAAATTATTTTTAAAAAGATCACAAAAGTTCCTTGTCACATTGACACCAAGATAAGTAAAGCTATGCTCAGAGATTTTAAAGGGTACTTGGATATTTTGTAAATTAATGTTAGCCAGATTCAATGGTAATAGCTCACTCTTATGCAGGTTTAGTTTATACCCCGAGATCTTCCCGAATTCAGCAAGAAGTTCTAGGATATGGGTAATAGTTAACTCAGCATTAGACACAAAAAGCAAAAGATCATCAGCATATAAAGATAGCTTATGCTCCATGCCACAACTCTCAATACCATGTATAGAGGGGTTATTCCTTATGGCTATAGCCAGAGGCTCAATAGCTAGCACAAAAAGAAGGGGGCTAAGAGGGCAGCCTTGACGCGTGCCACGATGTAATCTAAATAATTTAGAATTGTGATTATTTGTTAGTACCATTGCTGAAGGACAGGCATATAGCAATTTAACCCATGATATAAACGTATTTCCAAAGCCAAATCTGTGCAGTGTTTCAAATAGATAACCCCATTCTACTCTATCGAATGCCTTCTCTGCATCCATGGAGAGAAGGCATTCAGAATCAGTCTGGCTAGGGGTGTATAAAACATTAAATAAGCGACGGATACCAAAAAAGGAACGCTTGTCCTTTACGAAACCAGTCTGGTCCGGAGATATAACACAGGGCAAAACCTGTTCGAGGCGGAGAGCCAGAACTTTCGACAGAATTTTATAATCACTATTCAAAAGTGAAACTGGCCGGTAAGATGCGCATTTTAAAGGGTCCTTATCCTTCTTTAGAAGTAGAGTTATGCAGGCCTGATTCAAAGTGTCGGGAAGATACCCCCTATTAAAAGAGTCTGTGCATACTGTAGCAAAAATGGGTGCCAGCTGTTGCGAGAATGCAGCGTAAAACTCACTTGGTAGATCATCTGGGCCAGGTGACTTCCGGGATTGTAATGATTTGATCGCAGCCACAATCTCTTGTTGTTGTATTGGTGCATCCAATGCTAAAACTTGGTCTGACGACAGAACGGGAATAGGTAAGTCTTTAAAAAAGTTAGAAATAAGAGAAGGGTCATGAGGATCATTAGAGTTATAAAGGTCATTGTAGTAATACTGAAACACATGGTTTATTTCTAGCTGGTCAGTGACTGTCTTACCATCCTGGGCCGTTACACCATTAATTACTTGCTTAGCTCTACCTCCTTTCAGCTGCCTTGCCAAAATCTCTCCTGCTTTATCTCCATATTCGTAAATATTACTTCGATTTTTAAGCAACAAATATTCAATTGAATGCGAAGTAAGCATGTCATATTCTGACCTAAGTATTAATCGTTCCTTGTATAAATCCGGGGAGGGGTTTTGTGCATTTTTATTATCTAGGTCAGCAATCTGTCCTTCCAGTTCTGTTTGTTTTGCCTTGGAGTCTTTCTTCTTTTTGGCCAGATATGATATCACCTGTCCTCTCAAATAAGCCTTGAAGGTCTCCCATACAGTTGAAATGGAGACATCTGATGTCATATTAAAATCTAGAAACAATGAAATTTGGTCTGATATGAAGGTTAAAAATTCTTTATCTGATAATAAAAGAGAATTAAATCTCCACAGCCGTCCGGCAGTATTGTTAGGTATATTTAATTTAAGTAGGAGAGGTGCATGGTCTGAAATTACTATTGATTGATATTCACTTGATTGAACCTCTGAAATTAGTTTATTTTCAGTAAAAAAAATAATCGATTCTGCTAGATCTTTGATGGGGGGGTGAAAAAAGGAGTATTGCCTGTCATTTGGGTGTAAAAAACGCCAGATATCTAAAATACCATAATTTGAGAGAAATGATTACAAGTAAGAAGCAGATTTGGATGCCACATATCCAGGCACAGCAGACGACCTATCCATCCCAGGGTCCAGACATAAATTGAAATCCCCTCCCATAATAAGTAAATTTGAATTCAAACAAGGGAGTAAACTGAAAACCCGGAAAAAAAATGAGGGTAATCACTATTTGGGGCGTAAATATTTGCTAATGCAACATTAAGATTGTCAAGTCTACCAGTGACTATGACGTATCGTCCATTTTTGTCAGCTATGACTGTAGAGGGTGTAAAGGAAACATATTTATTGATCAATATTGCGATGCCTCTAGCTTTACCCTGAAATGTTGAATGAAAAATTTGACCCACCCATCCACATTTCAACCGGGCGTTATTTGAATTTTTAAGATGTGTTTCTTGAATAAATGCAATTCCAGCACTCAAATTCTTCAAATGTGTAAGGACCTTCTTCCTCTTGACAGGATGGTTCATACCTTTAACATTCCATGTCACAAAGTTAAATGAGTTAACCATTTTAAAACAGTCTATAGATAGATAGATAGATAGATAGATAGATAGATAGATAGATAGATAGATAGATAGATAGATAGATAGATAGATAGATAGATAGATAGATAGATAGATAGATAGATAGATAGATAGATAGATACAGATATAGATATAGATATATATACATTGCCGACAAAACGCCCTGCTTCCCCCTCAAAGATTGTATGTCTGACAGGGGCTCACTTCGCTATAAATCCGCTCCAACGCACCAACACACCCCGGTCTTAAGAAAGAAGGACAGAGTGAGCCATCTTCTCATTCAGCCTCTTTGGTAGAAAAGAGAGGAGGAAAACAAACACACATTCACGTGTCAGTTTATCGAGGCCGGCAAACTTACTAAGGACGTTTTTATTTATCGTTCAGTAAATTGATTTATTGATTATCGTGACAGGCCTACCAAATATTTTGAATGCATGAACACTTCTCAGTCTCTTTTGTCAGGGTTGAACTTGTCCCTCTGACAACACCTTTGGCCCCAGCCTGAGCCCCCCTGTGAAATTGGTCTAGAAATGCCACTGATGCATTATGTTAGGTCTGTATATGTACATATATGCTATGAAAACGTGTTGTACTGTTAATCAGCAATCCATTTCTCTTTCAGCCAGTCATGTGATTCCTTCAAAATCAATTTCATCAAATCTGAAGGACAGGAAGGGTCACTTGAATGTTTAGATAACACAGGCACCATTTTGAGGTGCATGCCTCCAATTAACATTCGTCTTTTAACCCTTCTTATCTGACAGCTTTCATTTGCATAGAAGGAAAAGATAAAAAAGTGATTTCCTCAAAGGTTATTGAGGTGGGTGTTGAATTGAAAAACAGGTCAATTAAAAATTTAATTCATCCAGGAACCACATTTCAGCTCAAAACAAAAGGATAAAGGGGATTGGATTGAAACATAAAAGTTGATAGTTACTTTAGAGCACAGTTTGTACTATTGAGCAGTTTTCATCAAGCATATATCAACACAGACTTGAAAAATGAAACACACACAATTAGGGATGTAACGGTTACCGGTAAAATGGTAAACCGCGATAAAATTTCCCGCGGTAGTCATTACCGTGTCCAATTAAAATTACCGTTATACCGTGCTTGATCACCACACTGCCTCAGTAATGCACTGTGATGCTGCTCTTTGACTGGAAAAGCCTTAACTATGTATCTGTCCTCGATTAAGGAGCCTCACACGAGGTGCACATGCGTAGTTTGCATTGTTTGGCCTCAGAGTCTGACACATTTATTGACAAAAAAGACAAAAGAACTGTTCTGAATATTATAATAAAGGGGTTAAAGATTTCAATTCTCTGTAAAAGTACTTTTTGAACATTTTGAGCACACTGCAACAATACTGCGATAATAATGATAACCGTGATAATTTTGGTCACAATAACCGTGATACAAAATTTTCATATCGTTACATCCCTACACACAATAAGTATGTTTAAAACCATGTACAATCACTTAAACTAAGGGGAGGTTTTCTGTAACTTACAACTAGACTTTGTTATCAACATAAGGAGGCATCCCTCAGACAGCCAACTTGTTTTTATTCTACCAAAAAAATGAAAAAAAGAAAAAGAAAATAAAAAATAAGAGAGCATCAGAAGCAAATGACTTTCGCAACCAAACCATGTCTGTCTGGACTTGCTGGTAAATCAGTTTAAGTAACTTCTTCATTCCACTGTTCCACTGAAAATATAAGGGAGGGCTTCACAGGAAATCATGGAGTACAGCCTGATAACATGCTCTGCTTAAGATGTCTGTATATGGTTGCAATCTAAGAGCTATTTCCCTACAAGCTGGCAAGTACAGTCAAGCCCAGTACATCTGTGTCTTCTCTTCAATCATTCAGTAACCTGACCCTCCCACAACACTCCTTTTCAACTTTTCTCTACTCTCCTTCAGTCTTCCAGACTCAAACATCTGAAGTAGGAGATCTGCAAGGACTTGTCTGTTGGTGGAATTCTCGTCAATTTAGGGAACTACATACTGAGCAATGGAACCCTTTAAGCAACTGCTTGTGTAATTTCTTGTCAAAAATGGCTAATCAAACTCATTTTCAGCCACATTTACATAACTACAAAAACATCCAAGAGTATGAACACAGAAATTTAAATTTAAGCCGAGACCACAATAATTTGTCTCTTTTCTTGACTTAAGTATTGAATTATTTTTATTACAATTTTTTATTTTTTTATTCTAGAGAGCTTCTTTCAACAACTATAACTACATAACAAGTATGGGTAAAAAATACAGATATATACTTTTCAAACCAAGTTCACCTACATAAACACACACTTTATGTCTTTGTTAGTGACTTTACAGCTCATCAAACCCAGTATAATAACTCAGATATAACATAGAAGTCGTTTTATTTTGTCTTCTCTAAATGAGCAGAGAGCACAGATTCTTAAAGCTGTGAAGTGCATTCACACCAAACGGAATTTGAGCAACCTGGGTGACCACTCTCCATGTAAAGTCAATGTACAGACATGATGGGTGGGTCCAGCCCTTCCGAGATGTGACAGATGTAATCAGGGCAACTTGGTTGCGCTCTCTGGTCACTCCAGACACGCATCCAAGTCAATTACAAGTTTGCTATTTGAACAAACCTGTCCTAGGGATTTCAATCGATTGACTTGAGCTTTACTTTAGAGTAAGGACAGAGTAAGGACAGGCTATTGTGATCAAAAATTGTTATGGGTTTAATCTAAGTCTAGGGACCTGATAAATGTAAACTTATTATAACTTAGCTGAACATCAGTGGAAATGTTTTGTACTTATTGAGATCAT
Source organism: Scarus forsteni (assembly GCA_036419115.1). Lineage (NCBI taxonomy): Eukaryota > Metazoa > Chordata > Actinopteri > Labriformes > Labridae > Scarus > Scarus forsteni. The sequence continues at coordinate 4,306,058 of JAZDUH010000331.1, read as the reverse complement.
TAATCTGAACAACCACACCTTGGACCACTTTTCTCAAAACTTCTACACCACCTAGTGGTGGCTTGGAGAAGCATATTGTATCTTTATACATAGTATCTTCAAAAATGACTGTATTACACTTTAGTTGGATGGCAATTATGTCATGGGACTGAGAGAAAAAAAATCTAAACCATAATAGTTTCGATGTCATACTGTTGCCAGGGTTACACATTGCACACCATAAAAAGGAAGGATATTGTTGAGGTACTAAGAATTCCAGTACATTCACCAAACCTGGTACACAGAAGGTCAGTAGGAGATGTAAATTATGGCAACATGTCTTAATGGTGCTCCCCTTACAAATCAAAAAAATAAATAAATAAATACAAAACAGTCCCTTCGGCAGGACAGATCCAAAATTCTGGAATTTGGTGAGCATGTCTATCAGGATCTGTGAAGCCAAAGACTAAAATTTTTATATGTCCTCCAAAACACAAGCAAAATGTAGGAGAGATGAGTACTTCGTGCTGCATGCATTACACAAGGCCGAATATGGTCAAATCTGATAAGTTATCATTGTGTTTTGGCCTGAGGTTTAGTTGGGAACTCTGTGAGGATCGCCCAATTCTGTAAACTTTTAAACCAGGCTCCAAAGTGGAAAGTTCTCAATACGCTCTCCGCGCAGCACCGTATAAACCCATATCAGAGCGTTTCAGGGTGAAACGCTGATGTCAACTCATGCACAGTACTCTTTCACATGAGGGCTGCGTGTGCATACAAGGAACAACAACAGCTTCGGCCGTCTGCTGGGCAACGTGTGAGCCTCTTACCGTGCTCGGTTTGTTATCCAGACAAAACTATCCAGACAGATTTGTTGTCCGATCTAATTTTGTTGTCCAGAAAAGAAGCTCCTGCGTCTCTGTGAGTCAGCTCACCACTGTTGTTTGTGAAAAGTTTTTCTTCTTCGCATGTATATTGTAGCAGCGCTGCCTCTCTGCAAACCTACACCCCCATCTACTGAACCGGCATGCATACTACAGTGGTTTCATTCATCTCCAGCGTCTCCGTCTGAATGCAAA